>JAECWS010000080.1:1200000-1800000 GCA_018150905.1 Drosophila ambigua
CAAAGTACACAAGAACCGTAAAATCAGTCTAGAAAAAGTTTTTAATTTCCAAACTTAGTTAGTCGTAGAAAAATGCTTAGTGTGATTTTTTGTACAACCTCCTTTAGTTCTGTTTAGCTCTAAGTTTCCTCGAATATTAGTATAACCCCTATCTTCCCCTAACCAAACCCCTATCGGTTCGGTTACACTCGTCGCGAGTCATGCAGCAGCGCATCTCGATAGGTTGAGCGGGAGGAGGGCTGCGTTGCTGCCTGGGTTCCGCGCGTAATAAGCTTCGGCTTGGTGTCGCATGGGCCACTTGATGGTGCAATCATTGAAAATCAACGTCCAGACAATTAGATCTAGGAGTACAAAAGGGATAGACGAAGTGCATGAATTAATATTAGTATTAATATTAGAGCATAATGGTATGTTCCTCTTGTCTCTCTATGTTTTGCTTTTCCAACTTCCTCCCCGCGCCAAATAATTCGCCCTTTTGCGAAAAGCGATTAAAATCTGTGTTTAACCGTCTATCTCCGCAACGCGTGCACCAAAATGATAGCCAGAGAATGTGGCCTGATTTGCACAAACAAATTTTTACTTTTCTATAAATAGGTCCTCAAGAATTAAAAACTAATCAACCCTTTTAAGAGATATCTCGGCTATGCCTTTAAGACCTAGATTAGGGTTGTAGGGTTCGTATTTTAGGACAATTTATGAGTTTATGTCTAAATATCTATTTACATTGATGTACAAGTGCGGTCGTTCAATTGGTTGCACTACTCGACAAAAAATTGAACTTTTTATTTAGGCTGTGAACCAAAATGACTTTTTCTGATAGATTTCGGAATTAACAAATTTTTGTAGTACTTCTTTTTCTTTTTTTTATGGTGTCATGCTTTTACCAAAAAAATTTGTTGTAAAAAGTCGGAATGAGTTCATTCGTAGATAAAATATTTTCAAATCCATCATCTACTAGTGGTTTTTGAATTTGAGGGCCATCAAATATTTTAACTTTTGCCAGCGACAGACATGGACAGACGTTTTCATCGTTCTCATCGATTCACCTTCCTTATCCAGTGCTATAAAAAAATTTTAATTAGTCTCAGCTTCAAACTTCACGAGAGCTGCATATTGTATGTTGTAATTTTCCAATGTACTTTCTTCCCGTTTTGGCCAGGGTTTTCTTGAGCAATGCTCAGTTCTAGCTCTTCTATCCCATAGGCACAGGAAGCAGAAGTATTTTGTATAACCACCTTGCAATACCGTTAACATGGCTAAGACTTTTAAGTGGACTTGCAATATTTATATTCTCCTGATTGGTCATTACTTAAATTCGTTGTTCCATGCGACGAAGACGACATCTCATCTTTTTTGAGTTTTAGTGGTTGTATTTCGTCTAAAGGAGGAGCAGGACGCGTAAAGCTCTGACCAGGTTGTAAATCTTAAAATATGAAAATGCCGATAAATCAGAAATTAAATAAACTTTAGTACTAGAGTTTTTAAAACGACGTTTTTCCAAACGACCTCAACTATCTTTTGATAGTTTTTCACTTGAATTTTGCACTTCTTTAAGATCGTTGCGTTGGCTCGATACGTTCGTTTAGCCTGCAGCTAATGCATTATTTAGTAAAATTTTTCGCATTTTCAATACTTATGCCCATTAGTATCCCCTGTAAGGAGCTTAGGTCTGGTTTCAGTAAATCTTTAAACGTGATCCCAAAAAATTTTTAAGGGGTCTGGTCTTATAGAGTAAGTATGTAATTCCCAATCTCCTTCATTATTATACTTAAGCGGCTTTCATGTTAATAACGATTCGGATTTATTCACTTCTAACAACCTTCCCTTAAACCCAACACCATCTAACGACTCTCTTACCATGCACTCATATCCTGCTTGTCTTTATATTTACTTGAATTCCTTAAGTAGTACCTACCAGTACAAAAATTTCATAATTTATGAATCAATTTTGGACCAAGTCTATCAGAAAAAGACGGACAGACGGGCGGACGGACATGGTTATATCGACTCGTCTATTGATGCTGATCAAGAATATACAGTATGGGGTCGGAAACGTTTTCTTCTCTGCGTTGCACACATCCACTTGTATCACTTGATGAGCGCCTAGATCTCAGAGTCTATAAGAGCTAGAGAAAGATTTGGTTTCCAGACTCATGTGATATCACACTGCTACAAGTGTATTTAAAAATTTCGCCCCGGCCCCTTCCGTCACAACAAAAGACGAAAATCTGTGGCATGCAAAATTTTAAAGATACGATATAACTAAAAACGCAGTATCGTAGAGATTGCCGAATCTGAAACAGTTCGGATCATAATTATAGCCAGAATGAAGAAATTCATTTTCAGTTGTTTCCCCCGCCTCCTCCTGCAAGAGACATACTACTCTATCTCCTTCTCGCTCGCACACTCTGCCGCGTTCAGTGCGCGAGCAACCCCTAGCAGAGGAGACGTAGAATCTAAATGGTCCGTAAATGGTAATTTTTTTAATTCTAAAATTCTAAAAAATCATGCTCAAAAATGTATATATTGACTGAGTACAGGTATAAGTAGAGTCGCGTCCTCAGAATCGACTCACACGTTCCTTCTCTTTTTTTCCTGAGCTTTGAAAGTCAAAGTTTTGGGGAATAATACCGCAAAAAATTATCAAACTTTAATTTGAAAGCTTAATATCTTCTTGACGTTTAGCTGCAGCTACTAAGTATCTCGGTTTATAGCTACATTTGTCAGCTTTTCAGAACTGCACAGTTCTATGCAACCCGATATAAGATACTTGAGCGATGTGAAAAATAGAAGCACTACCTCTGAAAAAACACATGAAAAATACCAGATTTTAAAAATTCTTAAAAAAAATGACATAATAAAAAAAGAAAAAGAAGTGCTACAAAAATTTTTAAATCCCGAAATCTATCAGAAAAAGTCATTTTGGTTCGCAGCCTAAATCCAAAGTTCAATTTTGTCGAGTAGTGTTATAAGTACACAGAGCAAACACGACTGCTTCATTTGGTTGATTGATTGAGAATGTTTATTCAATTTCTGCTGGTTCTTATCGTAGGGTACAATTGTTCTTATGTATAACGGAGAGCGAGAGTTCTCCCATGCATTATACGAAAAGAGTACCACCGCATTAGTATTAGTGCGCGTGGTCTCTGCTTGAGTCTAATGGAAATGTATGATCAGCATTAAGGAGCTTTTGAGAGGGAGACCCATCGCCTCAGTGTTAAGGCGTTTGGGTTCTGCCTGAGTTTGAGTAAATGCTTGATCAGCAGTTTTGGTAGCTGATCGATCTGAGTTCAAGTCGCAGATCGTTGCTGTGCAAAAGGAATGTGTTACATAAACATTAGCTGTTTATGTCACTGCGTATATGTACGCGCTTATAAATGTATTTATATATATAATAGTGTTACAATGTACATGCATGCATACTCGCTCTTAAAACACCGCAAGTCAAAGGTTTTTGATTATGTCTGGTATTGGAGCATTTGTGCCGATAGATTTGGATGATGCGACGAGTTCATCCGTAGAGCGGATAGACTCTTGTTGTACCACTCATCTTCCGGGGACATGCCTGAAACAAAAGGCAAAGAGAGAGGAAAATAATCATTTTCAAATTGATTTCAATTAGTTTGGTAAGTTTTTTTTGGGAATTACAACTTAACTTAAGGGTCGAGACGGTGGGCGTTCCAGACCCGGAAATTTATTTCAGATGCTAATATCCGGTAGGCTCTTCGCCACCATGTCACTATTTCCGCTACTATTGCCTTGCCATGTAAAAGCACCCAATTTCCTTCCACACTCTTCTTCGATCTAAATAATCCGATAAAAATAGAGTTTGTCCGCCCGCCTGTCCGTCTTGATGAGCGCCTAGATCTCAGAGACTATAAGAGCTAGAGCTAACAAATTTTGTTTCCAGACTCATGTGATATCACACTGAATCAAGCGTAATTCAAAGTCTGCAGTTTGCAGTTGCTTCCCCCACCTCCTCCAGCAAGAGACCCGATACTCTTTCTATTTCTCGCTCGCAAACTCTGCCTGGTTCAGTGCGAGAGTCCCCGCCAGCGGAGAAGATTTAGAATATACATTGTAGATGTAGATAACAGATGTAGCAAAAAAATGTAAAATGTACAATTTTTTTTAAATTATACAAATGGTCTAAAAATTTGTGTTTGAGCGCCGATTTCATTTCGTGTCATTCTGTACACCAGAATATTTTACGATAGATTTTGTTTTTATAACTTTTTGTAGGAAAAATTGTTTTTTTAAATAATTGCAATTTTTGTAAGTATATATGTTGCTTTTGTTTAATTTCGATGAATGTGAACACATTAAGTGCATTTAGTAGGCTGCGTAGCGCGGGGGTCTGCTAGCTAAAGGTAAAATAAATAACTTAAGTTTACATTATTACAACTTTTAGCCGTCGCAAATTGAACATGAAAATATTTCTCAAGCACAAGGGAAAAGAAAGGTAGCCCGTGAAACGGCTAGATTAGAAAGGGAAAATCGTAGAGCTTATCGCACAGATCATACTTTAATACTGTTTTCTTAAAATACTTCAAGTGTTGTTTTGAATCGAACAGCGATTGCAAAATTGACTAAAGCTCGCATCCTTTCGTTTGCATTGGTTTAATGGACGTATTTTGCGAGCATTGTGGGGCATTGAATTTTCCTGGAGAAACGCCTCTTCAAATGACTTCCATAAGAACACGAGTTTAATACAACATTCAAGGTAATTTATGTTGAAGAGTAAATGTTCATTTTCTACTTTGATAAAAATTTGGCTAAAATGATTCAAAAAAATATATAGATGGCGAATTAATAACAAACAAATCGATTGATACCGTTACTAACCAAGATGATGCTGTCAACTATCCAACGGAGTTCTTAAATTCGATGGAATTGCCCGGACTACACCCTCATAATCTGAAACTAAAGATCGGATCGTTTATTATTACGTTGCGAAATATAAACCAGACACGTCTTTGTAATGGAACCCGACTTGCGGTGAAGAAATTTATGAACAACGTCATCGAAGCCACAATTTTGAAAGACAAATATAAAGGAGAAGACGTTTTGATTGCACGGATTCCTTTGATTTCGAACACAGGCCATTCGACTTTAAACGGCTACAGTTTCCAGTGAGGCTAGCATTTGCAATGTCGATAAATAAATCTCAAGAGCAGTAGCTAATTGTTTGTGGCATTTATCTTGAAAATCAATTTTTTCGCATAGCATAGGTTATATGTCGCCTGTTCCCGAGTCGGAGTACCAACCAAACTATTTACATACGCGCCAGAGAAAAAAACAAAGAATGTAGTTTATCATAAAGCATTGCAATAATAAACACTTTCTTTCTGAAATATTTTTAGAGTAATTATACCAATTCGAAATCAATATTTATAGTTAAGACAGCACAACTTCTGTCGGGTCTGCTAGAAATGATTTTCATGTGGAACAAACGGATAAAAAGGCGCACCTGAAACATTTTTTTACTGTCGGAAAATTTGGAATTGCTGTAGAGCTGCATTGATACAATAAATCGCAAAGCCAATATTAATCCTTATATTACTAAATGCCAAAAAAATCGACTTTGGAACCATTGCGGACTGTTTTCGCTATGTCCGAAATTACGGTAGCGGTTGCTTTTTTCATTTCATAGCTCATAGCTCATAGCTCATACAGCTCATTCAGTGTTAAAATTGCTATCAAATATTTAAACTACTGAACAACCGATATGTAACATGGCAAAACACTCTGCAATGGATGAAGTTTTAGTTGCCCCAAAAATCATTATCTGGGACGAAGGAAGGCGCACAAACGCGAATTGAAAGCTCTTGATCGAACTTTAAAAGAATCGCGAAATGACTCTTGAGTTTTTGTTGGCGCAATGAGTTAAAAATCTGTCGATTTGCGCCAAACACAGTCAGTCATTCCAAGATCAACAGCAGCATAAGAAATAAACGACTGCCTCGAATCATCAAATCTGTGGTGCTATATGAAGAAAGTTTAACCGGCAGTAAACATGAGAGTTGCGTTGAACGACGCATCTGCTGAAAATTTCTCAAAGCAATTGGTGACTATCGGTAATGACCGTGTTTCTGTCGACGAATCGAACGGATTGATTTTATTTTCTTCGAATTTTCGCAATTTCGTCTTATCAAAAGACGAGCTCTTCAGTAAAGTATTCTCAAACATCCTTCCTTACCACAAAAAATAACAAATGGTTAAGCGAGCGAGAAATTTTTGCGGCTAAGAATACAGATGTATGATGAGTAATTTGATAGTTCTTATCCGAGGATTTCAATGATCCCAACGGATATGCCCTTTGAGTTTAAACGAATTCAGTCCCGATTCGTCTTGACTTCTCTATGACGATTGGCAAATCACAAGGCCAATCCGTGGATGTTTGTGGACTATAATTAGAAAATCCATGTTTTTCTTATGATCTGTTATACGTGGCATGTTCAGGTGTCGGAAAATTATTATAAGCTTTATTTGCTCTTGCGCCTGATAAGAAAACAATAAATGTCGTATATCACAACGTGCTTCAATTAAGAGCTGATTACATTCATTTAAACTATTTTGAAATTTGAACCATCTGTAGAGTTTATCTGAGGGCATTAATTTGGATCGAGACGACTTTGGTGGGTCCGCTAGTAGAAAATAAAGATAGCATAATTGATTATATTTTTTATACCCGTACTCAAAAAAGAGTTAAGGGGTATATTAGATTTGTGGTAAAAGTGGATGTGTGTAACGTAGAGAAGGAAAATTTTCCGACCCCATAAAGTATATATATTCTTGATCAGCATCAATAGCCGAGTCGATATAGCCATGTCTGTCTGTCTGTCTCGATGAGCGCCTAGATCTCAGAGACTATAAGAGCTAGGGCAACCAAATTTGGTTTCCAGACTCATGTGATATCCCACTGCTACAAGTGTATTTCAAAATTTCGCCCCGCCCCCTTCCGCCCCTACAAAGAACGAAAATCTGTGGCAGGCACAATTTTAAAGATACGATAAAACTAAAAACGCAGTATCGTAGAGAAGGATCCTATCTACCAGACTGCTGAATCTGAATCAGATCGGATCATAATTATAGCCAGAATGAAGAAATTGATTTTCAGTTGGTTCCCCCGCCCCCTCCCGCAAGAGAAACGTTACTCTATCTCCTTCTCGCTCGCACACTCTGCTGCGTTCAGTGCGCGAGCAACCCCTAGCGGAGGAGATGAATTTAAATGGTACATCTATAATCTACATGTTAGATGTATAATATACATAATATATGTAGATGTAGATAGCAGATGTAGCAAAAAAATGTAAAATTTTTTTTTTAATTCTAAAATTCTTAAAAATCATGCTCAAAAATGTATATACTGACTGAGTACGGGTATAGGTAGAGTCGCGGCCCCAGAAGCGACTCACACGTTCCTTCTCGTTTAAATTGTATTACTTTTATTATTTCCATTGATGGTGAGTCTGGCATAATTTATTAAAAATGATTTTTGTAGTTCTGTTTTGCTTTTGGTTTTTCCTGTTTAAATATACATACATACAATATTTAATATACATATGTATTTTACTTTTTTTCTTGTTTTGGGCTTAGTTTAGTATTACAATTTAATTTAACTTTTTAATGCATTGCTTAGCTAAAAAAAACCCCTTATATTAACTCGACACATCTTGATATAGTTCGAAAGTTTCATAGTTTTTTACGATAGCTTGGTTTAGATTTTTTGGGCCATATCTGTCGCTTACCTTGGTCAGCAGGGAGCACGAGTTCTGTGATAGTATAGTGGGCTACTGGGAAGGATTTGGACCTATGTATGTATGTATACTATGTACGTATGCTGCATGAGCGAGAATTCTATATTTAGTATATACTGGGCAGGCAATTATAAATCGTTGAAAGAATGGAGATTCCAGTTTCAGTTTGAGCACTGATCCTTGAGACAGTAGCAGATTTGAACAGACCCGACTTGTCTGCTTTATGTGGAGTTGAACATGATTAATGCTATCGATAATGTATACTGTTTAAAATATATAAATATATATATGTATATATATATATTTTTTGTTTTGTGATTTCTGGTTTACTTTTATTTTTTATGTCACGCTAAAATCTCAAAACACAATTCAATTAAATCTTATGACTAGTTTCTTATTACAGTATATTCCATTTTTTTTATACCCGTACTCAAAAAAGAGTTAAGGGGTATATTAGATTTGTGGTAAAAGTGGATGTGTGTAACGCAGAGAAGGAAAATTTTCCGACCCCATAAAGTATATATATTCTTGATCAGCATCAATAGCCGAGTCGATATAGCCATGTCTGTCTGTCCGTCTGTCTGTCTGTCTGTCTCGATGAGCGCCTAGATCTCAGAGACTATAAGAGCTAGGGCAACCAAATTTGGTTTCCAGACTCATGTGATATCCCACTGCTACAAGTGTATTTCAAAATTTTGCCCCGCCCCCTTCCGCCCCCCACAAAGGACGAAAATCTGTGGCAGGCACAATTTTAAAGATACGATAAAACTAAGAACGCAGTATCGTAGAGAATGCCCATATCTACCAGATTGCCGAATCTGAATCAGATCGGATCATAATTATAGCCACAATGTAGAAATTAATTTTCAGTTGCTTCCCCCGCCCCCTCCTGCACACTTAAACGCTACTCATTCTCTTTCTCGCTCGCACACTCTGCCGCGTTCAGTGCGCGAGCAACCCCTAGCAGTGGAGATGTAGAATCTAAATGGTACATCTATAATCTACATGTTAGATGTATAATATACATTGTAGATGTAGATGTAGATAACAGATGTAGCAAAAAAGTATTTAAAGTATCATGCTTAAAAATGTATATACTGACTGAGTACGGGTATAAGTAGAGTCGCGTCCCCAGAAGCGACTCACACGTTCCTTCTCGTTTTTTTTTACCTTCGAGTCTGATTCGGCTTATTCGCTTACCTTCCAAGACATGTAGTGCACAAAAAAACAGGATAATATCAACAAGTCTTATAAGTACGTCTAGCATATAGCTGGAAGTGCAACCGAACGATTTGATCGAGCTGCGATCTGCCCGGTTTTGTTTTCTTTGCGTATCTGTAGTCTAGAGCTGGAACGTAGGGCTGGAAACTACCGACTGACATTTTACTATATTCATATATACACAGATATATGCATAGATATAGACAGAAATATTCATGGATACATGCTTGTGTTGCGGGACACCATTTGACGTACTCGCTCTTAAAACACCGCAAACCAACCGCCCATGATTGGGCGGTGGAGCGATCTTTTAAAAGAAGTCGTCAAAGGTTTTTGATTATGTCTGGTATTGGAGCATTGGTGCCGATAGATTTGGATGATGCGACGAGTTCATCCGTAGAGCGGATAGACTCTTGTTGTACCACTCATCTTCCGGGGACATGCCTGAAACAAAAGGCAAAGAGAGAGGAAAATAATTATTTTCAAATTGATTCCAATTACGTTGGTAAGATTTTTTTGGGAATTGTTAGTGGTGTTTTTCCATTAATAGGCTCATAAAAATTTCATGCTATTTTTATTTGTCCTGAAAGAACATTTTCTTGCTGCCCAAAGACAACTTAAGGGTCGAGACGGTGGGCGTTCCAGACCCGGAAATTTATTTCAGATGCTAATATCCGGTAGGCTCTTCGCCACCATGTCACTATTTCCACTACTATTGCCTTGCCATGTAAAAGCACCCAATTTCCTTCCACACTCTTCTTCGATCTAAATAATCCGATAAAAATAGAGATTATGGAAGCACCTTGGCTCTTAAAAAATCCCAACACTTACATAACACATGAGATATACTAAAACGTGGTGATGGAAAATGAATTTTGTTGGATCGTAAACAGTATTTTTGAGTTTTAACAATAATGCTGAAACCAACAATCTAAAAGGATCATGACGCTTTTTTTATACCCGTTCTCAAAAAGGAGTTAAGGGGTATATTGTATTTGTGGTAAAAGTGGATGTGTGCACCGCAGAGAAGGAAACGTTTCCGACCCCATAAAGTATATATTCTTGATCAGCATCAATAGCCGAGTCGATATAACCATGTCCGTCTGTTTGTCCGCCCGCCTGTCCGTCTTGATGAGCGCCTAGATCTCAGAGACTATAAGAGCTAGAGCTAACAAATTTTGTTTCCAGACTCATGTGATATCACACTGAATCAAGCGTAATTCAAAGTCTGCAGTTTGCAGTTGCTTCCCCCACCTCCTCCAGCAAGAGACCCGATACTCTTTCTATTTCTCGCTCGCAAACTCTGCCTCGTTCAGTGCGAGAGTCCCCGCCAGCGGAGAAGATTTAGAATATACATTGTAGATTTAGATAACAGATGTAGCAAAAAAATGTAAAATGTACAATTTTTTTTTAATTATACAAATGGTCTAAAAATGTATGTTTGAACGCCGATTTCATTTCGTGTCATTCTGTACACCAGAATATTTTACGATAGATTTTGTTTTTATAACTTTTTGTAGGAAAAATTGTTTTTTTAAATAATTGCAATTTTTGTAAGTATATATGTTGCTTTTGTTTAATTTCGATGAATGTGAACACATTAAGTGCATTTAGTAGGCTGCGTAGCGCGGGGGTCTGCTAGCTAAAGGTAAAATAAATAACTTAAGTTTACATTATTACAACTTTTAGCCGTCGCAAATTGAACATGAAAATATTTCTCAAGCACAAGGGAAAAGAAAGGTAGCCCGTGAAACGGCTAGATTAGAAAGGGAAAATCGTAGAGCTTATCGCACAGATCATACTTTAATACTGTTTTCTTAAAATACTTCAAGTGTTGTTTTGAATCGAACAGCGATTGCAAAATTGACTAAAGCTCGCATCCTTTCGTTTGCATTGGTTTAATGGACGTATTTTGCGAGCATTGTGGGGCATTGAATTTTCCTGGAGAAACGCCTCTTCAAATGACTTCCATAAGAACACGAGTTTAATACAACATTCAAGGTAATTTATGTTGAAGAGTAAATGTTCATTTTCTACTTTGATAAAAATTTGGCTAAAATGCTATTGACTTTGCTCTCGACTTACAGATTCAAGACCACTTTCACCATCCAATTGGATCATTAAAAGCTCTTGAAGATGCACAACATAAAGTCTTACATATATATATCAGGGAAAATATGGAGGAGCAGCTTTATCGTCGTCAAGAGATAAACACAACAATAACGAGAAGGGAACGTTGTGAGTCGCTTCTGTGGATGCGACTCTATTTGTATACCCATACTCAGTCAGTTTATAAATTTTTGGAAGCCTATGATTTATGTGGAATATTAAAATAATTTACATTTAAAATTTGCTTGCTAGGTAGGTAAGAACATCTACAATGTATATTATGTACACCTTTTCCCAGACAAACATCAAATGATCGGCACGACGTCACCGCACGTGTTTTCAAGCAAAAAATCCGGTCGCTGATGAATTAAATTGTTAAGCAAAACGTCTTTGGGATTACTCAATGCTGGATGTATTTAATCGAATGGCAAAAACGAGGTTTGCCGCATGCACACATAATTATTTCGTTATTCGATAGAATTCCACTAGATCAAATATACATATGATATCATCATATGTGCAGAGATTCTTGACTCTGAAACAGATCCAGACCTACATGCGGTTGTTATTACGAATATGATTCATGGACCATTTGGCACCATCAACCGCCAATCACATTGCATGGTCGACGGCAAGTGTTCTAAACGTTATCCACGAAAATGTGCGGCGAAGACCATCACTGGCAACGATGGGTATCAATTGTATCGGCGTCGATTACCTGATAACGGTAGAACTATTGCAACGAAAGTGAAAGGAAACAATTTCGTGGTCGACAACAGTCTTAGCGTTCCATATCACTTCTCTCACAAACATTCAAGGCACATTTTAATGTTGAGTATTGCAACTCGGTGAAGCTCATTAAATACATATACGTATTTACATATATGTAAATATGTCACGAAAGGCAGCGATATGGCCGTTTTAAGAATCCAAAGATACCGACGATGAAAAAATATTCGCTATCAAGTTGATAGAACTGAAATGAGGAGCTGTTCAACCATGCACTTTGGGCGGCGTCACAAAATCTATGGCAACCCTGGGATGTGAGAAATGGCGGCAATTTGTTGGAAATCTTTGCAGTTTTATTATTCAGAGGATTTTTCATGGAAAATAAATGTTAAATGTTTAACAGTTTCATATGAGTTTCGTCGTGAAGCCCTGCAAAAGCATATTCCAGTTATAAAAATATAAATTACAAATTTAATTAGCCATAAAAAGAAGAAATTTCAGCAATACGATGGAAAGCACGCAAAAAGCTACTAATTAAATAAAAAATCTTTTCTTATTAGATCTTTTCATCTATCTCTATATATATATATATATATATATATAAATATGAATCGCTATTTCTCTTACTACCGGCATCACGCATGAACGGCTGGACCGATTTCGCTAATCCTTTTTATACCCGTACTCAAAAAAGAGTTAAGGGGTATATTAGATTTGTGGTAAAAGTGGATGTGTGTAACACAGAGAAGGAAAATTTTCCGACCCCATAAAGTATATATATTCTTGATCAGCATCAATAGCCGAGTCGATAGAGCCATGTCTGTCTGTCCGTCCGTCCGTCCGTCCGTCCGTCCGTCTGTCCGTCTTGTTTGACGCCTGGATCTCAGAGACTATAAAAGCTAGGGCAACCAAATTTGGTTTCCAGACTCATGTGATATCACACTGCTACAAGTGTATTTCAAAATTTCGCACCGTTCCCTTCCGCCCCCACAAAGGACGAAAATCTGTGGCAGGCACAATTTTAAAGATACGATAAAACTAAAAACGCAGTATCGTAGAGAATGCCAATATCTACCAGACTGCCGAATCTGAATCAGATCGGGTCATAATTATAGCCAGAATGAAGAAATTTTCAGTTGTTTCCCCCGCCCCCTCCTGCACAAGACAACGCTACTCATTCTCTTTCTCGCTCGCACACTCTGCCGCGTTAAGTGCGCGAGCAACCCCTAGCGGAGGAGATGTACAATCTAAATGGTACATCTATAATCTACATGTAAGATGTAGATGTAGATAGCAAATGTAGCAAAAAAATGTAAAACGTAAAATATTTTTAATTCTAAAATTCTTAAAAATTATGCTCAAAAATTTATATACTGACTGAGTACGGGTATAAGTAGAGTCGCGTCCCCAGAAGCGACTCACACGTTCCTTCTCGTTTTTATTGGTTTTTGTCATTAGAAGGTTTAAGTGTCTAGAATCCCCGACATATTGGCTGCAAAAAATTTTGATGTCAACGAAATGAATCTCCAGATTCAAAATAATATAGATGGCGAATTAATAACAAACAAATCGATTGATACCGTTACTAACCAAGATGCCATGTTACATATCGGTTGTTCAGTAGTTTAAATATTTGATAGCAATTTTAACACTGAATGAGCTGTATGAGCTATGAGCTATGAGCTATGAAATGAAAAAGCAAAGCAATTGCTATCCAACGGAGTTCTTAAATTCGATGGAATTGCCCGGACTACACCCTCATAATCTGAAACTAAAGATCGGATCGTTTATTATTACGTTGCGAAATATAAACCAGACACGTCTTTGTAATGGAACCCGACTTGCGGTGAAGAAATTTATGAACAACGTCATCGAAGCCACAATTTTGAAAGACAAATATAAAGGAGAAGACGTTTTGATTGCACGGATTCCTTTGATTTCGAACACAGGCCATTCGACTTTAAACGGCTACAGTTTCCAGTGAGGCTAGCATTTGCAATGTCGATAAATAAATCTCAAGAGCAGTAGCTAATTGTTTGTGGCATTTATCTTGAAAATCAATTTTTTCGCATAGCATAGGTTATATGTCGCCTGTTCCCGAGTCGGAGTACCAACCAAACTATTTACATACGCGCCAGAGAAAAAAACAAAGAATGTAGTTTATCATAAAGCATTGCAATAATAAACACTTTCTTTCTGAAATATTTTTAGAGTAATTATACCAATTCGAAATCAATATTTATAGTTAAGACAGCACAACTTCTGTCGGGTCTGCTAGAAATGATTTTCATGTGGAACAAACGGATAAAAAGGCGCACCTGAAACATTTTTTTACTGTCGGAAAATTTGGAATTGCTGTAGAGCTGCATTGATACAATAAATCGCAAAGCCAATATTAATCCTTATATTACTAAATGCCAAAAAAATCGACTTTGGAACCATTGCGGACTGTTTTCGCTATGTCCGAAATTACGGTAGCGGTTGCTTTTTCATTTCATAGCTCATAGCTCATAGCTCATACAGCTCATTCAGTGTTAAAATTGCTATCAAATATTTAAACTACTGAACAACCGATATGTAACATGGCAAAACACTCTGCAATGGATGAAGTTTTAGTTGCCCCAAAAATCATTATCTGGGACGAAGGAAGGCGCACAAACGCGAATTGAAAGCTCTTGATCGAACTTTAAAAGAATCGCGAAATGACTCTTGAGTTTTTGTTGGCGCAATGAGTTAAAAATCTGTCGATTTGCGCCAAACACAGTCAGTCATTCCAAGATCAACAGCAGCATAAGAAATAAACGACTGCCTCGAATCATCAAATCTGTGGTGCTATATGAAGAAAGTTTAACCGGCAGTAAACATGAGAGTTGCGTTGAACGACGCATCTGCTGAAAATTTCTCAAAGCAATTGGTGACTATCGGTAATGACCGTGTTTCTGTCGACGAATCGAACGGATTGATTTTATTTTCTTCGAATTTTCGCAATTTCGTCTTATCAAAAGACGAGCTCTTCAGTAAAGTATTCTCAAACATCCTTCCTTACCACAAAAAATAACAAATGGTTAAGCGAGCGAGAAATTTTTGCGGCTAAGAATACAGATGTATGATGAGTAATTTGATAGTTCTTATCCGAGGATTTCAATGATCCCAACGGATATGCCCTTTGAGTTTAAACGAATTCAGTCCCGATTCGTCTTGACTTCTCTATGACGATTGGCAAATCACAAGGCCAATCCGTGGATGTTTGTGGACTATAATTAGAAAATCCATGTTTTTCTTATGATCTGTTATACGTGGCATGTTCAGGTGTCGGAAAATTATTATAAGCTTTATTTGCTCTTGCGCCTGATAAGAAAACAATAAATGTCGTATATCACAACGTGCTTCAATTAAGAGCTGATTACATTCATTTAAACTATTTTGAAATTTGAACCATCTGTAGAGTTTATCTGAGGGCATTAATTTGGATCGAGACGACTTTGGTGGGTCCGCTAGTAGAAAATAAAGATAGCATAATTGATTATATTTTTTATACCCGTACTCAAAAAAGAGTTAAGGGGTATATTAGATTTGTGGTAAAAGTGGATGTGTGTAACGTAGAGAAGGAAAATTTTCCGACCCTATAAAGTATATATATTCTTGATCAGCATCAATAGCCGAGTCGATATAGCCATGTCTGTCTGTCCGTCTGTCTGTCTGTCTGTCTCGATGAGCGCCTAGATCTCAGAGACTATAAGAGCTAGGGCAACCAAATTTGGTTTCCAGACTCATGTGATATCCCACTGCTACAAGTGTATTTCAAAATTTCGCCCCGCCCCCTTCCGCCCCTACAAAGAACGAAAATCTGTGGCAGGCACAATTTTAAAGATACGATAAAACTAAAAACGCAGTATCGTAGAGAAGGATCCTATCTACCAGACTGCTGAATCTGAATCAGATCGGATCATAATTATAGCCAGAATGAAGAAATTGATTTTCAGTTGGTTCCCCCGCCCCCTCCCGCAAGAGAAACGTTACTCTATCTCCTTCTCGCTCGCACACTCTGCTGCGTTCAGTGCGCGAGCAACCCCTAGCGGAGGAGATGAATTTAAATGGTACATCTATAATCTACATGTTAGATGTATAATATACATAATATATGTAGATGTAGATAGCAGATGTAGCAAAAAAATGTAAAATTTTTTTTTTTAATTCTAAAATTCTTAAAAATCATGCTCAAAAATGTATATACTGACTGAGTACGGGTATAGGTAGAGTCGCGGCCCCAGAAGCGACTCACACGTTCCTTCTCGTTTAAATTGTATTACTTTTATTATTTCCATTGATGGTGAGTCTGGCATAATTTATTAAAAATGATTTTTGTAGTTCTGTTTTGCTTTTGGTTTTTCCTGTTTAAATATACATACATACAATATTTAATATACATATGTATTTTACTTTTTTTCTTGTTTTGGGCTTAGTTTAGTATTACAATTTAATTTAACTTTTTAATGCATTGCTTAGCTAAAAAAAAACCCCTTATATTAACTCGACACATCTTGATATAGTTCGAAAGTTTCATAGTTTTTTACGATAGCTTGGTTTAGATTTTTTGGGCCATATCTGTCGCTTACCTTGGTCAGCAGGGAGCACGAGTTCTGTGATAGTATAGTGGGCTACTGGGAAGGATTTGGACCTATGTATGTATGTATACTATGTACGTATGCTGCATGAGCGAGAATTCTATATTTAGTATATACTGGGCAGGCAATTATAAATCGTTGAAAGAATGGAGATTCCAGTTTCAGTTTGAGCACTGATCCTTGAGACAGTAGCAGATTTGAACAGACCCGACTTGTCTGCTTTATGTGGAGTTGAACATGATTAATGCTATCGATAATGTATACTGTTTAAAATATATAAATATATATATGTATATATATATATTTTTTGTTTTGTGATTTCTGGTTTACTTTTATTTTTTATGTCACGCTAAAATCTCAAAACACAATTCAATTAAATCTTATGACTAGTTTCTTATTACAGTATATTCCATTTTTTTTATACCCGTACTCAAAAAAGAGTTAAGGGGTATATTAGATTTGTGGTAAAAGTGGATGTGTGTAACGCAGAGAAGGAAAATTTTCCGACCCCATAAAGTATATATATTCTTGATCAGCATCAATAGCCGAGTCGATATAGCCATGTCTGTCTGTCCGTCTGTCTGTCTGTCTGTCTCGATGAGCGCCTAGATCTCAGAGACTATAAGAGCTAGGGCAACCAAATTTGGTTTCCAGACTCATGTGATATCCCACTGCTACAAGTGTATTTCAAAATTTTGCCCCGCCCCCTTCCGCCCCCACAAAGGACGAAAATCTGTGGCAGGCACAATTTTAAAGATACGATAAAACTAAGAACGCAGTATCGTAGAGAATGCCCATATCTACCAGATTGCCGAATCTGAATCAGATCGGATCATAATTATAGCCACAATGTAGAAATTAATTTTCAGTTGCTTCCCCCGCCCCCTCCTGCACACTTAAACGCTACTCATTCTCTTTCTCGCTCGCACACTCTGCCGCGTTCAGTGCGCGAGCAACCCCTAGCAGTGGAGATGTAGAATCTAAATGGTACATCTATAATCTACATGTTAGATGTATAATATACATTGTAGATGTAGATGTAGATAACAGATGTAGCAAAAAAGTATTTAAAGTATCATGCTTAAAAATGTATATACTGACTGAGTACGGGTATAAGTAGAGTCGCGTCCCCAGAAGCGACTCACACGTTCCTTCTCGTTTTTTTTTACCTTCGAGTCTGATTCGGCTTATTCGCTTACCTTCCAAGACATGTAGTGCACAAAAAAACAGGATAATATCAACAAGTCTTATAAGTACGTCTAGCATATAGCTGGAAGTGCAACCGAACGATTTGATCGAGCTGCGATCTGCCCGGTTTTGTTTTCTTTGCGTATCTGTAGTCTAGAGCTGGAACGTAGGGCTGGAAACTACCGACTGACATTTTACTATATTCATATATACACAGATATATGCATAGATATAGACAGAAATATTCATGGATACATGCTTGTGTTGCGGGACACCATTTGACGTACTCGCTCTTAAAACACCGCAAACCAACCGCCCATGATTGGGCGGTGGAGCGATCTTTTAAAAGAAGTCGTCAAAGGTTTTTGATTATGTCTGGTATTGGAGCATTGGTGCCGATAGATTTGGATGATGCGACGAGTTCATCCGTAGAGCGGATAGACTCTTGTTGTACCACTCATCTTCCGGGGACATGCCTGAAACAAAAGGCAAAGAGAGAGGAAAATAATTATTTTCAAATTGATTCCAATTACGTTGGTAAGATTTTTTTGGGAATTGTTAGTGGTGTTTTTCCATTAATAGGCTCATAAAAATTTCATGCTATTTTTATTTGTCCTGAAAGAACATTTTCTTGCTGCCCAAAGACAACTTAAGGGTCGAGACGGTGGGCGTTCCAGACCCGGAAATTTATTTCAGATGCTAATATCCGGTAGGCTCTTCGCCACCATGTCACTATTTCCACTACTATTGCCTTGCCATGTAAAAGCACCCAATTTCCTTCCACACTCTTCTTCGATCTAAATAATCCGATAAAAATAGAGATTATGGAAGCACCTTGGCTCTTAAAAAAATCCCAACACTTACATAACACATGAGATATACTAAAACGTGGTGATGGAAAATGAATTTTGTTGGATCGTAAACAGTATTTTTGAGTTTTAACAATAATGCTGAAACCAACAATCTAAAAGGATCATGACGCTTTTTTTATACCCGTTCTCAAAAAGGAGTTAAGGGGTATATTGTATTTGTGGTAAAAGTGGATGTGTGCACCGCAGAGAAGGAAACGTTTCCGACCCCATAAAGTATATATTCTTGATCAGCATCAATAGCCGAGTCGATATAACCATGTCCGTCTGTTTGTCCGCCCGCCTGTCCGTCTTGATGAGCGCCTAGATCTCAGAGACTATAAGAGCTAGAGCTAACAAATTTTGTTTCCAGACTCATGTGATATCACACTGAATCAAGCGTAATTCAAAGTCTGCAGTTTGCAGTTGCTTCCCCCACCTCCTCCAGCAAGAGACCCGATACTCTTTCTATTTCTCGCTCGCAAACTCTGCCTCGTTCAGTGCGAGAGTCCCCGCCAGCGGAGAAGATTTAGAATATACATTGTAGATTTAGATAACAGATGTAGCAAAAAAATGTAAAATGTACAATTTTTTTTAATTATACAAATGGTCTAAAAATGTATGTTTGAACGCCGATTTCATTTCGTGTCATTCTGTACACCAGAATATTTTACGATAGATTTTGTTTTTATAACTTTTTGTAGGAAAAATTGTTTTTTTAAATAATTGCAATTTTTGTAAGTATATATGTTGCTTTTGTTTAATTTCGATGAATGTGAACACATTAAGTGCATTTAGTAGGCTGCGTAGCGCGGGGGTCTGCTAGCTAAAGGTAAAATAAATAACTTAAGTTTACATTATTACAACTTTTAGCCGTCGCAAATTGAACATGAAAATATTTCTCAAGCACAAGGGAAAAGAAAGGTAGCCCGTGAAACGGCTAGATTAGAAAGGGAAAATCGTAGAGCTTATCGCACAGATCATACTTTAATACTGTTTTCTTAAAATACTTCAAGTGTTGTTTTGAATCGAACAGCGATTGCAAAATTGACTAAAGCTCGCATCCTTTCGTTTGCATTGGTTTAATGGACGTATTTTGCGAGCATTGTGGGGCATTGAATTTTCCTGGAGAAACGCCTCTTCAAATGACTTCCATAAGAACACGAGTTTAATACAACATTCAAGGTAATTTATGTTGAAGAGTAAATGTTCATTTTCTACTTTGATAAAAATTTGGCTAAAATGCTATTGACTTTGCTCTCGACTTACAGATTCAAGACCACTTTCACCATCCAATTGGATCATTAAAAGCTCTTGAAGATGCACAACATAAAGTCTTACATATATATATCAGGGAAAATATGGAGGAGCAGCTTTATCGTCGTCAAGAGATAAACACAACAATAACGAGAAGGAACGTTGTGAGTCGCTTCTGTGGATGCGACTCTATTTGTATACCCATACTCAGTCAGTTTATAAATTTTTGGAAGCCTATGATTTATGTGGAATATTAAAATAATTTACATTTAAAATTTGCTTGCTAGGTAGGTAAGAACATCTACAATGTATATTATGTACACCTTTTCCCAGACAAACATCAAATGATCGGCACGACGTCACCGCACGTGTTTTCAAGCAAAAAATCCGGTCGCTGATGAATTAAATTGTTAAGCAAAACGTCTTTGGGATTACTCAATGCTGGATGTATTTAATCGAATGGCAAAAACGAGGTTTGCCGCATGCACACATAATTATTTCGTTATTCGATAGAATTCCACTAGATCAAATATACATATGATATCATCATATGTGCAGAGATTCTTGACTCTGAAACAGATCCAGACCTACATGCGGTTGTTATTACGAATATGATTCATGGACCATTT
The DNA here is from genome assembly GCA_018150905.1 of Drosophila ambigua. Lineage (NCBI taxonomy): Eukaryota > Metazoa > Arthropoda > Insecta > Diptera > Drosophilidae > Drosophila > Drosophila ambigua. The sequence goes on from JAECWS010000080.1 coordinate 1,220,367, forward strand.
GGCACCATCAACCGCCAATCACATTGCATGGTCGACGGCAAGTGTTCTAAACGTTATCCACGAAAATGTGCGGCGAAGACCATCACTGGCAACGATGGGTATCAATTGTATCGGCGTCGATTACCTGATAACGGTAGAACTATTGCAACGAAAGTGAAAGGAAACAATTTCGTTGTCGACAACAGTCTTAGCGTTCCATATCACTTCTCTCACAAACATTCAAGGCACATTTTAATGTTGAGTATTGCAACTCGGTGAAGCTCATTAAATACATATACGTATTTACATATATGTAAATATGTCACGAAAGGCAGCGATATGGCCGTTTTAAGAATCCAAAGATACCGACGATGAAAAAATATTCGCTATCAAGTTGATAGAACTGAAATGAGGAGCTGTTCAACCATGCACTTTGGGCGGCGTCACAAAATCTATGGCAACCCTGGGATGTGAGAAATGGCGGCAATTTGTTGGAAATCTTTGCAGTTTTATTATTCAGAGGATTTTTCATGGAAAATAAATGTTAAATGTTTAACAGTTTCATATGAGTTTCGTCGTGAAGCCCTGCAAAAGCATATTCCAGTTATAAAAATATAAATTACAAATTTAATTAGCCATAAAAAGAAGAAATTTCAGCAATACGATGGAAAGCACGCAAAAAGCTACTAATTAAATAAAAAATCTTTTCTTATTAGATCTTTTCATCTATCTCTATATATATATATATATATATATATAAATATGAATCGCTATTTCTCTTACTACCGGCATCACGCATGAACGGCTGGACCGATTTCGCTAATCCTTTTTATACCCGTACTCAAAAAAGAGTTAAGGGGTATATTAGATTTGTGGTAAAAGTGGATGTGTGTAACACAGAGAAGGAAAATTTTCCGACCCCATAAAGTATATATATTCTTGATCAGCATCAATAGCCGAGTCGATAGAGCCATGTCTGTCTGTCCGTCCGTCCGTCCGTCCGTCTGTCCGTCTTGTTTGACGCCTGGATCTCAGAGACTATAAAAGCTAGGGCAACCAAATTTGGTTTCCAGACTCATGTGATATCACACTGCTACAAGTGTATTTCCAAATTTCGCACCGTTCCCTTCCGCCCCCACAAAGGACGAAAATCTGTGGCAGGCACAATTTTAAAGATACGATAAAACTAAAAACGCAGTATCGTAGAGAATGCCAATATCTACCAGACTGCCGAATCTGAATCAGATCGGGTCATAATTATAGCCAGAATGAAGAAATTTTCAGTTGTTTCCCCCGCCCCCTCCTGCACAAGACAACGCTACTCATTCTCTTTCTCGCTCGCACACTCTGCCGCGTTAAGTGCGCGAGCAACCCCTAGCGGAGGAGATGTACAATCTAAATGGTACATCTATAATCTACATGTAAGATGTAGATGTAGATAGCAAATGTAGCAAAAAAATGTAAAACGTAAAATATTTTTAATTCTAAAATTCTTAAAAATTATGCTCAAAAATTTATATACTGACTGAGTACGGGTATAAGTAGAGTCGCGTCCCCAGAAGCGACTCACACGTTCCTTCTCGTTTTTATTGGTTTTTGTCATTAGAAGGTTTAAGTGTCTAGAATCCCCGACATATTGGCTGCAAAAAATTTTGATGTCAACGAAATGAATCTCCAGATTCAAAATAATATAGATGGCGAATTAATAACAAACAAATCGATTGATACCGTTACTAACCAAGATGCCATGTTACATATCGGTTGTTCAGTAGTTTAAATATTTGATAGCAATTTTAACACTGAATGAGCTGTATGAGCTATGAGCTATGAGCTATGAAATGAAAAAGCAAAGCAATTGCTATCCAACGGAGTTCTTAAATTCGATGGAATTGCCCGGACTACACCCTCATAATCTGAAACTAAAGATCGGATCGTTTATTATTACGTTGCGAAATATAAACCAGACACGTCTTTGTAATGGAACCCGACTTGCGGTGAAGAAATTTATGAACAACGTCATCGAAGCCACAATTTTGAAAGACAAATATAAAGGAGAAGACGTTTTGATTGCACGGATTCCTTTGATTTCGAACACAGGCTATTCGACTTTAAACGGCTACAGTTTCCAGTGAGGCTAGCATTTGCAATGTCGATAAATAAATCTCAAGAGCAGTAGCTAATTGTTTGTGGCATTTATCTTGAAAATCAATTTTTTCGCATAGCATAGGTTATATGTCGCCTGTTCCCGAGTCGGAGTACCAACCAAACTATTTACATACGCGCCAGAGAAAAAAACAAAGAATGTAGTTTATCATAAAGCATTGCAATAATAAACACTTTCTTTCTGAAATATTTTTAGAGTAATTATACCAATTCGAAATCAATATTTATAGTTAAGACAGCACAACTTCTGTCGGGTCTGCTAGAAATGATTTTCATGTGGAACAAACGGATAAAAAGGCGCACCTGAAACATTTTTTTACTGTCGGAAAATTTGGAATTGCTGTAGAGCTGCATTGATACAATAAATCGCAAAGCCAATATTAATCCTTATATTACTAAATGCCAAAAAAATCGACTTTGGAACCATTGCGGACTGTTTTCGCTATGTCCGAAATTACGGTAGCGGTTGCTTTTTCATTTCATAGCTCATAGCTCATAGCTCATACAGCTCATTCAGTGTTAAAATTGCTATCAAATATTTAAACTACTGAACAACCGATATGTAACATGGCAAAACACTCTGCAATGGATGAAGTTTTAGTTGCCCCAAAAATCATTATCTGGGACGAAGGAAGGCGCACAAACGCGAATTGAAAGCTCTTGATCGAACTTTAAAAGAATCGCGAAATGACTCTTGAGTTTTTGTTGGCGCAATGAGTTAAAAATCTGTCGATTTGCGCCAAACACAGTCAGTCATTCCAAGATCAACAGCAGCATAAGAAATAAACGACTGCCTCGAATCATCAAATCTGTGGTGCTATATGAAGAAAGTTTAACCGGCAGTAAACATGAGAGTTGCGTTGAACGACGCATCTGCTGAAAATTTCTCAAAGCAATTGGTGACTATCGGTAATGACCGTGTTTCTGTCGACGAATCGAACGGATTGATTTTATTTTCTTCGAATTTTCGCAATTTCGTCTTATCAAAAGACGAGCTCTTCAGTAAAGTATTCTCAAACATCCTTCCTTACCACAAAAAATAACAAATGGTTAAGCGAGCGAGAAATTTTTGCGGCTAAGAATACAGATGTATGATGAGTAATTTGATAGTTCTTATCCGAGGATTTCAATGATCCCAACGGATATGCCCTTTGAGTTTAAACGAATTCAGTCCCGATTCGTCTTGACTTCTCTATGACGATTGGCAAATCACAAGGCCAATCCGTGGATGTTTGTGGACTATAATTAGAAAATCCATGTTTTTCTTATGATCTGTTATACGTGGCATGTTTAGGTGTCGGAAAATTATTATAAGCTTTATTTGCTCTTGCGCCTGATAAGAAAACAATAAATGTCGTATATCACAACGTGCTTCAATTAAGAGCTGATTACATTCATTTAAACTATTTTGAAATTTGAACCATCTGTAGAGTTTATCTGAGGGCATTAATTTGGATCGAGACGACTTTGGTGGGTCCGCTAGTAGAAAATAAAGATAGCATAATTGATTATATTTTTTATACCCGTACTCAAAAAAGAGTTAAGGGGTATATTAGATTTGTGGTAAAAGTGGATGTGTGCACCGCAGAGAAGGAAACGTTTCCGACCCCATAAAGTATATATTCTTGATCAGCATCAATAGCCGAGTCGATATAACCATGTCCGTCTGTTTGTCCGCCCGCCTGTCCGTCTTGATGAGCGCCTAGATCTCAGAGACTATAAGAGCTAGAGCTAACAAATTTTGTTTCCAGACTAATGTGATATCACACTGAATCAAGCGTAATTCAAAGTCTGCAGTTTGCAGTTGCTTCCCCCACCTCCTCCAGCAAGAGACCCGATACTCTTTCTATTTCTCGCTCGCAAACTCTGCCTCGTTCAGTGCGAGAGTCCCCGCCAGCGGAGAAGATTTAGAATATACATTGTAGATTTAGATAACAGATGTAGCAAAAAAATGTAAAATGTACAATTTTTTTTTAATTATACAAATGGTCTAAAAATGTATGTTTGAACGCCGATTTCATTTCGTGTCATTCTGTACACCAGAATATTTTACGATAGATTTTGTTTTTATAACTTTTTGTAGGAAAAATTGTTTTTTTAAATAATTGCAATTTTTGTAAGTATATATGTTGCTTTTGTTTAATTTCGATGAATGTGAACACATTAAGTGCATTTAGTAGGCTGCGTAGCGCGGGGGTCTGCTAGCTAAAGGTAAAATAAATAACTTAAGTTTACATTATTACAACTTTTAGCCGTCGCAAATTGAACATGAAAATATTTCTCAAGCACAAGGGAAAAGAAAGGTAGCCCGTGAAACGGCTAGATTAGAAAGGGAAAATCGTAGAGCTTATCGCACAGATCATACTTTAATACTGTTTTCTTAAAATACTTCAAGTGTTGTTTTGAATCGAACAGCGATTGCAAAATTGACTAAAGCTCGCATCCTTTCGTTTGCATTGGTTTAATGGACGTATTTTGCGAGCATTGTGGGGCATTGAATTTTCCTGGAGAAACGCCTCTTCAAATGACTTCCATAAGAACACGAGTTTAATACAACATTCAAGGTAATTTATGTTGAAGAGTAAATGTTCATTTTCTACTTTGATAAAAATTTGGCTAAAATGCTATTGACTTTGCTCTCGACTTACAGATTCAAGACCACTTTCACCATCCAATTGGATCATTAAAAGCTCTTGAAGATGCACAACATAAAGTCTTACATATATATATCAGGGAAAATATGGAGGAGCAGCTTTATCGTCGTCAAGAGATAAACACAACAATAACGAGAAGGAACGTTGTGAGTCGCTTCTGTGGATGCGACTCTATTTGTATACCCATACTCAGTCAGTTTATAAATTTTTGGAAGCCTATGATTTATGTGGAATATTAAAATAATTTACATTTAAAATTTGCTTGCTAGGTAGGTAAGAACATCTACAATGTATATTATGTACACCTTTTCCCAGACAAACATCAAATGATCGGCACGACGTCACCGCACGTGTTTTCAAGCAAAAAATCCGGTCGCTGATGAATTAAATTGTTAAGCAAAACGTCTTTGGGATTACTCAATGCTGGATGTATTTAATCGAATGGCAAAAACGAGGTTTGCCGCATGCACACATAATTATTTCGTTATTCGATAGAATTCCACTAGATCAAATATACATATGATATCATCATATGTGCAGAGATTCTTGACTCTGAAACAGATCCAGACCTACATGCGGTTGTTATTACGAATATGATTCATGGACCATTTGGCACCATCAACCGCCAATCACATTGCATGGTCGACGGCAAGTGTTCTAAACGTTATCCACGAAAATGTGCGGCGAAGACCATCACTGGCAACGATGGGTATCAATTGTATCGGCGTCGATTACCTGATAACGGTAGAACTATTGCAACGAAAGTGAAAGGAAACAATTTCGTTGTCGACAACAGTCTTAGCGTTCCATATCACTTCTCTCACAAACATTCAAGGCACATTTTAATGTTGAGTATTGCAACTCGGTGAAGCTCATTAAATACATATACGTATTTACATATATGTAAATATGTCACGAAAGGCAGCGATATGGCCGTTTTAAGAATCCAAAGATACCGACGATGAAAAAATATTCGCTATCAAGTTGATAGAACTGAAATGAGGAGCTGTTCAACCATGCACTTTGGGCGGCGTCACAAAATCTATGGCAACCCTGGGATGTGAGAAATGGCGGCAATTTGTTGGAAATCTTTGCAGTTTTATTATTCAGAGGATTTTTCATGGAAAATAAATGTTAAATGTTTAACAGTTTCATATGAGTTTCGTCGTGAAGCCCTGCAAAAGCATATTCCAGTTATAAAAATATAAATTACAAATTTAATTAGCCATAAAAAGAAGAAATTTCAGCAATACGATGGAAAGCACGCAAAAAGCTACTAATTAAATAAAAAATCTTTTCTTATTAGATCTTTTCATCTATCTCTATATATATATATATATATATAAATATGAATCGCTATTTCTCTTACTACCGGCATCACGCATGAACGGCTGGACCGATTTCGCTAATCCTTTTTATACCCGTACTCAAAAAAGAGTTAAGGGGTATATTAGATTTGTGGTAAAAGTGGATGTGTGTAACACAGAGAAGGAAAATTTTCCGACCCCATAAAGTATATATATTCTTGATCAGCATCAATAGCCGAGTCGATAGAGCCATGTCTGTCTGTCCGTCCGTCCGTCCGTCCGTCCGTCTGTCCGTCTGTCCGTCTTGTTTGACGCCTGGATCTCAGAGACTATAAAAGCTAGGGCAACCAAATTTGGTTTCCAGACTCATGTGATATCACACTGCTACAAGTGTATTTCAAAATTTCGCCCCGCCCCCTTCCGCCCCTACAAAGAACGAAAATCTGTGGCAGGCACAATTTTAAAGATACGATAAAACTAAAAACGCAGTATCGTAGAGAAGGATCCTATCTACCAGACTGCCGAATCTGAATCAGATCGGATCATAATTATAGCCAGAATGAAGAAATTGATTTTCAGTTGGTTCCCCCGCCCCCTCCCGCAAGAGAAACGTTACTCTATCTCCTTCTCGCTCGCACACTCTGCTGCGTTCAGTGCGCGAGCAACCCCTAGCGGAGGAGATGAATTTAAATGGTACATCTATAATCTACATGTTAGATGTATAATATACATAATATATGTAGATGTAGATAGCAGATGTAGCAAAAAAATGTAAAATTTTTTTTTTTTAATTCTAAAATTCTTAAAAATCATGCTCAAAAATGTATATACTGACTGAGTACGGGTATAGGTAGAGTCGCGGCCCCAGAAGCGACTCACACGTTCCTTCTCGTTTAAATTGTATTACTTTTATTATTTCCATTGATGGTGAGTCTGGCATAATTTATTAAAAATGATTTTTGTAGTTCTGTTTTGCTTTTGGTTTTTCCTGTTTAAATATACATACATACAATATTTAATATACATATGTATTTTACTTTTTTTCTTGTTTTGGGCTTAGTTTAGTATTACAATTTAATTTAACTTTTTAATGCATTGCTTAGCTAAAAAAAAACCCCTTATATTAACTCGACACATCTTGATATAGTTCGAAAGTTTCATAGTTTTTTACGATAGCTTGGTTTAGATTTTTTGGGCCATATCTGTCGCTTACCTTGGTCAGCAGGGAGCACGAGTTCTGTGATAGTATAGTGGGCTACTGGGAAGGATTTGGACCTATGTATGTATGTATACTATGTACGTATGCTGCATGAGCGAGAATTCTATATTTAGTATATACTGGGCAGGCAATTATAAATCGTTGAAAGAATGGAGATTCCAGTTTCAGTTTGAGCACTGATGCTTGAGACAGTAGCAGATTTGAACAGACCCGACTTGTCTGCTTTATGTGGAGTTGAACATGATTAATGCTATCGATAATGTATACTGTTTAAAATATATAAATATATATTTGTATATATATATATTTTTTGTTTTGTGATTTCTGGTTTACTTTTATTTTTTATGTCACGCTAAAATCTCAAAACACAATTCAATTAAATCTTATGACTAGTTTCTTATTACAGTATATTCCATTTTTTTTATACCCGTACTCAAAAAAGAGTTAAGGGGTATATTAGATTTGTGGTAAAAGTGGATGTGTGTAACGCAGAGAAGGAAAATTTTCCGACCCCATAAAGTATATATATTCTTGATCAGCATCAATAGCCGAGTCGATATAGCCAAATCTGTCTGTCCGTCTGTCTGTCTGTCTGTCTCGATGAGCGCCTAGATCTCAGAGACTATAAGAGCTAGGGCAACCAAATTTGGTTTCCAGACTCATGTGATATCCCACTGCTACAAGTGTATTTCAAAATTTTGCCCCGCCCCCTTCCGCCCCCACAAAGGACGAAAATCTGTGGCAGGCACAATTTTAAAGATACGATAAAACTAGGAACGCAGTATCGTAGAGAATGCCCATATCTACCAGATTGCCGAATCTGAATCAGATCGGATCATAATTATAGCCACAATGTAGAAATTAATTTTCAGTTGCTTCCCCCGCCCCCTCCTGCACACTTAAACGCTACTCATTCTCTTTCTCGCTCGCACACTCTGCCGCGTTCAGTGCGCGAGCAACCCCTAGCAGTGGAGATGTAGAATCTAAATGGTACATCTATAATCTACATGTTAGATGTATAATATACATTGTAGATGTAGATGTAGATAACAGATGTAGCAAAAAAGTATTTAAAGTATCATGCTTAAAAATGTATATACTGACTGAGTACGGGTATAAGTAGAGTCGCGTCCCCAGAAGCGACTCACACGTTCCTTCTCGTTTTTTTTTACCTTCGAGTCTGATTCGGCTTATTCGCGTACCTTCCAAGACATGTAGTGCACAAAAAAACAGGATAATATCAACAAGTCTTATAAGTACGTCTAGCATATAGCTGGAAGTGCAACCGAACGATTTGATCGAGCTGCGATCTGCCCGGTTTTGTTTTCTTTGCGTATCTGTAGTCTAGAGCTGGAACGTAGGGCTGGAAACTACCGACTGACATTTTACTATATACATATATACACAGATATATGCATAGATATAGACAGAAATATTCATGGATACATGCTTGTGTTGCGGGACACCATTTGACGTACTCGCTCTTAAAACACCGCAAACCAACCGCCCATGATTGGGCGGTGGAGCGATCTTTTAAAAGAAGTCGTCAAAGGTTTTTGATTATGTCTGGTATTGGAGCATTGGTGCCGATAGATTTGGATGATGCGACGAGTTCATCCGTAGAGCGGATAGACTCTTGTTGTACCACTCATCTTCCGGGGACATGCCTGAAACAAAAGGCAAAGAGAGAGGAAAATAATTATTTTCAAATTGATTCCAATTACGTTGGTAAGATTTTTTGGGAATTGTTAGTGGTGTTTTTCCATTAATAGGCTCATAAAAATTGCATGCTATTTTATTTGTCCTGAAAGAACATTTTCTTGCTGCCCAAAGACAACTTAAGGGTCGAGACGGTGGGCGTTCCAGACCCGGAAATTTATTTCAGATGCTAATATCCGGTGGGCTCTTCGCCACCATGTCACTATTTCCACTACTATTGCCTTGCCATGTAAAAGCACCCAATTTCCTTCCACACTCTTCTTCGATCTAAATAATCCGATAAAAATAGAGATTATGGAAGCACCTTGGCTCTTAAAAAAATCCCAACACTTACATAACACATGAGATATACTAAAACGTGGTGATGGAAAATGAATTTTGTTGGATCGTAAACAGTATTTTTGAGTTTTAACAATAATGCTGAAACCAACAATCTAAAAGGATCATGACGCTTTTTTTATACCCGTTCTCAAAAAGGAGTTAAGGGGTATATTGTATTTGTGGTAAAAGTGGATGTGTGCACCGCAGAGAAGGAAACGTTTCCGACCCCATAAAGTATATATTCTTGATCAGCATCAATAGCCGAGTCGATATAACCATGTCCGTCTGTTTGTCCGCCCGCCTGTCCGTCTTGATGAGCGCCTAGATCTCAGAGACTATAAGAGCTAGAGCTAACAAATTTTGTTTCCAGACTAATGTGATATCACACTGAATCAAGCGTAATTCAAAGTCTGCAGTTTGCAGTTGCTTCCCCCACCTCCTCCAGCAAGAGACCCGATACTCTTTCTATTTCTCGCTCGCAAACTCTGCCTGGTTCAGTGCGAGAGTCCCCGCCAGCGGAGAAGATTTAGAATATACATTGTAGATGTAGATAACAGATGTAGCAAAAAAATGTAAAATGTACAATTTTTTTTAAATTATACAAATGGTCTAAAAATGTATGTTTGAACGCCGATTTCATTTCGTGTCATTCTGTACACCAGAATATTTTACGATAGATTTTGTTTTTATAACTTTTTGTAGGAAAAATTGTTTTTTTAAATAATTGCAATTTTTGTAAGTATATATGTTGCTTTTGTTTAATTTCGATGAATGTGAACACATTAAGTGCATTTAGTAGGCTGCGTAGCGCGGGGGTCTGCTAGCTAAAGGTAAAATAAATAACTTAAGTTTACATTATTACAACTTTTAGCCGTCGCAAATTGAACATGAAAATATTTCTCAAGCACAAGGGAAAAGAAAGGTAGCCCGTGAAACGGCTAGATTAGAAAGGGAAAATCGTAGAGCTTATCGCACAGATCATACTTTAATACTGTTTTCTTAAAATACTTCAAGTGTTGTTTTGAATCGAACAGCGATTGCAAAATTGACTAAAGCTCGCATCCTTTCGTTTGCATTGGTTTAATGGACGTATTTTGCGAGCATTGTGGGGCATTGAATTTTCCTGGAGAAACGCCTCTTCAAATGACTTCCATAAGAACACGAGTTTAATACAACATTCAAGGTAATTTATGTTGAAGAGTAAATGTTCATTTTCTACTTTGATAAAAATTTGGCTAAAATGCTATTGACTTTGCTCTCGACTTACAGATTCAAGACCACTTTCACCATCCAATTGGATCATTAAAAGCTCTTGAAGATGCACAACATAAAGTCTTACATATATATATCAGGGAAAATATGGAGGAGCAGCTTTATCGTCGTCAAGAGATAAACACAACAATAACGAGAAGGAACGTTGTGAGTCGCTTCTGTGGATGCGACTCTATTTGTATACCCATACTCAGTCAGTTTATAAATTTTTGGAAGCCTATGATTTATGTGGAATATTAAAATAATTTACATTTAAAATTTGCTTGCTAGGTAGGTAAGAACATCTACAATGTATATTATGTACACCTTTTCCCAGACAAACATCAAATGATCGGCACGACGTCACCGCACGTGTTTTCAAGCAAAAAATCCGGTCGCTGATGAATTAAATTGTTAAGCAAAACGTCTTTGGGATTACTCAATGCTGGATGTATTTAATCGAATGGCAAAAACGAGGTTTGCCGCATGCACACATAATTATTTCGTTATTCGATAGAATTCCACTAGATCAAATATACATATGATATCATCATATGTGCAGAGATTCTTGACTCTGAAACAGATCCAGACCTACATGCGGTTGTTATTACGAATATGATTCATGGACCATTTGGCACCATCAACCGCCAATCACATTGCATGGTCGACGGCAAGTGTTCTAAACGTTATCCACGAAAATGTGCGGCGAAGACCATCACTGGCAACGATGGGTATCAATTGTATCGGCGTCGATTACCTGATAACGGTAGAACTATTGCAACGAAAGTGAAAGGAAACAATTTCGTTGTCGACAACAGTCTTAGCGTTCCATATCACTTCTCTCACAAACATTCAAGGCACATTTTAATGTTGAGTATTGCAACTCGGTGAAGCTCATTAAATACATATACGTATTTACATATATGTAAATATGTCACGAAAGGCAGCGATATGGCCGTTTTAAGAATCCAAAGATACCGACGATGAAAAAATATTCGCTATCAAGTTGATAGAACTGAAATGAGGAGCTGTTCAACCATGCACTTTGGGCGGCGTCACAAAATCTATGGCAACCCTGGGATGTGAGAAATGGCGGCAATTTGTTGGAAATCTTTGCAGTTTTATTATTCAGAGGATTTTTCATGGAAAATAAATGTTAAATGTTTAACAGTTTCATATGAGTTTCGTCGTGAAGCCCTGCAAAAGCATATTCCAGTTATAAAAATATAAATTACAAATTTAATTAGCCATAAAAAGAAGAAATTTCAGCAATACGATGGAAAGCACGCAAAAAGCTACTAATTAAATAAAAAATCTTTTCTTATTAGATCTTTTCATCTATCTCTATATATATATATATATATATATAAATATGAATCGCTATTTCTCTTACTACCGGCATCACGCATGAACGGCTGGACCGATTTCGCTAATCCTTTTTATACCCGTACTCAAAAAGAGTTAAGGGGTATATTAGATTTGTGGTAAAAGTGGATGTGTGTAACACAGAGAAGGAAAATTTTCCGACCCCATAAAGTATATATATTCTTGATCAGCATCAATAGCCGAGTCGATAGAGCCATGTCTGTCTGTCCGTCCGTCCGTCCGTCCGTCCGTCTGTCCGTCTGTCCGTCTTGTTTGACGCCTGGATCTCAGAGACTATAAAAGCTAGGGCAACCAAATTTGGTTTCCAGACTCATGTGATATCACACTGCTACAAGTGTATTTCAAAATTTCGCACCGTTCCCTTCCGCCCCCACAAAGGACGAAAATCTGTGGCAGGCACAATTTTAAAGATACGATAAAACTAAAAACGCAGTATCGTAGAGAATGCCAATATCTACCAGACTGCCGAATCTGAATCAGATCGGGTCATAATTATAGCCAGAATGAAGAAATTTTCAGTTGTTTCCCCCGCCCCCTCCTGCACAAGACAACGCTACTCATTCTCTTTCTCGCTCGCACACTCTGCCGCGTTAAGTGCGCGAGCAACCCCTAGCGGAGGAGATGTACAATCTAAATGGTACATCTATAATCTACATGTTAGATGTAGATGTAGATAGCAAATGTAGCAAAAAAATGTAAAACGTAAAATATTTTTAATTCTAAAATTCTTAAAAATTATGCTCAAAAATTTATATACTGACTGAGTACGGGTATAAGTAGAGTCGCGTCCCCAGAAGCGACTCACACGTTCCTTCTCGTTTTTATTGGTTTTTGTTATTAGAAGGTTTAAGTGTCTAGAATCCCCGACATATTGGCTGCAAAAAATTTTGATGTCAACGAAATGAATCTCCAGATTCAAAATAATATAGATGGCGAATTAATAACAAACAAATCGATTGATACCGTTACTAACCAAGATGCCATGTTACATATCGGTTGTTCAGTAGTTTAAATATTTGATAGCAATTTTAACACTGAATGAGCTGTATGAGCTATGAGCTATGAGCTATGAAATGAAAAAGCAAAGCAATTGCTATCCAACGGAGTTCTTAAATTCGATGGAATTGCCCGGACTACACCCTCATAATCTGAAACTAAAGATCGGATCGTTTATTATTACGTTGCGAAATATAAACCAGACACGTCTTTGTAATGGAACCCGACTTGCGGTGAAGAAATTTATGAACAACGTCATCGAAGCCACAATTTTGAAAGACAAATATAAAGGAGAAGACGTTTTGATTGCACGGATTCCTTTGATTTCGAACACAGGCCATTCGACTTTAAACGGCTACAGTTTCCAGTGAGGCTAGCATTTGCAATGTCGATAAATAAATCTCAAGAGCAGTAGCTAATTGTTTGTGGCATTTATCTTGAAAATCAATTTTTTTCGCATAGCATAGGTTATATGTCGCCTGTTCCCGAGTCGGAGTACCAACCAAACTATTTACATACGCGCCAGAGAAAAAAACAAAGAATGTAGTTTATCATAAAGCATTGCAATAATAAACACTTTCTTTCTGAAATATTTTTAGAGTAATTATACCAATTCGAAATCAATATTTATAGTTAAGACAGCACAACTTCTGTCGGGTCTGCTAGAAATGATTTTCATGTGGAACAAACGGATAAAAAGGCGCACCTGAAACATTTTTTTACTGTCGGAAAATTTGGAATTGCTGTAGAGCTGCATTGATACAATAAATCGCAAAGCCAATATTAATCCTTATATTACTAAATGCCAAAAAAATCGACTTTGGAACCATTGCGGACTGTTTTCGCTATGTCCGAAATTACGGTAGCGGTTGCTTTTTCATTTCATAGCTCATAGCTCATAGCTCATACAGCTCATTCAGTGTTAAAATTGCTATCAAATATTTAAACTACTGAACAACCGATATGTAACATGGCAAAACACTCTGCAATGGATGAAGTTTTAGTTGCCCCAAAAATCATTATCTGGGACGAAGGAAGGCGCACAAACGCGAATTGAAAGCTCTTGATCGAACTTTAAAAGAATCGCGAAATGACTCTTGAGTTTTTGTTGGCGCAATGAGTTAAAAATCTGTCGATTTGCGCCAAACACTGTCAGTCATTCCAAGATCAACAGCAGCATAAGAAATAAACGACTGCCTCGAATCATCAAATCTGTGGTGCTATATGAAGAAAGTTTAACCGGCAGTAAACATGAGAGTTGCGTTGAACGACGCATCTGCTGAAAATTTCTCAAAGCAATTGGTGACTATCGGTAATGACCGTGTTTCTGTCGACGAATCGAACGGATTGATTTTATTTTCTTCGAATTTTCGCAATTTCGTCTTATCAAAAGACGAGCTCTTCAGTAAAGTATTCTCAAACATCCTTCCTTACCACAAAAAATAACAAATGGTTAAGCGAGCGAGAAATTTTTGCGGCTAAGAATACAGATGTATGATGAGTAATTTGATAGTTCTTATCCGAGGATTTCAATGATCCCAACGGATATGCCCTTTGAGTTTAAACGAATTCAGTCCCGATTCGTCTTGACTTCTCTATGACGATTGGCAAATCACAAGGCCAATCCGTGGATGTTTGTGGACTATAATTAGAAAATCCATGTTTTTCTTATGATCTGTTATACGTGGCATGTTCAGGTGTCGGAAAATTATTATAAGCTTTATTTGCTCTTGCGCCTGATAAGAAAACAATAAATGTCGTATATCACAACGTGCTTCAATTAAGAGCTGATTACATTCATTTAAACTATTTTGAAATTTGAACCATCTGTAGAGTTTATCTGAGGGCATTAATTTGGATCGAGACGACTTTGGTGGGTCCGCTAGTAGAAAATAAAGATAGCATAATTGATTATATTTTTTTAAATTGTATTACTTTTATTATTTCCATTGATGGTGAGTCTGGCATAATTTATTAAAAATGATTTTTGTAGTTCTGTTTTGCTTTTGGTTTTTCCTGTTTAAATATACATACATACAATATTTAATATACATATGTATTTTACTTTTTTTCTTGTTTTGGGCTTAGTTTAGTATTACAATTTAATTTAACTTTTTAATGCATTGCTTAGCTAAAAAAAAACCCCTTATATTAACTCGACACATCTTGATATAGTTCGAAAGTTTCATAGTTTTTTACGATAGCTTGGTTTAGATTTTTTGGGCCATATCTGTCGCTTACCTTGGTCAGCAGGGAGCACGAGTTCTGTGATAGTATAGTGGGCTACTGGGAAGGATTTGGACCTATGTATGTATGTATACTATGTACGTATGCTGCATGAGCGAGAATTCTATATTTAGTATATACTGGGCAGGCAATTATAAATCGTTGAAAGAATGGAGATTCCAGTTTCAGTTTGAGCACTGATGCTTGAGACAGTAGCAGATTTGAACAGACCCGACTTGTCTGCTTTATGTGGAGTTGAACATGATTAATGCTATCGATAATGTATACTGTTTAAAATATATAAATATATATATGTATATATATATATTTTTTGTTTTGTGATTTCTGGTTTACTTTTATTTTTTATGTCACGCTAAAATCTCAAAACACAATTCAATTAAATCTTATGACTAGTTTCTTATTACAGTATATTCCATTTTTTTTTTTTTTTACCTTCGAGTCTGATTCGGCTTATTCGCTTACCTTCCAAGACATGTAGTGCACAAAAAAACAGGATAATATCAACAAGTCTTATAAGTACGTCTAGCATATAGCTGGAAGTGCAACCGAACGATTTGATCGAGCTGCGATCTGCCCGGTTTTGTTTTCTTTGCGTATCTGTAGTCTAGAGCTGGAACGTAGGGCTGGAAACTACCGACTGACATTTTACTATATACATATATACACAGATATATGCATAGATAAAGACAGAAATATTCATGGATACATGCTTGTGTTGCGGGACACCATTTGACGTACTCGCTCTTAAAACACCGCAAACCAACCGCCCATGATTGGGCGGCTGTGGAGCGATCTTTTAAAAGAAGTCGTCAAAGGTTTTTGATTATGTCTGGTATTGGAGCATTGGTGCCGATAGATTTGGATGATGCGACGAGTTCATCCGTAGAGCGGATAGACTCTTGTTGTACCACTCATCTTCCGGGGACATGCCTGAAACAAAAGGCAAAGAGAGAGGAAAATAATTATTTTCAAATTGATTCCAATTACGTTGGTAAGTTTTTTTTGGGAATTGTTAGTGGTGTTTTTCCATTAATAGGCTCATAAAAATTTCATGCTATTTTTATTTGTCCTGAAAGAACATTTTCTTGCTGCCCAAAGACAACTTAAGGGTCGAGACGGTGGGCGTTCCAGACCCGGAAATTTATTTCAGATGCTAATATCCGGTAGGCTCTTCGCCACCATGTCACTATTTCCACTACTATTGCCTTGCCATGTAAAAGCACCCAATTTCCTTCCACACTCTTCTTCGATCTAAATAATCCGATAAAAATAGAAATTATGGAAGCACCTTGGCTCTTAAAAAAATCCCATCATCTCATCCACAGCGGTTATTCACTTACATAACACATGAAACATGAGATCCACTAAATGGAGGGAGGGATGGAGGGATGGAGGGAGTGGATGGAATTTTGTTGGATCGTTAACAGTATTTTTGAGTTTTAACAATAATGCTGAAACCTACAATCTAAAAGGATCATGACGCTTTTTTTATCGGCCATGAAGTGCTTTGATGGCGCCATTGGCATCAATGTGCCGCGGTCGCGTTTCTTGCCTGTGAAGAAATCCTCCGATATGCTGCTGGTCATGTCCAATCTGTATACGCTGAAGAACGGCAGCCAGGTGATGTCGCCGCAGCGCATGTTCCCCACCGCTGGTTAAGCTCGGCGAGAATCACTTTTCCAAGGTGAAGGAGTTCCTGGGTCGCTTTGCCAACATACCCGACATTATTGAGCTGGATCACTTGACGGTCAGTGGAGATGTGACCTTTGGCCGTGGCGTTTCATTGAGGGGCACTGTGATCATCATTGCCAATCTTGGCGATCGTATTGATATACCTGCTGGGGCCATACTGGAGAACAAAATTGTCTCTGGCAATATGCGCATCCTGGACCATTAATCCAACCCCCAAATTGGAACCTATAACCTAGCATTGGTAGTGCAATTTGATGCTGTTCTGTCTCATTATATTATGTAGCGTAATTGTCTAAGTTTTATGTAGTAGTAGCCAGAAGACAATTGTAGTCAAAAGTTCAAACGAAAAGCTGTTAAAAAACACCCATTAAAGGCATGTTTATTTCTATAATAAAAAAAAATTATTAGCCGAGTCGATATAGCCATGTCTGTCTGTCCGTCGTGTTTGACGCCTAGATCTTTGTTTGTCGACTAGTTCTCAGAGACTATAGGAGCTAGAGCAACCAAATTTTGTTTCCAGACTCATGTGATATTTCACATGAAATATATTATTATCACACTACATTTTTGTGATCCCCTGATGCCATTAAGACACGGCTGGAGATTAACTTCGATGGTTTTAATAATTTGAAGAAGAACTCCCACAAACTCTGCAAAGAAATATGTGATAATAATAATAGAATAAATAAATATGAGAATCAATTCTCTTTCGTCCCTTTTCTTGTCGTCTTGCATAGTTCAGCTGATTTCCCAAAATTTGGTTATTTTTCTTGTCATCAAGCACCCAAATCAGCTATTCTCAAGACGCACGTCTGCCAATGTGGACGAACGCCTTTTCTGCTTCATTGCGTCTATTCCGATATCGATAGGAAACG
This sequence comes from Drosophila ambigua, assembly GCA_018150905.1. NCBI lineage: Eukaryota > Metazoa > Arthropoda > Insecta > Diptera > Drosophilidae > Drosophila > Drosophila ambigua. Next base: position 1,238,176 of record JAECWS010000080.1, read on the forward strand.
CTCCCAGTGTGAAAAGCTGCGACAGCAGTTCGGATGAATCCGTTTTTTGTTGTTGCCCTGATCACTCATTTCAGATCCAAATTTGAGGTTGGTTTAAGAAAAATAATTTTTAGAAAGGGCAGAAGCTCAGTTACACTGGTAATGGTGTCAAATTCATGCCAATGCATCAATAAGTCATTTATTTTTACTTTCCTTTTGAAATTAATACTCGTTTTGTTGTAATAAGAGGCGTTGACCTTTCATTTCGGCGAGCAATTTGATGCCGTTATGAAATGGAAAAATGTTGCGTCTTTTTAGTCATGATCAGCATCAATAGTCGCGTCCATATAGCCATGTCCGTCTCTCTGTCCGTCCATTGGACTCATTTACACAGACTCAAGTGTATTTCAAACGTTAGCCTCCGCCCCCACAAAGGACGAAAATCCATGGCATCCACAATTTAAAAGATAAGGGAAAACGGAAAACGTAGAATTGTAGGTAATACCCTTATCTATCAGTTTTCCTATCTATCTGGCTCAGATCGGATTCAGTTTCTAACCTATCCCCTTCCATCGCCGCAGTGCCACATATTCTTTCTCTCGCTCACACACACTCTGTCTCGTGCAGTGTGCGTGCACCCTCTGGAGGAGACTTAGAATCTATATGTAGATGAAAGCGAGAAGGAACGTGTGAGTGGCTTCTGTGGAGGCGACTCTACTTGTACACCCGTACTCAGACAGTATACCCTTTTAGTTTTATCGTATCTTTAAAATTGTGGCTGTTGGCGGAAGGGGGCGGGGTGAAATTGTAAAATACACTTGTAGCAGTGTGATATCACATGAGTCTGGAAACAAAATTTGGTTGCTCTAGCTCTTATAGTCACTGAAATCTAGGCGCTCATCAAGACGGACATGGCTATATCGACTCGGCTAATGATTCTGATCAAGAATATTTATACTTTATGGGGTCGGAAACGTTTCTTTATCTGCGGTGCATACATCCACTTTTACACTGACGAGCAAAACTGTAACACGAACTCAGTAGTCTCACTTCAACGGTCTATATCTTCTCTTCTCTTTTATGCATGCTGAAGATCTTAATTTTGTTTTGTTGGTGATTAAGTCTACTATGTTTTCTGAAAATTTCTTGCCATTTGATAGGCCGAGAGAAATTTGACAAACCAAAATGTAAAAAAAGTCAAATGTTACAGTTTTGCACTGCAATTATATTTTAAATGAATATTTTTATTAATAATTTTTTAATTATGTGTCCACAGCCCTTTTAATTTTTTTAGTTCTCCTATGCGGTTTGCCATTATATGGGTGTAGAGTTTCACCATTGCAGGTTGAATAGCGTACCATACATCCTGTTCGTCTCCCAGAACTCCATCATTGCACTTGGAGAGACCGCATATTTCAGCAGCTGCGATTTTAGACGATTCCATACATTTTAAAATAAGATTTATATCGGGAGATTATGTTGGATACTTCATGGACTTAAATTTTTCCCATGACACCCAATTTTAGACCAAAAGGGACGTGTGTTTTGGGTCATTTTCTAGCTGAAAAATTCATTTTTCGGCAGCAAGACCCATGTTCCCGATCGCATCTGGCAGATTCTGTTGCAGAATGTTTAAATACTGCTCCTTTCGCATTATGCCATCAATTAAAATCAAAGGACCAACTCCATTTTTATGTATACAGCCCCAAACCATGATTGAGCCACCACCGTGCTTAACGGTACACAGTACTTGGGGGCTGGATATTGGGATCTCTAGTCCAATACCAGGAGGGAGTGTCTGACGCAAAACGATTAATTTTTGTTTTATCTGAACCATATAAACTTATCCCACAATCCAGTTACCAGTCACCAAAACCAACTTAAAGTCAGCGTCAAGCACGGTGGCAGTTCTATTAAGGTTTGGGGGTGTTTTTATAAAAATGTAGTTGGTCCCTTGGTGTTGATAGATGGAATAGTATGGAAGGAACAATATTTAAGCATTCTGCAAAAGAATCTTGCAGAATATGGGTCTTGCTGCCGAAAAATGAATTTTTCAGCTAGAAAATGACCCAAAACACACTTCCCTTTTGGTCTAAAATTGGGTGTCATGGGAAAAATTTAAGTCCATGAAGTATCCACCATAATCTCCCGATATAAATCTTATTTTAAAATGTATGGAACCGTCTAAAATCGCAGCTGCTGAAATATGCGGTCTCTCCAAGTGCAATGATGGAGTTCTGGGAGACGAACAGGATGTATGGTACGCTATTCAACCTGCAATGGTGAAACTCTACACCCATATAATGGCAAACCGCATAGGAGAACTAAAAAAATTAAAAGGGCTGTGGACACATAATAAAAAAACTATTAATAAAAATATTCATTTAAAATATAATTGCAGTGCAAAACTGTAACATTTGACTTTTTTTACATTTTGGTTTGTCAAATTTCTCTCGGCCTATCAAATGGCAAGATATTTTTAGAAAACATAGTAGACTTAATCACCAACAAAAAAAAATTAAGATCTTCAGCATGCATAAAAGAGAAGAGAAGATACAGACCGTTGAAGTGAGACTACTGAGTTCGTGTTACAGTTTTGCTCGTCAGTGTATATACCCAAACTCTTTTTGAGTAAGGGTACGGCTACCCGAGCACGTGGTCAATGCAAAAACACTGCGTGTTCGTGCGAACAGATGTAGCTGCCCGACTTGTTTATCAATCTCTGTCATACTAACAGGGAAATGCACAGTATAATATTACGAATATTTAAGCACGTAGAAACAAAAAGTAAGAGTTTTGGTTGACAAAGTAAAACGCAAAATGTAAGTAAAAACCAAAAAGGTCTTTAGCAAAACGCATGACAAAATTCCTCGATTTGCGTTCCCGTATCAGCTCCCTTTCCAGTACTCTGGTCTTTCGGTCGCAGATGATCAAGGCCAAGGCGGTCTTTATTGTGTAAAAAAAAAGCGTAGCAAAATCGTAAGCTCCGCATAATAGAAGGATTTGGCAATAGATCCTTTAATGTTTTTTTGGTGTTTAAGCAACCGATAATTGCAAAGAAAGACCTGTGATGCTGCCAGGTGGTCCCGGATAGATACTGCAAAACAAGCTTACCCATCGAGTCCTGTCGCACGCCAACAGATCCCATGTTTGTACCATGCGCCATTGAGAACGGTTGCGTCATACCCGGATACGAGGAGGCGCCCATTTGGAAAAGATCCTGCAATGTATATATATGGCATTAATTAGGCTTTATTTGTTGAATTTCATCTCTAGCCTACCTGGGGATATCGATTCATGGTATTGTGGTGGGGATATGGCTGATACCCGCGGGAAACACTATAGCCCTGAATATTTCGCATCATTCCGTTGCAAGATGGAATTACAGATGGTGCCAATGCCTTCTGTAGCTGTTTCTCTTGCTTGCGATACTTGGCGCGTCGATTTTGAAACCAAACCTGCGAATGGAAACAAGTAATGGAATAAAAAAAATGTACATACATATATTCAAGTTTAGGTCCCATCCCAATTTCCGTTTTTCCTCCCCGTTCCACATTCAAAACTCCTTGGGTAAGTCTGTGGTAACGGACGATGAACAACAAGAAAACGGCAATGCCAAGTGGCAAGCACTGAGCCCTCAGTCGCTGCTTATGTTCGTATGTTTCTGCCTCTGGCTTTGGCCATGGATCGAGACGACGCCAACGTCTTTTGAGTGAAAAAATCTTCTAAATTGAAATTGAAAATAAGTTGACGGTGCTATTTGCTACGAGGGTCCCGTCCCAGCTCTGTCAGGGAGTGGTGCGGACGGGAGAAGGGCCGACTCCTCTGCTCAGATATTAATAAAGATGGTTCTTATCCTGACGCTGCCGTTGTACCTTGTCCTTATCTTGGATGGCAAAAAGAAATTGCTAAGATAAAAGCTGTGCTCTTCCCTAGACAACGATAGAGGGTGTATGAGTGCCCGGGGTTCGGGGGCGGTGTGGACAAATTTCCGACATTTTGAAAGATGCTCAGCTTGCTTTGAGTTACTTATATAGGAAGACAAGTGGTTTCGGTAAGGCGGGAAAGGAAGGAGGTAGAAGTAATGGCGGTACTGAGGCCACTCGTCGAAAAGGCTGTCTTGAGTGTGGGGGTGGAATGTTAATGGGGACTGGAGGGCATCACGGTGGTAACTGTTTCTTTCTTTTCGTCTTTCGGTTTTTTCTTTCATTTATTTTATCATTATTATTATCTTTGTCCATGGCTATGTACATATACGCATTATATAAAATTAATATGTACATAAGATATATGTATGTAAGTACATACATACATACATATGTACATATATTTGTGGGTGCGTGTGTTGGCTTAAATGAAAAATACAGGCATCATGTCCTGGCCCAGCCTGGTTTCAGGGGTTGTTTTCAGTTCCCACTTTATTGCTCGTTTGGTTTCATTTGGTTGGCTGCCAGCATAAAAATGCCAGTCAGAGCGTCATCGTGTGTATGCTTGTTTGCTTGTCTGTGCTCATGTTGTGTGTAGGCGAATGTGCGGCTGCTAAATAATGCTCTTAACCATGAGCCATGGATGGTGCTGCCTGACTACGCCTGCTTCCATGAGCTCGAGGGATGAAAAACGTTGTCTGACTGTTTCTCTGTCCGAATGTCTATATGCCATTCAATTTCTAGCTGCTTGTGTGTATGTGTGTGAGTGGGCGGAGTAACTCAATTAAGGCACACATTTGATGACACACATATATGTATTTTTGTATGAGTACATAGTACATACACATAAATAGGTACACATATTTTAAAACATTTACGAGTATGCAAATAGGCAAAACCTTATCCAATATTTTTGGATTTGTATTTCTTAAAGTTTTAAGTTATCCTGCCTTAGCTTATGGCCTTTGAACCCAGCTAATCGAGGTCTAAATTTGAAAAAAATTGTCAAAAAGCACAATAACACAGTACTCTGAAGGAAATATGATAATTAAATTAGATTTCAACATTTAAACTTTGACTCAGCCAACGTTGTTTTTTTTTGTGATTTGTGTGTTTAGACCTCTATATGCAAATCTCTACTTTGATTTGGCACACACGTTTTAAAAGCGCTATGCACCTACATGTATGTATAAACAAAAATATACATACAAATATGTACATCCAAGGGTCCAAAAACTGAAATCTCTGGAGATCCTGTGGCACCTACGGATTTTTCCGTTGACTTAACAAAACACTCGATTCAAAATCTCTAGAGATTTCTTTGGCAACCCTGTATATGACCATTTGTTGATGACCAGTTACACTACTCGACAAAATCGAATTTTTTTTTTTCTCAAGAATCCAAACCGTTTTTTCTGATAGATATAGGACTTTAAAATTTAGTAAAGAATTATGGGTTTTTTTTTATGGCAGAGCTTTTTTTGAGTCTGGTATTTTTTTAAAGCTCACATAACTCTAATATCTTAAGTCTTATTGTAAAGAACTTTCCTATATTGAAAAGATAATTAAGCTCAAACTTTGTGAGTTCAGCTTTTTGCATTGAAATGCAAAAATTATGATTTTGTGGGGTATTTTTACGTAATTTTGATTTTAAAAACTAAGGAAAAGCGGAAATCCAAACCAAATGTATCACTTATGTTTAAAAACTAGCACCAAATAAAAATTTTGTTTATCCTTAAAATTGACTGAAAAAGATTAAAAATTACTGATTGCAATTACAAACGAGAAGGAACGTGTGAGTCGCTTCTGGGGCCGCGACTCTACTTATATCCGTACTCAGTCAGTATATAAATTTTTGAGCATAATTTTTAAGAATTTTAGAATTAAAAAAAAATTTTACATTTTACATTTTTTGCTACATCTGCTATCTACATCTACATATATTATGTATATTCTACATCTAACATGTACATTATAGATGTACCATTTAAATTCTACATCTCCTCCGGTAGGGGTTGCTCGCGCACTGAACGCAGCAGAGTGTGCGAGCGAGAAGGAGATAGAGTAACGTATCTCTTTTCGGAAGGGGGCGGAGGAACCAACTGAAAATTAATTTCTTTATTCTGGCTATAATTATGATCCAATCTGATTCAGATTCGGCAATCTGGTAGATATGGTAATTCTTTACGAATGTTGATGTTGTAGATGTTGATGTAGCTAACGGATGTAGCAAAAAAATTTACAATTTTTTTTTTTCTAAAATTCTAAAAAATTACAAGCTTAAAAATGTATATACTGACTGAGTACGGGTATAAGTAGAGTCGCGTCCCCAGAAGCGACTCACACGTTCCTTCTCGTTTGTTATTTTTTTATGTTTGGTTAACGAATTTTCTCGATAGATTTTAATGAGCAATACCTTAAACGACGCCTAATTAATGCACCTATACATATTTTTCGACTTGAGTTTTTAAAATCAAAATTTCGTAAAAAATATTACATAAAAATCTTTATGTTGCATTTCAATGCTGTATATAAATCACAAAGTGTTTGAACTTAGCTTCTAGCTGTTTTAAAATAGCAAAGTTCTTTACAACAAGACGCAAGATACTAGAGTTATGTGAAAAATAAAAGCACTACCTGTGAAAAAACTTGAAAAAATACCAGATTTTTAATATTCTTAGAAAAAACCAAATTATAAAAAAAAAACATAGTACTATGCAAATTTTTAAATCCCGAAATCCATCAGAAAAAGCCATTTTGGTCCACAGCGGGAAGAAAATGCTTAATTTTGTCGAGAAGTGTAATCAAAGGGTAATCGATCGGAAACCAAGGATGGTTACGCCCTAGGACATGCATGTGTTAAATTCTCCGCTGAAATATATTGCCGGGGAAATGATGCGAAGCTAGGGACGTCGTGATAATGGTAGCTAGCTCGGCACCAGTGCAAATGACAAGCAATCAGGCTCTCCGGCTTTCGCTTACTTTTGCGTTTTCAGCCAAAGGTCATACTTTTATTTCAAGGTGCTCCGACATTCGCAAAAGTGTGATTTAGTTTCTCCTGTACTGTTAAGCGCAAAGTGTACTGCATTTATAGCCAAGCGTTAGTGCCATCTCATAAAAAAAAAGGCCTCTGTAATGTTAAACAGAGATTTATCGATGACCAAATCGATCTGCGATAGCTGTTCGGACAAATCAACTATTTGTTATTGCTCTGACCAAGTTTTTCAGATCCAATTTAAAGGTTTCGTTTAAAAAAATTCCTTTTAGAAAGGTCACAAGCTTAATTGCACTGTTAATTGTGTCAAATTCATGCAAATGTATCAATCCATCATCTATTTTTTCCTTTTGCAATTAAGACCCGTTTTTTTGTATAAAAAGCCATGTACTTTTCATTTCGGCGAAAAATATTTTGTCGTTTTGAAAACGGAAAAGTCTTGCGTTTAATGAATGCGGGAGCGCCTGACTTTTCGTTTTGAAAATTAAATTACATATATTTTGTGAAAGTGAAAACCGGAGCCTGCCTGATTAACTAAAATAAGTGTCCTGATGGCGACTTTTTATACTCGAAGAGTACCCATTAACCCATTACCCATTAATATTAGATTTGTTTTAAAAGTGGATGTGTGTAATGCAGAGAAGGAAACTTTTCCGACCCCATAAAGTATATATATTCTTGATCAGCATCAGTAGCCGAGTCGATATAGCCATGTCCGTCTGTCCGTCTTGATGAGCGCCTAGATCTCAGAGACTATTAGAGATAGAGCAACCAAATTTTGTTTCCAGACTCATGTGATATCACACTGAATCAAGTCTGTTTCAAAATTTCACCCCGCCCTCTTCGACCCAACAAAAAAAATAACGAGAAATCTGGCAGGCACAATTTTATTTCCTCTTCAAGGGATATTAATAATAAAACTCACATTTTTTACATTTTGTTTTCACCTGCTTACATCATTTTAGGTTTTCTCTTTATCTAAAGTTGTATTTAAACTATCCTTGGCTCTTCCGCCTTTTCTACTTGACTACTTGAAAGGTTGAACATTTCGATGAAATAAAAGATTTTATTCCCTTACAATTTAGCTTGACAGATTTTCCAGGCAGATGTGCTAAGTAACGCCCTTTCATCTCCACCAAATGGAGTGCTCCCTGTCAGGCAACCCTCCGCCTTGCCTAAATAAGTCCAATTTCGCCAGATGAGACGACCCCATGGCAGGCCAGGCCAGAATGAGCATCAAATTTTTCAATAAAATTTATCTACGACAAATTTTCAGCAACAACAACGTAAATTATGATGTACCCGTAGATATGGATTTTGTTAGTGTTTCTGCTCTTGTTGCTGTAGAGTGCTAAGTGAGTGCCAAAGTTAAGTTGTAAGCGAAGCGACGTCGAGAACTAGTCAAATTACCAGCAGTTCGCGCCGAGGGGAGAAGTTACGCACGGTACAAAAGCGGGGAAGTAAGATGTCAAGAAGTAGGAGAGGGGAATATATATTATGGTGCTGCGGTCGCGCAGGAACGAGGGTTGCACTGACTCTTGTAAGTGTAAATATTTGAACATTTGTAGAAAAATATGGTTTACGCTTTGTTAATAGGCACACAGGGTCTGGGTCCGGAATCTGGCATTTGCTTGTCATTTGATCGTGAACAGTTGTTTGGAACAGGAGATGGGGCAAGGGTAGCGGCAACGGGCAATGGACAGACTCAGATGTAGATTACGATTCCGAATGTTTCTGTATAAAAATTTGTAATCAGCTTTTTTGGACATACAGCTGTCGTAAGACACGACCAAGGTATTTTTAGCATATTTATTAATATTAAAAGATACTATTTTTTTTAAAGCACAAGTTCTAAGTCTACGTAAGTCTACGCCTTAAGTCATATACAAAGTATTTTTCAAATTCAGTTTTAAGCCATAATTTATCGCAATTAAAAAAAGGAAAATCTCGGAGTCGGTGTCAGGTAAAATTAAATTTCAACAATTTTGGATTTCTTCTTTCTTCGTATTTTTCAAAAGTAACAGAAATTGTATAATCTAATTTTCTACTTTCCAACCTGCTTAAGGACACCTTTAGATATCTAATCTCTGAAAGTTTGAGATAATTCGAGTCCAAAAGCGTCGATATAAATTTGAGACGAACAAGAAAATCTGCAACCCTACATAGAAATTTACCGGACAAACCCACCCTGTCAACCCTGGTAGCCACCCCGAACTCTTATTTCCCAGTCATGATAAAACTATAAATTAATTATTGGCGCGGCGCACTTGAAAGCGCAGCAGAAGAGGGACAACGAACCAAACCAGTCTGATTCAAACAGGGATAAATCCTGAGCAACTTGCGGAGAACCCCAGGGGTATTCGACGAGCACTTTAGAGCAACACCAGGCGTGGGCCGAAATCAGTCGGTTGGAATAATCGCACGCTAATCGCACACCAAGATCAGCCTCATCATCATCTTCATTTGGGGCAAGATTCGCAATCCGATTCTAATTCAGATTTCGATTCGAATTATGATTTTCAAAGCAACAACTGTTGAAATAGGAGTAATTGGCTTCGTTCAAGGAGAGACGGTGGAGCTGCCATTACTGATGTCAGGGTATTACTCACTTGTATCCGTGCCTCGTTCAGCTTTGTTGTACGCGCGAGCTCCTCGCGACAGTAAATGTCCGGATAATGCGATTTGGCGAATGCAGCTTCCAGTTCCGCTAATTGTTCCTGAAAGTAAGCTTTTAATTAGGCTTATTTGTTGTGCTCCCTTTTAAATATCTAAATATATTTTCGGTGGATTTTCTTCTACCCTTCTTTGAACCCTTTTTTATTCGTGTCATTCGATATTTGGATGGTCAAGTAATGATCAGGATTTGCATTTAATTTAGCCTGATTTCGAGTACTCCAAAATATATTCAGTAAGTTCTGAAAAGCTGGCAAGAGCATGAGCGACACAACGATAAATAAGTGTTTTACCCGCCTCCAGTCACATTTCGAAGCTATCAGACGGAGAGCTGATGTTTTCCAATATGTATAGCCAGTACAGCTAGATTACCTACACCGGATTTGAAAGGCGTAACCATCGATCATCTATGCCGCTGCCACCAGCCTAATTGAATTAGCGGGACTACATTTCTCCAACTGGTGCATTGGTTTGGTACTGGCTCATTAATTTGTCGTCGTTTAGTCTACGTCTACAACAAACCAACTTTGAGCAACACAAACGACTTGGAATTTGGCTTTCAGATGTTCCTAGTTATATATATGTTGTTTAATCTCTACTTCAGTGTTGGGTATAAAGAATTTACGTGCAAAAACTAACTAGCGGTCGGCGTGGTTATTTTTTCGGGAAATTTAAAAGATTCGTTCTGTTCATACAAAATTTTTGAAGAACGAGCAAAAATTTGGGAATTGCATTGTTTAAAAACAAAAACCGATAATGTTGCGCAATTTATCATAAATGAAAAAGCTGAATCTTTTTGGTCAGTCTGATATTGTTCTTTTTTATGGGAATTTCAAAATTTAATTTTTGCACATACACATTTTCAAAATGTGAAACGTTATTATAAAACTCGTTTTATAATCCCTTAAGACTACAACAAAATTGTGACTTTCGGCCCACTCTAATGGTATTTACCATACAAAAAATCGAATTCACCCCCATATGAGTACAGGATATAAAAACTATTTTGGTTATCCGGAGTCCAAAGTCTATCAGAAAAAGTGCGATGAGAGATATTTTTTGGCTGTTAAACAGTGTTATTAGCCAGTAGCTGTAAGCCTCCTTCTCTATATAAAAGTATGCATCTATAAGCGATGCTCAGACACATCAATAGTACCAACATGTACGAAAAAACGCCTGGTTACTTTTACTAAAACTTGACCTTCCTTTTGTTGTTGCTCTTGTTGCTGTAGCATCAAAGTTGTAACTACAAGAGTAACCTTAACGAAATCTAATTAAAATTTATAATTTAGGTAGAATGGATAGGGATGGGGCAGGAGAAAAAGGGTCTTCAATGAATTCTGACCTGTGTGAATGTGGTTCGATGTCTCCGCCTGGCTGGCGTAGGGCAGGATGCTGTGGTTGGGGTGTGGCCAGCGTGCTGACTCAGCGTTGATAATCCGCTTCCGGGCGACGTGATGCCGGCGGAAACTGTCGAGAGGCCGCTGTTGGGTTCCGGCTTAAGCTTCTTGAATGCACCTTCCGCTGCAAAAATAGTACACACGTAAAGACGAACGCGTTAATTAATGTTACAAAATGTCAACTTAATCTAGAATCCTAATCCGGTGCCAAAAAGTGTGAAACAAAATCTGTTTAATATGCGTAAAAAGCTTAACCTCAGCGCGGTGCCCAGTGATTCCACCTGACCCCTGACCTCTGACCCAAAAATGTTTCATAATTGTCAAAGACAACAGCAACCGCGCTGCGGCCACAAGATGCTGACGCTGTCGTAGCTGGTCGACGACGGCAAAGGCAAAAAGGTGCAAAGTGTTGAACTTGGGTCACGTCGTTCACGTTGACGTTGACACTAGTGATGTTGATGGCGGTCGCATGAATATGCAATATGGGATAATTTATGCAAATGTCTAGCACATTAATATAGGTAGAAGTCCTGGGTACAAGCTTTCAGTATTCCGACTGGGATGAGGTTAGATCTTTTGGCTGCTTCTGGTACTGTCGGCTACCTGTCGCGTACCATTGCCAAAAAGGCGGTAAATAACATGCAAAGGCCATAGTAGGGACAAAGGACTCCGGCCACTGGACAGAACACAGGGGACGCAGGCCCTGACCTGTTGCTTTTGGCGTTTAATTGGCTCGCTTAGCTTGTCAACAAAATGTTAACTATGTAGAACATTTTGAACGTCGCCTCACTAATTAAATCACACATAATCTGCTCCGATACCTCGGACCACTCCGCCGATACCGTTATTGATGCTATAAAGCCAGATAATGCAATTGACCTTGTTGGGACTTGTTGCATATATGTATGTATGTCTAACAAGCCCAAACGATCTTAAACGTATCCAGATACAGATATTTTAACCTGATGCATACGGGCCAAAAACTTTGAAGGATGGACAGATACATCCATTTCCTTTATATTTAGATATATAGGAAACAACAACAATAAAACAAAAAGATCATTTCGAGGATAGAGTCTTTCAGCCAGGTGCATGTCGAACGTACGTCACGGCTGAACGGCTGGACCGATTTCGCTAATACTTTTTGTTGGTGTGTTGGTTATTGTATTGGAGAAGGGTTAAGGGTCTAGAATTCCCGATATATTGGCTGCAAAAAACGTAAGCAAATGGTTATAGCTTTGACAGAGAGACCTATCAGTAGAACAGCTAGCTTTGTATACGAAACACTTCGATCATATGATGCGTTGCAATAGTTTCAACAACATAGAAATGTTGCTTTAGACCCCTACTTCGAATGCTATCAATGCCGACGGAAATGCAGATCCATTGTTATTTGAGATTGTTACAAAAATATGATTCATGGTCCCTGTGGAAAATTAAATCAAACTTCTCCGTGTATGGTGAATTGAAAATGTTCAAAGCGCTTTCCAAGGCAATTAGTAGCAGAAACTATTAGTGGAAATGATCGTTACCCACTTTATCGAAGCCGATCCACCGACGACAACGGAAGGACAACAACAGTCAAAGTGAATCAGCATGACATTGAAGTTAATAATCGTTGGGTTGTTCCGTTTTCGCCATTACTCTCCAAAACATTTAAAGCACACATAAATGTAGAATAGTGCCATTCCGTAAAATCAATAAAATATATCTGCAAGTACGTGAACAAACGTAGTGACATAGCTGTGTTCGGAGTTGCTGCCGAAAATTCAAACAATGAGATAACTCATTTTCAAATGTCTGTAGCATTTTTACATTTCCAATACATTCATTTGGCCATACATCTGGAAAATGGTCAAAGGGTGTACTTTACAACGATAAACGTATTACAACGAATATTATACCTGGAATCAATCATTAAAGAAATTTCAACGACGAAAACAAGGACGCCAGTTCCAAATTATCAACAAGTATTTTTCGCAGACGCACTAGGACTTATTTACATAGTGCATCCCAGCCAAGACGAGTGTTTTTATTTGCGTTTACTGTTAGTCAATGTTCGTGGCCAAACATCATTCCAACATCTCCGAACTATTAATGGTGTATTGTGCGGCACATACAGAGAAGCATGTCAACGTATGGGACTGCTCGAGAATGAAACTCATTGGGACTCATTGGGTGGTGCACTGATTATATTAGCAGGAGACTTTCGCCAAACACTACCAGAAATACCACGATCAACACCAGCCGACGAACTTAACGCATGTGTAAACAGTCATCCGTTTTATGGAAAGACGCTAAAACGCTCAAATTAAATATAATCATGCGAGTCGAATTGCAGAACGACAATATGTAGAAGTTTTTTATAACAATTGGTTAAAAGTAATACGAAATGGCGAATTAATAACATACAAATCGATTGATTCCGTTATTAACCAAGAGGATGTTGTCAAATATCCAACGGAGTTCTTAAATTCGATGGAATTGCCCGGACTACACCCTCATAATCTGAAACTAAAGATCGGTTCGGTGGTTATTTTAATGTTGCGGAATTTAAATCAGCCATGTCTTTGTAATCCGACTTGCGGGGAAGAAATTAATGATCAAGCCACAATTTTGAAAAGGAAATATAAAAGGGAAGAAGTTTTGATTCTACGGATTCCTTTGATTTCGAGTGACATGCCATTCGACTTTAAACTTTGATGTCGATAAACAAATCTCAAGGGCAGTCGCTAGTTGTTTGTGTTCGTTTGTTTGTCGGAGTACCAACCAAACTATTTATATACGCGCCAGAGAAAAAAACAAAGAATTTTCTTTATCATAAAGCATTACAATTTTGTCTGAAATATTTTTTAGTTAATTATACCAATTTCAAATCAATATTTATAGTTAGGACAGCCCAACGTCTGTCGGATCCGCTAGAAATGATTTTGATGTGGAACAAACGGATAAAAAGGCGCAGCTGAAAATTTAGTTTACTGTCGGAAAATCGACAGACGGGCGAGACGAAGGATGTCGATAACTTTGATTCCATTATTCAAGATCAAACCGCTGGAGAGCTACATTCATACAAAAAATCGCAAAGCCAATCTTTGATAGTCTGTTGAATTAATCAATGTGGAGTTTATCGGAAGGCGTTAAAATGTGACGATACAACGTTCGCCGTGTCCGCTAGTAAATACATATTTATGTATATATTTTATTATCTTTATCAGATTCCTTGTTAACATATACAGTCAAGTCAATCTGTCTGCATTGATGAATACGAGGATCTCGTTGCTGGCCCAACGTTTTGGGCCCTTTCATAGTTTTTACTAAAAATCTGAAGCCCATCCATCAACGAAAAATTTTGTGGGGTATGGTCTTATTTTTAGACATAAACTTTTTAGCAGCATCTATTTTTAACAAAATAAGCTACTAATAAATAAAATTGTCCAATGAATGCCAGCGGTACATTTTACTAAATGTACCCTATTTTATATATCGCCAAGCAAACAAGCATGGCTTGCTTGGCCATCAACATTTCAAACGGTAAAATGTGATTTTCGGAGAGTTTGTCAACCAATTTTGGCTCAACCGTTTTACAATAGATTTTGAAGAACAATACTTTAAACTACGCCAAATAGTGCACCTATACACAAAAAATAAAAGGACACAGAATATAATTTTTTCGACTTTCCTGAGTTTTTAAAGTTTGGGTTTTTTAGAATATTACACCACAAAAATGTTGCATTTGAATGCTTAATATTTTCCACAATGTAGAATCTACATCTTCTCCACAGAGGTTGCGCATTGCAGAGGGCAGAGTGTATGCGAGCGAGAAAGAGAATGAGTAGAATAAGTCTCTTCTTGGAGGAGGTGGGGGAAGCAACTGAAAATTAATTTCGTTCTTCTGGCTATAATAATATTCTGACCTGATCCAGATTCGGCAATATGGTAGATATGGAAATTCTCTACGATAAGAAAGGGGTCATGCGAAATTTTGGACAGCTTGGAGCACCTTTAATTTAATTCTAAGCTTAAATTTGTGCTGGATGTGCATTTGTGGTGTTGTCAAAATAATAAGTATAAGTATACATTTTTAAGGATCTAAAATATCTTAAAGTACATGGGAAAATTCCGGGAAATTGCGAAAAGTCTTCGACGCTCGGTATATTTCGATCAGAGTGCCTTAAATTTAAGATTTCTCACTGAAAATCAAAGACGGTAGAAGGAATCTTCAAAAAAAACGGACCCATATAGTATCGGACATTGAAATGTGGACAGTCATGTTAGTTAACTTTAAGCCGATGGCGCTAATTCAAAAAAATCTAAAGACTGACTTAGAAAATATTTTTTTTGCATAGATACATTCAATAACTGTTAATTGATGACTTGTTTTTTGTTTCAAAAAGCAAAAAGTTTTAACAAAAAATTAAAAATGTCAAAAAATACTGAAATTTTGTGATTGCGGTCAAAATCTTTTAGTTTTGGCGCTTTAGCACCAAGTCCTCAAAAAACAAATTTTTAAAGGATTTCAAAAAATACTGTTCGGTAAAACGACCACCCGCCTCAGGAATTAAGGGGAAGTAATAGTATAGTAATAAAGTAATAATATTAGCACAAAAGCTAAACGGCGGTGTCTTCAGAAGGCATCATCAGCTAAATGACTACTAAAAATAATCCAGAAAATTAGAAGCATTTTCCCAAAATCAACCAAATTTGGACTGTTAACGATTGGAGAAACGTAATGTTTTTAACAATAGTAAGATAAACTTTTGGTTCGGATATTAGGACAAATGATGGCCGGAAAGCCAGCGAACGCTTTAAAAATGAGTGCCCGAAACAACACCGCTTGGCAACAAGATGATCTGGGGATTTTTTTTACTAACGGATTAGGTATTTGGCATTAATTGACGGATAGGTAAGTGCGGTCACGTCCAAAAAATGTTCAGGAAAAACCGCATTCCGTCTAATGAGTAGTACTTTCCGCATACTGACGATTTTTCTCCTTGCCACAGTGCAACATTGGTCAAGAACATTTTTTTTAAACTTTAATATTGAATTTATGATTATTCAAAAGTTTGGTTTTTAAAACGATGCGTTATTTTAGGTAAAATAATATTTAGCAATGCTGGGGATTGGGACATTGGACTGGCGGGAAAATAGTCTAGATCTCAATCCGATAAATAAATTTTAGCACTTCATCAATGATTTTATATGAAAGCAGAGACCTAAGACTTTATTTTAATTGAAAAAAATATTTAAAAGCATGGTGTAACGAAATAAACATCAAAACATTCTAAAATCTTGTAGATACCAACTTTCGCTTAGAAAACTAGTTATAAAACACACAGAATGTTGAAGAAGGGATAACTCTAGTTTATTATATACTCTTCAATATAAATAGAATCAAACGTAATAGCAGAACAATTCTATTTCCTGATCAGAAAGCTAGAGTGAACTATTTTTCAATTTAAGGATGCTTTTAAACTTTTTATTTATTTCTTTTGCCTTTTATATTGTAAGCTTGGTCCAATAAGCTTTTTTCTTGCGAAAAACATCCCAAAATTGTATAAAAGCAAAAATGTACTTATTTTTAAGTGTCCACATTTCAATGTCCGCTACTCTATATGCATATGTATATTAGTATAGTTTTAAATGAAAGTATATACATATGGGCATTTCTCTGAAGGCGAACGGCCCAGTCGTACGCATTGCAAATGGTAGAAAGGTCAAAATGAGACAGATTTTCAAAATTGTTTTACCTTTATGACGTTCCTTTTGAATGAATTAGAGCCTCTTTAAAATTTTTAGAACAATACGAAAATATGTTCCGTAGTTTTTTTTTAAATTTAATTAAAACCATATTTCATTTGCCAGGATTGAGCCTTTTTCTCGTATTTCTTTTGATTTTTGAATATGTTAAAAAATTTTGTCCAATAACTTTTCTCAAGAATCATAATTTTAATACGAGATAAAATTAATAGAAAACATGTCTA
Organism: Drosophila ambigua; assembly: GCA_018150905.1. NCBI lineage: Eukaryota > Metazoa > Arthropoda > Insecta > Diptera > Drosophilidae > Drosophila > Drosophila ambigua. The sequence goes on from JAECWS010000080.1 coordinate 1,255,130, forward strand.
AAATAAAAAAAAACCAAAACAATACCGAAAAAGTTAACTTTTGCTTACTTGAATAGATTTTTACATCAATGTTAATGAAATTATATATCAATTGGATAAATAAGATGTCGTTGATTAAATTTCTTCTATTATATCGCTACAAAATAATATGAAAATTTGTTTTTATAGACATTGAATTTTCTGGTCCCAGTGGACCTCGTCCGAGGAATGTCCATATACTGAATGAGTACGGGTTTGAAAAGTAGAGTCGCGGCTACAGAAGCGACTCATAACGTTCCTTCCCGTTTTTCTATATATTTTTGAATACAAAGTATAAAAATGAATATGGATTCTGCGAGCATCTGAACATTGAAATAGTAGTGCCGCACCTCATCCCTTTTAAAATTATTTTTGAGACACTTTTAGTCTTTCAAATGAAGAACTTTACCTTTTTAGAAAGCCTTGAATGTAAGCGCTATAATTAAAAAAAAACGTCCTTTTTTATACGCATTCTCTTTTTTTGTTTGACATGACTTAAGATAAATACCTATACAAACTGATGCATATAGAAATAGTAGTGTTTTTTTAGAAAATTGGAAAAACAAACGAAACTCAAATTAAAACCTATGTTTTATGTTCAACATGTTTCTTGATGCTTATTATACAGTTTTTATTTAAATCAATTGGATTTGAGCCAATAAAAACTTTTCTCTGTTTGACGGATTTGCAGTTCCTACAATGTATTTGACATTCCCCCATACTTTTTCATTGAGATTGAGATCCAGAGACTAAGTTGGCCATGGCAAACGTCGATCTTTTCCGGTAAAAAAGCAATTCCTAGAAAGCTTGTTTGGGGGTTTCAGGTCATTACACTGATCAAAGATGCCCTTAAAAGGCAATTTTTTAGTCGAAAGGAATTGTTAAGTATTCTCAAGTATATCTGCATACAAATTTTTGTTCAATACTTCAACGACAGACTATAAGGTACTAGTTCAAATGAGCTCCATAGAGCTCAGCCAGCAGGGCATATCATATTTTTTTCATGATTTTGGGTGGTAATCGGATTTTTGTGGATTTTAATCAACTTCTCTGGAGTACATCTTACTATATAACACAACTTTACTATCCTTAGTCAAAAGTATTTTTCGTTACTGTGACACAGGCCAGCCCACAAGCGTTTTTGCCAACATTAGTTGTACACCCATTTGCTCTATTGGCAACCGCATAGCTTTCTGGGATTTTTTCATATGAATAAAATGTAATTAACCGTATACAAACTGTCACATCACTGAAAGAACGATAAAAAATGTTTTTCATAATTTTTGAGGATATTGGTATGGTCTTGCCTTCAACCATCGCCAATCATCCTCTAAATGATAAGTTTTTAGCGTGCAAAATCGATTTTCAGTCTTCTTCTTATAGTTAATTGGCTTAAATACAATAGTGAGAATACATACAACTTAGTTTTCCATTCCACTATATGTACTGTACTTTTGCCTTGAGTTTTTAATCTAACACTTACGGGGCCTCTTCTGCACCAGGCAATGAATTCTTCAACGCTCAAATAAAAAGACCGCTAATTCCAAAAACTTCTTTCATAAAAATATTCAATAACTGAAATAAACTTACTGATGGTGACTTTTTCAAATTAATTTGCTCTGTTTTTTTTTCATTTTTGCTAAATTTGTACCCCCAGCACTACTATTTCTTTGTGCAGCAGTTGGTTTTTTTGTTTTATTTCATGTTTAAAAAAATATGGAATTCAAATGAAATAGGATTTTTTTGGTGTTCTAATGTTTTCTAAAAAGGAAAAGGTTAAATAAAAAAAAAAAAACTGGAAGTGTCTCAAAAATATATTTGAAAGGGATTAGGTATGTGTAGGTGCGGCACTACTATTTCAATGTTCTCTTCTGCAACGGTTGCTTCAACGGTTAACCAAATATTATGCACTAAACCATAAAATCACAACTTATTTTCGTCGTCTCCCTAGGTCTTGTGGAATCATATTTAACTAATATATGTGTGCACACATAGTAAGTCAATCCGTATTAAAAATCTGTCGTCTTTGTCGCTATTATCTGCTAAGTGCCTTGGGTTTCCAAGAGGCCCGATATCGGTCCTCTTCTAAATATTTTCAATGAAAAACTTAATGATCTACCAAATGTATGTAATTAGTCATGCTCAGTCCATAAGTATGAAGAGATGTCCAAGTCCAAGTATGTAAGTATGAGCTGATCATAGCTTACTCGTTTTTGGATTTAAATAACGAAACCTTTATTCTACAAATTAATGGCCACTGAAAACGGGATGAGCCTGAACCGGGTTAGGTTAAAATGTTTAATAATTTATTAACAAAAAATTTGACACTGCAGACTTTGAAAAAGGCACAGCAACAATGGATTCATCGAATAATCGGACAAGATATTTCTCATGCTGGCATGAAAAATTTCTCCTTAAGCAAAGCAGTCATTCACATCGCAGATTGACGGAAAATTGAACTTGAAAGGAAAAATGTTCGTGGGAATGGCAGAATTGATCAGAAAATGCAAGTCTACTTTACACTACATGAGATTAGGCTGGCCAATAAAAAGATTTTTGAATTTACTGCAAAGTCGACATGGAAAAGGCGTTTGCCTAATACATTGAATAAGTACGATAAACTAATAGAAGAAATGAAATAGATAGCTCGTTCTCTTCCGCCAGAGCGCTGTGTGAGCGAGAATATATATATAGCGTTAGCGTTGCAGCTGCAAAATAATTTCTTCATCCTGGATATAATAGTTATCGAAATGCTCTTATAGTCTCTGAGATCTAGGCGTCATCGAGACGGACAGACGGACATGGCTATATCGACTCGAAGCTGATCAGAATATATATATATAGTTTTTTGAGTCGGAAACGCTTCCTTGTGTGCGTTAAACACATCCACTTTGACAAAACCACAAAACTAATATATCCCTGAACTCTTTGAGTAATGGGTATAATTAAAATATTCAACATCAATATTGAAGTGGATATCAATTCCGTTACAGAAAATATTGAAATGAAATATAGTAGAAACACCCATATATAATGATAGCAGCTTTTCTTTTGTGAATATTGCCCTTAAAATAAGAATAATAAGTCTCTTAAAATTCCGTATTCCTTTTTTTTTAATATTAATCGGATTTTTCAGGGGTGGAAACAGGGCCCATCTTTTCTTTTCTAAAGTTGCCGGTTGTGGAAAGCTACAATATTAATATTCACATACTCCATCAATTTGTTTAATTAACAGAGTAGGATGATTGGACCTGTCTCAATCTTGGTTACGACTAAATCTCTCTTTCATCAACAAGTTTGTTTAGTGTGAACTGTGAAACGCGTCAGACTGTCCCTATGCAGAATGTACATACATCTAAAATCTTGGCCCATGAGTGAACTATTGCACATTGAGGCAGAAGGCCAACATTTTTGAAAAAATTCGAAAAATGAAGTTAGAGACTTGAAACTAGTTGCAGTTAATTTTAGTGATATGTATAAAAACTGAGATAAATTTCGATCCGATCCGACCACGCCCATTCCCATATAAGGTGCACCTTTTCCTAGTTGTTTTTGTTGAGTAATTCATTTTCCTTTTTTCCCGCTGTGGAACTTTATCTGATAAATTTCGGGATTTATACAGTTTCTAAGCATTATATTTTTTTTCTGGCTTAGTTTTTTTATTTAAGAATTTTTAAAATTTTTGTATTTTTCTGTTTTTTTTTTTTCAGATTTAGTGCTTCTTTTTTTCACAAAACTTAAGTATCTTACATCTGGTTGCATAGAACTTTTCAGTTGACAAATGCAGCTATAAATCCGACCCTTTGTAGCTGAAGATTAACGTCTAGATGATATTAAGCTTTCAAATTCAAATTTAATAATTTTGATTTTAAAAATGAAGAGTCGAGAAAAATATTTCTTGGCGTGGTTTTAGATATACGCATTAATTAGGCGTCGTTTAAAGTATCGCTTGTAAAAATCGATGGATAAACGGCCAAGTTGCTGACGTGTGATCAAAACGTATAAAAACTCAGTTTACCTTAAACCATTATACCTGTAATTTTGGTTTTATCGAGTACTAGGTATAGATATATCTCGGATATATACCTCCTACCTGTTCATGTTCTTTTGGGCTGTACATTTTGTGGACTGTGGAGAAAACCAGAGATTAACGCCTCTGAGTGTTTCTTTTGTTCATTCAAAATAACTGGAATAGGAAGATCCATGAAAGTGTGAAGGCCTTACGCGCCCTGCTCCTCCTTGAGAGAAAATACCGCAAAAAAGAGATGTCGTCTTCGTCGCATGGAACATCGGATTCAAGTAATGACCAATCAGGAGAATATAAATATTGCAAGCCTCTTTCAGAGGAACAATTGACCGATTTGGTGAGGATACTGGATCTTCCTAAAAGTAATGCGGAGCTTCTTGGATATTTTATACATTCTCGGACTCTTCAAGAAACTAGGCGAAGCTTACGACCCAAAATATTGGAGGTTATTTGATGACAGCAGTAAGGAAAGTTTAAAGGCTGTTTTATTACACAATGGAAACCAAAAGCCGTTTGTTCCTTTCGCCCATTTTGCTAATATGAAGGAAACATATCAAACATTGGCTGAATTGCTTGAAAATATAAAATATAAAGAACACCAGTGGCAGGCCGCGTGTGACTTAAAAGTCGTAGCCATGTTATACATTGGAAAATTACGACATACAAAATGCAGCTCTCGTGAAGTTTGAAGACGTTATTTTACCACCATTACACATTAAGATGGGGCTAATCAAAAATTTGGTTAAAGGACTGGATAATGAAGGTGAGTTACCTAAAAACTGTTCTTCTACGTCTGTCGCTGGCCAAAGTTAAAGAAGACGTATTTCATGGCCCCCAAATTAAAAAAACTACTAGAATATGATAGATTTACAACAAATTTTGTTTGCAAAAGCAGAAGTGATGATTCAATACCTAATGACAAGGGAAGATAGCCAAGTTACCATATTAGAAATAGTAAATAGCAGGAACATAGCACTTGAATAAAAAATTCTTTATTCTATTAAAACTTACTGAATAGACTGAAAATTACTGATGATTGTAAGGGTTTAAGCATGAAATCATATATTTCAGCTACTTATGGGAAGTTGGACCAGTAACGTACCCGGCGGTATTTTTTCAAGTAAAATGAGTTTTGAGTCGTTTTGGTCAAAGGGCTGCAACTTGGCCGTTTATTGATCGATTCTTAAAAATGATTCCTTAAACGACGCCTTATGAATGCGTTTAAAAAATATTGCCAGAAATATTTTTTTCGACATTCCTGAGTTTTTTAAGTCAAAATATACGGGAAAATGCCGCAAAAAAGTATAAAATTTCAATTGATATAGCTGCATTTTTAAGTTTTTAGAACTGCAAAGTTCTATGCAACCAGATCTAAGATACTTAAGTTATGTAAAAAATAAAAGAAGCACTACTTCTGAAAAAAAAATTAAAAAGCAAGATTTTTGAAAATTCTTAAAAAAAACCATAATTCTGAATAAAATTTTAGATCCCAAAATCTATAAAAAAGTAATTTTTGGGCCACAGCGGAAATTTCGTGTCGACTAGTGTAATAGCCACTAAAAAAGTAAATACATTTTTCATATTTGACCGCAATTTTTCTGGCTTCTTTGGATTTAATTGTCAAAGATACGTCTTGTTAAATATCAAGCTTGAATCAATGCAATCATTTGTATGGTTATCTATCCGAATATTGAGTAGCGTTTCATTAAAAAAGTTCAACCTAACCTACAAGATGAGAATACCCGTAAAAGTATAACGGTCGCAAATAATTTAATAGACATTAGCAAATATACACTTTTTTCTTTACTCTGGCATAGTGAGATTGTGATTCTAGTTATCTCGGGATTAGTTGTTAGCCACAAAAGGCGTGTTGGTTTAGTTTTGTACAATTTTGGAGGGCCCAAATAACATTCCCGACCTTTCTGTTCCATATTTTACATTCCTCTCTTCTCAAAACTTACAAGCTCACAAACTCAAGAAAAATATTCCCGCTTTTCGTACACCAACTCCAAATTAATCGAACATCTGACTTTGATGGGCTGCACAAATTTCAGTGCAGGATTAAAATAAAATAATATGTATGCATTTTTTCTACCCAATGTATGCACTATGAAAATGAGATAAAAAAAGATTTTGTTTCTGTGAAGTTTTCGGACTTATGCCAAAATATCGGCTGTCTGGCCCAATGTGTATTGTGTTGAGGCTATAAGCTCGGAACAAAAGGATATAGAGCACTGGGTAATAGTAAACCAAAAATGGCAAGGGAAAAGGACAAAGGCAAATGAAGAGGCCAATAAAGACAAAGCTGAAGCCGAAGGGTTTCGGGTGTTAAAGGATAATTTTATTGCCATGTCCATTAGGCTATTGTGTGGCTAGATAAGGGGGGAATTATGGGACACTTACAGAAACACTCACCCGATATTGTGTGGTCGGAGAGTCGTGAGGGTGGCGTGTGGGCCGGAGTGTGGTGGTGCGATGATGAGTCCATTCCAGGTGTGGGTAGGCCTGAGTACAGGGCACTGAAGTCCTCTGGCGTACTGCTACATTTCCGTTGGTGGTTTAGCGACGTGGACGATTTGTCTAGAGTGGTGATGGGAGATCGCGTGTCCTGTACGGACGTGGCGAGGCTGAGCAGGCGGTTTTCGTGGGAGCCGCCGATACCCATCAGCCGCTGGTCCTGGAACGACATGAACTTGGAATCCTGGACGCCTCCATGCTGCATACTAGCATGATCCTCGAGCAACCCCTGCTGCAGGCCCAATAACCCGCCTACCAGATTGGGGCGAAGCTCATCCATGCTCAGCTTGCCTGCCTGCCCTCCCGAAGAGAAGTTCAGTTGCCGGCTGAAGATCGCCGGGAAAATGTTAAACTGCTGCGAGTCAGCGCTGGACTGCGGACTGAGACCAAGGCTGTGGGGCGCCACTTGTGGTATCGAGGCGACTGCTGCTGCGGCCGCTGCGACTGCTGACACGACGCCTGATCCTGATCCCGTTCCAGATGAGCTTGGTCCGTTGCCGATCAACAGAGTCGGGGCAACGGAAACTCCGCTGCTGTTGATCAGCTGTTGTTGACTATGCTGCTGCTGATGCTGCAGCAGAGGAGCTGCGGCTCCCACTCCGGTCGGCAACTGTTGCGACTGTTGTTGCTGGGGCACGGAAACGGATACCGATGGCAACAGACCGTGATGAGCGTGTGTGATCGCTAGGGCTTGTCCGTGAGTGTGAGAGTGATTGTTATGGACGTGCGGGTGATTGTGGGTAAGCGACAGGGCGGAGCTGTTACTGCTGCCGTTGCTTGTGCTGTTGCCGCTGCTGATTACTGATTGTTGATGTTGGGTGGCTGAGTTAGTATTGCTGCCGACGACGACTCCTCCAGCAGCGCCACCACTACCACCACCGGAACCAGGGCCGCCGGCACAACTTTGATGTTTGAAATCCAACTTGTGGCCGGCGTAAAACCGCTGCGTATCGATATACGTTTTGAAGAAGTCAATTGAATAATCCAACTGAAAGCTGTCTCGCGGCGAACGCGGTTTCGTGGCGTAAAAAAAAAATGAGCGCGGAGAGGAGAGTCGAGAGTGGGGCTGGAGATCGCACTGAAGCTGACTACGGCTCCAGAATTATGTTTCGTTTTTTACCTTATCAAAATGTTTTCCGTTTCAAATTGTTTCTAGTCTCGATTTTTTTTTGTCTTTCGAACTATTGCACTTCCAATCTAATTCCACTAAAGTCAACACTTATTTTGTTGTTGCTTTTTTGTTACAGTGTGAGAACTTAAAAAACTATACGACACATAAAAAAAAGGATAAGCGCTGTAAAAGTTTTCGTTCTTGTGGTCGCCAGTGATAATTATTTGTAGTTTTCTTTTGCTAAATGTGCGCACGTGTACCGTAATGCTTGTACCGTGTAAGTGGATCGTGGACCGAATGCTGTGTACCGTTTTGCCGAGAGTGGCTCCAACTCCACTGTGTAAACTTGGTTAGGCACACGAACAAAACGAAGAATTTAAAAGCGAAAACAAAGAGGTTGAGAGCAAATATTTTCGAATGCGGCTCAACGTGTGCTTGTGTGTGACTGTTAGTGTTTAATAAAGTCGACTCGTCTCGCCCATCCTTTCCACACCTTTCCCTAACCGAGCAGTGAATCGTGTGCCCTGGCGCTGTTGTTATTGATGTTCCTCGCTGGTGCTTTCGTTGCTCTTGTTGTTGCTGATGGCTTAGGCACGGCGGTACGTATTCGCGGCCGATCAAACTTAAAATGATATACAATTTCAAGCAACATACAAAATTATAACGAAATTAAGGATCATGTGCTCGGTAACGGCGGCGCCGACGCTGGCGTTGCTGTCGTTTACTCTGTCCCTGGGACTGCGCGCTGATTCTACTGCTGTCTGCTTTTACGATGCCGAATTTCTGGTGGTTGCTGTCGCTGTGTGTGTGTATGGTGGGGGGCAATTGCGGGCTACGCGCGAACGATTGGTGGTTAGCCCTCTCTCCGACTGTGAGAATACATGTGTCTGTGTAGTCGAGACCACGAATCGTTAGTCGTACTAATAATTTTTGAAAAATGAAACTTGTGTTGGTGGAGTGTCTTTATGGGAGTGTTAGTGCGTGTTTTTGTGTGTGTGTGCGTTGGGCGGCAAAGGAACACGTCGTATGAATGCGATAGCAGCACATGCTAGTTGTGCCTTGAAAGTGAAATATATTGCCTGCCCACTTGCACGGCGCTGTCACTTGCTGTCTCGCTTTAACTTGTTTGATTAATTTTGTTAGTTGTTGCCAATGCTGTCGCCATTGCTGCCTTTGTCGATGAAGTAGCGTAGCCCTTCGTATGTTTTGCGACAGAGACTCGACGCTAATACAAATATACAAATGTATGTATGCATGCAGGTATGTATGTACGTGCCAAACACTTGTGTATTCTCGTCAGAACATGCATATTAATGTACACAGTTACGAAGTCAGAAAGATATAGCCGTATGCATGTTATACTTGATCTAATAGGGCTCGTTACGTTGCAACCAGTTCCAGCAATGCTTCTCGCGAAAAATGAACCAACACTTTTCCAATGCACGAAACTTATCTTTTGAAAGCTCCAAATATGGCTGATGACACACTTACAAGTGCAGCCCCGAGCGGAGCACTCGTGTACAGTGAAAGTGGCACGCCTTCCTAGCTGGCATTCAATAAGTACCCACTACCTCAATCAGTGTGCCCACGCTGTTGTGCTTAAAAGCTCCCTTCGGAAAGCTATCAAGAGAAGAGCTTGGGAAATCATTTCTTATGCATTACATCCAGTTGCAGTTGCTCCTACTGTCGCAAATATTTCTACTCGAATTTGACGACCAGAGTAGCTGCAGGTTGATATCGCAATGCATGCTCCAAATGAGTGAGGCTGCAATTGATGCTGGCTGTAAAAGAGAGCGAGGGAGTGCCGGGCATAGAAAGAGACAAAAGTAAAGCGCAACCAAAAAAACCAGAAGCGAGAATGAAACGGTACTGCGTTGGCTGTGACATTTGGCAGAGCAGCACGAACGCTGGTTGTCCCTATGTTTGTCTCGCTCAAGCGCATGCTCGCTTAGGGCGAATGGTGCTGCACCAATCGCTGAGCATCAAAACAAAGTTGTCGTTTTTGTTGCTGCTGCTGCTGCGCAATGAATTAGTGTTCGTTAAATGTGGCGCCGACAGTGGTAGCAGGGTCGGTACTGAGAACAAGAACATGCACTCTGAGAACAAAAACAACAACAATGCGCTGTTGCCCATTTTCTTTGCCATTTTCTTTTGGCATACTTGCAGCTGCGCACCTCCGTCCTTTTATCCATCTGTCTCTTTAAATCTTAAAACAATACATTCGACTGAGCGCATGAAAATGGTAGACTACTGCTCCATTTTCATAGAACCAACGCCGTCGCTTATGGCAAGAAATCATCTAGCTCCTCATCGGCATCGCCAATACCGTCAACCTTTTCAGAGTGGGCGCGTCTGGGCCAGGTCCCGACCCTGGCCCTGGCCTGTAGGGTTAAGTTAGTTTTGCTTTGAAGCGGTCTGCGATGGGCTAATCATCGTATCTGTTTGTCGTTGTCATAATAAATGTATGTATGTACATTTAAATACATATACATACATAAATATGTACATAGCTCAGCTCAGCCTCCCACCATTCATTACTTTCAGCATGGCTCGAAATGATTACAGCGTTTCCTCAAACATAGCATAGACAACATAGCCAAAGAGAAAAAAGTTGAAGTCAACGTAAAAAAAACACAAATGCACACACACACATATAAGCGACGGGAAGTCTTAAGTCTAATTTAAAGGAGTGAACTGTAAAAGAAACATTTATACGCGGAGGAACAGCCGCGGTCAAAACAATAGAATGGAAACATTTGTATTGGTAGGTAGCGCATAAATACATACATACATGTCCATAGTTACATACATATGTTTGACGAAACAGGGCATTAGAACCTACTCTGTTTTATTGGGAATTTATCTAATCTACAAATTAACCCCGTTGGCGAAATTTCGAATCGAATATTATAGCATTTTTTTATTTTTGGCTCAGAAACGCATGAAATGGTGTGAGAGATTGTAAGATTTTTTGTTAAAATTCATTTTTCTGTACGCGTTGGACTGTTACGTTACACAATTTTTGAATTATGTAGGCTTGTGCGCAATACTTTCGAAAAAGCTTGCTCTTCTGGTTGACTATTTTTAACGAGTATCTAGTACATAATCTTTTAGCTTTGGGATAGAGGTAATGAAATTTATGCAAAAAAAAAAATGGACTGTTACCGAACTGTTACGTTACATGAAAAAACTGTTACATTACATTAAAAAACTGTTACGTTACATTTTTTCATGGACGATATATATGGACATTTGACGATATGTACATTCACGAGACATAATATGCTTTCTCACAATAATTTTGGTAGTTGCGCCAGTATCGTCCATACAACCTTTCCTAAAGGGAAGTCGAAAAATGTTTCCAGTATATTTTTATTATGAAATTTTGTTTTTTTGAGCTTGCTAATTTTAATGGAATCATCTTAAGCATGTTTGAGTTTAAAAAATCAATATCAATATCAATTGATGAAAAAGCTGTTACGTTACAAATAGAATTCCTCTCAGAACAAAAACAGAAGAAATGAATATATTGCTGGTTTAAAGTTTTATTTTAAAAGTAGGCTAATAATACCCAAAGAAAAGTAATAATTTTGTTATCTTAATGAAATATATTTTACATAAAAAAGTTGTCCTTATTGGGACTGTTACGTTACACTACAAATTTCGGTCGAATTCTTTTCATTACGAACGCATTTCATTAAGTTACTTTTAAATTACCTAGTTCTATTCAAAAATACTGATAAGCAAGTAAAAAATAATTTTATTTTAATATAACATGTAACTTTTTGTCTTGTTTTTATTCACTCTAACTCACAACGAAGTAAGGACGGAAGAAGTGAAAATTTTCGAAAATATTTATAGGTGTCGTGTTGATCATTGTGATTTTTGATATAGTAGGAGCAGTAAATATAACCAAAAAGGAAACAAAGAAACTGCGAAATTTTGAAAAACAATTATTGTACGTATTTCGTTTTATGCAAAAAATTATCATCTCAAAAAAATAAGTCGGATCACTAAAGCATAAAATTGTCATATAATTGATAAATATGCATAATTACCGGCTTAGGACGGTAGCTAGCTAACTATTGACATCTAGCAAGAATATGATCTCAAACGTATATCATTTAACTACATATAATTTTTTTCAGAGGTAAACAAAATTTCAGGTTTTTTTGGCTGTTGACAGTGTAATTATTGACGGTTATAATAATTCGACCCCTGGGTATTTTTAGTAAGTTTTAGTAAATACAAACAACTGTATACAAAAATGGCATTAAACCACTGGGCAAGCCCCCAGCACTCGTTTCGCTCGTTCACTATGACTCAAAAGCCACTGCTGTGGTACTAACTACTACTAACGTTCGCCAGATGCCTCCGCGGATTTTTAACAAAAAAGAGGAAAAGTTTTTACATTTAATAAGTTTGAAAATTAACTCTCAATACTTCATTTATTAGCACAGAAAATGTTATACAGATAGCCCTATGCAATTCGCAGAGTTATGGCATTTTGTACCCCAAACTCGAAAACCACTTCTGTTTTATGTAACGCACTTTTAGGTCATACTTTGGCTTATATCTTTAAAACCGTGCGCTCGATTATTTCCATTTTTTGGTGAATAGGATAGGAGGATACTCTTTTTTCCGAATTTAAGCTTTTTGACTATATATTTCAACATTTCTTCGTACGAATGTAACGTAACACCAGATAGGAACTGTCCATATGCTAAAATGTTAAGAATATGGGCTATTTCTAAAGTTTAATTTTCAAAGGCCTCAAGATCTAAAAATGATTTTTTTTTATATATTTTATATATTTATATTTTACATCTTATATTTTTGCTACATCTGTTATCTATATCTACAATGTATATTCTACATCTAACATGAAGATTCGAAATTTACCATTTAGATGCTACATCTCCTCGGCTAGAGAGCTCTCACGTACATAACGAGGCAGAGTGTGCGAGGAATGGTAAATGCTTACTGAATTGGATTGGCACGGCAAAGTGGATCGATTGCCAATCAATATTTCACATGTGAAAGGAGAACAACTTCTGGGAGTTCCAAAATTAAGTGCATTTACTGGAGTAGAATCATCAGAATCAGCTATAACTTGTTTTCGTTTAGGAAAATACAAGTTTAAAAATACAAATTCATCCAATTCTGGACGAATTCTGAACTAATGTCCTCACGTAAGTAATACACAAAATTTTGTATATATATGAAAATATTTATGCATTAGTCAGAGCCAAAATAATGTTGTTTAGAAATTTAATTGGGACACCTCTTAATTTTGATATCTTGGGTTAGATAGTAATACTAATTTGTTTATTTAAAACAAGTTTTAAAATAAATGTTCAACTACGAAAATTTGTTTTTATAAAAGTTTGTCTTCTACATCGATTACAGTGACGCAACCTAGCACGAAAAACGGTAAAAAAAAAAATGGCTGTCGCAGCTCTAATCCCATTAAAAAATCCAACGTTCAAAAAGAGGTAAATATTCTAATGATTTCATATATTTCATCCATTAGACATTTGATATCTCAAAATAAATCGGAAAAAATTTGTTTTATAGAAATCCCAAGTTATGAGATCTTTTTGACAAGTTAAAAAAAAATTTTAATTAAGTTTTAGATTAAAAAAATTTGTTTAAATTACACTACTCGACAAAATTGAACTTTTCATTGGGCTGTGAACCAAAATGACTTTTTCTGATATATTTCGGGATTTAAAAATTTGTGTAGTACTTTATTATTTAAAAAAATTTTTTTTAAATCTGGTATTTTTTTCATGGGTTTTTTCAGAGGGAGTGCTTCTATTTTTCACACAACTCAAGTATCTTATATCTGGTTGCATTGAAATTTGCAGTTCTAAAAAGCTGACAAATGCAGCTATAAATCCGACCCAGACTCTGTATCTGCAGCTTAACGCCTGAAAGATATGAAGCTTTAAAATTCAAATTTCATCATTTTTTGCGGTATATTTTTTCTACATTTTGACTTTAAGTACTCGGGAAAAGTCGAAAGAGAAATAATTCTTGGCCAACATTTTTGGTTTTAGATAGACGCATAAATTAGACGCATAAAGTAGACGTCGTTTAAGGTATTGCTAATTAAAATCTATGGATAAACGGTCAACTTGCAGCCGTTTGACCAAAACGACTCAATACTAATTTTACATGAAAAATATCGTTGCTGGTATAATGCCAAAGGAACACGTTCAGGTACCAAAAATTCAACCCCTTTTCGTTTGCTTTGTTTTCAATTGGCAGTTGGGCCCGCAACCTTCCAAAAAGTATTTTTTGTCTAAACACTTTTGAGGTTTGGTTAACGAATTTTAGCTCCACCGTTTATCCATAGATACCTTAAACTACGCCTAATAAATTCGTCTGTCTAAAACCAAAAATGTTGGCCAAGAATTATTTTTCTTTCGACTTTTCCCGAGTTTTTAAAGTCAAAATTTCGGGAAAAAATAACGGAAAAAAATGATGAAATTTTAATTTGAAAGCTTAATATCTTCCAGGCGTTTAGCTGGAGATACAAGAATTCTGGGTACGATATATAGTTGCATTTGTCAGCTTTTCAGAACTGAAAATTTCTATGTAACCAGATATAAGATACTTAATTTATGTGAAAAATAAAAGCACTAATTTCAGGTAAAATGAGTTTTGAGTTGTTATGGTCAAACAGCTGCAAATTGACCGTTAATCCATAGATTCTAGTGAGTAATACCTTAAACGACGCCCAATTAATGCGTCTATCGAAAACCAAAAATGTTGCCCAAAAATTTTCGACTTTTCCCGAGTTTTTAAAGTCAAAATTTCGAAAATATGTATCGCAAAAAGATGAAATTTGAATTTGAAAGCTTAATATCAATAAAAAGGGTCTGGGTCGGACATATAGCATCATTTATCATTTTTACCAAGAAAAAAATACCAGATTTTAAAAATTCTTAAAAAAATAACAGCATAAAAAAAATAATAAAGTACTACAAAAATTTTTAAATCCCAAAATCTATCAGAAAAAGTCATTTTGGTTCAAAGACTAAAACAAAAGTTCAATTTTGTCGAGTAGTGTTTTGGAATGATTTACCTATTAACATTTAAAATATTAACCAACGCAATTTAGGAAGAAATATTCTTAATAAACTCTTAAAAATATAGATAATCTTAAACAAAGTAAATAAAAATAGAAATTACAAATAATTAAATAATTAATGATTTTAGATATATACAATACAAAAAATAGTAATTAAAATATTGAAATAAATATATGTTAAAAACATGATAATTAGATTTATAGAACTAATTGAATAACTAAATCATATGGGCTAATCCTGCGTTACGGACGTTACATTCGTACGCAAACTTTCTTGTTTAAATTGACACAGCTGGCGTTCACATTGTTATATTTTAATGAAATTTTTACGAAATGCAGTTCTTTGCCCGTTCTTTTAAACTTAGTTTATAATAAGAGGTTTACTGTTTTTGAAAAAAAATTATGCTTGCTTAAAGTTCCGTTACGGACGTTACAAAAAATGGAAGTCGACTTTGAGGCTGCATGCATTTGCACATTTTTTAGCGAATTTTGCATAATAAACCAAAAAAGTTCACATACAACCAATTAAGTGGAATATAAGACCATATTAATCCAGCAAAGAAAATAAGCATAAGTAGTCCCGTTGAAAATAAATCGTAATTTTTGTCTGTTACGGACGTTACGTTACGGACGTTACACTTTTTCCATCAAGTCAAAACTATGAGATCAAAGCAAGAACTTCTAAAAGCTTTCTAACGGAAAATGCAGTAAGTAAACATTGCATGCATGGGTGTACCACCGAATATTTGCAGGGGGGTTGTGGGGGTTACAACATTGTAATTAATTACTTATTATTAATTTTTAGGAATCATTTTAGATTTGAGAAGAATTTTCATTTCATCTTAACTTAAGCTGCGCTTGTCTGACCCCCTTCGGGTACAGCCTTGTTCGCTTGCAATATGTTCACGAAAACTCAAAGCTGCTAATTCTAAAAACAGATGCAGCTTTCAAACGGTTAATGTGCAGATTGGGGGATCGCATGTTATTTAAACACACTTTTTTGTTACTTTGAGGTTAAGTTTTTCGGATTCTCGGCAACCTAGACGAATTTTAAGCCCATATTCATATTCAGTAGGTGAAATCCATTATAAACACCTACTTTCACCTCATAATATTAAAATACAATTTTTTAATGTTCATGTCGTTACGGACGTTACATACTTTGCCATTAGTATTTTTCAAAATAATGTGTAATAAAGGTAGTTTCTTTTTTCATTAGATTAAAGTGCATAAAAAACTCTGTTTATAAAGCTTGTTTGGAAAACAAAATTGTTCAAATTCATTCTGTTAAAATAAAAAAACCCTTTTTTCCGTTACGGACGTTACACACAGTGTGCCCATTTTTAGTTGAAATTTTTTCATATATAGTAGATAACTTACAAATATGATTTGTATCTTAAATAATAGAAAATGAAACAAATGTTAAGATTGGCTAAGCGCTAAATACTGTAAAGACTGTTTTGCCCACTTTTTTGACCATGGAAAATATCCTTCTTTTTACAAGAATACTTCTAAGCAAGAGGTACGTGTAGGTTAGCCTCAGCCAAGAACCAACAAACCACCGTAAAACCATATTGCTCATATCTTTTGAAGCTTGAATATGTATCCTATTATTCCATTAACAAACATTTGGATTTTAGACAACTTTAAATTTCTGCCTTTGGTTTAAAAATTTTCGGATTAGCCCATATTGTTTCAAAGAAAACAACTCTGTGAACTCCTTGTGACTAACGCATCAAAATAAAGTAGCAATATTGCACTGTAGAGTTATCAGAGAAATAAGTATACATATGTGCACTTTTTAATTTGCTTATATTTTCTATAAAGGTAACGGTATATTGTTTGCAAGGATGCAAGTTTTTACTCTTATCTATTATAATGATATTCCACTCCAATGTTCCTCTATGCGCTTAATTCTTTGTATCGTTTTAAATAATATGTGTTTTAATATGTGGTTTCAAAGCCAATAAGTATATGTGAAAGCTGAGATTATTGTGCGATAGCGCGGTTAATCTAAGAAGTGTGATCCAAAAAAGTTATTTAATCAGCAGAAAGTAAGTAAACTTGTTTTTATACGTTTGGAGACATAAATGTTTGTTATAATGTCACGTGGAACACATTTGTCGGAGGAAGATCGCGGTCTGATCCAAGGGCTGGACTAATCTGGCAAGAACATTTCTTATATTGCCGCCAGACTAAATTGGCATATAAACACAATTACATACTTTCTCAAAAACCCGGAAATGTATAGAAAGCGAAGCGGCAGAACCACTGAAATCGATACACGGTGCAAGAGGCAAACTCGTCGTCTAGCCGTTCGAAACAACAATTCTTTCATGGAGATCAAAGGTCAAATGAAGCTTGACATATCCAAAAGACGTATAAATCAAATTTTAAACGAAAACGAAACAGTTACATTTGCTTAAAGTACAGAGGAGTTCACTAAAGTTATATTTTCGGATGGAACAAAATGGTTTGGGTTGGATTTGGATATGCTGTGAAGTCCCCACTTTGTTTTATACCCACCAGAACAAATGCAGAAATGTATGTAGAGTTTTTGGAAACAATTTAGTACAACTTAGTTTGCTGGAAACCTTTACGGGGATGAGTTGATCTTCCAGCAGGACAACGCACCCATCCACACGGCACGGAAAACAAAACAAGCTTGGAAGATTCCCTTATTAAAATGGCCAGCGATCAGTCAGGACCTTAACCCAATATGGAATCTTTTAATACCCCCAAAATACCTCCAATAACATTTATAAGAATGGACGCCAGTTTGATTGGGATCAAATACGCCCTCAAATTCTTAAAAACTTGGCAACCTCAATGCCCACCCGGATAAATCAAATTTTCACTAAAAAATGAAAGCATATAAACTATTAAAAAGCAAAAAAATAAAAAATTATTTCATTAGTATTTTCAAGTATCATTGAAAATGCACAAATACTTATTTCATAGGAATGAACTGTTATTCATTTTATATTTAGGTATTCTTAAAGTTTATGGAAATAATATTTTTATTTTTTTGTTAATATTTACTTACATATACTAGATTTACTTACATAAACTAGACTAAACTAAAGAGTACGCTAACTCTGAAAAAAAAACATTAAAAAATACGCTAAAAAAACTTTTTATCATAAATTGGGAGAGTCAAATTTTGTTTAAAGAATTAATGTTACTTTTTTGAAGATTTTTTTAAAACTGGTATTTTTTAAGCCTTTTTCAGAGGTAGCGCTTCTTTTTTCAAATAACTTTTGTATCTTACACTGGGTTGTAATCAACTTTGCCATGTTTGGGAAATACTCAGCTTTAAAATGCAAAAACTATGAACTTTGTGCGGTGTTCTTTTCAAAATTTTGACTTTAAAAACACATCTAAAGTCGAAAGGTCGTGATGATAGAATGGACATACCTGAAGATATAGCGAATCGAAGTTGTAATTTTCGAACATTGTTAGAGTTTTTGCAATTTTGCCTTTGTTGGACTCCAAAACTGGTGGAACTCCGGAAAGCCTTCCAGAGACTCTTCAACAGAGTCAAAGCTCTAAATGTTGAGCAGAACTGGTCCGAGTACAAGGTCAGTCTGTCAACATATAACAAGGAACTTAGGAAAGTCAAACTCGCCTCATGGCGCAAGTTTTCCAGTGAAATCGAAAATAACTCCGAAGCTTCACGCTTGCGCTAAGTACTCTCGAAGTCGACCCCAACCCTGGGTTACCTGAAGAAAGACGATCAGTCATGGACGATGTCCAGTAAGGAATCGTTAAACCTTCTCCTCAAAACACACTTCTCAGGCTGCGTTGTAAACTGACCAAGCTACAGCGCACCTGTTCTGTTCTGTTGCCACTAAGTAAAGAGAACATATCTTGGGCATTTAAAAGCTTTAAACCACATAAGCCATATAAGTCTACGGGAACAGATGGCATCATCCCGGCCCTACTGATCCACTCCGGACAAAAAGCCAAAACTTGGCTAAAACGGACTTACGAGGGACTTTTCTCTCACGGACAAATCCCAGACACATGGGTGGCTATACACCGCCATCATACGACCAATCTAAATGTACAGAATGGTGATGTGGTGGTCAGCACTGGACAAGAAAACTTGTCTCAGCAGACTCAGCCGCGTCCAACGCATGGCAGAGCTATGCATTATGGGCGAACTACACACAACCCCAAGCGAAGCCCCCGATACCATGTTGTACCTTCTCCCTGTAGAACTCATGGGGAAAAAGGTGGAAACTCTTTCCGCTCTTCGACTGAGAGAATCCAAGAGAATCCAGATTACTGTATACCGAGTGAGCACCTCTCGACGGCCTTCCAGGAATCAATCCCACTCAGGGAGAACTGGGAAAGGGGCGAACCTGGACCCGCAAATGCGATTTACTGTATATATACAGTGATGTCTCAACGTTATGCGGCCATGTGGGTGGTGGCGTCTACTGTAACGAGCTCAACATTAGTCATTGTTTCAGACTCCCGGATCACTGTAGTGTATTCCAAGTGTGAAGCAATAAACGAGGCTATCTCCATCGTCTCCAAACTTTCTTTAGACAGACGCTCAGTGTGCGTCTTCTCAGACAGCCAAGCAGCTCTCAGAGCTCTTGGCTCAATATCGTCGAACTCAACTTTCGAGCTAATTGCGGACAGACGATGGCAGCAAACTATCACCTGTAAAACTTCCATGTCGATCTGACCAAGTCGATCGAAAAAACGCTCGGAAGAGCTCAGACTCAGCAGAGTACAGTGCTCTACCGTAATCCGAGCCATCACGGGACACCGGCAGATCGGCACACACGCTGCCAGACTGTCATAACGACTTTTGCAGAAGCTGCAGGGACGAGGAGGAGTCGGTCCCCCACTTCTTCTGTCATTGTCCGGCCCTGGGAAGCCGTAGGCTACGGTTTCTTGGCGCTCCTTTCCTCACCGACATTTTGGACCTGTCCGAAATCAGACCAGTACAGGGAAATCTTGTCCAAATAAATCCAAGTCACCGGATAGGACTGCGCTTACTTCTGCAATTATATTGCACACCATGGTTTAGGCAAAGATTCTATAACACACACTCACTCAGTGAGCAATTTAGTGAACAAGTGAGCAAGTGAGCCACTGAACAAAAACAATTGAAACAACTGAACAAGTGAACAGGGCACAGCTGAACAACTGAGTGAACAAGTGAGTAAGTGAGCAACTGAGCAAAGTGAGTGAATTCTTCACTCACTTAAAAGTGAGCAACTGAACATGTTCACTAAGGTGAACACTCTTTACCCAAGTCTACTTGACACACAATGATGTATTCAAGCAGAACACAGACTCCAATCCGGCAAAATTGTATCAGCAAAGTAAAATGTTCGATAAATTCTGCCGCAACGTTATGTTAAACATAACAAAGGCCTTTTTGTATGAGCCGGCACTAAAGCTGTATGATATAAGACTTTGCTAACTGCTACGAGAAATATTGTTGCATTTTGTCTCTCACGCTCTCTACACAGCAAAATGTAACGCATGGGTACAACAGCAGTAAGTTTTGCTCTTAACAGTACAGTAGGAAATAAGCCACACTTTTCCAAATGTCAGAGCGTCTTGAAATGAAAAGTATAACTTCAAACTTCAAATATAAAGAGAACGAACGTGTGAGTCGCTTCTGGGGACGCGACTCTACTTATACCCGTACTCAGTTAGTATATACATTTTTGAGCTAATAATTTTTTAGAATTTTAGAAATACAAAAATTTTGACATATTATTTTTTTGCTACATCTGTTATCTACATCTACACAATGTACATATATTATAAATCTACAATGTATTTTATACATCTATGCATGTACCATTTGGATTGTACATCTCCTCCGCTAGAGGAGCATCCTCGTACATAACGCGGCAGAGTGTGCGAGCGAGAAAAAGAATGATTAGCGGGTTTCTTGCTGGTGGAGGTTGGGAAAGCAACGAAAATTAAACTTCATTTCATTAAACTCTTAATTATCTGATTCAGATTCGACAATTTCCTAGATATGGGCATTCTCTCCGATACTGCGTTTTTAGTTTTATCGTATCTTTAAAATTTTGCCTGCCACAGATTTTCATTCTTTGTGGTGTCGGATGGGAGTGGGGCGAAATTCTGAAATACTTTTGTAGCAGTGTGATATCACATGAGTCTGGAAACCAAATTTGGTTTCTCTAGCTCTCATAGTCTCTGAGATCTAGGCGCTCATCAAGACGGACAGGCGGGCGGACAACAATACGGACATGGGTATATCGACTCTGCTAGTGACGCTGATCAAGAATATATATACCTTATGGGGTCGGAAACGTTCCCTTCCCTGCGTTGCACACATTCACTTTTACCACAAGCTATTTTTTGAGTACAGGTATAAAAAAATGTTGCAAGAAATTTTCGTTTACGAAAAAAGCAACATGATCGGAATCACTAACCATCAGATTTATATCGATAGTTGCCTATATTCCTGACACCCAGTCCAGGAATATACATATGGTCAATTTTGTTTCTTTTTTTTAATTTTCATCGAATTTCACAATTCACAAACACAGCTGATTCATCAATCCTGTTTTAATTCTGTTCCAGCAAATTCCTGGCAGGAATTTTTAGCGGTGCTGAAAACAGGCCTTAGAGCTGGAACGTTTTGAGAGCCTATAAATAATAGCTTTAAATACATACGTATGTACAGTGGGGAGCAAAAGTGAGTACATACTCATAGCCGTTGACTTTCGTCGCACATTATGGCTTAACGTTATGGACATATCACACATTATGGATATAACAATCATTTTATTTTAACAAAAAATAAAAATGAGAAGCTGTTATAGAGCCAAAAATAAAAAACCAAAAGAATTCGCATATATGAGTATGGGCTCACTTTTGCTCTCCACTGTACGTTTGAATATATGTGTACATTATTGATGTTTGCGTGAGAAGAAATTGCAGCATAGTTGTTCCAGCTTTAAGGCTGCATTAAAAGGCACCATGCCATGCCATACTCATGTTCATATTCATGTATCTACATATATACTCATATGTATTTTTATACATACATAAGCGCTGCGTGTGTGTTGGATTATGTCAAAGTTATCATCCACAGACAGAATTAGAGAGAAAGATGATTGGAGACACCATCAGGCAGTGGATCAGGCTATTAAGCATCCATTTAGGATACTAATTTGTGTATCATTACAATTTGTATCTGCACAGGCAGACAAGAACCAGCGGCTTGTGGTCCGAATAATTTATATGAGTAAAATAGTGCCTTTTTGCTTTAATTTTTATATAGATACCATAGTAGAAAATTTAAATATTTTTTTTTGAACGCATAGTCGTGGTGTTGGTATTTGATATAAAAAAACTTTTTCTGTTTAACTTAACCGTAGGAGTTTAAACTAGAGGGACAAGGTTGTCCGAATAATATGTGTGCTTAGTGTATAATAAGAACGTAGAAAATCGAAAGAAATGTAACTAAAAATGTAATTAAATAAAGTGGACCCAAGACACAGATATACATACATACATACGTACGTACACAAGAGTGGGCCAAACTTTTTGTAACTTAACCTTAATTTCGATTTGGCAAATATAAAATTTTCAAAATGATAAATTTTAAAATTACTTTCTGCACGTAAAATCTTTATAATGTGCGGTGTATCCATTTTTTTCTTTGAGCATAGGTTCGTAATTAAACTAATTTCCATCTTTTTGCTCGTTCTAACATATTGAATGAAACAAACCAAACTTGGAAATTTCCCGAAAAAAAATAAATGTCCGACCGCCAGTTGGTTTTTGCACGCAAATTCTTTATAATTCGCGGTCTATCAATGGTTTTTTCTAGTATAGGCTCCTGAACTAATCATATACCCAAATGTTGCCTAACTTTGACTCGAAATATGAGGGTCAAACGTTAACCGATTTAAAAAATTTGCCCTCGTTTTATAATCCCCTAACACAACTTACTATCATTAGGCCGACTTAAGTTAAAAAAAATTTGGACCTTTGGTCCACTCTAATGTACACATGTACTTCTTGCATGTTTCTGTTATTAACTTTATTCACTCTTTTTCACTCTTTTTTTTTTTTAGTCTTACCAGTTGCCTTTGAGTCAAAGTCGATACTTCAACTTCTAGTAATCTAGAGTAGGGTGAAAAAAGGAAAATCATTTTGGTTTTTTCTCGAGTGATTTTCGTAAAATGGTAGTTGTCTCTTGCTCTTTCACACTTAAGGCCACATAGGTTATGGGTTGCACACAAAGTAACTAGAAGGAATTTGAAATTTCCTACCCTACCACCCAAAAATTGACCAACCAAGAAACAAAAATGTATCTCATTGATGTGGCTTTTAACTTTTCATTATTTACCGCTAAAAGCAATAGCAAGAACGAAAAAAGATCCTGGTAGAAGCGCCAATATGGGAAAGTTTAAGGAGTGGAGAAAAATAAAAGCAAATAAAGGAAAAAACAAAGCATCAAAAAGAGAGCCATGTGAAAATCGTTGGGCTCTTGCAAAGTGGGGCACTCATCATCGACTCACGCCATTTTGTAGGGCTTTGATATGCGCCGTCGTAGGTTGCAGCCCACCCCATCCTTCGTCTGCATCACCCTTAGCCGAGTTTGTCCTTCAACTCATTTAGCTGATGCTGCTGTCATTTTTGCTTTTGTCAATTTCTTGCTCCTCGTGGAACGCACCCTGCCCAATACCACGAGTATGAAACTCAACCTCCCCGAATCCCCCGCACTCTCTCCTGATGTCTGTGTACGCCGTTAAACTTTTCTGCTATCCCTTTCTCCCTCCTCCCTCAATCATTCCGCCATTCTTCTTACCCACTTTCCAGTCTCTTTTTTCACGTTTTTACTTTGATTGCAAAACGCACTTTTTTCCCTTGTCATGCCTAAATGCTATTAAAGGTTTCCACCTTTGTGCGTGTTTGTCGGTGTATATACGTGTCGTCTAATTTAGGCTATTAGTTTCTTGAATTATTTTAACACAAGATGGAAGAAAAGTATACACATAAATACCAAAATAATATTGGATACTCCTAAGGTTTGCTAAACCTTATCGACGTAAATAGCTGACCTACAGTATTATAAGCATGCATTGTACAATTTATATGTGTACAATGTACGCATAGCCCAGAATATTATTTTACACTGTATTATGATAAGCTTGATATGTATACGTAAAGTCAAATAGTTCGAATTTTTATACCCAACGCCCATTAAGGCTATAGCCTAGTCGATGTCTTTCTGTCCGTTCGTCCGTCTTGTTTGACGCCTATATCTTAGAGACTTTAAGAGCAACCAAACTTTGGGTGAAGACCCTTTGATACTAAAACAAGTGAATTTTATAATTGTTTTCCAAATAGGTCAAACAAAGTACAAGTATCAACATTAGAACATAACCAGCGGTCGTGGTTATTCCCTTTCTCATTATGTTTTTCCCCACTCTCATGACAGAGAGAGATACCCTCCTTCCCTATTAACCAACATATCGATACGCCCCTTTAACGAACAGCAATACAAAAAGACAGACAGTACGAGAGGGAATGTTGTGAGTCACTGCAGTGGCTGCGACCTTACTGTTTTACAACTACTCAGTCAGTATACATATATGTGAGCTTATGATTATTGTCGAATTTTAAAATATTTTATCTGTTCACATTTTGTTGCTACAGCTGTCATCTACATCTACAATATAGATTCTACCTCACCTCCGCCAGAGGGCGAACGAGGCAGAGTGTGTCGTAGAGTTGGGTTGGAAATGATTCCTTCTGTGCGTTGCACACATCCACATCCCTAACTCTTCGAGTACGGGTATAATATGTAAACTGATAGAATATTAAAAAATTCCACATAAATCATAATCCCAAATATATATTTACTGACTGAGTATAGGTATAAAAGTAGATCCACGGCCACAGAAGCGACTCACAATCTTCCTACTTGTTCTTAATCTTTTTCATAAACTTTTCATCTTTCACTTATCTTTTCAAATTCCGTATACTGTAAATTTGTTTATTCGTATTTGTAAGGCAGAAAATTTCTTTAAAACAACGAGGGGGAAAGTTGAATCGCTTTGTCGCCGCGACTCTACTTTTATACCCGAACTCAGTCAGTATATACATATGTATATACGCTTCTCGTCATCAGGTTATCACACCCCTCGCTTTTTTAGTTTTGACTTAATTCTGTCCTCGAAACCATAATCGGAATCGACCCCCTGGACATCCACGCTCAACTGACTGCAGGAAAGGCGGCACAACGCTTAGTAGCATCAGGCAATATGTCTCTACAAGGATTCGGGCACAGTTCAATTGGCCGAGACATGACCAGTATATCTGACTACATGATCCCCCAAACTGGCCTGGATGTAAAAACAACCGCATACATGGGACCCGATGACTGGAAAAGGGGTCGGGACCAGACTCAACACCTCAACATCTATACCGATGGCTCCAAGATGGAAGGAAGAGTAGGAGCAGGCATATACTATACAGACCCTGAGATGAAGCTGTACTATAAGCTACCGGACCAATGCTGCATATTCCAGGCGGAAGTCTTCGCCATACGGAAAGCGGCAGAGGCTGCTCAGTCTACGGATCGTCCACACGACGTGATCAACCTGTTCGTGGACAGCCAGGCGGCGATAAGATCCATGCAGTCGTCGGCGGTCAGTTCCAGAAATGTCTTGGCAAGCAGGGAGGCACTAGATATCCTAAGCACGACAAAGTCAGTGCGGATCTACTGGGTTCCCAGCCACCAAGGCATCGATGGCAACGAGATGGCGGACGGTCTGGCTAAGGACGGCGTCGGGCTGGCAAGCGACAGAACTGAGAACGTGCCTGTCTCCCTTAGAACGCTCCAAAGCGATTTAGAGAAACGGGCCGACACACAGGCAAGAAGCAGGTGGAGCAGTACCACCACCTGCAGAACCTCAAAAACCATGTGCAAGGAGCACAATAGGAAACTCAGCCACTACATACTGCACCTCCCACGGAAGGACTGCAGAATGTTGGTGGGTATACTCACAGGTCACTGTCTGGCCGCGGCACATGCTGTCAAACTAGGCATCACCAACAGTGGCAACTGCAGGAAATGCGAGGAATCCGGGGCAACTGAAACCCTGGAACATCTCATCTGCAAATGCCCTGCTCTCTCAAGGGCTAGGAGAATATACCTGGGCGCCCCGGTACTGGCATCACTGGAAGATGCCTCGAAGAGGACGCCAGGGGAACTGCTAGCCTTTGCTAAAAACACTTCGATCCTCAAGGACTTAAAAAGCTCGTAAATACACTCAAAAGGTTCATACACCCCCATCCGGACAACTAAGGGCCATATTGGCCTATGCGTGGCCCCGTGAGGGCCGTCCGGGTTAACCTAACCTAACCTAAGATAGCTAAGATATTGAAATGTTTGGTGTTGTAGCCTTTTCAATTTTTAGTTGATTAAAACAATAATAGAACTGTGCGACAAATGAGAAACTTTTGAATGTACGTTGCACGAGACAGTAGTGGGCCGTGATGAGTAGAGCACTTCCTCATACTCAAAATTGGCAATATACCCCAAAATCTTTTTTAAAACTTCAAAAACCGCAATTCGATGACTTTTTGCATTTTTATAATTTTTACTCAGAGCCTGCAGCGCGGATATCCACAAAAAAGTAATAGGTTGACAAGAAAATTGTAGTACCCTTCAGAAGATTTTTGATTCGTGGTAATAAAATGGATATATCTGAAGATATAGCGACAGATATGTAGTTGAAGTTTTCTATCATTTATAATGTTTCTTCGACTTTGGCATTTAAAAAAAAATTGTTCATGGTATGGAATGGTATTTTTCAGACATGAACTTTCTATTGCCATCTATTCTTAACAAAATAACCTACTAATAAATCAAATAGAGCAAAGAATGCCAACGGTACGTTTTTTTTAGTAAATGTACTTTATTAAAAATGTTTATCAGATTTTTTCCTTTTAAATGAAACATCAGAAATTTCTCGTTTAACCAGCAATAATTCATAAACATTTTTCTTGAGCTATTTCCTTGAAAACGTTTTTCCATTGCAGATATTTCTTGGTGTAATCTTTCACCATGCTATTCCCTAAACTTTCCAAAATTTTCCAGCAAAAAATCTAAATTTGAATGCAAAAATTTATTTTGATAGACATTCTAAATCACTGTTTCGCATATTCTTGTAGAAATTCGTTGACCACTTCCACAAAGTCGTAACTTCTTTTGTTTCCCAAGAAATTCTTAACAAACTGTTTTTGCTTTTTGAGTCAACACCAGTGGTATATGTTGATAACATTTTTTTCCCCCAAATTAAACTTTTTTCGTTGTGGCCATGAACTCAAATCGTAATGATTTTTTTCTCGACTATCCCATTCGCATATATAACAAGGAAATGTAGTGTAACCTCCTTGCATGAAGCAGCGAGCTTTCATATAACAAAGGGCTGAAAATGCCTTTCGACCTTGAAAACTGTAAAAACAACGGTAAAAATTAGATCAAAGCAAACGAAACGGACTTGCAATTTTTGTTTTGCGAATGGTTTTAGTGCTTCATAAATTCTGATCCGCTCATCGAAAGACGACTTAAGTTCAAGAGAGAGTTGGAAAAAACCTTGCCCTATAAGGGATGTTACAAACAAGATTTAGAAGCCACTAAACAATCTAAAATTACTAATTTTTTTGATAAACCAGAAGAGCCACCACAAAAAGTACATTTTGATTAATTAAGAACAAATTTGAATAATAAAACAATCTTTTTGCCTAAATTATTTTAATTCCAGGAACTTATTCCCTTATTTTGTACTGATTCCATATATCCGCTTAACACGCTTTTTCAAATAACTTAAGTATCTTAAATTTGGTTGTAATGAACTATGCCATTCTAGAAAAAGCTTTGAAATGCATCTATAAATAAAACGCAATACTTTGTGAGATAAGCTTACCTGTTCGGCCTGGTTCGAAGTGGCGAAATCGAGTCTGGTAGTGTAATTATATGTGCATTTTTAATTTTTCCTATTTTGATGTAAATAATGACTATAACTTTAGTGCTCAATATTGGTCCATTGTCTATTATAAGTGAATTAAGACGGGATTGCATGGAAACCAAATTTTGATTCCAGATTCATGTGATATCACACTGCTACAAGTGTGCTACGCCCCGCCCTAGCGACCCCACAAAGGACTAATATCCGAGGTAGGCACAATTTTAAAGATACGATAAAATTAAAAACGCAGTATCGCCCATATCTACCAGATTGCCGTATCTAAATCAGATCGGATCATAATTAAAGCCAGATTGAAGAAATTAATTTTCAGTTGCGTTGTAGCAACAAAATATTATATGTAAATTTTTGTTTTAAACTCTAAAAAATCAAATGAAAATCAATAATGTATATACTGACTGAGTACGGTTATAAGTAGAGTCGCGCCCCCATAAAAAAGTAAAATTTTTTTAAATTCTACATGAATCATAAGCTCAAAAATTTGTATACTAACTGAGTACGGGTATAAAAGTAGATTCGCGTCCCCAAAAGCGACTCACACGTTCCTTCTCGTTTAGGTTACGTAGTTGTCACAAACTCTTTCCCGTTCTTAAAAATACTGGCAGAAAGGATACTGCAGAGGTTTTCAATGGGATTCAAGTCGGAGTTAATGCTTGCCAGTTCAAAACCGGTATTTTTTAGCCTGTAAAGAAGCTTTAGGTCACCCGTAAACCGTCTGTTGACGCATAGCCATGTAAAAAAGTCCAGTCACCGCTATACAACTTGCCACCAAACACAG
This sequence comes from Drosophila ambigua, assembly GCA_018150905.1. Taxonomy (NCBI): domain Eukaryota; kingdom Metazoa; phylum Arthropoda; class Insecta; order Diptera; family Drosophilidae; genus Drosophila; species Drosophila ambigua. The sequence continues at coordinate 1,283,696 of JAECWS010000080.1, forward strand.
TCAACTCAGTGCCAATAATATCAACAAACATTTCTTCATTCATTCTGGTTGATATGAAGCGTACAGACTCCTTCCGACATGTAGCTGACCGCACCCCATATCACCAGAGCTCCATCGCCAAAAGCTCGCTAGAAACAGGATCACCGATTATGGCGCATATGTTTTAGAAACTATTTGCAAGTGTCGAAGACAGCTAAATTAAACATATTTTCGTCATGGCTCCAAAAACAGTATTTATATACTCGGTCCATGCGCGCATTCATTTTCCTTTGCAAAAGTTTGCTTGAGGACCCATGGAGGTAAGCTTAAGGAACCGATTCTTATGTAAAATGGTTTATTTTTATTCTTGTTACTTAAATCCTTAATTTTTTCCTATATTCATTTGATTAATCGCTGCAAAACGTTGTTTTTGGCATCGCATATCGATGTTAGTCTTTCGAACCGTCCGTTAAGATAAACCAATTTTACTTGGATTTTTAATATAATTTAAAATGCAGTTCCTATGAGAATCAAGTATTTTTGCAATATCTGTAATTTTCTTCCCGATCTCACGCATTCTTCGTGATCAGACTAATTATTTCAAAAATATATTGCAACAAAACAATAGTAAATTATTGAAAACGTATGCACAATTTTACACAACTACGCACATTTATAATAAAATAGGAAAAATTAAAATATAATTATTTAGTATGAATATTACTTTTGAGTTAAGTTTATTTTCACGCCTAATCGAAATTTGGTACTATTTTTTTTTGCATTGCGTAACATTGCAGTACTAATAAAACAGAGTACTCCATATGTTGAAATCAGTTTTTGTACTTTTTTAATATTAAAAAATATGATGCACATATAATTAGCTTCACCGTCTCTTCATAGATTTTAATGAACAATACCTTGAACGACGCCTAATCATGCGTCTATTTAAAACTAAAAATGCATGCCAAGAATTATTTTCTTGTATTCTTTTCGTTACCAAATAAGAATAAGAAAAAGTCGTTTTGGGCCACAGCCTAAATGTCGTGTTGACTAGTGTTATTATTGTTTAATTTCGATGAATTCCTAAACATTAAATTCATTAAGTAAGCAGCGAAGCGTGCGGGTCTGCTAGTACATTTATTTTATAAATACATTTTATCCGAATGAAAATCCATACCCCTGTTCTCTTTGAGTGTTGGGAATGGTGTAATGAGAAAAAGTCGCCCTGCTGTTTCCGAAAAAGTGCTCGGGGCGCACATATGTCAAGTTTCTGCTGTTGCCGTTGAGACTGTTGCCCTCCCGCTTGCGCATCTTGCTGAGTCCTGATGAACGGACACTTCGCAACAAGCAAAGAGAGCTTTTACAACGGCTTGGTCTGGATTGAGCATTCGTAGAGCACTTGATGAGCGGCAATATTTGAAATTGGAGACATTTAAATTGCCCATTTGAAAAAATCGTAAAATTTTCAACTGTACAGGGCGAAAAAAGATTGTGCTCCATCTCTGTTTCCTGGCTCTTCTCTTAACTCGTCCCAAGGGTTGACAAGCATGACATGCGCATGGCTCGGATAGAGTTCAGTTTTTTTATGTTTCTCATGCGGCGAAGTCAATGAACCAGTTAGTTTGACGATCACACGATTTTGTCCCTTATTTTTTGGAAGAAAGGTTTTAAGACATTTTTTTTTTTATATTAATACTTTATTTGTATTTATTTAAAGTAATAAAACTGGTATACAGTACTTAAGCTAATAACACTACTCGACAAAATCGAACTTTTTTTTTCCTCAAAGATCCAAACCGACTTTTTCTGATAGATATGGGGATTTAAAATTTTTTAAAGAATTATGGTTTTTTTTCTATGGCAGAACTTTTTTTTGAAGAATTTTTGAAAACTGGTATTTTTTTTGTAAGCTTTTTTCAGAGGTAGCGCTTGTTTTTTTCACATAACTCTAGTATCTTTCATCTGGTTGTTAAGAACTTTAATATTTTGAAAAGATAACACTACTCGACAAAATCGAACTTTTTTTTTCCTCAAGGATCCAAACCGACTTTTTCTGATAGATATGGGGCTTTAAAATTTTTTAAAGAATTATGGTTTTTTTCTATGGCAGAACTTTTTTTTGAAGAATTTTTGAAAACTGGTATTTTTTTTTAAAGCTTTTTTCAGAGGTAGCGCTTGTTTTTTTCACATAACTCTAGTATCTTTCCTCTGGTTGTGAAGAACTTTAATATTTTGAAAAGATAATTAAAACAGCTAGAAGATAAGCCCAAACACTTTGTGATTTCAGCTTACCGTCTGGGAAATATAAAGCATTGAAATGCAAAAATGATGATTTTTGTGCGGTATTATTTACGAAATTTTGACTTTAAAAACTCAGGAAAAGTCGAAAAAAAATTATATCCTGTGTTCTCTATTTTTTGTGTAGAGGTGCATTAATTTGGCGTCGTTTAAAGTATCGGTCATTAAAATCTATGGAGAGACTTTGGAGCTAAAATTCGTTAACCAAACCTAAAGAATGGAAAAAATGAACAAAAAATACCTTTTTGAAGGCTGCGGGCCCAACTGCCCATCGGGAATTGCGATCGCGATCAGGTACCAAATGTACAACCCTTTTTCGTTTGCTTTCTTCCCAATTGGCAGTTGGGCCCGCAGCCTTCAAAAAGGTATTTTTTGTTCATTTTTTCCATTTTTTAGGTTTGGTTAACGAATTTTAGCTCCAAAGTCTCTCCATAGATTTTAATGAGCGATACCTTAAACAACGCCAAATTAATGCACCTCTACACAAAAAAATAGAGAACACAGGATATAATTTTTTTTCGACTTTTCCTGAGTTTTTAAAGTCAAAATTTCGTAAATAATACCGCACAAAAATCATTATTTTTGCATTTCAATGCTTTATATTTCCCAGACGGTAAGCTGAAATCACAAAGTGTTTGGGCTTATCTTCTAGCTGTTTTAATTATCTTTTTAAAATATTAAAGTTCTTAACAACCAGATGAAAGATATTAGAGTTATGTTAAAAAACAAGCGCTACCTCTGAAAAAAGCTTACAAAAAATACCAGTTTTCAAAAATTCTTCAAAAAAAGTTCTGCCATAGAAAAAAAAAATATCATCAAACCATTTCTAAGCCCCAAATCTTTAATAAAAAGTTAGTTTTGTTCCTTGAGGAAAAATCGTGTTGACTAGTGTAATAGTTTAACCGACACTAGCTAGCAGATAGTCTTGGCTTTTCGTACCCGTACTGGAAATATGTGGTAAAATTGGATGTGAGTTACACACAGAATTAAACTCTAATTAATTCCTAAGCACACACTCACACTTACTGAAAGAAAATTTTGATAATTTATTCAAATTCTGATTTATCTGCATAAGAATAATTTAATATTTCACTTTTTTTAGTCCCTTTATTCCTATCTTACGAAATCTCTAGTAAAATCTCTAGTAGAATCGAAATTCGGTGTCAGCGTCCAAAGCCATCTCAAAGGAAATCTGGCCACTTGGTTTTTTTGACAATTTAATTGTCGAATAATTTGAATAATATTTTAAATTAATTATAAAGAATTAAAAAAATTTTATTTTTGTTTTGCTTTTTTCAGAAGTAGAAGTCTTTTTCACATAACTTAATTATATTTCATCTGGCTGTTATCATCTTCGATTTGCATCTACGAATTTTGAATTTTCCGGTTACCGTCTAGAAAATGAAAAATTAAAAAATTAGTGGAATATTTTACTTTAAAAACTCAGGAAAAGTAAAAAAAATTAAATCATGTGTCTTCTTATTTATTGTGATTACATGATTATTATTATATGACTATGATACCTTGATGTGAAAAAAAGTTATCACTGAACAAAAACTCAAAAAAAGAATTTTTACTTCTTTAAAAAAAGGTTCTGCCTTATGAAAAAAACGTTGTGAGTCGCTTCTGTGGACACAACTCTATTTTTATAGCCGTACTCAATCAGAATATTTATATTATTCAGTTTAAATATTTTCGCTACATCTGTCATCTACATAATTCCTCACACCAACACGCCATTCTAACTTGCTCTCCTTTAAAGGTCACCCAGTGAACGAGGCATGGCAGAGTGTTCAAGCGTGGTAGAGAATGAATAGCGTCGCAGTGCTGGAGGTGATGGGGTTACAATTGAAAATTATTTCTTCATTCTGGCTATAATAATTATCCGATCTGAATCATATTTGCCCATTTGGTCTTACTTTACGATACTGCGTTTCGTTTTCTCGTATCTTCAAAATTGTGGATGCTAAAAATTTCCCTCCTTTGTGGTGGCTAAAGGGGCACGGGACGAATGTTTGAAATACAATTGCAATAGTATGATATCACATAAGTCTGGAAGAAACATTTGGTTGCTATAGCTCTTATAGTCTCTAAGAACTGATGCCGAATCGGCTATTGATTCTGCTCAACAACATATAGACTTTATGGGGTCGGAAACGTTTCCATCTCTGCGTACTCTTTGAGTACGGGTATATAAAATTTCATCAAACAATTTCTAATCCTCAAATCTATCAGAAAAAGTCGGTTCGGTTCCTTAGGGAAAAATCGTCTTAAGTAGTGTTATCTAAAATTTAAAACTAAAACTATTGTGTAGCACTGGCAATGACCTTGGGCTTTGTCTTATAGTTGTTATTATATGTAACAGAGTTGTTCTCTATGTTTATATCTATGTTTAAATGAGAGTTCCTAACTTTAGTTTTTAGTACATATGTGTAAATTCCTTAACCAAACCAAGATGAAACGACATCCACATTTGTTGAGTTCAATATTAAAACTGGTTCTTTATTAAAATTGTATGAGATTAGGTGGCTCTACTGTGAAGCAAAACTAAGCTTAGGTCTAGTGCCAACGCAGTGGAGCTCACTGGAGCTCTGGTAACAAAATAAGATAACACATGTGTGTACAATTGGTGTGACATCGGCGACCAACGCATCGCAGACATCTGTCAGCGTGGAACCTTTTTAAGAGACTTCTCGGCTGTGCACTTAAGAACTATACAATTTATGAGTTTGTGTCTAAATATCAATTTACATTGGTGTACAAGTGCGGTCGGTAAATTGGTTATTATTACCCTTCATGTTTTAGAGCATTCTAAGCATATGTATGTATGTTGCTTTAGTTTTGTGTAGGTTTTAATGTGTATGTGTGGTAATTAAAAATATCGTGGTACATATAAATGGATTGCTATATTATTTTCGAATAAGTGTATTTTTAATAGTCTGTTTATGTCATTTGTAATTTGGTTTGGTGTATTAGTGGTCGTTGGGTGGCGAATTTGACGAACTCTAATTTATTGTAGGTGCGTAAAATTGTGAGCTATTGAGGTTATTAATTGCGTCAAGTGCAGCAAAGGAATTAGAGCAAATAACGAATTTACCCACTTTCTCCTTAATGATATTTTTTGATTTAAGTATGGCAACTATGTATGTATGTCTGCTGACATTACTCAATAAAAAAAGGAAAGTAGTCCCGATTTCAGAAATCTATTACAATCGGCGACACGTGATTTCCGCTGTGGCCCAAAAGACTTTTTCTGATAATTTTCGAGACTTAACAATTTTAAAGAATTATGGTTTTTTTTTTGGTGTAGTTTTTTTTTTAAGAATGTTTTATCTGGAATTTTTGTATGGTTTTTATCAGAGGTAGTGCTTCTATTATGTTTACATAACTTAAGTATCTTATATCTGGTTTGAAGTTCTGAAAAGCTGACAAATGCAGCTATAAATCCTTTCCAGACACTTTGTGGCTGCAGATTAACGCCTTGAAGACATTAAGCTATCAAACACAAATTTCATAATTTTTTGTTCAGTATTTTTTCCCGAAATTTAAATTGCAATTTGTATTTTTTTTATTTATTGTTCATTAAAATCTATGGAGAGACTGTGGAGCTAAAATACGTTAACCAAAACTAAAACTTGAAAATATAGACAAAAATATACTTTTTGGAAGGTTACGGGCCCAACTGCCGATTAGGAGTTGTACCCGTACTCAGTCAGTATATACATTTTTGAGCTTATGATTTTTTTTTAATTTAAAAAAAAAAGTGCTAGCCTTTTATTCAATTAAAGCTTGCGTGCTAAGCGATATTTACATACATCGATAAAACTACACCACCGTTCTATATTGATGTTACATACTAGATTATACAAGATTATTATTCTAAGCAGTATCTAACAATTATGATCCGATCTGATTCAGATTCGGCAATCTTGTAGATATGGTCATTCTCTACGAAACTTCGTGTTTTGTTTTCTCGTATGTTTTAAATTGAGCTTGCCACAGATTTTTGTCTTTTGTGGGGGCGGAAGGGAGCCAGGCCATATTTTGAAATACACTTGTAGCAGTGTGATATCACATGAGCCTGGAAACAAAATTTGATTGCTCTAGCTCTTATAGTCTCTGAGATCTAGCTGCTCATCAAAACAGACAGGCAGACGGACAGACAGACATTTATCACAAAAACAATATACCCCTTAACTCTTTTTGAGTACGGGTATACAAATTCATGCCAAGAAAAAATTTTTTTGACTTTTCCTGAGTTTTTAAAATCAAAATTTCGGAAAAAATGAAGGCAAAAAAATGATCAAATTTTAATTTGAAAGCTTAAATTCTTACAGGTGTTAAGCTGCAGTTGGATTTATTGCTGCATTACAGAGCTGGAAATTTCTATGAAACCAGATATAAGATAATACTTAAGTTATGTGAAAAATAGAAGCACTAACTCACTAAAAATTTTAAATCCCGAAATCTATCTGGTCCACAGTGGAAAGAAAAAGTTAAATTCTGTCGACCAATGTTATCTGTCGTTACGGCCAAACTGTTTATATTGTTAATTTGTGATCCATCTGTATACATTTATGTGTAGTTTTGTGTACGTCTTGCCTGTACACATAGGACTTGTGTTTGGCAGTTCCGCCAAAAGGTCCACTAGGCCAAAAATCATAAAAAGTCAATAAAATAAAAGTCAATGATATTTTTTTCTAAATTTATTTAAAGGTAACTTATTTACTTTATTGACATATATTTTCATTAACTTTCATGCGAAAAGCTATTGAAATAAGCAAAAGTTCCCATTTTTTGTAATTTTATGGACATGTTTTCTTTTACTATTATCTCCTAGGAAAAAGATGATTTTTGATAAAAGTTTCTCCTTAAAGCCTTACTTACATATTGAACTACCTAAAATAATTATCAGAACGTTTGTCCAACCTCGGCTAACAGAATATTTTTAGGCTTTTATAATCGCGGAATTTGGTAACGTCACGCCAGTAAAGTTCGCCAGATGCCTCCGCGGATTTTTAACATAAAAAGAGGAAAAGTTTTTACATTTAAAAAGTTTGAAAATAAACTCTCAATACTTTATTTGATCTAAACAAATTATTTTCAACGAGAATAATCTTTTTGTTTCCAAATTTCAGCTTTTTGACTATTTTGACGAATGTAGGAATGATAGGAACTGCCCATATGCACAGTCCTGAACGAATGCATTCGTTGTCGTCTACTTCCAAAATACCCTATACCCCATATTGTTTTCTACCGTAAAATCAGCTTCAAATGAACAATACAAGTAACAAGTAGACCTTGTACTTATATTGTTGCTATTTTTTTTATTTAGTGACCATATTTATTTTATATATACACTTAAATTATATATATTTGTGCAGGGTACCTCTTAGTGGATCTCAAGTGACAGAGCCCTTCTTTCTGATCTTTGTGTTTTCCAAAAATATGATAAAAGAGAAAAAATTAGGAAATTTTTGTATTCTTCGAACATATGCTTAATATCAATAAATTTTGATAGACCGAAAATTATAAAGAATTAAGGTGCACAAGATTTTGACGGTCGATTATGGTTATTTTTTAAGAGAATTTTGAAAATTTTGTATTGGCAAAACTAAAAATTGTTAAATTCCCTTTAAAGTAAAATAAATATAAAAAATAATTTTTGGAAAAATTTTTGTATATACAAATTTTGTTCGTCACACTAATCAAGAATATATAAATCACTTTTATTTTTTTCCTAATAGATTTTCACATATTAGCTATCGATTAAATTTGACACGGAAATCTGAAAACTTGGCAGCGCAGTAGATAAAAATTGAATTAGTGTAGCCGATCAGCATTTGCTTAAGAGTGTCCCGAAACCACAAACCGCCTGCGAAGGATTAGCCACAGGCTGCATAGGCAGGTACAATGATCGAACTGAATACTCCACCTCCTGTCCTCCCGTAGAACCCCTGGGGACTGCTCGCCACTCAACCCTCAGCTCAGCGTCTGCCACAGCTGGCAAACAAATAGCGATGATGACAACAATTTAAAATCCATCAAGAGCACAAAAAGGCCTCATTAAGTCAAGAGGGTGACGGCAGGAATGGGGTAGGCGTTTCTGGCCGCTACCAAGGGGTGAGAAGACGTATACCTCACTCCCAAAAAAACACCCGCCCTCCGTTTGACAGGCGCAAAATGTAAGCATAAGACACAATAGTAATTATTGCCCAAATAATTGCAAATGATGAACCAATGCACACTGGAACTCCTTCCTTTTCACGCTCCTGGTATATGTGGCATGCTGCGGGGTGACTGCTGTAGCGTAAGTCTATGAATGGGGTGTCATTTTGGTCCATCACCATTTTTCCGTCACAAGTGTACTTCATTTTTTGTTCTTTATTTCTGATTCGACTGTAATCTAAAACGTCAAACGATGTCCTATGTTAGAAAGTGTTTTCATAGTATGTATTAAACATACCATGCATTAAAAAGAAGTCCCACACTGCAAGAGGAAGAGAGTGTGAAATAGAGAGAGAGAATGAGTAAGCGCATCGAAGAAGTAGTGGATATCACTGCAAATTGATTTGTTCATTATTGTTATAATAATATTAAAATCCAATCTGATCCAGACTCGGTAAGCTGATAGAATTGGTTGTATCTAACCAATTCTGAAAAGCTGATAAATGCAGCCAAAAACTGAACCAGAACCTTTTGTTGCTTCGGCTTACCGTCTGAGAAAATTTTTTGCGAAATTTTTGATTACAAAACTGGATAAACGGCTAAGCAAAAATCGTTTGACCAATTCTCCAAAAATCAAAAAAAAAAAAAAATAATAATAAAAATCATTACTCAACAGCCAAAATGGGATCAAAGCCATCAAAACGTACTTGTAATTTTGGTTTTACCGAATGGTTTTAGTGCTTTATTTATTCAAATCCGTTCATCGAAAGACGACTTAAGTTTAAGAGAGAGTTTGAAAAAATACTTTTACCTTATAAAGAGTGTTACAAAAATGCTTTAAAGGCCACTAAACAATCTAAAATTACTGATTTTTTTATATACCAGAAGAGTTACCACAAAAAAATATTTTGTTTAATTAAAACGAAATTTAAAGAATAAAACCAATTTTTTCGTACATATTTTGAATTACTTTGAAATACTTTAGACAGAACTACTTAATATACGACAAAAATTTCATAAAAATCGATCCAGCTGTTTGGGAGGAGTTCAGTCACAAACAACGTGACACGAGATTTATATATATATATATAGATAACTAAATGTACACTCAATATGTCATATATCAGTAAAAAATATTGTACCCTAACTTCCAAGAATAAAAAAGAAAATATTTTTTTTAAAAACTGGACGTTTTCATTATTAGTTTTGCATTTTGTCGTGCGAATGTAACGTAAAGCCAGAATGGAAATTTCTATGTGTAAGGGAAAGGTCCAGGTTGTGGACATAGTTTTTTTAATGCGTCATAACTTTTGACCAATTGTATATTATAAAAACATATGCGCACCAATTTAAAGCTTGAGCTTGTAAGATAAGGAACTTAATTGATTCCTTCATTCAGAACAATTTTATCAAGCTAGTTGTACCGGGCCACGATTCACTGTGGCGCGTTTAGGTTGAATGGTTGAGAAGGTAGTCAGTCGTATTATACGTTCAGCATAAATTTGTTTTTGCAATAATTCGAGGGTATAAAGTGCACAATATTCCATTCCCGTTTCTGCCATCTTCAGCTGATCGACTGGATGCTTCATGTTATTATCTCTTGTACGGATTCCCGTTCTTCCTAATTCACTTTTAAAAGCCATATTCTTGTGCAGCATCTTTATTACTCTGTATTATTTATTATTCACACAAAACAACTTTCAAAACAGATCAAAAATGAATGTAACACTTTCCACACAATTTTCCGACAATTAGCCAAGTCGGACTTAACAGATTAAGCAGATAAGCACTATAAGCCGGCTGAATTTATTTTTTGATTTATGTTACTTTCCATACAAAAAATCAAGCAAACGTTTGACAGCCCTGGAATGCAATGCGTGCACGTGAAGTAGCTTAAACGCATATCAGCGCACTTTAAATGCACCGGACGACTTCATTCATTGCATTTAATGGAGTTTGTGGCAATCAATTTCCTTGGCAGAAGTGCAGACAGATCATACAGAAGTCCTGATCATCGTAAGATAGATCCTAGTGCCCTTAACTGATGGCTTAGAATCTAAACATTAGATGGAGTGTCCTTGGTGCTTTTAGTGGAAGGTTTGGCTAGTGTTTCCTTCCGACCACGCTTTTTCTGGAGAGAAACAGATGCCTGAATATTTTTTAGCTTAGCATCTTTCTTAGCTGCTTTTCTTCCAAAATGGATAGGAAGCTCTTTGAAGATGCACATTGGTCTAAATGCTATTTGTTAGTACTATACTACCATAGAAAACGATATAATGCAGTTTCTTAAACAAATACAAAACAAAGAAACTGTCCACAGGGTATATTAGATTTGTGGTAAAAGTGGATGTGTGTAACGCAGAGAAGGAAACGTTTCCGACCCCATAAAGTAGACATATTATTGATTAGCATCAATAGCCGAGTCAATAGAGCCATGTCTATCTGTCTGTCTGTCCGTCTGTTCGTATTGTTTGTCGGCTAGATCTCAGAGACTATAAGAGCTAGGGCTACCAAATTTGGTTTCCAGGCTTATGTGATAACACACTGCTACAAGTGTATTTCAAAATTTCGCCTTGCCCCCTTGCAAAAGACGAAAATCTGTGGCAGGCACATTTTTAAAGATTCGATAAAACTAAAAACGCAGTTTCGTAGAGAATGACCATATCTACCGGATTGAAGAATCTGAATCAGATAATTATAGCCAGAATGAAGAAATTTATTTTCGGTTGCTTTCCCCGCCTCCTTCAGCAAGAGACCCGCTACTCAAACTCTTTCTCGCTGGCACACTCTGCCTCGTTCAGTGCGCGAGCAACCCCCAGTGGAGGAGATGTAGAATATACATAGTAGATTTAGATATCATATGTAGCAAAAAAATGTAAAATGTAAAATTTGTTTTTTAATTCTAAAAAATCATGTTATGTTAATACTGACAGAGTACGGGTATAAGTACACGTTCCTTCTCTGTAATGGTTTAATTTTTGGTTTTTAAATTGTACATACACATATCACAAACAAGAAGAATCAATTGCTTAACTCAGTGTTCCGCAAAGCGTGTGCCGCGGCACACTGGTGTACCGTGGTCATCGGCTGTTGTGCCGCGGAAAAAAGTGAAAATATTAAATAGGAATACAGAGAATTTAGTTAATCTATTATTCAACCAGTCAATCACAACTCTTGTACAGTTTACTTTGAACACAAATTATATTAAGAACATGACTTTAAATAAGAATAATTTTTATTAGGGTATTCATGTCAATAAGTAATGATATTTGAAATACATACGTATCCATAACGTATCCATATGCATAAGTATGCATGTATGAATGTGTGCTCAGCAAACGAGCTGCCTGATATTTTGATTACCGAAACTAGGGTTGGGGCACGAAAATACTTTTGGTATTTAAGCTGTTATTTAATATTTAAATAAATACATATTACTAAGAAATTAAATATTAAGATTAATACAGAGAACATAATTGTTGTATTATCCAACCAAGCAATCGCAAAAGTTTTTTCTAAAAAGAAGAAAAGACATTTAACATATTATCTTTTCGGATCGGAAAACTTGTGCTATGTACAAGTACACACACATATCCAGGTTCTTTGCGTGCTCAAACATGCAAGCGAATTCTAAATATTTTTTCAGATTTGTGCTCAGTTTTGAACTCGGGCGAGCAAAAAGCGTGGATTTAATCGCAATAGACTTTTTAATAACAAATAAATTGCCAATACGACGTTTTTATAATGGAAAAATTTGTTGCACGTACCACAAGTTTGTCAAGTGAAACTAATATATTGCCAGAAGAAGCAGAGTCAACGAAAAAAAAACCTAAGATTGTTTATCGCAAATATGATGAGAGCTATGTCAGCTATGGCTTTATTTATTGCGGAGACGAATCATGCCGAGTTCCAAAATTTTTGTTTTGTGGAGAAACTTTGGGCAATAATTCGATGGTGCCCAGTAAACGTTTACGACATTTAAATACTAAACACCCAACGTTAGCTAAAAAAGACAAAGCATTTTTTTACGCATGAAAGACTATTCAAAGAAACAAGCAACTCTCATGACTTCGTCTTTCAAAACATCAGACAAAGCTCAAAAAGCAAGCTACGTGATCGCTAATTTGCTAGTTAAAGCTAAGAAGCCTCATTCTCTCGCTGAAGTTTTAATTATACCTGTCTGCAAAGAAGTTGTCAAGATTATGATTATTATAACAGACCAGTACTTCAGTTACCATAATTTGGAATGGAACAACTGCATAAGTATTTGTACAGACGGAGCAGCAACTATGACGGGAAAAATTAAAGGATTCGTAACCAGGGCTTCTGAAAAAAACCCTAGAATTAAAAATGTACCTCGTTTTTTGCAGAGGGAAGCACTGATGACAAAGTCTTTGCCTGATGAATTGTTGTCTGTCCTCCAAGAAGTTGTTAAAATTGTCAATTACATCAAGTCGCGACCGCTGAACTCTGGTCTGTTTAATGCAGTCTGTCAGGAAATGGGAGCAGATCATCGGTCGCTTCTTTTTCATACAGAAGTACGATGGCTTTCTCGGGGAAAACTTCTATCTCGGATTTACAAGCTTAAAAATGAGACCCAGGCGTTTTTAGAGGCCCAGAGTTCCGATTATGTTTCTGTGTTTAAAAAAGATGAATGGGTGGCCAAACTTGTATATCTGTCGGACATATTCGCTCATTTAAATGACCTGAACAGAAAAATGCAAGGCAGAAACTCCAATATTTTAACGTCTTCGGACAAAATTGAAAGCTTTCGCGCTAAGTTGGTGCTATGGATCAGTCAATGGAAGTAATGAAACGTTTCCAAATGTCATGGCTGCCGACTTAGAAAAAAAGTGCAGGCTTTGATAGTGAAGCACTTGGAGCTATTAGCTAAAAAAATTAATTGTTACTTTCCAAAGTGTGACCTGCAACCTATGGACTGGGTACGAAATCCATTCTCGTACATCATAAGCCTTGAACACTTACCGATAAAGGAGCAGGATGAATTCATGTAGTTAAAAAATGATCGGACATAAAATTAAAATTTTCTTAAATTGAGCTAGCACATTTCTGGCTGTATATAAAAAATGAGTACCCACTGCTTTTAAAACGGGCTGTTGCGATTATATTACCATTTGCCACATCGTACTTATGCGAAACTCTCACTACAATCAAATCGAAAAAATTAAAACGCCTTAGACCAAGCAGCCCTATCTACGTTTGCTCCAACTTTTGATCGCCTGTGCTCAGTTAAACAGGCTCACATTTCTCACTGAACATGTATAATATATGTACATTAAATATGTATTGGTATATTGATTCTAGAAATATATAAAAATTAAATAATCATTGCTTTTTTCTTTGGTGTACCTTCAAAATTTCTGGATTTGATAGGTGTACCGTGAACACAAAAAGTTTGCGGAGCACTGCCTTAACTTACTCTTACTGTTTTTAGCAACTTATGGTTAGGTACTGGGACCAATTCTATTTACAAGATTTAAAAATAAATACGTGACAATTGTTGGCGTTACTGCGGGTTGTGCAATTTGTGTTCAGGTAGTTTTAGGTTATATAAAATTGTTCCTTGTAGCTAGGTCTGCCGGTTGAATTAGGTTGAGTCGACGCCTGGTTCCGCTCCGCGTGAGTCTTCCAAAAACTTCGGGTGATGACTAAGCTTTGTCATGTAGCGCTCTGCCTGCGCTTTAATAATGTCGCCAACATGGTCGCCACAGTGTCCTATCGATGTCCTTGTTGCGTATATACCAATCAGCTCCAGTTGCCAAGCGGAGGACCTTGCTCTGGAACACCCTAATCAAATTCAGGTGGGATTTGGCTGCCGTACCGTACACCTGGGCGACATACCTCCATACGAGCGCCAAGATGACCATGTAGATAAGGATAGGCTTAGCTTGCTGTTAGGTTTTAATAGCCTGTAGAGCTTTCTGCCCTTTGTCTGGCAAGGCGTGTGTCTAGAGTGACTCCTAAGTATCTACACTAGTGCTGAATGCATTTGTTTTTTTTTCTTTTTAAAAGCAGCTAAGAAAGATGCTTACAAAGTAAGTAAAAGAAAGAAAGTAACAAAAATCAAAAAATAAATTCAGCCGGCTTATAGTGCTTATCTGCTTAATCTGTTAAGTCCGACTTTGCTAATTGTCGGAAAATTGTGTGGAAAGTGTTACATTCATTTTTGATCTGTTTTGAAAGTTGTTTTGTGTGAATAATAAATAATACAGAGTAATAAAGACGCTGCACAAGAATATGGCTTTCAAAAGTGAATTAGGAAGAACGGGAATCCGTACGAGAGATAATAACATGAAGCATCCAGTCGATCAGCTGAAGATGCCAGAAACGGGAATGGAATATTGTGCACTTTATACCCTCGAATTATTGCAAAAACAAATTTATGTTGAACGTATAATACGACTACCTTCTCAACCATGCAACCTCAACGCGCCACAGTGAATCGTGGCCCGGTACAGCTAGTTCTTTATAAAATTGTTCTGAATGAAGGAATCAATTAAGTTCCTTAACTTACAGCTAGCTAATACATCTGGCATTAAATTGGTGCAGATATATTTTTGTAATATAAAATTGGTCAAAATGTATGAAGCAAGAACGAAACGGTGTCCACAACCAGACCCTCTCCCAAAGCAGCATAGAAGCGGACGTTCCACGTCGTACTCGAATTACAGACACATTGAAATCGACATTTTTGGGGGAATTCAAGCAAATGGATGGAAAGCGGAGAAGTTGTGAACTGGGATAATTTTGGAAGATAGGGTGGGTCGAAGACGAGGAGTGGGAACAACCCCAGCGAAAAGCAAAAATTAAACATAGACCGGCTGATCCTACTGACACACAGTGGAAAGGAAAATCCTTCAATATTTAGTCGCGTTGCACAGTGGCGCCTCAGCTAGAAAGAGGTGGAAAAAAGTTCAAGATAACACTAGTCAACACGATTTTTCCTTAAGGAACAAAACCAACTTTTTATTAAAGATTTGGGGCTTAGAAATGGTTTGATGATATTTTTTTTTTTTCTATGGCAGAACTTTCTTTTGAAGAATTTTTGAAAACTGGTATTTTTTTAAAGCTTTTTTCAGAGGTAGCACTTGTTTTTTTCACATAACTCTAGTATCTTTCATCTGGTTGTTAAGAACTTTAATATTTTGAAAAGATAATTAAAACAGCTAAAAAATAAGCCCAAACATCTTGTGATTTCAGCTTACCGTCTGGGAAATATAAAGCATTGAAATGCAAAAATGATGATTTTTGTGCGGTATTATTTACGAAATTTTGACTTTAAAAACTCAGGAAAAGTCGAAAAAAATTATATCCTGTGTTTTCTATTTTTTGTGTAGAGGTGCATTAATTTGAATTAGAAAATCACAAAGTGTTTGGGCTTATCTTCTAGCTGAAAAAGCTTTAAAAAAATACCAGACTTCAAAAATTCTTCAAAAAAAGTTCTGCCATAGAAAAAAAACCATAATTCTTTAAAAAATTTTAAAGCCTCATATCTATCAGAAAAAGTCGGTTTGGATCCTTAAGGAAAAAAAGTTCGGTTTTGTCGAGTATTGTAACACTAGTTGACAAAACTGAAATTTTTCCGCTTCGAGCCAAACCGACTTTTCTGATAGATTCGAAGCTTTAAATTAGTTTAAAGAATTATTTTTTTGTATGGCAGAATTAAAGAATTTTTGAAGTCTGGTATTTTTTTTAAAGCTTTTTTCAGCTAGAAGATAAGCCCAAACACTTTGTGATTTTTTAATTCAAATTAATGCACCTCTACACAAAAAATAGAAAACACAGGATACAATTTTTTTTCGACTTTTCCTGAGTTTTTAAAGTCAAAATTTCGTAAATAATACCGCACAAAAATCATCATTTTTGCATTTCAATGCTTTAGGAAGTCAGTCCAACAGCAGACTGGCTGAAAAAGGTGGAATGGGCCTCGGCGGTGTTGCCCAACTTCAGTGTGGAGCCACAGAAGGTGGCCGCACAACCGAAGAGGCAGCGCTCGCAAGAGACGCCCGGACCTGCCGCGAAGCGCTCTAGAGTGCTTCCAAACGTGTCCTTTGCGCAGATTGCCAAGGAGAGGACGCTGATAGGCGTTCTCGACAAAGGCAGCGCGGAGGGAGAATACCCAGAAGCCAATGGAAGTGGGTGGAAGCGGCACTGGCCGACCGCTGCTTCGAGCTTCTAGAGAAGGATCCCGGGCCACCCCCAGTCTGCAAAGACATGGGATGGTTCCAGGGGAACATCAAAGTGGTAGCCTGCGAGGATGAGCGCTCCGTAAAGCTATACAAAGCTGCGGTGGCGCAAATCGGTGAGGTCTACGCCGGGGCGAAGCTCGTCGCTGTGGACTGGAGCGAGGTGCCCAGTAGACCAAGGGCCCGGATATGGGTACCGGCCACTTTTAAGGAGCCCGAGCGGATCCTCACTATGTTGCAGAGATGCAACCCCACACTGCCAACCACAGACTGGAAGGTGGTCAAAGTGGAGGCATCAAAAGGCCCCACCAACCAGGCAGTGATAATCCTGAATAAGGAGTCACTAGCCCCGATCGAGGCAGCCAAGGGAGAGCTCAACTTCGGGTTCAGCTCGGTGACCATGAAGGTCTATAAGTCGGATGCAGCGGCCGAGGCGCGTTCTGTCAACAACCCAGTTGAGCAGGACGTTGCCTCGGAGATCGAGGCACCCGAGGTAGACCCGTAGCCAGAGCCGGCCCTGGAGAGCTACTCCTCGGAGACGGAGCTGATGCTCGATTTTGAGGCGCTGTGTCGGGATGAGATCCTCGACGACTCGGACGCCGATATAACAGTGGTGGAGAATAATTCTAATGAAGTCTCTGAGACTTCTGCAGATAAATCTCCACCACTGTAAAGCAGCATCCGCTGCCCTGATACTCCGCTTAGTCGCGAGCGGAGGGGACATAGTCCTAATCCAAGAGCCCTGGGTGGTAGGAGGCAGGGTCTGTGGATTAGCGACGAAGGACTACAAGCTGATTGTAGCCCAAACGGAAGGTAAAATTAGAACCTGCATATTAGCAAGAAAGCACCTAAATATCTTTCTGCTCCACAATTTTAGCAATGGCGACAACACGGCGGCTAGCCTAGAGCTACAAGGGACACGCCTGAACCTGGTGTCGTCCTACATGGCTCATGAGGAAAGCGATCCTCCCAGTGACCTCGTTCGCAAGATTGCCAGCGACAGCGAGAGGTCGGATACAAGCCTACTAATAGGCTGCGATGCCAACGCTCATCACACCCAATGGGGGAGCTCGGATACAAATGTAAACTTCAGTTTCATCCTAAACTCCAACCTAATTATTGGTAATAGGGGTAATGACCCCACTTTTATCATAAAAAACCGTCAAGAGGTCATTTACCTCACTCTATTGTCTCACAAACTGTCAGACATAATGAAAAGTTGGAGAGTCCTAGAGGACCACTCCTTCTCCGACCACAGGTACATCGAGACAATCCTATCGCTCGAAAGCACCATACCCGCCAGCTATATAAATCCAAGAAAAGCCAACTGGGATACGTTTAGTGCAAAAATGGAGGAATTACTCCCCCCCCTAGCCCCAAAATGCCCGGACACACAAGACGATCTTAATCGTCTTGTGGACAATTTCACGGAAACTTGCAACAAGGCCTTCATGGCAGCTTGCCCCTCAACCAAGCCAAGAGGGAAAAAGAAACCCTCCTGGTGGTCTAAACAGATAGATACCCTCCGGAAAGACTGCAGGACTCTCTTTAACAGAGCCAAAAGCAGCAGCGAGGTAGCGCACTGGGAAAATTACAAAAGTAAGCTAACCCTATACAAAAAAGAAACAATGAGAGCAAAAAGGGCCTCTTGGCAAAAATTTTGCTCCGAAATTGAGGACACGTCAGAAGCCGCAAGGCTACGCAAGATCCTGTCAAAAACATCCCCCTCGGTGGGATATCTCAAGAGAACGGATGGTACGTGGACAAACTCTAGCGAGGACTCCCTACACATTCTACTCGATACTCATTTTCCTGGGTGTACGACCATCGAGCCGGCAGACACCCCAAGTGAAGGCCCGGAAACCTCGATGAGGCACAAAACGGAATATTAGCTGGGCAGTAAACAGCTTTAAATCCTATAAATCGCCTGGCCCGGACCACGTCATTCCGGCTCAGCTACAAAAAGCCGGGGACATGGCCATCAACTGGCTGCAAAGTATCTTCAGGAAGATACTGACAGTGGGAAAAATCCCCCGCGCTTGGCTAAAGGCTAAAATAGTCTTTATCCCCAAAGCAGGGAAACCCTCACACACAACCCCAAAAGACTTCAGACCAATAAGTCTATCGTCCTTCCTTCTCAAAACCTTTGAGAGACTAGTCGGGCTGCAGCTGAGGACAACCATAAATCCTCAGTGGCTGTCAGACGCTCAACATGCCTACCGAAAAGGGAAATCCACGGAAACGGCACTCCATGAAGTAATCTCGGCGGTGGAGAAATCTCTACACGTCAAAGAATACTCCTTAATTGCATTCCTAGACATTGAGGGAGCTTTTAACAACGTCATACCGGGAGCCATCACAGAGGCCCTGACTGACCTGGGAGTGGATCGTCACTTGGTGATGCTCATAGATCAATTGCTCACATGCAGGACAGTGACATGATCAATGGGATCGTCCACTCAGTCAAGGTATGTCAACAGAGGCACCCCGCAAGGTGGTGTCCTGTCTCCCCTTCTATGGAACATAGCAGTCAATAAGATTCTGTGTGACCTGGAAGGGGAGGGCTGCAAGGTGGTAGCATACGCGGATGACGTTGCCATTATCTTCTCGGGAAAATTCCCCCAAACACTCTGCGATCTAATGACCGCGAAGCTCGCGCGACTGTCAGAATGGACAAAGTCGCGTGGACTGGGAGTTAATCCCTCAAAAACGGAACTTGTGTTGTTTACAACCAAATACAAAATCCCGTCCCTCAACCCCCCAATACTAAACGGATGCAGGCTCTCCTTCAGCGACAGTGCCAGTTACTTAGGGTTGGTAATTGATAAAAAGCTTAGCTGGAACCTGAGCATCAAAGACAGGGTGAAGAAGGCTACGATAGCCCTCTACACTTGCAAGAAGGCCATTGGGCTAAAATGGGGCATGAACCCAAAAATAGTCCAATGGATCTACCTGGCAATAGTAAGACCAATACTGCTCTACGGAGTCGCAGTGTGGTGGCCTGCCCTATCGAAGGGGACCATCACCAAGCAACTAGGCAAGGTGCAGCGTACTGCAGCCCTATGCATCAGTGGAGTTCTGAGCACAACACCAACGGATGCGCTAAATGCCATATTATGCCTGCAGAGCCTTGACCTTGCAGGTAAGGAGCAGGCAGAAAAGGCAGCAATCCGTCTGAGAGACTCTGACCAATGGGTGTCACATCACACCGGTCATGCGTCCATCCTAAATGGAAACAAAATCGTCCCCACAAAAACGGACTACCGCGTTCCGAGGGAGTATACATATACCCCCTTTGAAACAATCATCCCTCACAGAGACAACTGGCTTGAGGGACCACCTGGTCCAAAAGGAGCCATTCGAATCTTTACCGATGGCTCAAAGTTGGACAACAAGGTCGGAGGAGGAATCTACTCCGAACAGCTGAACATAAGTTACTCCTTCAGGCTCCCGGATCACTGCAGTGTCTTCCAAGCGGAGGTCAAGGAAGCTTTGAGCTGTCTTCAGGAACTAACCCCTGCGGCAACTCACATAAATATATATAGTGACAGCCAAGCTGCAATCAAATCGCTGAATGCGATAACGACAAGCTCGGCTACCGTGGTAAACTGTCGTAAATCTCTTCATGAGATGGCTTATCAGTTCGTCATCAGCCTAATATGGGTCCCGGGCCACCAGGACATTGAAGGCAACTGCATAGCAGACGAGCTGGCCAGAGCTGGAACAACAATCCCCCTTCTCAATGATAAGGAGGATATTCGTATGCCAATGGCCACCTGCAAGCTCAAAATAAAAGAACATTTTAAGCAACTAATAAATGACAGATGGCAAACTGTGCCACTATGTCGCATAACTCGGCAAACATGGCCTAACATAAATAAGAAGCGCACCGATGAGCTCTGCAAACTCAGCAGGAGTAGGTGCAGCTCAGTCATACGCTCCCTTACGGGACACTGGCTAATAGGCACACATGCAAACAGGCTGGGTGCCCTATATAACGACTTCTGTCGAAGCTGTAGAGATGAGGACGAGGAGGAGACTGTGGAACACCTGTTCTGCTCCTGCCCGGCTCTCAGCAGAAGGAGACTTCAATACTTGGGCGCTCCTTTTCTAACTGACATTTCGGACATGTCTGCAATTAGTCCCAGACGGATCGCAGGCTTCATAAGGGCATCCGGATGGGATAATGGATAGCATAGGGTCTCACGAGGGAGAATGGGAACAAAGCATGCGGTATCACAACGGGCCGAAACCGGCCTAGGTGTGTCGGGTCTCTGACAACCCCGACAGCCGCCTCAACCTAACCTAACTAACCTAACAGTCAATGAATGTCGTGTTACTTTTTAGCTGAACTAATTAAAGCTTTGATGAACGTAAAACAATGATACAAAACAATATATTTATATAGGAGTACCTACGATTTGATTTTTAATTATAATATTGAGGTCATCTACATCTTTATTTTTAGCGGCCAAAATTGCTCGTTCACTTAACCATTTAGTATTTTTGTGGTTAGCAATGATATGATACTTTGTTGATAAGCTCGTCTTTTGATGATACGAAATTGCAAAAATTTGGAGGAAATGAAATCAAACCGCTCGATTTGTCAACAGGAACACGGCCATTACCGATAGTCAGCAATTGCTTCGAGAAATCATCAGCAGATAGATCGTCACCAAAACATCTCGAGTCATTTCGCAGATCTTTTAATGTTCGGTCTAGTGCTTCCAATGCGCGTTTGTGCGCCATTGTGCATTCGTCCCATATGATGATTTTTGATGCTACTAAAACTTTGGCCATTGCGGAGTGTTTCGAAATCTTACATGTCGGTTGTTCAGTAGTTTGAAGGTTTAATGGCAATTTTAACGCTGAGTGATCCGTACGGCATCCGTCTAACAATGTTGGCGCTATTCCAGAAGAAGCCATTGCTACCGCAATTTCGGATCTCGCACGTACAGTGGCCAAAATCAATGACATGAGGAATGTCTTCCCAGTTCCACCGGGGGCATCCAAAAAAAATAAGCCGCCATTTCCATCATCAATTGCATTAATCAGTGTATCATAGACTTCCCTCTGCTTAGGATTCAACAGAGGTACATTCGTTTGAACTGATTGGATTAGTTCATGTGGATCATATTCACGTTCATGTTCCAATTCTCTATTAAATGCGTCAATCATTTCGCGATCTGGCGCTGGCATTCCTAACCTAACTAACAAACTGCCGCACATGAGGTAACACATATCTTCGATCAAGAGCAAAGTCTGGTTATGGATCTCCTCATTCACCTCAAGATCGGAATTTCTTGAGCTGACGCGAATTCGATGTAAAATATCTTCTGACATCTGATATCTTTGTATTTGTTCCACAGGTCACGTGGGTTCGATGGGAAGCATGTTGAAATGATGATAGCAAATAATGTGCGTATCTGACTTGGAGATGCAGAAATAATTGCTTCAGCGATTGTCGTGTCCCAATGAGTATCGTTTTCAAGCAAATTTAGCTCTTGACATGCTGCACGAAAGGTGGGGCACACAATACCATTAACAGTTCGTAGTGATTCAAATGATATTGGCCCTCGAACATGTACCAGCAACACCCGCAAATAGAAACATTCATCATTCTTCGGATGAACTGTGTAAATACGACCAAGAGCATCAGTAGAACGCATATCTGGATGACCCCTTTCCGATGATTTTATGTAGAATACTGTAGAATAAATCTTAGGTATTATTTTCGGGAATTTAACTATTTGACAGGATTGGACAACAAATGTTTGACATGGAGAAAGAAAATCAATGAAAACTCGATATGTGTAATAAACAAATCAGCATCTATTGAAATGCATCTATTCATTACGCATATCGAGTTTTCATTGTTTTTAAGATGTATTCTGCTATTCGGGACGGAAAAAAATCCAACAAATCAAAAACCATGGCAATCGGTCCAGCCGTTCTCGAGTTATAAGTGTTGTAACAGACACGACTTTCTTTTATATGTATAGATGAATGTGTTTGTTAATTGTAAGCTAGTAAGAATTTGAAACAAAGAATACATTGAGCTATATCTCTGCTTCGTTCTCTAATGGCCGACTACGTGGGGCCGTTTAGTTAGCATGGGTTGAAATGGAAAATAAATAATATCTCCTAAAAAGTGCAATTGTGGTAATGGGTTTTAATTTTTTTTGTTTGCTGAATACCACCACTAGTTTTTCGTGCAGTCCAATGCTTTTCTTATATTCCGCTAAAAATTAAAAATAGTGCAAAAAATTACGTTTCTTAAAAAAATCTAATAAAATATAACCGTAAAAAATATTTCCGTTTTTGTCTAAATTCATATTTTACATTTGTTCCTTAAATTAAGGAAAAAAAAAAACATTTTTCTCCTAGCTTGAGTACTTTTTGAGAAAAATGCATTAACCTTTGCACGGTTTTCTTCATTTTTTCAAAAACATAAAAATGGTCCAACTTTGAACAACTATTATAAATCTTAAAAAATGTTTGTAAATAATAAAATTCTGGGTTTGAATAGCTTGATCAATTCCTAATTGAAGTGTGACAAAAGTTTTCCCAAATTCAACAACGCGATATCCGACTTTTGCAACGAGTTTTCGGAAAACGAGCCACTGTGCGGCGTCTCTCCATAGATTTTAATGGGCAATACCTTAAACGACGCCGAATTAAAAATTTTTGGTAAAAGTGGATGTGTGCAACGCAGAGAAGAAACGTTTACGACCCCATAAAGTATATGCATATATTCTTGGTCAGCATCAGTAGCCGAGTCGATATGGTTATGTCTGTCTCTCCGTCCGTCCGTCTTGTTTGTCGCCTAGATCTCAGAGGAGATATGATATTCGAACTGTATCTATGTTTCTAGACGGGACAGCGGGAGTACTTCGGAGTCCATCAGAGATGGCTCGAACTAGCTGGCTAGTTTGATCAGCCATGCTGGTCGCCAGCACTCGAGTCTGTTCAGCGATAGACTGCTGGATGGCGTCTGCCATTGTTGCCTGTCTCTGTTGAGTATCGCCAGAGACTTGAAACTTATTGGCGTCCTCTGAGCTCGACATCTCGGGACGGCTGGACACTTCAGCTTTCTTTCTTTGACTACTAGTCTGAAGGGACTGAGAAACAGAGGGCATCCGTGAACTGGAAGAAGACGGACCACCGGGACTAAGATTCTCAGATGAAGCTGATATGATTTTTAGGTCTTGCTGACACTGGGGACACTGCTTTTTACGAGAAACTTTAGAGGTAAAACACGCTCTATGAAAACTATGCCCACAACTTGCCAATAGGAGTTGGGCCTGATAAACAATAATCTCTGTGCAAATTTGACAATATTTTCCAGTATCAACTGAGACCAATAAATTCTCCGTACTACGGGATACCACCACTTCGGTAATGAAACCAAATAAAATAATCAATAATGGGTATACAATATGAATAAGAAAGATATTATACAAGCAGACCCGCGCGCTTCGCTGCTTACCAAATGCATTTAATGTTTAGGAATTCATCTTAATTAAACAATTTTAATCAAAAGCAAAAAATATACTTACACAAACTACAATTTTTTCAGAAAACAAATTTTCACACAAAAAGTTATAGAAAACAAAATCTATCATCAAATGTTCTTTTCTACAAAATGACACAACATGAAATGAAGTAGGCGTTAAAACACACATTTTTAGGACAAAT
Source organism: Drosophila ambigua (assembly GCA_018150905.1). NCBI lineage: Eukaryota > Metazoa > Arthropoda > Insecta > Diptera > Drosophilidae > Drosophila > Drosophila ambigua. Next base: position 1,308,046 of record JAECWS010000080.1, read on the forward strand.
TTTTGATTTTTTTAAAATTAATTTTTAATTTTTGTGGAACCTATTTATAGAAAAGTGAAAACTTTTGTAAAGAAAGAATGCCGCATACTCTGGCTATCATTAAAAAAAAACCGCATGCATTTTGGTGTACGCGTTGCGGAGAAATGAAATGAAATAGGCGTTCAAACACACACTTTTGGACCAAATTTAAGATTTTTTTGATTCATTTTTAATTCTTGAGAAACATATTTATAGTAAGTACAAATCTGTTTGTGCAAACCAGATCACATTCTCTGGCTATCATTTAAAAAAAACAGCATGCAATTTGGTGCACGCGTTGCGCTTACACACAGATTTTTTTCTACAAATTTATAGTATAGATAAAAAAATAAAAAAAATGTATTTATGTAGATATCTTCAAAATAAATTTAGGAGCCATGCAATCGCCTTTAAGTAAGAATAGAGTAAATAGAACAGATTGCAGTATTTACGGGAGAGGAAGGGACAGAAATAGGGGTAAAATATTTGTAACTGCCATCTGCATCCCAGGCTTAGTCCGCGGAAGGGCTGGATATTAATTATCGTAAATCCCTCATCCGAAAAAAACTAAAAGATCAGTTCAGCAATATAGTCTTTAATGCGGTACTGAACCAACCATTAGGTTTAGAAGTCCTAAGTAAACTAGGCTTACTGAATCACGCGACTCGTTAATCTTCTCAGGGTTACTTAGTCAGTCAAATTCTCAATAACCTTTTGAGGATGCTGTCGTTTCCTGGTGTAGCTAGCTTAGTTCCTACGCAATATCCCCAACTGAGGTATAACATGTAAGGGCTAAGCGTTGACCACGTAGTATAACCAATAAAAGTTATAACACTTCCAGTGTATCGGACCTCCCACACACCAGTATACCCAAATACGATTCTAGGCCATGTAAGCCATGCTTACACGGATCCAAAGTATCCACTGGATAACTGGGACAGAAAACGGACTTTTGCACAAATGATCTTGCAAAGGTGGAAGTCAGGTGTTACATATGACCAAAGTGTTTATTTATAATCGGGGCAGGCAGATCGGGCCCCACGTTGGGCGCCCGACTACTGTCGGTAGTGGGAGTGGGTTCCGATCTGGTCTTATGAATACGTGCTCTCTGTATGCACCAAATCTTGCTATTTTTATTCGCGTTCATAACCTTGCTTCGACAGTTTAAGCGATATGAGGAGGCTAGGAGAACAACATATAGAATGGGAACTTAAAGGGACGGGGAATGAAACTACTGCAATGCCTGTTAGCTGTGCAGGTGTTGTTGCAACAGCTAGGAGAACAACATATAGAATGGGAACTTAAAGGGACGGGGAATGAAACTACTGCAATGCCTGTTAGCTGTGCAGGTGTTGTTGCAACAGCCAATGCCCACCCTACCTTGATCGCCCAATTTCCGCGATTTTTTTGGTGTTATGGAATGATCCCTTTTCATTTATGTTTACACCATATTCCTCCGACCAGACACTCGCACTCCTAATACGAAATTTTAGCATGTATTCATGACAACACTAAGATACTTTCAGAAATTCAGAATTATGCATTTATTATACTAAAAAAAAACGAACTAATCCTAACCGAGCCTAACACCCAATGTTTGTAAAACTAATTTCGAATTATAATATGATTCATAACGATATATGCGTAGATTAAATGATAAATGGGTAAATGTATACATATAAGTTATAATCAGTGACTGACGAATCAGTTAAGCAAAGAGAAAATGAAGGTTATGATAGTGTATAGAGGTATACAAATGAATATGGTACAAAAATATAAAATTTGTAAATTAAGTATGTTGTATGAGGAACCTTATCAATAAGTAAATTCATTTCTTTTCTTTTTTCGACTGATTTCAAAATTTCAAGGACGGACAGAGCACAGTGGACTGTCTTGTATGGAATCAGCGGCCAAAAATAGTTCCACTGCCTATATCAAAGTGAAATTTTTGTCTAAGCATTTTAAAATTATAATAAGTAATAAACAATATTATTTGTAAAAATAAACCGTTCCAAGCACTCTCCCACTACTAACGCACAAAAAAAAAATAATTTGTGAAAAAAATATTTTTTTGTTTTGACTAGTTTATTAAAGTAACAAATTAAAGAAAAACAAACTGTAAGAAACTGTAATATCATCATTAATTTAATTGAATTATTTAAAAATAGTTTTAGTTGAAAAATGCAAAAAAAAAATGTTTGAATATCATTCAACTAAATCCAAAACAGATTTTGATAAGATCGATTTGGGTTTGCATGGTAATTTACGTTGACCAGTGATCAAAGGATCTGAGCTCAAAAGTAATCTGTTAAACAAGTCCTCATTTGTAGCGACCCGTGAAATCTTGCTTGTATGATGGAGTCGATACATCTTGATATCTTTATTTCTTGACTCTGCAGCTTCTTCAGAAAGCTCTCCAATTTAAACTAATATTCAATAACATCCGGAGCGTGAATTAAACTTTTATGGACTGACGGAGGAAGATAGTTCCAGAAATACTTGGATGTTAGTTCTCTTGCAGTATCTAACGCAAATTTTCTAAATTTTTCTACATTTATTTTGTACCCTGATGATAGGGCTTGTAGTAATGTTGCACAATATTCAATTAAGTGCTTTTCTATGCCGGTTGTTTCAGCAGATAAATGGGGATCATTGAAAAATTTTCTTGCAGTGTTTCCATCATTTGAAGATCCGCTACCACCTGTTCTTGGTTTGTCAACTATTAGACCCATTTGATAACGAAACTCGCACTGAATATTTTTTTCCGACTCAGAAATCGTTCTTTATCTTCTACTCCCCGTATTTGCCATTCTCTGATTTCAAGCCGATAAGAAACGTGAAGGAAATATTAAAAAAAAACGAATGAAGGCATGTAATGGAGACAATCCAAATTCGTAGCGATCTGTTCGAACTTCCTTTTTTTAAACATTTGTCAATGTCGTTCATGTCAGTTGGCTTGGCCTGGCATATGTAGCATTTTGCAGATGAGGTTTCAGTTAAGGCATTGCACACTTTGCCATCCACCATGGTAAGTTGAAGAACATGATTGATATAGAATTTTCGGTTGGTACCTGTTTCGAATTCAGTGGGAGTCAATTGCTGAATTTTGTTTTTAAAATATAATTCTCCATTTATGGTTAAATTAACTGATTCCTTTTTAAATTGAAGTCGAACCGGGCGGCCATACCGGGTGGACGAAGGCCGGGGGTTTTTCCAAATTATTTTTTCTTTCTTATCATTCTTCGATTTAATTTTCAGTTGGAGAGGGACATACGAAGTGACAAATAAATGACTGTCTTCCAAATTATTATTTTCAAACTTCTGCTTATATTCGCTTTGCCCAGAACTGCCATTGAAGCCCCATTTTCCTATTATTGTTAGGCAATTAGAGGACTCATCGAGTTGATTAATTACATCGATTTGCAACTCTAAAATTCGATATGCAGTGTGGTCCAGTAAACTTTGTAGCTCAACTTTGGCGTCAGATTCAGAAACTTTTATATTCTTAGGATAGCTTTTATATTTTTCCTTTAGAATTGTATCATAGCAAGGTAACAAATTCCCTTCGACTTTTTTGTTAACAAAGCTTCTTATAAGTTGATACTGATTCTTTGTTAAATTGGTTTCGGTTATAAGGGATATTACTTCACACAACTTTGCTGGACAGATGGACGGGTTCGGTTGACTACAGGCAACACGCAAATCATCAGCAGCGGACACATCGAGTTTTGCTAGATCAGTTATTCGTCGTTCTTCGTTCTTTCTGAGCACTCTACCAGACTTAATCTTGGACGTCCTCGATCTTGATTTAATGTAGATAACTGTCGACTTAATAAAATACATTCATTTTGTTCAAGCCAATCAGAATTTTGTTGGATAACTTTTGATTTTGTTCTGTTGCTCTTATTCCACATTTCTCCAAATTTGTTAAATATGTAATCAAGTCTTTTGGCAGCAATATTTTCTAGATATTTGTAACCGTCAGATTCAAATCTGTGGTTTAGGTCCTCACATACTTTTCTAGCTTTGTCAGCAAACGAACCTTTTTCTGAACACCACATTTCAAAAATATATATGCGTGTAAGTTCACATTGATATGATGTGCCTGGTTGATGAAATTAGGAAAATGATATTACAATCAAAGCACTAAAAAATATGACGAACAAAACAAAAGCAATGAAAGACACAAAAACAAAATATGCACGTATGTACGTGTTCAATAGCTGTGTTCAATAAAATAAAATGGCGGGCTTGCAAGCATTCTAGCAAGGGCTTGGTAACAGGAAACACACAGTAAGGGGCAAACGGTGGCGGCTGAAATTAAAAACAGAGACTAAGAAAACATTAACTAATATTTCCAATTATGTTTCATTTGAGGGTGAGAAAGGGCTCACAACGTTTTCTATCTCTGAAATCAAGTTTTAGAGAAAAAAACACAACTCAAAAGGTCACTGGTGAAAAAATTATTTTAAAACCATAAGTCAACATATTATTGCATAAAAAACGATAAGTTATATAGTCTATACCTTTCTTTTCAATATTCATTATAATTAACTGCGATTAGAGGCGATTTAATATTCAAATTTAATTTTTGTTTGAGAGAAAACTTTTTTTAATCCGGTCACTGCACAGTCCACGTGTTTTCAGTGTCTCCTTTCTCCTGTTCTTCGTAGCCCGCACGAATGAGATAGAGCGAATATGTGGACACATTTTTTGTTGTTGTTCTTTTAGGAAACACTTTTGATACTTACAGTGGTAAACTTCAAACTTTTTTTTTTTTTTTGGCCTATGAAATCGTCCACTCTGCAGAGTGGAGAACATGTACAATGGCAAGGTGCAGATGTAAATATTAGGGAACTCGTTAATTGCTAAAGGCCAATGCAAAGCAAACGGTTACCACCTTCATTAATCTCAGGCCTCGATTTTAATTTTTAGTTCATCCCTTACGATATTAGTTACGTTGCTCCACGCAAGCTGTGCTGGGATGAGTAGATGAATGGTTAGATGAGCGATTAGATGAATGATGGTCTCTGTGAAATATAATTGTGTTAATACGAGTTCCAAAAATATTCAAATACACTTAGACCTTGACATGGATATTCTTTCATTAAACAAAAATTCAAAATTCAACTAAAATATGTTCATATCAGGTCCTAATTATATCCATATAATCTAATACCAAGGCATCCGAAACAGTTGCTGTAGCTTAGGGTGCAGAATCCAGAAATTGCCACGTGAAGGCGTCGAGGCGTTGAGGTCAATGACCTGCAGGCACTCCGTCGAGGCTGGCACTATGGGGCTGACATAGATAGTGCTGCGGCACGGCACCTAACGGATCCAGAAAAACCCTTTACTGCGACATGAAAGTGTTAAAGTGGCGTCTCAGATCGTGAGGGCGCACAGTTCACCAGGTGGCTATGATCTCCTATAGGAGGCTGCTCAATGTAGTGGGAAGCCTATCGGTACAGCCGGGCGTGGAGAGTAGCGACGGTTCAAGAGCAAAGCCCGAGGAGCACCCTTCGGTAAAGTTATGCACACACAGACTTTACATTCAAAACGCAATTAGTGGTGCTAAGTCCTATACATACAGAGGAACACTTTAAAACCAAATATTGGGAATGAGCGGCTAGATATTTACCTCAATGGCAACTGCACCACTTTAATCGAAAACGTGGATTTCTTCTACAGGCGGGTTGATACGAGCGTTGTGGCTGCCGTGGTCTTGGGGTTAGGTACACCTCACGCTGCATCGAAAAATTTTTGCGACAATTCACAATCGCGTGGTGTCTTGCTGTATATAGAGTTATATTCTTATACAGAGCACCAGAATATCGCACTACTGAACTCTTTGACGATCACGAGGAGAAAGACAGACTCCCGGAACAGAATTGTGCAGCAGCCCACGTTTTTTTCTTCCCTCTAGTACAGTCCTTATACTTTGAATAGAGCAACCAAATTTTGTGTTCAGACATGAGTATCACACTGATACAAGCGTATTTCAAAATTTCGCACGCCCCCATCGTTCACCCTAAGGACGAAAATCTGTGGCAACCACAATTTTAACGAGAAGTAACGTGTGAGTCGCTTCTGTGGACGCGACTCTACTTATACCCGTACTCAGTATATACATTTATAAGCATATAATTTTTTAGAATTTTCATCTACATCTACAATGCATATTTTACATCTAACATGTAGATTATAGCCAGAATGAAGAAATTAATTTTCGGTTGGTTCCCCCGCCACCCCCAGCCAGAGACAAAATACTCATTCTCTCTCTCGCTCGCACACTCTGCCGCGTTCAGTGCGCGAGCAACCCCTAGCAGAGAACATGTAAAATCTACATTGTAGATGTAATCTAAATTTCAGATGTAGAATAAACATGTTAGATGTAAATGTAGATGACAGATGTAGCAAAAAAATCTAATATATTTTAAAATTATAGCTAAAGCTCACAGATTTATATACACTGATAGAAAAAAGGCATAGTAAAAAAAACTACAATCATATTTGAATTTAAATGCGATTTTTAAATACAAACATAATAAAATTAAATAGAATATTGTTTAATTTAAATATATATAATAATAATTACCGAGTTCCAAAGTTAATTTATTTTAAAAAAATATTTTATTAAACGAACTGCGTGGGAGGCTTGGCGGAGGCGTCGGCTTTCCTCTTAGGAACTCACTTGTTTACATGAGTTCTCCCTTCTGTTGGAGTGTGGGATCGATTCTAATTAGTCATAGGATGGAGTGTGGGAACGAGCTGATAACGTATTGGTCAGCGACGTTTCTATTGCACTCCATAGATTCGGTATGCATGGTACTTCCTGTCGGTTCTGCGTTGTTTATGCAGGTGCTGGGGTATCTTATATGGTTATCTTATTTCATATAGAGATACATGGGGTAAGGGTGAGTGCTGGGCAGATACATAATCGTGTGTAAGTGTGGGTGTGGTTATGAATGTGTCCAGTGCTTAAAGTATACTTAATGCAGGGCATTATGGATATGTAACTATATGTATTAAAAATGCTTTTTATTACGCCCATATATAATCTAAATACAAAACACTTCAAAATAACTATAATATATTAAATTTGTACTTTAATACGTTTCATATTTAACTTGAATATTATTATGACTTGATTTCAAAATTTTTATTTTAAAATCAAATGAAAAACTTTTTATTTTAAATATTCCAAATTAAATGCAATCAAATATTTTCTATATTTATTTTAACTATTTTTATATAATTTGTTATTTCCCTCGAACTCCCAACTGATTTAAGCTGCTGCCGCCTTGAATACACAGTTAAATTACACTACTCGACAAAACCGAACTTTTTTTTCCTCAAGGATCCAAACCGACTTTTTCTGATAGATATGGGGCTTTAAAATTTTTTAAAGAATTATGGTTTTTTTTTCTATGGCAGAACTTTTTTTGAAGAATTTTTGAAAACTGGTATTTTTTTTTAAGCTTTTTTCAGAGGTAGCGCTTGTTTTTTTCACATAACTCTAGTATCTTTCATCTGGTTGTTAAGAACTTTAATATTTTGAAAAGATAATTAAAACAGCTAGAAGATAAGCCCAAACACTTTGTGATTTCAGCTTACCGTCTGGGAAATATAAAGCATTTAAATGCAAAAATGATGATTTTTGTGCGGTATTATTTACGAAATTTTGACTTTAAAAACTCAGGAAAAGTCGAAAAAAGGTTTTGAAGGCTGCGGGCCCAACTGCCCATGGGAATTGCGATCGCGATCAGGTACCAAATGTACAACCCTTTTTCGTTTGCTTTGTTTCCCAATTGGCAGTTGGGTCCGCAGCCTTCAAAAAGGTATTTTTTGTTCATTTTTTCCATTTTTTAGGTTTGGTTAACGAATTTTAGCTCCAAAGTCTCTCCATAGATTTTAATGAGCGATACCTTAAACAACGCCAAATTAATGCACCTCTACACAAAAAAATAGAGAACACAGGATATAATTTTTTTTCGACTTTTCCTGAGTTTTTAAAGTCAAAATTTCGTAAATAATACCGCACAAAAACCATCATTTTTGCATTTAAATGCTTTATATTTCCCAGACGGTAAGTTGAAATCACAAAGTGTTTGGGCTTATCTTTTAGCTGTTTTAAATATCTTTTCAAAATAGTAAAGTTTTTAACAACCAGATGAAAGATACTAGAGTTATGTGAAAAAACAAGCGCTACCTCTGAAAAAAGCTTAAAAAAAAATACCAGTTTTCAAAAATTCTTCAAAAAAAGTTCTGCCATAAAAAAAAAAAATATCATCAAACCATTTCTAAGCCCCAAATCTTTAATAAAAAGTTGGTTTTGTTCCTTGAGGAAAAATCGTGTTGACTAGTGTTATCTTTGCGCGGGGGCATAATCAAAACCAATGCAGTTCTACTCATATTGCGATTATTTCTAGTTGAAAACTTTAACCAATTTACACCATGAGGACTTGAAATGTAGTCCGCGTAGGCAAAATAACAACCAATTAGTTTAGCAATGAAATATACACATATAAATATTAAAAATATTAAATTTAAGCATAACATATTTTTAAATTAAATTTGAAACATATTAAATTTAAATATGAAGCATATTAACTTTAAAATAAATTAACATGAAATAAATTAAATGTAAATATGAAATATTTTAATTTAAATATTCTCATATTTATATCAAAATGTAAGTAAAAAATATTCAATTTTAATACAACCACTTTTGGATGAAAATCAATGGCATAAATACTAAAATCTATCGGTGTACTGACTGAGTACGGGAATAAAAGTTAAGTCGCGTCCAAAAGAAGCGACTCACACGTTTCTTCTCGTTGGTATTTATTCGTGTACTAATTTTTATCAATACTCAATCATAGTTGCATAGATAGTTATAAAAAATAGTTTTTTTCCAAACCATATAACCTTATGCTTTTTTTTCAACTTTGACTTGACGTTAGAAAAAAGTATGCTTTTCTGTACATTCTCTTTGAATATTCCTTTATCCAAGTTTAATAGACCTTTTCGCTCAGTGGGCCCGTCTTGTGCCTAGATTGATTTAGCTGACGCAACCTCCCACGAAACTGTCTGGACGTTGATATGCAATGACTGCACCAGTGGACAATGCGAAACCAAGCCGAAGCCTGTCACGCACGGAACCCAAGCAGAAACGCAGCCCCTCCTTCTGCCCAACCGACCGAGGGGCGCAGCCGCATGACGCGCGACGCGTGTTACCGAACCGATCGCGAGCATGCAGGAAAGATAAGTGTTAGAATAAAATTCGAAGAAAATTAGAAATAAACACAACTCAAAGAGGTAAACATGCAAAGATAGCCAAGAAAAAGTACTAATTACGGGAAATGTATGTTCGTATTACTGATTTAAGAAGGGGAAGGGAATTAGTGGTGAATATTATAAGGTAGAGCGAATTATAGTCCGAGCATAAGACCCTAAACTGTTCATGCAAGGAACAATTTGACCTATAAAGTGGAAGGAACAAAGGAATACAGTTTCTAGTAGATATAATAGGAATCGTAAAGTTTATGCGGCTCAACAAGTCAGGGCTATCTACGTCACCCTCGATCAGGTTGTGCATAAAAATCACCCCAAGCATTTTTCTACGACTAAGTTTGAAAGGTTTTTTAAAAGCAATCTACGAGCTTTCAGTCTCACACTTGCATCCTAGTTAAGGCCACGCAGAGCAAAATGTTTTTCTGGACTGAATCCATACGGTCCTGGTGTACTTTGTACTGGGGGCACCATACACAAGAGCCGTACACTAAAATCTGACGATCAAGCTAGATATAGAGAATTTTCGTTATATAGGGGTCGTCAAATTCATTTGACCACCTTTTTATAAACCCAAGCACGCCCATGACCTTATTTACCATGAGAGAAATGTGTTCAGAAAACTTTAACTTTGGGTCTAGTTTAACACCAAGATCATCGACCAAGGTAATTCTCTCAAGAGAACCGCCGCAGAGGCTGTAAGGAGCCAAAAAGGCGCTGGAGCGATGAAATGTCATTACTTTGCATTTCGAGGCACTTAGGTGTAACATATTTGCACAACGCCATGACTGAAAGTTATTGAGATCGGATTGCAAGCCAGAGTGAAATGAAATGTCCTAATACTGGACGAAGAGTTTAACATCATCCTCATACATGAGTACTCGAGAGTTTGTTAATACTAAAGGCAGATCATTAACAAAGAGTGTGAACAGTAGGGGGGCATAGATAGTAACACAGGTGGTACTCCAGAAGTTACATTAACAGGTGAAGAGAAGTAGTTTTTGAAGAGGACTCTTCGAGACCTAGAACGAAGGTAGCTAGAAATCCATCTCAAAAGATGAGGCGGCAACCCTAAAAGATCAAGTTTTTGTGCTAAAAGGGAATTGTTTACAGAATCGAATGCTTTGCTGAAATCAGTGTAAATGACATCCGTCTGCAAGTTACCTTGAAAGCCTTTAAAGATAAAAGAGGTAAACTCTAATAAATTTGTTGTTGCTGATCGTCCCCTTATAAATCCGTGCTGGGACGGAGATATAAGGGATTTGCAGAAATGTTGAAATGTGGAGTTACAATTTTGTCAAACATTTTAGGAATAGCGGATAACTTAGATATACCTCTATAATTATTTGCATCAGACTTGCTACCTTTCTTGTGGAGCGGAATAAAAAAAGATTCTTTCCAGATGGGGGGAAGCATGAAGAATTAATGGATAGGGTGAAGCACAGTGTCGACACAGTACCTAAGTACACAGCCGGGAACTCCGTCGGGACCTGGTGAAAACACCGGCTTAACTAGTCGAAGATCATGAAGCAGTGAGCTTTCACTTAATTATGGTCCGAAAATGCCGTTCGACCTTGGTAAACTGTATGGATACGGCTGACCAGAGTAGCTTTCATGTGAACAGGATTTTTGGAATAATTGGAAAAGGAGATCGGCAATTTCCTGATCATTGCTTGCTGGCATATTGAGAAATGATAGCGAGGATGGATGTGCGAACGTTCTACGCTTACTATTTACGAAGCTGTAAAACTGTTTGGGGTCCTGTGAAAATCGTATCCTGCATCGATATATATAGCATTGAGCGTTAAGAAAGGGGAAATTTGACCGAGCTATTACATAGCGAGAGAGAGAGAAGAGAAAGAACCGAACTCTCGAAATTTTTTTTTTAAAAAGTCTTGATTTTAAGTTTTTTAGACTGGATAACTCTTTGGTAAACCAAGGAGGCTTTCCAGATCTAACCGGACAAGAAAGTGGGACACAAGAGTCAAAAAATTTGTCAAGTACATTGTCAACGAAAGGGAACGTGTGAGTCGCTTCTGGGGACGCGACTCTACTTATACCCGTACTCAGTCAGTATATACATTTTTGAGCATGATTTTTTTAAATTAAAGAAAAAAAAAAAAATTTACATTTTAAATTTTTTTGCTACATCTGTTATCTACATCTACAATGTATATTTTACATCTAACATGTAGATAATAGATGTACCATTCATATTCTACATTCATATCTCCTCCGCTAGGGGTTGCTCGCCCACTGAACGCGGCATAGTGTGCGAGCGAGAAGGAGATAGAGTAGTGTGTCTCTTGTGGGTGGAGGCGGGGGAACCAACAGAAAATAAATTTCTTCATTCTCGCTATAATTATGATCCGATCTGATTCAGATTCTGCAGTCTGGTACATATGGTCATTCTCTACGATACTGTTTCATCGTATCTTTAAAAATGTGCCTGCCACAGATTTTCGTCTTTTGCGGGGGCGGAAGAGGGTGGGCGAAATTTTGAAATATACTTGTAGCAGTGTGATATCACATGAGTCTGGAAACCAAATTTGGTTACCCTAACTCTTATAGTCTCTGAGATCCAGGCGCTCAACAAGACGGACGGACGGACAGACGGACATGGCTTAATCGACTCGGCTATTGATGCTGATCAAGAATATATATACTTTATGGGGTCGGAAACGTTTCCTTCTCTGCGTTGCACACATCCACTTTTACCACAAATCTAATATGTCCCTTAGCTCTTTTTTGAGTACGGGTATAAAAATGGTTGTGCCTTTCATAACGTCAGTACACAAATACAGAGCGGACCAATTCAAATCACTAATGAGGTTAATAAGCTTTACGAAAACAGCGGGCACTTTCAGATAGCCAACCCATTCGATCCAATACAGTAGGCCCAATATCGACCAGTCTTCAGGTATAGTGAGCGGAAGGGCTCGGGTTAGCAACGCTATGGTCGGATCCGAGACAAAGCACAGATCAAGCAATCGGCCCAAGGAATTTTCCACATGGTTGACTTGAGACAGGGATAGGTCTAGCAAGCCGTCGATAAAGTCATGTCGTGATATGGGCACAAGGTTATTAGACTCGTTTAGCGAAGACCAAACAGAACCTGGCAAATTGAAATCACCAAGAACTATCATATGGTTTTTATCTGATAGCGAGGAAGAAACAGTTTTTAAAGCGGACAGGTGATGCTGGATATTAAGATATCCGAGGAAGGAGGAATATACGAGCAAGTAATGAAAATGGAAAAGCCTGGGAGAATCAGTTTTACGCACATGAATTCCAGGTCTTGTTGAACCTGGACCATGAAATGTTCCGACGTGAAGTTCAATTCAAAAAATTGTGTACTGACCTGCCAAAACTTCGGAACTAAGGATGTCCGGCTTTAACCAGGTCTCGGTGAACACAATAGCATGGGACTAGCATTAAGGTACGTAACTAAAAGAGAGGAAGTTAGTTTTTTGGATGGGTGGGAGTAGAGGTGGAAGATGAGGATGGAGATGGAGCACTAGTCTGACTACCAGGAAGAGTAATGGGGGCCTATTCTTTTTCTTAGCCTTAAACTCTTTCACCACCAAATGCATCGGCCAAGACTTGGCGGAACAAATGGCTTCAAATTGAGTCGGGGTGACGCTTATCTTGAAGGAAGATATCTCCCTGGCGTAAGAAAAGTTAAATTTTCCCACCTTTAAGCCAATGGCTTTTATTTTGCTTTGTATAAAAGCGGTTACATCATTGGATCTGCGGTCAGGGGCAAGTCGTGTTACAACGAGAAGGAACGTGTGAGTCGCTTCTGGGGACGCGACTCTACTTATACCCGTACTCAGTCAGTATTTACATTTTGAAGCATAATTTTTTAGAATTTTAGAATAAAAAAAAAATTTTCACATTTTACATTTTTTTGCTACATCTGTTATCTACATATACATCTGCAATGTATATTTTACATCTAACATGTAGATTATAGATGTACCATTTCGATTCTACATCTCCTCCGCTAGGGGTTGCTCGCGCCACTGAACGCAGCAGAGTGTGCGAGCGAGAAGGAGATAGAGTAGCGTTTCTCTTGCGGGAGGGGGCGGGGGAAGCAACTGAAAATTAATTTCTTAATTCTGGCTATAATTATGATCCGATTCTGATTCTGATTCAGATTCGGCAGTCTGGTAGATATGGTCATTCTCTACGATACTGCGTTTTTAGGTTTATCGTATCTTTAAAAATGTGCCTGCCACAGATTTTCGTCCTTTGTGGGGGGCGGGGCGAAATTTTGAAATACACTTGTAGCAGTAAGATATCACATGAGTCTAGAAACCAAATTTGGTTGCCCTAGCTTTTATAGTCTTTGAGATCCAGGCGTCAAACAAGACGGACAGACGGACAGACAGACAGACAGACAGAGACTCGGCTATTGATGCTGATCAAGAATATATATACTTTATGGGGTCGGAAAATTTTCCTTCTCTGTGTTACACACATCCACTTTTACCACAAATCTAATATACCCCTTAACTCTTTTTTGAGTACGGGTATAAAAACTTGCCGCTTTGGTGCGACTCCCACCAGTGGTTTTGGCCATATCCGGTGGTCGGGACGTCTAATAGCTGGTGGGAGCGAAACTGATGGGATAATTAAGAAGTTGGGCGCGGACTCGACGGACACCGACGCTACGGACATTTCTATCTGCATACTCTCCGAAGTGACGCATTCGGCTCCCGAATCTGCATCACCAGCAGCGATCGTTGCCTTTGGAGTAACAAATTGCTGCACTGAAGGAGTTGTCGGAGTAAGTTTTTCGGATGCCGGCAGATATGAGACAGGCGGCACTTGCAAGTCTCGTCCAGTAGACTTCTTGCGACTGGGAGATTCAGCCAGCAGCTGTAAACTGCTTAACTGTCGTAAGACAGACACAACTACAAGGCCCGAGATCCCTACACATTTTGGGTGCACTACGCTGGCTTTCGCAAAGAAAACTTAGCCATTACTTACTGCACCTACCACGGAAGTGGGAATACATCACAATCAGTGGCAACTGCAGGAAATGCGACGAAGCCGGGGCTATCGAATGCTTGGAACACCTAATATGCAGCTGCCCGGCGCTATCAAGGGCAAGGAGAAAATACCTGGGTACCCCGCTGATGGCATCACTGGAAGAGGCCTCTAGCAGGACACCAGGGGAACTGCTTGCCTTTGCGAAAAACACCTCGATCTCTCAAGGACTTCGAAACATCACAACAGTAAAGAAGGTTCATGCTCGCCCCCATCCGGACAACTAAAGGCCATATCGGCCTATGCGTGGCCCCAGTGAGGGCCGTCCGGGTCAACCTAACCTAACCTAAATGCTTAGAGCGATGATTAAAGCGAAATCGGGAAAATTGCGATGAGAGAGGAGAGTGGTTGCAGCAACAGCTTAAAAGTGAGAGCGTTACTGTACAGAAAGTTGCGAGAGGGAAAGAACAGTTATTGAGAGTTAGGTGATAGAGAGACAGTGATAGACGGCAAAGCAACAAAACAAACACACGACTAACAGACGCACAAAATTAATTAAATAAGTTGTGTTTTTACTCAATTACACTACTCGACAAAATCGAACTTTTTTTTTCCTCAAGGATCCAAACTGACTTTTTCTGATAGATATGGGGCTTTAAAATTTGGTTTTATGGTGGTGGTGGTTTTTTTTCTATGGCAGAACTTTTTTTTGAAGAATTTTTTGAAGTCTGGTATATTTTTTTAAAGCTTTTTTCAGAGTTAGCTCTTGTTTTTTTCTCCTTTCTCCTTTACTTTACTATCTCGCTATATCGCTCTTTCGTTCTATCGATCTCTATTCGTAGCATCGCGTAGGGCACGGGCAATTTGGTCCGTCTGCCCTAACATGCCTTCGCAAAGGCCATGATCTGGTCCAGCACTTGCATGCCTTTGCAATCTCTCGAACTTTTCTGTCGTCGCATATATATGTACATACGCATATATTCGGTCAATTGGTGACACACGAATTGTGGTATATATGCATCTCGCTTCCAAGTTTCTTTCGCTATCGTTCTCTTCATCTATGCTGCTCTCTCGCATTCTTTCTCTCTATCTATCGCTCGTACTCGGCTCAGAAGCAGCCCGAGCTTCTATCGTTCATTTGCTCTCTCTCGCTTTCATTAGGGCACGGGCAATTCGGCCCGCCTGCCATTTAAAAGTCTGGTATTGATCTTCATAACCTTCGTATCGCTTTATCGGTCATACTGACTCCTGCTACCTCTTACATTACCAATACATAATAAATTGTACATTACCCATTGAAACGCTAGACACTTTTCTTAAAATTAAACGAGTTTCAACGGCTATTAAAAACGCTTAATAGCCAAACACCATTTCTAAGCCCCAAATCTTTAAGAAAAAGTTGGTTTTGTTCCTTGAGGAAAAATCGTGTTGAGTAGTATTATTAGACATGCACTACGAAAGAGAACGAAACACTGTGTTTTCTATTTGTTTGTGTATTTGTGCATTAATTAGGCGTTGTTTAAGGTATTGTTCATTAGAATCTATGGAGAAACGGTGGAGCTAAAGTTCGTTAACCAAACCTACAAATTAAAAAAAATGAACAAAACTGCCAATTGGAAAGAAAGCAAACGAAAACGAAAACATTTGGTACCTGATCGCGTTATCTTGCTCCCAATTGACGACTAGTTAATGCGCCTATACACAAAAAAATAGAGAACACTGGATATAATTTCTTTTCGACTTTTCCGGAGTTTTTAAAGTCAAAATTTCGTAAAAAATACTGCACAAAAATCATAATTTTTGCATTTCAAAGCTTTATATTTCCCAGACGGTAAGCTGAAATCGCAACGTAACTTCTAGCTTTTTTAATTATCTTGTCAAAATAGCAAAGTTCTTTACAACCAAACTTAAGACACTAGAGTTATGTGAAAAAAGAAGCGCTTCCTCTGAAAAAAGCTTTAAAAAAATGCCAGTTTTCAAAAGTTCTTTACAAAAATTGCTTCATCTGTGCTTTGTCTCGGATCCGACCATAGCTTTGCTAACATGAGCCCTTCCGCTCACTATACCTGAAGACTCCTACATTCGATGTTTTGGTCCATATAGGGCCTACTGTATTGGATCGAATGGGTAGGCTATCCGCTACTTTCGTAAAGCCGAGTTTACGAAGCTTAAGAACCTCATTAGTGATTTAAATTGGTCCGCTCTGTGCTTGTGCACTGACGTTATGAAAGGCACAAAAATGTAATAGCTCGGTCAAATTTCTCTTCTACCTATCTCGATACAGGATACGATTTTCACAACAACATAAACAGTTTTACAGCTTCGTAAATAGTAAGCGTAGAACGTCCACACATCCATCCTCGCTATCATTTCTCAATATGCCAGCAAGCAATGATCAGGAAATTGCCGATCTCCTTTTCCAATTATTCCAAAAAACCTGTTCACATGAAAGCTACTCTGGTCAGCCGTATCCATACAGTTTACCAAGGTCGAACGGCATTTTCAGACCCTTGTTAAATGAAAGCTCATTGCTTCATGATCTTCGACTAGTTAAGCCGGTGTTTTCACCAGGTCCCGACGGAGTTCCCGGCTGTTTACTTAGGTACTGTGCCGACACTGTGTGGACCCCTGCTTAAACTATTCACCCTATCCATTAACTCTTCATTCGATTCTGTAAACTGTTACGTTTCGGTATGAAGAAAACGTAGTGTTCTTGGTGAGAACTCGAATTTTTATTACTCTCTCAAGCGTTCTTTACAGGTATATTCGGGTGTGATAGTGTTGGTGTGTGTGCAATGGCTGATGCAATATAATGCTTATGTTGCTAATATATAACACATCTCTCCTCTTAAATTACGATTTGTTAGTTGTTTTAACGGTTTCTGTAATCCTTAGGTGTGTAGCGGCTAGTGGCTCTGCATTCGCGAGTGCTGCTACGGATGGGGATACCCGAACGGCGTTGTTGAGGTGGTTGTAGAACGTTTTGCTCAGATGCTGCAGGCACTTCGTTGAAGACAGGAATGGCTTGAGCATTCTGTACTGGATCGGATGACGGTTCTTCTTCTTGACATTGTGCTGTTGGCGATGCAGGCGGACCTAAGTCTTCAGCTGCCCACCAAATCTGATTGTTGTCATCGTTGGAGCTGGAACTGCAGTCATCAGGCTCAGATCTTGGCTTTATCTGGCTTATGTGGCGCTTGATGAAACCTGCGGATGTTCGAATGATAAATAGCATACTACCTATGGGCCGATCGATGATAGCTGCTATCCACTTTTCTCCTCTTGCATAGTTTTTGGCAAAAACTTTCTGGTTTGGAGAATTCTTGCTTTCAGTTCGCTTCTCGAAGAGTTGACTTAAAATAGTACGAACCGGACGACCATGGAAAAGTTCTGCAGGTGTTTTACCTTCCGAGTTAGGTGTGAAACGATACGAGCTGAGGTTCTTTGTTACGGCTGTGTTGACTCGATACCCATCCATTATATTTTTGCTGACGGACGTTTGGACGCAACGCTCAGAAAGTCCGTTTGATGCTGGATAAAAAGGATCGGTTGTGATGTGGTTTATTCCATGTTCTGACAGAACTTATTGAACGAGTCTGTTGTAAGTTGAGGTCCATTATCGCTTACTAAGGTTTTAGGATAACCCTCAAAGCGAAAATGGCTGTAAGTGCAGCTGTAGTGTTTTCAGTTGTTGTCGATGTCATTTGTACTACAAACGGGAACTGAGAATGTGCATCAAATATAGGACCGGCGAAAACCTTTCCCAGGCGGATGTCGTTTTTGGCCAGCTCTGGAATTCCTTTACTGGGCCTGGATTTGCTATCTTGCAAACGCTACAATTCTTTGCAATTGTTGCGAAATCATCGTCGATACCTGGCCACTACACATGTTGTCGTGCCAGTGGTTTCATGCGTACTATTCCCCAATGACCCTCGTGGAGGAGGTTGACAATATTATTCCGTAGAGCTTGAGGAATAATCATTCTATTTATATCAGAATGGAGACATAGTACTTTATTGTTAATCGCCAAGGCGAATCTACGATTAACATATGGCAGTATTTCGAGATCCTGCTGTTTTTCTGGCCAACCAGTTGATACGAAGTGAAAAACCTTGTTTAGAATACGGTCGCTTTTTATATTGTTTCTGATAATATCGGCATTTATTGGACTTGACATCTCGACGACATTGTAGCATGCCTCTTCCGTGTCAAATTTTTCAAAGTCGTAGGCCATCAAGATTATAGCCCAACGTTGAAACCTGTTCGAAGTCATCGTTGGCAGATGATTGCTTGGATTGAATATGGTGACCAATGGCTTGTGATCAGTAATGAGTATGAACTTTCTGCCGTAAAGGTAATGATGAAATTTCTTTACCCCAAATATAATCAAAAGTGCTTCTTTTTCTATTTGTCTGTAACGAACTTGGTGGATATCCAATGTTTTAGATGCGAATGCCATTGGCCTCTCCTTGCCATCTGCTTGAATGTGTGACAAGACTACACCAATGCCAAATGAAGACGCATCGGTGGCTAAAACAAGCGATAGATGCTCGTGGAAATGTACTAGCTCTGTAGCATTGAGAATGCGCGTTTTAAAAGCTTTGAAAGCCTGCTGTTGATCTGGACCGAATTTGAAGACTACGTTCTTCCTCCGAAGCTGATTGAGCGGAGGCGCTAGCTGAGAAAAGTTCGGGATGGAATTGCAGCAGTAGTTTATTTTTCCCATGAAAGCATCCAGCTGCTGTAGATTAATGGGGGGCTTCAACTGCTTGACAGCTTCTGGTCCCGAGGTATTCGGAAGGGTGCCCTTGATGCGTATTCTTCTTCCGAGATATTCGATTTCGTCTTTCAAGAAGAAACACTTCTCCTTCTTACATTCTCTCGTAGAATGCATAGGACTTGTTCGAGGCGAACAAGGTGCTGCTCAACTTTTGGAGCTGATATAATTATGTCGTCTCGATAATTGCCACAACCTTCTATGCCACTCAGAAGTTGTTCAAGATGACTCTGGAATATAGCTGGAGCGCTCGCGATTCCATAGGGTAAAAGTTGGTACTGGAAGAGACCAGACGGCGTGTTTACGACCATAATTTCATTTGCCGCATCATCTAACTCCATTTTTAGATATGCGTCTTTCAAGTCGATTTTGGAGAAATGGGTGCCGTGACGGATAATATGAAATAGAGACTCACGTGTTGGCAGTGGATATTGCTCGATGTCCAAGTGGGAGTTGATACCTTGTTTGAAGTCGCCACAGATACGTAGTGCTTCACCCGGCTTGGGTGCTAGTACTATTGGTGATTGCTGAATTGCTAGTTGCTGAATTCCAAATTCCGGCATCTGTGAGACGCTTAACTTCCTCCTTGAACTTTTCCATTTGAGCAAATGAAATTTGTCTGCTTTTGTAGAATTTCGGCACGAAATTTTGCTTTTAGTAAATGCTTGCCTTAAAGTTTTTTGTTGTACCTATAGCCGGCTCAAATACTTCTTTGTAATTGTCACAAAGATCAGTCATTTGACAACCCTGCGCTACATTCACATTTGCAACTAGTTGAATTTTGAAAATGAATGTATTGAACAAATCCCTTCCGAACAGATTGTTTGAGTTTACTACTTTTGTTACAATTATGACAACATTTGCTAATTTATTGGCCAAGCGCATGCAAAGTGCGGTCACACTTCTGCAGCTTTGGAATGTTGAATGTTTTGAAATTCATAACTGATATAGTTGAGCCAGAATCCATTTGGAAAGAAAAAATTTCATTGAAAATTTCCAGGTCGACTACATTTTTATTTCCATCCAACTTCACTAGGCTTGAGACGATGTGAATTGTTTGTATTGATTCTGCGTGTTTTTCCTTGTTTTGGTATTGGTGATGATCGCTCTCTCTCATATCTTTGCACTGCTTTGACATGTAAACTCAGTCTCAGCAAACTTTTTGTGTTCACGGTACACCCATCAAATCCAGAAATTTTGAAGGTACACCAAAGAAAAAAGCAATGATTATTTAATTTGTATATATTTCTAGAATCAATATACCAATACATATTTAATGTACATATATTATACATGTTCAGTGAGAAATGTGAGCCTGTTTAACTGAGCACAGGCGATCAAAAGTTGGAGCAAACGTAGATAGGGCTGCTTGGTCTAAGGCGTTTTAATTTTTTCGATTTGATTGTAGTGAGAGTTTCGCATAAGTACGATGTGGCAAATGGTAATATAATCGCAACAGCCCGTTTTAAAAGCAGTGGGTACTCATTTTTTATATACAGCCAGAAATGTGCTAGCTCAATTTAAGAAAATTTTAATGTCCGATCATTTTTTAACTACATGAATTCATCCTGCTCCCTTATCGGTAAGTGTTCAAGGTTTATGATGTACGAGAATGGATTTCGTACCCAGTCCATAGGTTGCAGGTCACACTTTGGAAAGTAACAATTAATTTTTTTAGCTAATAGCTCCAAGTGCTTCACTATCAAAGCCTGCACTTTTTTTTCTAAATCGGCAGCCATGACATTTGGAAACTTTTCATTACTTCCATTGACTGGTCCATAGCACCAACTTAGCGCGAAAGCTTTCAATTTTGTCCGAAGACGTTAAAATATTGGAGTTTCTGCCTTGCATTTTTCTGTTCAGGTCATTTAAATGAGCGAATATGTCCGACAGATATACAAGTTTGGCCACCCATTCTTCTTTTTTAAACATTTATTTATATTTATATATTTATAATTTGTGTTCAAAGTAAACTGTACAAGAGTTGTGATTGACTGGTTGAATAATAGATTAACTAAATTCTCTGTATTCCTATTTAATATTTTTTTCCGCGGCACACCAGCTGAACACTGGGTAAGACTACCGCACGAAATACCCAAATTGATAATTTTGCGGCAATTTGTTTTTCCTCGTCGCCAAAATGTTACGTTTTGGTATGAAGAAAGCGTAGTGTTCTTGGTGAGAACTCGAATGGAACTGAATTTTATTATTCTCTCAAGCATTCTTTACGGGTATATTCGGGTGTGATAGTGTAGTGTGTGTGGAAAGGCTGATGCAATATAATGTTTATGTTGCTAATATATAACATACAAAATTCCCCTTTAGCACAAAAACTTGATCTTTTAGCGTTTCCGCCTCATCTTTTGAGATGGATTTCTAGCTACCTTCGTTCTAGGTCTCGAAGAGTCCTCTTCAAAAACTACTTCTCTTCACCTGTTAATGTAACTTCTGGAGTACCACCTGTGTTACTGTCTATGCCCCCCTACTGTTCACACTCTTTGTTAATGATCTGCCTTTAGTATTAACAAACTCTCGAGTACTCATGTATGAGGATGATGTTAAACTCTGCGTCCAGTATTAGGACATTTCATTTCACTCTGGCTTGCAATCCGATCTCAATAACTTTCAGTCATGGCGTTGTGCAAATATGTTACACCTAAGTGCCTCGAAATGCAAAGTAATGACATTTCATCGCTCCAGCGCCTTTTTGGCTCCTTACAGCCTCTGCGGCGGTTCTCTTGAGAGAATTACCTTGGTCGATGATCTTGGTGTTAAAGTTAAAGTTAAAGTTTTCTGAACACATTTCTCTCATGGTAAATAAGGTCATGGGCGTGCTTGGGTTTATAAAAAGGTGGTCAAATGAATTTGACGACCCCTATATAACGAAAATTCTCTATATCTAGCTTGCTCGTCAGATTTTAGAGTACGGCTCTTGTGTATGGTGCCCCCAGTACAAAGTACACCAGGACCGTATGGATTCAGTCCAGAAAAACATTTTGCTCTGCGTGGCCTTAACTAGGATGCAAGTGTGAGACTGAAAGCTCGTAGATTGCTTTTAAAAAACCTTTCAAACTTAGTCGTAGAAAAATGCTTGGGGTGATTTTTATGCACAACCTGATCGAGGGTGACGTAGATAGCCCTGACTTGTTGAGCCGCATAAACTTTACGATTCCTATTATATCTACTAGAAACTGTATTCCTTTGTTCCTTCCACTTTATAGGTCAAATTGTTCCTTGCATGAACAGTTTAGGGTCTTATGCTCGGACTATAATTCGCTCTACCTTATAATATTCACCACTAATTCCCTTCCCCTTCTTAAATCAGTAATACGAACATACATTTCCCGTAATTAGTACTTTTTCTTGGCTATCTTTGCATGTTTACCTCTTTGAGTTGTGTTTATTTCTAATTTTCCTCGAATTTTAGTCTAACACCTATCTTTCCTGCATGCTCGCGATCGGTTCGGTAACACGCGTCGCGCGTCATGCGGCTGCGCCCCTCGGTCGGTTGCGCAGAAGGAGGGGCTGCGTTTCTGCTTGGGTTTCGTGTCGCATGGGCCACTTGATGGTGCAGTCATTGCATACAACGTCCAGACATAATCTTCCCTATTAGAGACTGACGACATATATGCAAATTTTAATTTAATATGTTTATTTAATTAATTACACTTAATTATTTAGAGTACGTCTCTGGCCAAGTATATGATAAGTGTTTCGTTGCTTTTGTTGGGGACTTGGAGCGATTTAGTATGGCTGTATCATCAGAAAATGTCGAAGTTGTTGTTGGGCTGCTTGTCGGTAGATCTGCTGTGAAGATGATATAGAGTGTCGGTCCAAGCACGATGCCTTGGGGTAGACCAGCTCAAATTGGATGATATTCTGAGAGGAAATCTTTGCATCGTACTGCGAAAGTTCTTTGCTGTAGGATTGACTCCAATATTTTATGGATGTTCTGTGGAAGTAATATTTTGATTTTGTGGTTTAATCCATTTAACCAAACGCGGTCGAAAGCCTTGGCGACATCCAGACAAACAGCGGAGCAATACTCTCTTTCAAATGCATTTCGTATCTCAGAGATTACGGATTACTTGTTCAATGGTTCCGTGTTTTCCGCGATTCCAAATTAGTGAGTCGGGATGGCACCGTTGATGTGTAGGTGTTGCTTGATACGATTCAGGAACAGCTTTTCAAATATCTTTGATAGGCAAGGCAGTAGGTTAATAGGTAAATATGATGATGGCTTGGACTTGTCTTTTCCGGCTTTATGGATCATTGTGATGACTGATTTCCTCCATTCATGAGGATAATAGCTCCATTTCATCATGCTGTTGAATATCACAGTAAGGAAATACACTGCACAGCTCGGCAATGCTATGATCATTTTAGGGGAGATAAAATCGTGGCCCGGAGATTTCTTTTGCTTTGAGATTTGGTCTTTAATGACCCTTGTGACTTCTCCTGATTGACCTCTGACTTCTCCTGATAGGCGGAGTAGCTTCGGACGTTTTCTAGATGGATTCACTCTCGATTGGTGGGCATACTCCTGATTTAGCTTTCCACAGTGGGAATCGTTTGATAGTTGGGGAGAGTTGCTACATATAGGATAATTGAGCTCGGTTTTTTTCATCTTCTAGGGCAGGAGTCGGCAACATTTTGAGACGGAAGAGCCAAAATTCGCAAATTACAAAATTTTCCATTTTTCAAAGAGCCACTTAAATGTTTGAGTTAATTGCAATTGATATATATTTTATTTTTGTTTCCAAAATAAAATAAATAATATTTATTGATACAAAAAAATACACATTTTTCACCCAAAAGATATTTCTTTTATCTAGCTCTGCTATATAATGAAACTAACAAGGAGAATAGTTGATTAAGCATAAATGTTCAAGCACACATATTTAGACCAAATTTAAGATTTTTTTTTGATTAATTTTTAATTTTTGTGGAACCTATTTATAGAAAAGTGAAAACTTTTGTTATGAAAGAATGCCGCATACTTTGGCTATCATTTAAAAACCGCATGCATTTTAACTCACTTGTATTGGTTTTTAGAGGATTTATTACAAAAGACAGCGTACTAGCATTTGTTTTGAATTGCTCAAATCTCGTAGCAAATTCATTCTTCATTTTGTTTAGAGCTAGGATAAAGTAATTTGTGTCGATATAAGCATTAGTTTGATCGCGATATTTCTTCAGATTTTCGAAATGAAGTAGTTTGTCGCTCTTCATGTCTTCGACAAAAAAAAGTAAAATATTTTCGAAACAAACCAATTCCACAAGCAAGGTATAGGCTGGGTTTCCCTTCCCTTGTAGTTGAGCTCATTTAACTTCTTTGTGATATCCACCATGAAGTTCAATTTTTGCAGCCATTTGTCTTCTGTTAATTAGGGATGAACAATGCCGTTTTGATTCAAGAATGTTTTAATTTCACTCAAGCAAGACGCAAAACGTTTCAATACGTTACCTCTGGAAAGTCATCGCACTTTATTGTGCAGAAGTCAATCAGAATACTGTCTGTCTAATTCTTCAAGTAATTCCTGAATCTGGCGATGGTAGAGAGCTTTTGCCAAAATTCTGTTAATGATCTTAATTACCAAGTTCATGACCTCTACTTTTTCGGATGAAAATGTTTGAGCACACAGAGCCTCCTGATGAATTATACAGTGGAACGCTAAAATTTCGTGTTTTATTTTTTGCTAAAGAATCCTTTATGTATTCCTGTCATACTTTTGGCTCCATCAGTTGCTATAGAAACGATTATATTCATATCGACTTTATAGCTTTCCAAGCGTTTCTGCACAGCATTTGCTATATCCTCTCCAAGAGTTTGTCCTGAGAGCGGCAGCAATCCCAGCATTTCTTCTTTTGAACCATGTGAACCATGTGTTTACCTGACGAAAAGGGTAACTTGTGCAGTATCTTTTATGTCGCAAGACTCATCCATAGCAAGTGATAAAGCAGAAGCTAATTGGATATCTTCCACCTGCAACTGGGTTACATTTGAAGACATTTCAGCAGTTCTATCCTGTATGGTTTTTTCAGATAATGGCAAATCTTTGATTTTCTTCATGATTTCCGATTTATTTTGGAAATCACAAAACAGTTCTTCGCCTCCACATTCAAAGCAATCTTTGATGTACTCCCCGTCTGTGAATGGTTTCCCTCTTTTTGCAATTTGTAGCTGACCAGATTAAAATTATTTGAAGATTACGTCCATTTACTTAACATAAATTTCGACTGTTGTTTTTTTTGCAGTTCTTCAACAGCTTTTTTTCGTGCGTCACCGGTTGGATATTTAGCAGCGAATTGGTAATGGTGTGTAACAAATGGTCCCTCTATGTTCGATTTCTTATTATGTGCAAGCTTTTCTTCGCAAATAACACATGTCGGAAGGCCATCTGTGTTGCATATGAATGCAAACGAATCAGTCCAATCCTGCTTAAACGCTAAATTTTCATCTTCCATTCGTCTCTTCTTTTTTTCCGATGCCATTCTAGCGGTGGAGCTGAATTAAATTGTTAATTAAATACTTCATTTCGGTAATTGCTAATCTGTTTCGTTCGATTCTACCTTTTGGAAAAAAAATTGCTTCTAAATCGTCTTCTTGCCAGCGATTAAGCGCAATTGTGGTACACTGGGTTCGAAGTAGTGTAAATGTAACTAATAATGGCGTCAGTCGTCAGTGTCAAGCAAAAGGCCATCGATAAAGGGTTTTTTATTAAAAAATATTCACAATCCAAAAATTCTGCGAGATGCTCAAAAATCTCAGCTTATTGGCGGCACTATCGAAATGGATCGTGTATCGATATGATTTTCTGTGCAAAATTAGCGGTGATTGTCATGATTCATCGGCTGACATCGATATTTTAGGGAATAAATGGCTATAGTTGCCATTTCAGAATGGCAGTTATTTTCGAAAATGTATTTTCTGTCCGTCTTGTTTGACGCCTGGATCTCAGAGACTATAAGAGCTAAGGCAACCAAATTTGGTTTCCGCCCCCACAAAGAACGAAAATCTGTGGTAGGCACAATTTTAAAGATACGATAAAACCAAAAACGCAGTATCGTAGAGAATGCCCATATCTACCAGATTGCTGAATCTGAATCAGATCGGATCATAATTATAGCCAGAATGAAGAGATTAATTTTCAGTTGCTTCCCCGACCTCCCCGACAGCAACAGACACGATACTCATTCTCCTTCTTGCTCGCGCACTCTGCCGAGTTCAGTGCGCGAGCAACCCCTAGCGGAGGAGATGTATAATATACATTGTATATGTAGATGTAGATAACAGATGTAGCCAACAAATTTTAAATGTAAAATTTTTTTTTTAATTATAAAAAATCATTTGCCCAAAAATGTATATACTGACTGAGTACGAGTATAAGTAGAGTCGCGTCGCCAGAAGCGACTCACACGTTCCTTCTCGTTTTTTTTCTGTTAAGCTAAAGAGACCATTTCTGTAGTTCGAATATGACGTTTTCTATTTACTGTGAACCTTGTGTGATTCATGTGTTTGGTGTGAGTGATAAACAAATAACATGATTGAATTGAATAAATAAGGGTGTGAGCTTCATGCACACATATATTTTACATTAATGCACACGAGTAGAAAGCAATCGCACTGTAAATTGGCAGGCGCCTTTCCACTCCGTAGGGGTAAGTGTGTGGCTGAGAATGTGGGTGGACTCCAAAGCATTTTCATTTTGAATCGAATTAGAAAGATCTTTTAAAGAGGAGGTGACAAAATTAACACACACGTGACCTGGTTTGTGACATTTCAGATTTTTCAGACTGTCTCCGTTCCTCTGACCGCTTTTTGCTTGATGGCAGTACTGTATGCTGTGTCAGGACCTTGCAAAGTAGAGGCACGTGTCTCAGTAAAATGTGTAACTTTCGCAATTTCGCAATAGAACCGGGAAATGGTAGCAAAAGCGATTAGCATCAAATGATGTTTGAAATTATTGTTCACAGCGGCAGTCAATGCCAATGTAGTGGCGCTGGTAGTTGCAGCTGAATAAAAATAATTAAGCGCAATGATTGATATTATCACATGCGATAAAATTGGATAAATTATGCTGGCAGAACTACGCTGCATAATTTCAGGCAAAGCAAAGCTTAGATTTCAAACCAGTTGATTGGGGCGAAGCTTTCGTTAAATGACAGTTCTTAAAAGAAGCTTTTTAGAACAAAGTTTAACACTTCCTATCGCATTTAAACGGCTCGATCCACAGAAAAATTCTTCTTTTCGTATATCCAAAAATTCGGATCGGTTCGTGACCCGTTTTGTAGTGAGCCAATTTTCTAACAACCACGGGTGTGAAAAAAATTTTAAAACGAACGCCGTGCAGTGTTTTAGTGAATTTAAATTTCACCTGGCCTAGAGCCATTCCAACATTTCTGGACTGGCGTACACCCCATCCACGATCAATATACGGAAGAAAGTGCTAATTATCCACGGAAATCCCGGAAAGATCGGTAGGTCCAATGCGGCAGAGAACAAAGGTTCCTATAATAGCCTCTTGGCTGTATTCTTCCCCGCAGGGCCTTGCTTATGCTTTCCCCCCCACACTCAGCCAGAGCAGCAGCGCCTTGACGTCTTGTCGGCAATAAGCTGAGGGGTGGGGCATATTTTTTCTTGGGAGCCCGGTGGACGCCCGGCTCCAGCATATAGTTGCACCCACGTTGGAAAACGTAACGACGTAACATCCCCATAGCCGTGATGTAACCTTGACATAACCTCTGCGCAGGCGCCACAGCCTACATTGCCTACAGTGTAGGACCGCTAAGGAGAACATGAATACTTCTTAGGCTGCAATCGAAGCCTAAGGCACCGCCTTTTTTGTTTATTATTTAATTAACTTAAATGTTTGCCAATTCTATTAATTGCATTTAAAGACCTGTATTCTTCCAACCCCCCCTTTCAGCGAGGGAATACTGTACGCCTACATACATGCATACCAAACTGTGAGTGATGAAAGATCATTTTTTTTTGTTCCCTTTTGGTGCGTTCTTCCCGCTAGACGAACCGACTTGCGCATATAAGTTTATGCACAAGCGCCAGAGCTTTTGCTTTTGCTTCTAACGTAACTTGCCATGTATTCAATGCAGTTCTTACATGGGGAAACCAAAACGAAAGCTACACTAGCCAACAAAAAAAGACCTTCTTATATATGCATTTCATTATTAAATTTAATCCCCTTCATTTATATTCCATACTCGATATTTTTATCTTAATTTAATGTTATATTTCATCTATTATATACATACATACATACATTTACCTTTTTCTCGATAAATTTGTATAATTTTCTTCCTTACTTTATATTATTCTCCTTTTATATTTCGGTATCACCATTAGAAAATCAACATAAGTGTTTCAATAATTAGTTTAAATCGATAGTTTTTGGAGGTTACGATGTTGAATAAATTTAGCTATAAGCTTTAATATGAACTCTTGCTAAGTGTGCCTAACTTGAGGGGGTCATGCGTCGTGTAGGGAACGTAGGCATAGGTATTGCGGCATAGACTTTTTTTTAAGGATCGCCGTATAACATTATTGGATTATAGCGATCATGGAAGGGAGGGCATTCGTGGCCGCGTTTCCATCTTGCGCCACAGGATAAAAGTCTGGATGCTAGGAGTTTAGTGTATGTTCTGTCTGTTCCCTTTCTTTAGTGTTTCATAAACCGACTTGTTCATCGCACGCGAATTTTAATAACTTTACGTATCTAGACGAGCGGATAGAGCAGCGGATCCTTCCCTAAACCCACCCCCTCTCCCGACTGATAATAATACCGGAACAAGCGCGTGCCCCGCCGAAGCTCATCACCTTCCATCAACTCAATAGCGACTTAACGTTGCATACTACAGTACATATAGATACATAAAATTATTTGGCGCCCAACGTGGGGCCCGAATTTCGGTGACCCCGTCCCTTATTTATTAAAGTCAGACCAACAGACTAATGAACATTTCGGTTTATTTAATTTCGTTGTTAATTTCTTCCCGTAAATGCTTGTGCACAGATTGTGGATCTGTTGTTGTAAATTTCAATATAAATACACAGCCCTTTCTGAAGTCAATTAGCATCCCAAATCATGCATTTGTTAGGCGTACTGGATAAATAAGAGCTTCAAAATAGCTTTTATTCCGTTGCTTAGATACATTTCGCATGAATTTACCTTGTTCGTTTCCTATAAGTGTTAGATATTCGCTGGATACGATAAATTGGCGCTAGGCTATTATCGTCCGCTTCTGTCTTTTTCTTAGCATCCTTTGCATCAGCATTAGTAATCGGTTGGATTACCTACATATCCTTAAATTACGTTCGCATAGACCCCCAAACTAAATTACCTTCATTTAATTTTGCTGCTTTTTTTGTGTAATTATTTACAATTATTTACAATATATATAAAATGATTTCGATAGGAGAGAGTGACGAGATCGCTGTAGCAAAAAAATCTGCTGTCACTTGCTTTATTTGTACCGGTTCGGTGGCCCATGAATCGGATGCATTAAGAGTTAGTTGTGGACACACTTTTCACAGTGTATGTTTTAATACAAAGATTAAAAATAAGAAAGTGTGCCCCATCTGCAAACGAAACCTAGAGGAACCTTACGCGGAAAAACCGACGGGATCAGGGACCACTACTCGGGCAAAATCCAAAAGAGACACTACCGCGTCAGCTCATGAAATGGCTGATGACAGCGTTGCACCCTCCGGTGTAGATGCGCCAACAAACGAGAATTTTCAGCAATTGATTGCAAATGCTATGGCTGCCGCCGCGATCCGTCAGTCGGAGTTACTGGCACAAGCCACCGCTCGACAGACCGATTTGATGATCCAAGCCTTACAGACAGGGTTCGAGAGATTATCTCCTACTGAGAATGTTCAATGCTCCACTCCAACTCCACCACCATCGTTGAGACAGCAAACTGATACTGGAGTTCCCAGCAATCGATATCCTGCTACCTCGGTTCCATCGAATGGTCATGGTGTACTGCCGGAAAATAGGAATACTCCTATTGGTTCGGACTTGCGCCCAGATCGAATTAGCCAAATTATTTTTAATTGGAAACTTCGATTTTCTGGTAAATCTGTTTTAGGCGTCGACGATTTTATCTATCGGGCCGAGGCATTGACATCCCAAACGTTGCAGGGCAATTTCGAGTTGCTTGCGCGGTACGCCAGCAACCTTTTTGAAGGAACCGCAAGCGAATGGTTTTGGCGGTACCACAAAAGTGTACCTATGGTACAATGGGAGGGCCTTTGCCAAGCTCTTAAAAGTCAATTCAAGGACGAACGAACCAACCTACAGATAAGAGCGAGCATCGATAGACGCAAACAAAAGGATGGAGAACGTTTTGACGAATTCTACGAGTCAATCATTTCTCTTGCGGATAAACTCTCTATTCCCATGTCGGAAAGTTCTCTCTTAGAGTCGCTTAGGTCTAATTTGCGCCTGGATATCCAGCATGAACTCCTATATGAGGAAATATCCAGCATATCAAAACTTCGGCATTTTGTCAGAACTCGAGAGATCTTCCTACAAACGGCAGGAAATCACGCTTCACCAAAATCTCGCCCAGTGCCGATGCCGCGCCGATCTGTCAATGCAGTTCAATGTCAGGTAGAATGTGAAACAGAAACCGAGATATCGGAAGACGAAGAAATGGGAATAGCCGCCATTAATTTAGTGTGCTGGAACTGTGAAGCTACTGGTCACCGCTACCAGGATTGCGATAGCCCGGTTCGTCGCGTATTTTGCTACGGCTGTGGAAAGGCGGATACATACAAGCCGTCCTGTACAAAATGTAATAGTTCAAAAAACTGGGTAGCCCGTGCACAGCCGAAAAGTGCACGCAAACAGATGAGCTCGAAAGCAACCAATACCGACTAGATGTTGTTAGTGACACATCAACCAATTCTCCACCTATAATTTCCTTTTTACCGGACGTTCAAAATCACGTTTACATCTCCCCAGAATTCGACCAACCAATCCACAAAGATGAAAAATCAAACAATTTTTCGCGCTCCGTTGCCCGTCGCACTGCATTTCATAAGATGTGCAGACAGGAACGAAAGATATTGTCTTCAACAATTGTAGCCAACTCCCAGGACATTAGACCTTATGCAAAACTGTTAACGGCCTGCTTGACACAGGCGCATCGATAAGCTGTATCGGAGGTCGTTTTGCTCAAGAATTCATTGAATCAAAACACCCATACAAAGCTTTAGGGTCGAATGTTCGCACTGCTGATGGCAAAGCGCAGGAAATAATCGGAAAAATAACCACCGATCTCAAATTTCGTGGAAAATCACATCGGTTGACCTTATACCTTGTTCCCTCCTTGTCACAAGACCTATATTTGGGAATTGATTTCTGGAAAACCTTCGGTTTGCTGCCTTCATGTTTGGTATCAGAGCGCCTAGCACTTGCTGCCTTAGATGTCATTCCGCTGAGGACATTAAGTACTGACCAACATGACTTATTGTTAGAAGCAATCAACTGGTTTCCATCCTTTGCTAAACTTGGTTTAGGGCGAACTTCAGTTCTTTCACACGTAATAGATGTTGCAGATGCTATTCCTGTAAAGCAGAGGCATTATCCAGTTTCCCCAGCCGTAGAAAAACTTATGTACGAGGAGCTGGATAGAATGCTTAATCTAGGCGTGATTGAGGAATCTGTGAGTGCTTGGTCTTCTCCGGTCGTTCTCGTCCGTAAGCCAGGCAAGGTGCGTCTATGTTTGGACAGCAGGCGAGTAAACGCTGTCACAGTTAAAGATGCATACCCCATGCCGTTTATAGAAGGCATTCTCAGCAGGCTCCCGAAGGCTGAATACATTACAAGTCTCGACCTCAAAGATGCTTTTTGGCAAATTCCTCTATCTATATCGTCACGTGACAAAACCGCTTTTAGTGTTCCTGGCAGGCCTCTATACCAATATACCGTTATGCCATTTGGTCTTTGCAACGCCCCACAGACAATGTCAAAGTTGATGGATCGAATTATACCTGCTCACCTACGCAGAGAAGTGTTTATATATTTGGATGATCTCTTGATAGTGTCAGATTCGTTCGAGAGGCATTTGGCTGTATTAAAAGATGTTGCGGGACAATTAAAAGAAGCAGGCTTGACCATAAATATCGAGAAAAGCCATTTCTGCCTAAAAGAGGTCAAATATTTGGGCCATGTGACAGGGTGGTACAACAAATTTATTTGTAATTATGCATCCATTGCGTCACCCATTACCGATACATTAAAATTGAATCGCAAATTTTGTTGGAATGAAGATGCACAGAAAGCGTTTGAATCGTTGAAGTTGAAGCTCAGTTCAGCACCAGTCCTTCATAGCCCAAACTTCGAAAAACCTTTTGCAATTCATTGTGATGCAAGCCATACTGGTGTGGGTGCCGTGTTGGTCCAGGTTAACCAAGATGGCGATGAAGTACCGATAGCATTTATGTCCCGCAAGCTTAACCAATGCCAGAGAAACTACTCTGTCACAGAAAAAGAATGTTTGGCAGCTATTTTAGGCGTTAAGAAGTTTAGAGCCTATGTCGAGGGTCAAGAATTCTATATAATTACGGACCATGCTTCCCTAAAATGGCTTATGTCACAGTCCGACCTAAGTTCGCGGTTAGCTCGTTGGGCATTAAAACTGCAAGGTTTTGAGTTTAAGATAATACACCGTAAGGGTACTCAAAACGTTGTGCCGGACGCACTGTCCCGTACTCATAATGATGATTTATCCGAAATAAGTCTTGGCACGACTGTGGATCTGGATTCGGAATACTTCCGTTCAGTCGAGTATAAAAATCTGGCCGATAAGATAGAAGCGAACCAGTCCCACACGACCGATATTAAGGTAGTCGATGGATACATTTACAGGCGAGCTGAGCATACCACAGGAGACAAGATTGCAGACGATTTATGTTGGAAATTATGGATTCCAAAGGACATGGTTCCGGAAATCCTCAAATCCGCTCATGAATCTCCCCTGTCTTCTCACGCTGGCATTTGTAAAACCCTTGATCAACTGCGTCGATATTTTTTCTGGCCAAACTTAGTAACGGACGTGAAAAATTACATCAACAGCTGCGAGATGTGTAAATGCACGAAGCATCCTAATTACACCTTACGTCCGCCCCTAGGGAAAACGGCTGAAACGCAACGCGTTTTCCAAAAGCTATTTGTTGATTTTCTAGGACCCTACCCTAGGAGTCGTTCAGGGAATATTGGTATATTTGTGGTGCTAGACCATTTCTCTAAATTCCCTTTCTTGAAAACAGTAAAAAAATTCACAGCTGAATCTGTCATTCGTTTCCTCGAAGAAGAAATCTTCCATTGCTTCGGTGTTCCGGAGGTTGTTGTTTCCGATAATGGCGTTCAGTTTAAGTCCAATAGTTTCAATGCACTTCTGGAAAAATACAAAGTTAAGCATTGCTATACAGCCATTTATGCTCCTCAAGCCAATGCGTCTGAAAGGGTAAATAGATCAGTAATTGCCGCCATAAAATCCTATATACATCCGGATCAGAAGAACTGGGATGAACGGCTAAGTCATATCTGCTGTTCGTTGCGTTTAAGTGTTCACTCAGGTGTAAGTTCCAGCCCTTACCGTATGGCATTTGGTCAAAATATGGTTATGAGTGGATCTCAGTATGACCTCTTGCGCAGATTAGAGCTTTTGGAGGATCGAACGGTGCAGTTTAATAGGGAGGATTCCTTCGACTTGATTCGCTCAAAGGCAAAACAGTCCATGCTGCGGCAACGCATTCGAAATGAGCGGAACTATAACCTACGATGCCGAGAAGTTTCTTTTGCAGTTGGTCAGGAATTATTCCGTCGTAACTTTCAACAAAGTAATTTTGCAAAAGGCTTCAGTGCCAAACTGGCTCCCAGTTTTATCAAGGCAAGAGTGAGAGCTAAATTGGGTAAAAGCTACTACGAAATTGAGGACTTGCAAGGTCGCTTAGTCGGAAAATATCACGCAAAAGGAGTACAACCTAAACGGGATTTGCGGCAGAAAATGTTTAAGATGCCCCGCCGGACTATTTCATTTCAGGAGCATTGGTGGCCCTATAGATAATTAAAAATATTTAAATCAACAAAAAATCTGTGTAAAATAAATAAATTTACTTTTATTTGAAACAAATTTTGGGTGTATTTTTCATATGAAATTATCAGTGAAATTGCACGAGTGAAAAGCGGACATGTCCATACAAATTTCATCTGGAGTTTCACCAGTGAGTGACCAGTGGCATATGACTTGCCATGAGTGATTCACCGAATGAATCACGAGTGAAAAGTGACTTGGAACTTCAGGGTAGGTTCTTTTTCATAGAATCGATATATATCAGTATAGAATTTGAGTACTGGAAAACGATTTCGTTCTTGAGAGTAAGCGGGACATTTGAAAATTATATGTGAAGTGTCTTCTGGTAGGTTGCAGGTATCACATGTAAACATTGTTATTTATTACTTTCATTCTAGCAAGCGACACTTTGTCTATTTCGTGATCACTTAGTAGTCTATTAATTTGCTTGATTTCCAGATTACAGTTTTTGTCATTAAACCATGGCCATGGTTTGTCCCGTATATAAGGAAATAAATTTGTGTAACTTTTATTTCTTTCCGTGGCGTAAGTAATATTATATATATTATATTATATTATATTATATTATATTATATTATATTATATTATATTATATTATAAATATTATAATATAAATATTTGTGATAGCGTCTTTAAGAGGCCAGCAAGAAACAAAGGATGTGCCATTATTTTTAGCATTCTTTGCAGCAATATCAGCTTATTCGTTTTCTTTTATGTGCACATGGCTTGGAATGTAATGAAATTACACTACGAGCAAACAGGGAGCGGCACGGCCCTATCTATTCCCCGTAGTACTGCCGGTGGCGATTGACCCTGTATTTATATGTATTTGAATTTTATACTTATAAATGCTATAACTGTAGAGGCAGGGACTGGATCAGCGGAAATACAACTAAGACGA
Source organism: Drosophila ambigua (assembly GCA_018150905.1). Taxonomy (NCBI): domain Eukaryota; kingdom Metazoa; phylum Arthropoda; class Insecta; order Diptera; family Drosophilidae; genus Drosophila; species Drosophila ambigua. The sequence goes on from JAECWS010000080.1 coordinate 1,343,154, forward strand.
GAAGGAACGTGTGAGTCGCTTCTGGGTACGGGTCTCAGTCAGTATATACATTTTTGAGCATCATTTTTTAGAATTTTAGAATTTAAAAAAAATTTTACATTTTTTTGCTACATCTGCTATCTACATCTACAATGTATATTTTACATCTAACATGTAGATTATATATGTACCATTTAGATTCTACATCTCCTCTGCTAGGGGTTGCTCGCGCACTGAACGCGGCAGAGTGTGCGAGCGAGAAAGAGAATGCGTATCGTGTCTCTTTCAGGAAGGGGGCGGCGGAAGCAACAGCAACTGGCTATATTTATGATCCGATCTGATTCAGATTCAGCAATCTGGTAGATATGGGCATTCTCTACAATACTGCGTTTAGTTTCCTCGTATCTTTAAAATTGTGCCAGCCACAGATTTTCGTTTTTTCTGGGGGCGGAAGTGCGCGGGGCGAAATTTTAAAATACACTTGTAGCAGTGGGATATTACATGAGTCTGGAAACCAAATTTGGCTGCCCTAGCTCTTATAGTCTCTGAGATCTAGGCGCTCATCGAAACAGACAGACGGACAGACAGACATGGCTATATCAAAGACAATATAAGTATTTAACGACCGAGAGGCAAACACATAAAAAGAAAAAGTACGAAACTAATTCAAAGCGGAAGAATGACATTGACAGTGCTTTAACGGAAATTATTGCAAAGGATGTGCAGCCTTATAATATAGTGGAAAATGAAGGCTTTGTAAACTACAGTCAGGTATTGGATCCCACATATAAGGGATATATATATATATATATAAGGTTTACATGGGGGATGGGGGGTCTTGGACAATGATTACGTTACCATTTTAAAGAGTTTTTTATTGAAAGTATTTACTCAAAAATTTATTTCGCGCCGATTATTCCGCCAATAAGTACCAAATGCAACCCTATAATTAAGTCGATATACATATTCTACCATTTGTATATCGAAAATCAGCTGTTCGTTGTGAAAGTGTGTGATTCACCGGAATCTATTTTAAAATTTCGGCTGTGACATGTGTGCTCTGGTGTTTCACAATGGAATCTGAAGTAAATGCACTCTTTCAAACGTTTTTCAAATAGCTTGCGCTATCCAGACAAAGGAGCGCCAGTTTCTCAAAAAGAAGCAACTGCAATATGGAAAACAGCAAAAAAAGAACAAAAAGAGTTTCACAAATATATAAGTGATTTAATAAAAAGCTATGAAAAGCAGGTGCTACAAAAAAATTCAAAACTATGTCCTTTTTTATGAATGCTTTAAAGGTATGTACAATATATTTAATCTATTCAATTTGTTTCGCCATGCATAGTGTATGTGATATATTGTGACTCCAAACACATGTTTTGCATTCTGGTGGACATATTACTATACATTTTTTAACTATTTAAAGAATATATATACTCCTAAAAACGATATTCCTCACTCAGCGATCGATTCTAATGACCATTCCATCGATCTAACGATGGAACCAACGATCTACAGCCGGCAGACCCCCGACTGAAGACGATCAACTGTTTCTCTATAAAACTATTTTGGAGATAGCCATGTTTGGAAGTGGAGCTGATGAAAGGAGGCGCACTAACCTCATCAGAAGTGTAAAAACCTTGTCTGATATGGGACGGTTATTTCCAATGCAATACAACATTTTAAGGCATACAATTTGGATGCAATTTTTGTTGCCACAAATGCTCCAGGTAACATGTTTATCTATGTTTATTTTTATTTCAGGAAGAAGTGCTTTTAACCGAGTAGAAAGGAGAATGGCCCCATTAAGCCGGGTGTTGTCTGGGTTGATTTTGCCGCATGATAAGTATGGAAGTCATTTGGATAACCAAGGCAAAACAACAGACTTCGACTAGGAGGAAACAAATTTTGAATTCGCTGGGAGAACATTGGCCGAAGTCTGGGGCAACATGGTCCTCGATAACTTTCCTGTGACTGCCGAATATGTTGCACCTATCGAAGAAGAGGCAGAACTGGATGACATTGATTAGTACTGGTATCAAGAACATGTTCGAGAAAGCCAATACTTTCTGCAAATTGTTAAATGCCGTTCCGAAAAATGTTGTGGAGAATTTAGAAGTGGATTACTTCAAATTCTACCAGATAGATTTTTCCCCCTCCTGTACGTGTTATTCAGGGTGTCTCAGAAATAATTGTTTCCGAGGACAACGAGAAGGGTATGACAACGGGTTCCTTGAATGATTACTTTTGATAACACTAGTCAACACGATTTTTCCTCAAGGAACAAAACGAACTTTTTCTTAAAGATTTGGCTTAGAAATGGTTTGGTGATATTTTTTTTTTTCTATGGCAGACCTTTTTTTTAAGAAATTTTTGAAAAATGGTATTTTTTTTAAGCTTTTTTCTGAGGTGGCGCTTGTTTTTTTCACATACCTCTAGTATCTTACGTATGTATGGTTTTGAAAAGATAATTAAAACAGCTAGAAGCTTAGCCCAAACACTTTGTTTAGGCAACACAAAGTTTCTACCGGGGAACTATTTTATATTATAGCAGCGCAGATGTCGTTGCGCCTTTGTTTTGGGAGTATGCCTTATGCATCTCTTTCGTAGTTGTTTTGGGAGCTACAGCGATCGGCAAACGTCTACGGTCTGCTCGTAACTCTCTTATACGGCGCTCTCGTACGCTATTGTCGCGTCGCAAGGTGCAGTTAGGACTAGCATATAAGTACTACATAAGTTCAAGAACCACATCGACGGCAATGAACAGCAAGCCGATGATACAGTCTGTAAGCGACAGCCCAGGAAAACAGAACGCACCCTCTGTGCCAAAAATTGTATTTTTACTTAACCTCTAATAAATCATTACGCAATCATTAAATCCGCGTGTAAAACCTTTCTCTAGGACCACCGGATCCGCCCCCTAAGGAACGTCCACTGCCGCCACAGGTGTAATACCACTTTGTGTGCCGCATCATTATCTCAGCAGATTGGGGCTCCGTCAAGGCGCAGCCGTAAACCAACATTTTTTGGTGCCGAAACCCGGGACTGCTTTGCTTGGGACTGGCTGGAAACAAACCGTTGGTCTTCGTTGGACACCTTTAAACAGTGGAAGGTTCATTTACGCAAGGTTAGTGCACTTGTGAGTTGTTGTGTGATAGAGAGTTGAGTCATGGCCGAAAGTGTAGTGGAATTAATTTGCGAGCAAACTGCGTTGGTAGACTCGGTGCAGCGTATGTTGGAAAAGTTCAAAAATTATGAGACCAATAAATCTGAAGCGCATATGGAGGCTAGATTGGAAGCTATGACCACGGTACATGCGGAATTTCGCGCGAATCATCGTAAGCTGATACGGTCGGAGGATGATTTGGTGAAGCCGGGTTATTTGGAGGTGGATCTTGAAGGGCAGTTTGAAGAAGCATATATCGATTGTGTCGCGCAAATTCGAACGGAATTAAACATCTCGAGAGGTCGGATTCTTGCATCAACGCTCATCTCATCCGGTGAAGTGCAGCGAAATGGGTCCACCGAACCTACTGGTGTTAGCGGGTCAGCCGGTGTTGAAGAGGTTAAACTTCCTAGAGTGAAACTACCCATGTTCAGTGGAGAATTTGTGGATTGGCCGGCATTTAAGGAAATGTTTGAAGCTCGGGTCCATAATTGTCCTAGACTCACGGATTTGCATCGATTTCACTACCTCAAAGATTCTCTTTCAGATGAAGCGAAAAGGGATATACAACACCTTACTCTGATAGAATCTAATTACAGTGTAGCTTGGCAAATGTTGTTGAAATTGTATGATAATAAGCGAGTGTTGTTTCAGCATTATATGCAGGTTCTCGAGCAACAGCCCATGGTCCGTAACGACGACCCTGTGTCGCTAAAAGGATTTTTGCAAACTTGTCGTTCATGCATTAAATCGCTGGAGAAGGTGGGGGTGGATCTCACCCATCAGAGCCACATTTTGGTATACCTGATGACGAAGAAGCTGCCAGCGCAGATACGATTGGATTGGGAAAAATCGATAGCTCAATCGCAAGAATTAACAACTTTCGAGGAGCTGTCTACCCAGCTAGACGGTCAGTATAGGACGATGGTCACGACAGCCTCAGCTGACAGAGTGTTGTCATCGAACAAGGAGAGTAAAGGCGCTGCTGGGTCCGGCGTAAAACGCAGGGATGTTAAATCTTCATTTGTTGCCCGATCGGTGGATCAATGCGCAGTCTGTGGAACTGAAGGTCATTCCATCGTCGACTGCAAGGTATTTGGAGGCATGAATGTAACAGACCGGCGGGCATCGGTGATGAAGTATCGCTTGTGTTTCAATTGTTTGGGAAGCAGCCATCAGTCTCGCAGGTGCAGGCTAAAAAACAATTGTTCGATTTGCACAGACCGACACCACACTCTTGTCCATGTGAAGCGTCAAGTAAGGGATTCTGGGGATCAGGTGCAACAGATCACGTCGAATGTCATAAATGGTGCGCCCGCTATAGGAACGCAAAAATATGAGGTACTGCTGCCAACGGCGTTGGTCACCATTGAGTCATCAGAAGGCTTCCCGTTGCAATTTAGGGCATTCTTAGACCAAGGATCGCAAGCTTCGTTTGTATCGGAAAACGTAGCGCAAAGACTAGGATTGTGTCGACAAAAGACACATTTAAAGGTAAACGGGTTATCCAATGCGCGGATTACGGAAGCATCCTCTTCAGTTCTGTTGAAAATCGGATCACGGTTTGAACCGCAAGTGAAGTACAATGTCACAGCGTATGTTTTGCCGAAGGTTAGTAGGAGGATGCCGGATCGTCGGATATCGATGGAAAAATGGACTCATTTCAAACATCTGTGTTTAGCAGATCCCAATTATTTTGTACCCCAAGGAGTGGATATTTTGCTAGGTAGTGACATATATGATGAATTGATGTTGAGCGAGATACATCGTGGACCTGCAGGCACGCCTATCGCGCAGAACACCCGTTTAGGGTTCATTATCTCAGGGAAGGTCCAGGATTATGCAACTAACGCATTGGTACATACGGTTCAGGTGGTCCAGGATGATTCATCTGCGGAATTGCAAGGGTTGCTCCGACGGTTTTGGGAGCTTGAGCAGTATGAGCAAGAATCTGGAGGATTATCGAATGAAGAACAATGGTGTGAGGAACATTTTCTAGAAACATACAAAAGGTTGTCGTATGGGAAATATGTAGTGCGGCTCCCATTGTTATCGACATTGGACCCTAGCGCAGTGATTGGAGCGTCGTACCGGCCAGCTCTAAAAAGGTTGTGCCACCTGGACAAACGTTTACGGAAGGATGCCAAGTTGAAGGAAATATATTCCCAAACGATCCGTGAATATTTGGAACTAGGACAAATGAAGAGGGCTTCCTCCCAGTGGAGCGACGTTGAAGATCAAGGTGTATTGATGGCCAAGGGGGGAGCCACACATTGCTATTTACCCCACCATCCAGTGATTAAGGAATCCTCGACAACAACAAAGGTGGGTGTTGTATTTGATGGGTCAATGAAAACGAGCAATGGAAAATCGTTAAATGAAGTATTGGCGATCGGGACAAAACTGCATCGGGATCTATTGAGCGTGTTGATTAACTGGAGGTCGTTGAAATACGCATTCATGGCAGATGTCGAAAAGATGTACAGGTGCATCAATGTCCATGAGAGGGATGCTCAATACCAAAGGATTCTGTGGAAACCGGATGAAGGCGATCAAATTGAGGAGTACGCATGTTGCACGGTGATGTTTGGCACGAGCTGTGCTCCATATTTGGCCATAAGGGTCATGCAACAATTGGCCCAGGATGAAGCTCATAACTACCCGTTGGCTGCAGATGTACTAAGACGCCAAATGTATGTGGATGACGTTTTATCCGGAGCGGATAGTCTGGCTGATGCCAAGGATATTCAAACTCAAGTCATCGGGATGATGAAAAGTGGAACGTTTGAATTACGTAAATGGGCTAGTAATTGCACACAGCTGCTAGACGGAATCCCTCTGGAGCACCGGGAGACAATGGGACCGGTAAATTTGCAGGGCGATGAAATGATACGTGCACTGGGCTTATATTGGAACCCCAGTGAAGACGAATTCCGATTTCATTTAAACTTCGATATTCCGACAGGTACACCGACGAAGAGGAATATATTATCCACGATTGCAAGGCTATTCGATCCGATGGGTTGGCTAAGCCCAGTAACAATAGTGGGACGGCGTCTTATGCAGACCTTATGGAAAACAAAACTAATTGGGATGACCATGTTCCGCTATCTATTCAAAGGGAATGGGAGAAATTCACACTGGAGTTGCCAAATTTGTCGAAGGTGCATATACCACGGTATATAGCTTGGGGAATGTCAGGCGTTATTCCGCAGTTGCACATATTTTGTGACGCCTCCATGAGTGCATATGGTGCAGCAGCCTATTTGCGGATGCGAAAAGAAGAGGAATCTTTTCATGTGGAGTTGGTGGTAGCAAAATGTAAGGTGTCGCCTATAAAGCCACAGCTTACAATCCCACGAGCCGAGTTGTGTGCAGCAGTTATGGCTGTCAAAATATTCAAATATCTAAAGGACCAAATAAATATCCCAGTTGATTTTTCAGAAACGGTTTTCTGGTCGGACTCAATGATCGTTCTGAGCTGGATTCGAGGAGGAGCTACGAGATGGAAGATGTTCGTTGCCAACCGAATCAGCAAGATTTTGGAGCTAACCGATGGGAAACAATGGAAACACGTTGCCTCGGAGGATAACCCCTCAGACCTTTTAAGCCGTGGAGTCAATGTGACGAAGTTGTCTTCCTGCCAATTGTGGTGGCATGGGCCGCGATGGCTTCAATCGCCTGAAACGGAATGGCCAACCACAGCAGTATACCATGAAATGGACACAGTAGTGAGCAGCGAAATGAAGAAGGTTGAATGTAATTTTGTATCTGTCACGGACGAGTCCTGTCCCTCCTTACTGGAGAGTTGTTCGTCGTTTACACGCCTAATCCGCGTCATATCATATGTGAATCGGTTCTTAAGGAATTGCCGTGTTACCAAGACTGATCGGAAGGCTGGCTTTCTCAGTATAGACGAGCTAAGCGGAGGACTCTTGTGCGCAGTCCGAATGTGTCAATTGGAAGCTTTTCCCAAGGAATGGAACATGTTAATGAACGGAAAAGGTGCAACCAAAGAGAGTTCGCTGCTGCCACTTAATCATTATTTTGATAAGGAGGAAAATGTTATTCGGCTTGGAGGCCGATTGAGAGACGCATTACTGTCGAAAGCGGAGAAACATCCGTATATTCTTCCCTACAAGCATCCGCTGACAACGTTGGTTATACGTTTTAGCCATGCCAGTACTCTGCATGGGGGAGCTGCGATTACACTCAGCCATATACGAAAAAGATTCTGGATACTGAACGGGCGAAATGCTGTACGAAAGGAAATTCACCAATGTGTCGTATGTTACAGGTTGAATCCGAAGACCACTTGTCAGCAAATGGGAGATTTGCCAGCGGTTAGGGTTCGCCCACAAAGAGCTTTTGAATCCATCGGAGTTGATTATGCAGGACCGTTCAACATATCCCCTTCTAAAGGAAGAGGTCGGACAGCAATCAAGGGCTACATCGCTGTATTTATATGTCTGGTGACCAAAGCCATCCACTTGGAACCCGTGGGGGACTTGACATCAACCGCATTTATGGGAGCACTGCAGCGATTGATTGGCCGACGTGGGAAATGCACTCACATATATAGCGATTGTGGGACGAATTTTGTTGGCGCAAATCGAAAGCTGCAAGCTGATAAGTTGGCATACAGACGGTACATCGAAAATACTATCCTCTCAAAACTAGCAGATGATGGGATCACTTGGCATTTTAACCCTCCATCTGCACCACATTTTGGAGGACTGTGGGAGGCGGGTGTTAAATCGATGAAATACCACCTGAAGAGGACGATCGGAGTTCGTACACTTACGTATGAAGAGTTGGCTACTGTGCTAGCTCAAATTGAGGCTTGTTTAAACTCTCGCCCACTATGCCCTCTGAGCAATGATCCAGAAGACCTAATGGTATTAACCCCTGGTCACTTTTTAATAGGGGAATCTTTACTTGTGCTACCTGAGGGACAGGTTGATAACATTAGCCACACGGAACGATGGAGAAACTGTCAATATATGGTTCAGCAATTCTGGAAACGTTGGAGCTCTGACTATTTAACGCGATTGCAACGGAGACCGAAATGGTTAGAAAGGAAGGAGAATTTAAAGGCCGGCGACATAGTTATTGTTAAAGACGAGCGGCTTCCGTCTAATTTCTGGCCCCTTGGTCGAATTATGCAAACTCACCGAGGGAAGGATGGTTTAGTTCGAGTTGTCACGCTAAAATCTAACGGGGGCCTGATTAAACGACCGGTTGCAAAGCTCTGCCCTCTACCTATACAAGATAATTAGCTAAATTCTGACATTGACCCTCCACAACACTCATAAACTGCACTCTCTCGTTACAGTGTTGTTTTGAGTTTTATTTTCAGTTCTATTGGCCTGAAGTTGGAAAAAAAAAGGGAAAAAAAAACGAATCTGGATTAGACGATACTGAAGCTATCGTCAAGGGGGGAGAATGTTTAGGCAACCGAAAGTTTCTACCGGGGAACTATTTTATATTATAGCAGCGCAGATGTCGTTGCGCCTATGTTTTGGGAGTATGCCTTATGCATCTCTTTCGTAGTTGTTTTGGGAGCTACAGCGATCGGCAAACGTCTACGGTCTGCTCGTAACTCTCTTATACGGCGCTCTCGTACGCTATTGTCGCGTCGCAAGGTGCAGTTAGGACTAGCATATAAGTACTACATAAGTTCAAGAACCACATCGACGGCAATGAACAGCAAGCCGATGATACAGTCTGTAAGCGATAGCCCAGGAAAGCAGAACGCACCTTCTGTGCCAAAAATTGTATTTTAACTTAACATCTAATAAATCATTACGCAATCATTAAATCCGCGTGTAAAACCTTTCTCTGGGACCACCGGATCCGCCCCCCTAAGGAACCTCCACTGCCGCCACAGGTGTAATACCACTTTGTGTGCTGCATCATTATCTCAGCAGATTGGGGCTCCGTCAAGGCGCAGCCGTAAACAACACACTTTGTGATTTCAGCTTACCGTCTGGGAAATATAAAGCATTGAAATGCAAACATGATGATTTTTTTGCAGTATTTTTAAAGAAATTTTGATTTTAAAAACTCAGGAAAAGTCGAAAAAAAATTATATCCTGTGTCTTCTACTTTTTGTGTATAGGTTCATTAATTTGGCGCCGTGAAAGGTATCGCTCATTAAAATCTATGGAGAGACTTTGGAGCTAAAATTCGTTAACCAAACCTAAAAATGAAAAACTGCCAATTGGGAACAAAGCAAACGAAAAATTCCCGATGGGCAGTTGGGCCCGCAGCGTTCAAAAGGTATTTTTTTTAAATTTTTTTCATTTTTTAGCTTAAGCTGTTTATCTTTTCAAAAGAGCAAAGTTCTTTACAACCAAACGTAAGATACTAGAGTTATGTGAAAAAAACTAGCGCTACCTCTGAAAAAAGCTTTAAAAAAAAATACCAGACTTCAAAAATTCTTTAAAAAAAAGTTTTGCCATAGAAAAAAAACCATAATGCTTTAACAAATTTTAAAGCCCCAGCTCTATCAGAAAATGTTTGGATCCTTGAGGAAAAAAAAGTTCGATTTTGTCGAGTAGTGTTATCAGGAGGGGGTCAAAAATCATGGAAAACGTGATTACGTAATATATGGACAGCCCCTTAGAAACAAATTATGCCATTTGCTACAGTTCTATTATCAACTACAAAAGCACCGCTAAAATTTACTGCTGAAGAATTCAGAAATATATTGGCCTTTTTCCAACAAGCAAGCGAAAAAATTTTATTATTATTATTTTTATTAGAATCCAAAAATAAAAGTCTTTTCATTTATGAGCAAAGGTCAGTAACCAGAATGGCTACAATATTGGATCCAATATTGGATTTAAAAAAAACTTGTTTCAGCACTATTCAAATACTGAACAAGCATTAACGGATTTTGAAAACGAGCTTGTGAATTTGTCGGTCAAAGAAAACCCTCTCAATTTGAAAATGAAATGGAAGTGATAAATACGGAAAGTGAGAATAAAGTGAACTTAAGTGAGGATTTAAAATGTTGGTTTTTGAAGCATATGCCAACGAGAGAATACGCTGTAGACTTAGTTCGTGTATTAAAAATAAATAATTTGGAAGTTGCGCCATTTTATAAGTACACTGCGAAAAAAAAACCTGATATAGTTAAAATTGACGGTGGCCTTTATTTACATATTGGCTTAAAAAATCTAATGACTAAACTGGGCTCATTAAATCTAATAGTAATGCCAATGCTAGATCACGTAAAAAATTAAGTTGCTTTGTTTTATCCTATAGACATTGAACTGTAAAACTCTACTACAATTTAAAAAGGAGGTTTTTAGTCCGTAGACACGCAAAGCCCTCGTCCTAAGCGTGAATCGGACATGCCCCAAACGACGGCGTGGGAGGCATCTTTGAAGATTTTCCTGCCTTGTTTCGTAAAAAAAAAAAAAGAACTAGAGAGTTTTACTGAGTCCTTATTAATTCCTTATTACATTTTAGCAGAAAATAAATTGAAATTATGCCAGAAAGTCCTGAGCGAAAAATTAAGCGTCGTGCTTTCTTTACAAGCGGTAAGTGTTAAAATATATTTCCAAATAATTGTAGTACCCCAAAATTGTTCAAATTTTCATTTTAGAGAATAAGTCCAATTGCAACTGTGGTGATCTGACTGCTTCTATGGAGCGCCTATGGAGCGTATGATTTGTATGAAAAAATATTTTAGTTGAATTAATCTGTATATTTGTTTTTACCTGACCATAATATAACTCAAGGGCAAATGCAAGTGTTGGTCGAAGCCGTCGCAGAGCAAGCCGGAACCCTAAAAGGTCTGGTGAGGCAGCATGGACAGGGGAAAACAATGTTACAATCTTTCCCGGTACTATCTGTCCAGGGACTGGTACAGATGGACAAAGATATAAACAGCACAAACAGAGATTTATATGTAAGTATCATGTTAAACAAAATTTTGTTTATTTTAATTGTATTTTTACAGATTGAAGCAATAAAAAATATTATCCTGCCGAACGGTATTTTAAATAATTGTAAAAATATTCTTTCTAATGGCAAGTCGGCGCGGAAAAATCATACGAATTTTTGTGGAGTGTTGCTTGGTATGCATATCTGTTTGTCCTTCTAATTTAAATTTTCCTGCCTATTAATATATATTTGAATTTTATATATTATAGATGCTATAGCTGTAGATGCAGGGACTGGATCAGCAGAAATACAGCTAAGAAAAGCTCTTCAACTGCAAAAAAAAAAGACATTTCAAAAATGCAAAGCCAACGGCAACAACTGAAAGTACTGAAATTTAAAAACAAAGAAATTAAAAAAATTAAATTGATGAAATTGTTAACTGCACGAGTTTTCCTAATTTTGGGTATGGGTACCCAAATCACTACCCTTAGATGGGTACTCATTTCACTAGTTCGGGGGTAAACGATGTGGTGTCGCTGGTCCCCATGCCCTAGGACACTGCGGGTAAAAATGGAAATGAAGAATAGCATTGCTTAGGGTTTTTCCAGTGGGTTGTGGTGGTCTGTTAGGGACGGGTCATAAAACCACCTTCGAACTAATGCCCAGTACTACAGGGTCGGTTTAGGCAGCTAAAAAGTATTCTATGCATACAATCATATATTTTGGAGTGTTACACGTACAAAACACATACATGCTTGCTGTCCGTCGGCTCGTGTCACGTCATGAGCCGAACGCGGTCATTCCCAGAGCCGAAGACCTGGGAACGTACGCTGCAAACTCAGCTGCGCCCCTTTCGTTGTATGAACTGGCACATCTATATACTGTATGGTTACACTTACTGCGGTGACCACTTTCACTCGCACTTATTGTAAGTATTGTTAAGGGCCTGCTGCTGCCGACGAGACCACCTTATATAATTGCATCACGCCTGTGCGTGTGTGTGAGCCGACCACTGCTATAAGCTCAGCTGTGAGTGACGACAACTTTTTATTGGCCTGTCTCCAGCACCGCGGAAAATTGCAGCAAGGAATTTGCTAGTTTTTCCATGAGGGTGTGGGCTGTGCTGAGCTGTGTTTTGTAAACAGAGCCAACTGTAAAATTCTGCTAAAATTAAAAATAGAAAAAAGTGCACTCTGATGATGAAGTGATTGTGTTGGTGGCAGCATATATTGTTGCAAAACAACAATATTTGGTTTTGCGAACAGTTTTTGCCTACATCTTGCCCATTCACTTCAGGAAGAATTGTAAAGTATATATTCCTGAGCTGGGTATCAGCTGTTCAGTCCACACACTGTCCCGATAGGCAACTATCGATATAAATCTGTGGATTCCGCTCGTTTTGCTGGATACACACTCCAGTAATGCGTAAACGAAACATTCCTGTAAAAGTTTTTTTTATATGGAGTTTGACAGGAATTTTTCGATTCCGCAGTGCTGGATACTATGCTTAAAGAAACTTTTAACGAATCCTGATTCTTTATAGATAAAAGAACAACCTACATAATTGTTTGTGACTAAACCATCCGTGAAAATTAAATTGAAGTGTTTAGATTTCAAATGAGTTAATTTTTCTTGAGCTAATGAATTTATAAGTGCATTACGTGCAGATCTTTTGTTTGGACATGAGCCCTTGAAAAATTTGTGTCCGTTGAAATTTTGCTATTAAGACTACATACATCTGTGATCGGTAAAATTGCATTCAAAATGTCTAAAAACTCGTCGTAGACTTTGGAGTAGCTGGTATTCCTTTCTGCAAAAGAACTGAACAAAAGCGATGATGCCGGAAGACCATAAGCAAAAACCTTAGCGAGCTCATTTGCTGTAATAAAATTTAGCCTGTATTCAGGTGGAAGCTCGGATGCTAGATTGTAAATTAAATTTACCGTGGTGGACTTTATTAGGCCTAGTGCTCGTGTAAGATGAAAATTGATATGAACTTTGATTGTTTTAGATACCACCTTAGAAATGTTTGCAAATGAGGAACATGAGTATTCTAATTTGTAGCGTACAAAGGCTTTGTAGATATTTAAAGATTTGCTCGGATTCACTCGGATTCACTCCAAAGTGACATCCACTGGTCATTTGTAAAAACATGTTATTCTTGTTTTATTTTGAAATTATTTCATCAATGTGATGCACTGAAGAGCTTTTGGCAGCAATTATTCTGCAAAAGGAAATTTACTTTACCTACATGATTTAGTGTTTCACTGTTATGTATTATATTTAATGGACGCCTTCTATTATTAAAATGAATTACGATAGATAGATGCATTTTGAATTCATTTATTTTCTCTTTTAAAATGTTCCTAGCCGAATCAAAATCTTTGTGAAAATATTGAAACAGAATACAATATTCGTCATTTATAGAATGAAAATCTGATAGTTACCTTGACACACAGCCTTGTGAACAGTTTTTTCCTGCTTGCCGCATTTTAAAACCCTTTTCTCCAAAAAAATAACTATAAACCTAATACAGTCTATGTCAAACTCAAAATCAATTAGCTTCCGACACAGCAGAGGTATTTTGACTGCGTCAAATGCCTTGCTTATATCCAAAACCGCTCCAACAACCTGAAAGCCTTTGGCTTTGAGATTGACTACATTATTTATTATATCATTTATGCAGTGTGCAGTGGAGTGTTTTTTTCAAAAGGAATAAGATCTTTTGGGCAGTAGATTGTTCCTATTTATAAAAGATTCCATACGAATCTTTATCATACCCTCCAAGCTTTTAAATATAACGCTTGGGAGGCAGATAGGTCTGTTGTTTGAGACTATGGAGGCGTCTACATTTTTTTTTGGTACAGGAATAACCTTTATTCCTCGCCAACTATCCGGAATAATTACACTGAAGAAAATTTCTTTTAATAACACTACCCGACAAAATTGAACTTTTTATTTAGGCTGTGAACCAAAATGACTTTTTCTGATAGATTTCGGGATTTAACAATTTTTGTAGTAATTTTTTTTATGGTGTAATTTTTTTTTAAGAATTTTTATTTTTTTCATGATTTTTATCAGTGGTAGTGCTTATATTTTTCACATAAATTAAGTATCTTATATCTGGTTGCAATTGGCAGTTGGGCCCGCAACCTTCCAAAAAGTATTTTTTGTCTATTTTTTCACTTTTGACATTTGGTTAACGAATTTTGGCTCCACCGTTTCTCCATCGATTTTAATGAACAATACCTTAAACGACGCTTAACAAATGTTGGCCAAGAATTATTTTTCTTTCGACTTTTCCCGAGTTTTTCAAGTCAAAATTTCGGGACAAAATAACGACAAAAACTGATGACTGATGATGGCGTTAAGCTGCAGATACAAAGTGTCTGGGTACGATAATTTTTGCATTTGTCAGCTTTTCAGAACTGCATAGTTCTATGCAACTAGATATAAGATACTTAAGTTTTGCGAAAAATAAAAGCGCTAATTTCAGGTAAAATTAATTTTGAGTCGTTTATATGGCGTTAATATGCAAATACAAAAGGTTTGCGTCGGATTAAGCTGCATTTGTCAGCTTTTCAGAACTGCAAAGTTCTATGCAACCAGATATAAGATACTTAAGTTATGTGAAAAATAGAAGCACAAGCTCTGAAAAAAACCATGAATAATAACACTACTCGACAAAACCGAACTTTTTTTTTCCTCAAGGATCCAAACCGATTTTTTCTGATAGATATGAGGCTTTAAAATTTTTTAAAGAATTATGGTTTTTTTCTATGGCAGAACTTATTTTGAAGAATTTTTGAAGTCTGGTATTTTTTTTGAAGCTTTTTCAGAGGTAGCGCTTGTTTTTTCACATAACTCTAGTATCTTTCATCTGGTTGTTAAGAACTTTAATATTTTGAAAAGATAATTAAAACAGCTAGAAGATAAGCCCAAATACTTTGTGATTTCAGCTACCGTCTGGGAAATATAAAGCATTGAAATGCAAAAATGATGATTTTTGTGCGGTATTATTTACGAAATTTTGACTTTAAAAACTCAGGAAAAGTCGAAAAAAAAATTATATCCTGTGTTCTCTATTTTTTTGTGTAGAGGTGCATTAATTTGGCGTCGTTTTAGGTATCGCTCATTAAAATCTATGGAGAGACTTTGGAGCTAAAATTCGTTAACCAAACATAAAAAATGGAAAAAATGAACAAAAAATACCTTTTTGAAGGTTGCGGGCCCAACTGCCCATCGGGAATTGCGATCGCGATCATGTACCAAATGTACAACCCTTTTTCGTTTGCTTTGTTCCCAATTTGCAGTTGGGCCCGCAACCTTCAAACAGGTATTTTTTGTTCATTTTTTTCATTTTTTAGGTTTGGTTAACGAATTTTAGCTCCAAAGTCTCTCCATAGATTTTAATGAGCGATACCTTTAACGGCGCCAAATTAATGAACCTATACACAAAAAAATAGAGGACACAGGATATAATTTTTTTTCGACTTTTCCTGAGTTTTTAAAATCAAAATTTCGTAAAAAATACCGCACAAAAATCATAATTTTTGCATTTTAATGCTTTATATTTCCCAGACGGTAAGCTGAAATCACAAAGTGTTTAGGCTTATCTTCTAGCTGTTTTAATTATCTTTTCAAAATAGCAAAGTTTTTAACAACCAGATGAAAGATACTAGAGTTATGAGAAAAAAACAATCGCTACCTCTGAAAAAAGCTTTAAAATAAAATACCAGTTTTCAAAAATTCTTTAAACAACATTTCTGCCATAGAAAAAAAAAAATATCATCAAACCATTTCTAAGCCCCAAATCTTTAAGAAAAAGTTGGTTTTGATCCTTGAGGAAAAATCGTGTTGAATAGTGTTATCGGACTAATAACAATGTTAATATTAATTATATATACCATAGAAAGAATTAAAGTAGCAAGAAGACTGCAATCCATAGCTCTTACCTACCCACTGTAAATTATCTAAAATTATCATCAGTAATTATGATTCTAATAAATACAAGAAGGTAAAATAAAAATACTCTACCAAACCTTGCCACCTTCGGGCCTTTGCAGAATTTTCTGCAAAGATTCTGTACACAATCTATATATTTCTAAGTTTAAATGTAGTAGTACATAAAGTTGATAATTTACGACCGTTTAAAAGAAAGGGCAGAGATGTGTGGTAATAAATAAGCGACAAGCAACACACAAGTGGAGATTACACTTATCAAATGTAGAGCTAAGCATTAATGTTGTATGCAATGCGTTGCATGCACTCATACAACCCCCACGGTAAATGTAGCCGTTCCATGGGTCTAGCGATAAGAATAGAATATCAATTGTACCACATACATTATTTTTAAACTGATATAAGGCTCTGATTTTAAGAATAAAATTTAGTTTGAATTTACAACTCAACTCGCAAATGTCTAGACTTTTCATTAAGGTCTTAACACCGCCACTAAAACACAAAAAAAATGTCGTCTTCGTCGCATGGAACAACGGATTCAAGTAATGACCAATCAATATAAATATTGCAAGCCTCTTTCATAGAAACAATTCAACGATTTGGTGACGAACCTGGATCTTCCTAAAAGTAAAGCCGAGTTTCTTGGATCTTTTTTAAGGGATTCCGGCTAATTAAAGGAAAACCTAACATAACCCATTTCCGAAAGCGTCATTTTGCTCACGCACAATTTTATATGATGAAGAAACTTCAAGCAACTGGGTGGCTTTCGACCCAAAAGATTGGAGGTTATTTGTTGACAGCAGTAAGGAAAGTTTAAAGTCTGTTTTGTTACACAATGGAAACCAAAATTCGTATGTCCCTATCGCCCATGCTGTTAACATGAGGGAAAAATGTCAAACAATGGCTAAATTGTTTGAGAATATAAAATATAAGGAACACCGCGTGTGACTTAAAAGTCGTAGCCATGTAAACAGAATTGCAAGATGGTAACACAAAACACTGCTGCTTCCTGTGTATATGGGATAGTAGAGCTAGAGAACACATTACTCAACAAAACTCTGGCCAAAACGGGAGGAATATACTTTGGAAAATTACAATATACAGAATGCAGCTCTCGTGAAGAGTGAAGACGCTATTTTACCACCATTACACATCAAGATGGGAGTAATGAAAAATATTGTTAAGGCACTGGATAAGAATAGCGAATCAATGCGTTACCTAAAAGCTGTTTTTCCACGTTTATCGCTGGCAAAGTGAAAAAGGGAGTATTTGATGGGCCCCAAATTCGAAAACTACTAAAAGATGATGGAATTGAAAATATTTTATCTACGAATGAAAATGCAGCTTGGAACTCATTCCGAATGGTAGTAACAAATTTTCTTTGTAACCGAGAGTAATGATAACGTTAATATCGTTTAAGACCTAATTGAGAATTATGAAAAAATTGGAGCCAACATGACACTAAAAATCCATTTCCTACACTTCCACTTTGGACTTTTGGACTTGGACTTTTTTCCGACAAACCTAGGCGACGTTAGTGATGAACACGGAGAGAGATTTAATCAACAATTCAAATCTATGGAACGACGGTATCATGGTTTTTGGAATGAGAATATGTTGGGCGACTATGTGTGGACTCTCAGATTCCCTGGTTCTAATAACAAAGGAAGACATCCTCAAAACTTAAATTATTTTAATAACAGTAACATGCAGTAGGAAACCAAATTTATCACATACGTTTACAAACTTGTAGCAACATAACACCAAATAAAAAATTTTTATATCCTTAAAATGTACTGAAAAGACTAAAAATTACTGATTGTTAGGTTAAGGAATGAAATTCTATATATCAGGTATTTCTACTTTAATTTTATGGAAATTAAATAGGTAGAAGCGAAAAATGTATAATTTGTGTGGGCCTGCACTTGTGAGAATATAAAGGAAACATTTGACCTGAACAGGTCAACGAAAAAAGTAACTGTGAACAACATTTCATACCAAAGGAATGCGATCAGGTACCAAATGTACAACCCTTTTTCGTTTGCTTTGTTCCCAATTGGCAGTCAGACCCGTAACCTTCGAAAAGGTATTTTTTGTTCATGTTTTAGGTTTGGTTAACGAATTTTGGCTCCAAAGTTTCTACATAGATTTTAATGAACAAAAAAATAAATGTCACAGGACTTTATGCCGAGTTGTTTAAGTCGAAATTTCGTAAAAAATACCTAAAAAAGCATAATTTTAATGCTTTTGTATTTCCCAAACGGCAAGCTGTAATCACCAAGCATTTAGAAAAAAATATCATCAAACCATTTCCTTGTTCCTTAAGGAAAACTCGTGCCGAGTAGTGTTTTATCAATATGAACTAGTTTCTAAGTTTCAATATTATGTAAAAAAAACCGACGAATTTAGAATACTGCCCAATCTTGTTATTAATCTTACCATCATACATGTAGAAATTAAGACCATGATGAAATTATACAAGGGTTTCCCGTCTTTCTCTTTCGGATTTTATTCATACTCACATAAATCCGATTCTCTCTTTTTTCTCGGACGAGCACCCAATTTGTAGCTTAATGTTTGCTTAATGGCAATTTATCATTAAATATGGAAGTTGAACTTAATCAGGCAGGCTCCGGCTTTCACTTACTTTTTCGTTTTGCATTTTTACTTTTCATTTCCAGGCGCTCTGAAGGTTTATTTCCTCCTGTACTGTTAAGCGCAAAATTTACTGCTATTATAAACACGCGTTAGTGCCAGCTCATACAAATAGACCTCTGTTATGTTTAATAGAGATTTATCGATAGCCGAATCGGGCCGTTAAGCTGTTAGATGAATTCACTTTCTTTTCAAGTTAAGGGGTATATTGTATTTGTGGTGAAAGTGGATGTGTGCAACGCAGAGAAGGAAACGTTTCCGACCCCATAAAGTATATATATTCTTGTTCGGCATCAATAGCCGAGTCAATATGGCCATGTCTGTCTGTCCGTCTTGTTTGACACCTGGATCTCAGAGAATATGAAAGCTAGGGCAACCAAATTTGGTTTCCAGACTCATGTAATATCACACTGCTACGTGTATTTAAAAATTTCGCCCCGCCCCCACAAAAGACGAAAATCTGTGGCAGGCACAATTTTAAAGATACGATAAAACTAAAAACGCAGTATCGTAGAGAAAAACCATATCTAC
This sequence comes from Drosophila ambigua, assembly GCA_018150905.1. NCBI lineage: Eukaryota > Metazoa > Arthropoda > Insecta > Diptera > Drosophilidae > Drosophila > Drosophila ambigua. The sequence goes on from JAECWS010000080.1 coordinate 1,362,343, forward strand.
CAGATTGCCGAATCAGATCAGATCATAATTATAGCCAGACACGCTACTCATTCTCTTTCTCGCTCGCACACTCTGCCGCCTTATGTACGCGGGCGGTGTCTAGCGGAGGAGATGTAGAATCTAAATGGTACATTTAGAATCTTCATGTTAGATGTAGAATATACATTGAATATGTAGATGTAGATTACAGATGTAGCAAAAAAATGGACAATGGAAAATTTTTTTTCAATTCGAAAATTCTTAAAAATTATAAGCTCAAAAATGTATGTGCTGACTGAGTAATGGTAGCACTAAGTACATTCGCGTCCTCAGAAGCGACTCACACGTTCCTTCCTGTTAATTCATGGGTCGGCTGTGTTCTGGCTGCAGCAAACGATGGTCCGTGTGCTGCGCTTGCCACATTCCCAGCAGAATAGGATCGAGGGATTATGGCAGTCGTATGCCGCATGCCCCACTTCACCAAACTGGCGACAAGCTGCGCGTGGGTTGGCGATGGTGGTCGTGATCATGCGATGTGCTACATCGGGATTCGTCGTATTGTTTGGATGAGATGGCGGTCTCCCGGGGGTGTCTTCCGACTCCCAATGGAGTCTCCGAAATGGCGTCCGGTGCGAGTCGTCGTTCTTCTGCTCTGTAACCGACCTTGCATATCTTGGCTTGTTCCGCGGGGGTGCGAGAGTGGTCGGAATTGTCCGCTCTTGGATGCTCTAGAACTCTGTGGCCAGCAGTATTAGCTATGAGCGAGAGCGTGAGGCTGGTTTGGCATAGTGCCTCTCGAATTCTCCTAAGCGAGCCCAGGCGTCTTGCGCGAGTGGCCAGGCGACGAGTGCGGAAAATTTCTTTCGGCGCTCATCGACACTCGTCCCGACGGAGTTTGCGGATCCAACCGGTGCTGACCCCTGGATTGGAAAAGTGTCCCACAGGGTATGTCTCCTCTGGTTGTTCCTCGTCGTGATATTCCATGGTGGGTTTTCTGTTGGTTTTGACACTGAGTCACTGTTAAACGGCACTTTTACGTGAGTGAATTATTGTTGATTTTAGCTTGTCTATTAAATTTTTCAATTTTTTCGCTATCCGCAACCTGCGACCCGTCCGGTGACCTCAGCTAGGCCCCTCTGAGCCACCTCGAAGCCCTGGTTCCTGCCGCTCCATGTGGGCTTACGGTTCCTACGGGGAAGGTCGCTGCTGCACTGCCTCCGGTGTTCCTTTCCTCGCGGGCTTTCGTCTAGTTCCCCATAAGTTCCTGCCGCTCCATGCGGGCGTACGGTTCCTACGGGGCAGGGCGCTGCCGCACCATCATGTAGGGGAGGGAAATCTATACATTTTCCTCCTTCTTACGGCGATGTTTCATTATTGATTCAAAATAACGATTAAGCCGCACTCTCCGTATAAAATCCATCCCTTTTGGGGCGGTGCGGCTGCGCATTTCTTCCAAATTCTTAGAATTCTTTAGTACAGAAAATTCTGAAAAGAAGAGTACATTTTGTTATATGTGTTGCATTCGCTTAATGCGGTGAAACCTACTTGGCGGAGGAATCCTGCTCCCCTTTAGGCGGCTCAAGATCACCGACTTGGACCTGCAGATGACTGTGACGTCTGGAATAAGTTTCATTAGCATATGACAGAAGTGATTCCAACTAACTATTGTTGTTCAGGGTGTGCTCCTGGTCATCACCCCTTCAAAGCCAAGAGACAGGGCTATTTTCAATCAGAGTGGGCACTGCCGGGTCTAATTCTAAAAAGGGTATACTCTCCTTTTTATAATTAGAATTGTTGTGTTTTTGGATTGTGTTCGGTGAAACTTACTTGAGGGCGGCTCGCGTCCACCGATTTGGACCGCCTGCGTCAGATTGTGACATCTGGAATTAGTTTAAATGATTGTTTAAATGATTGTATACAGTAGTGGGTCCAACGACAAAAGTCGATAGATCGCGAATTATAAAGAATTTTGGTGCAAAAAATATTTGTGGTCGGATATGGTTATTTTTTAAGAGGTTTTCCAAGGATGGGCCAAACTAAAGTTTTGAAATTTTCTGAAATTTATCTTAATTCTCTGCCTAACAACCGATTTTGTATAAACGTACTTAAAAAGAGTTAAGGGGTATATTGTATTTGTGGTAAATGTCTGTCTGTCCGTCTTGATGAGCGCCTAGACTATAAAGAGACTAATTGGTTTGCTGTGGTGGGGGTTAGTTATACAGAAATTCTTGGCCAGAGCCTTTTCATCAATTGGCCGCGCGTGGCCTCGCTTTTCTTTCTTACTTCGGTCGATGTCTTTCTTTATTTCGGCCAGTGCTGCTTCTTCAATTTTTTTGGTTTTGATATGTTCACCTCGGTACTCGGTTGGGTTGACTGATTGACCGCGACGTGTATGCTTCTTCTTGACTCCTGATGGACTGCCTACTTGGGTGTTTGTTATTTGCCTGACTGCTATGGCGATGGACTGTCGATCGACTGCCTCGTCTCCACACCAGGCAGTGCATTTTATGGATCGGCCGGTCAGCGATTTTCCCACCAATTTACAGATATCTTATTTCGGAATTTTTTAAGGTTCTTGCATAAATATATATTGCCGAGTGGATTGCCCGGTAACAGAGTGTTACCTAACGCAATCCCCTCCCAACAAGTGCCCAATGTCCCAGGTAAGGTGATCGGTGTGCACCGTTACCATGAGAAAGGAATTTCGTTGGAACTTCGTGAGTATATTTTTAGGAATGTTTATTTATTTAATATTTAATTTAATATTTACTTAATTAATATTGTTGAATATGTAAACTTAAACAACGCACTGTGTCTTCTCTATTTTTCTTTCTGTTATGCATTATCCAGCATAAGTAAACATTTATGTATGAGTCGCAATGAAGCGGCGTTCTCTCGTCTCCCTTTTTGATTTGTATTCCGTCTGCCTTTGACGGACATCTTTTTGCTCTTCATATTTAGTCACAGATAAATACCACATCGAATATGTTATGGGCCCAGAATTTCTGTCTGCGGCGGTTGAAAGTGATTTTTCTGACTTTCTGAAATTGTGACTTGATCGATTGCGAAAATGGGTTCGGCTTTCCATTCAATCGATAAGCTCGACAATGAGAATTATAGTGCGTGGGTAATCCAAATGAAAAGCGTGCTAATATACTCTGAGTTGTGGTCAGTAGTGTGCGGTCGAGAAGTGAAAAATGAATAAGATAATGATGCGCAGAAGGCACAGTTTGATTTAAAAGACAAGAAGACTCTTGCGAGTATTATGCTGTGTATCAAGCCATCCCAGATAAACTATGTGAAAAACTGTACATCTGCAAAAGAAGCATGGAAAGTTCTAGCGGGTATCCATATGCCATCAGGCCCCGCGCGTCGCATAAGCCTGTTAAAGCAGTTGTTGTTCGTAAAAATGAGCGAAAATGAATCGGTTGTGAACCACGTAAATAATTTTTGTGCGATCGTGGAAAAACTGAAAGAAATTGACTTAACAGTTCCTGAAGAAATTTTGTCTATTCTGTTGCTATCGAGCCTGCCCGAGGCCTACGAAAATTTTGTGGTAGCAATGGAGACACGTGATTGTCTGCCAAATTTGAACTCTCGGAAAGTAAAGCTTCATGAAGAAGGAGACAGGCGCAAGGCAAATCAAGAATGCGCAGAAAAAAGTGAACAACGAGCGTTCGGTTCGGGTGTTAAAAATTAGTCGTCGTCAAAGCAAAAGACGAATAACGAAAACGGACAGAAGAAAACGAATGGCCCGAGTGGGATAATTTGCTGGTCGTATGGTCGTCGCGGACACAAGGCTTCAAAGTGTAGAGCAAAGAACAATCAAGAAAACACACCGAAAGAGAGAAATCGGATTCCGTTTTTGCGTGCGCGTCTAAAACTCTCTTTCCGAAGAGTATGTGGTGTGTCGACAGTGGTGCCACGGCTCACTTGTGTTGTGAGCGATCTCGTTTTTCCGAACTAAAAGAGCACAAAGAGCGAATTGCTTTAGCGGGCAATAGCTACATAGAAGCTGAAGGGAGCGGCACAGTGGATTTGATTTGGGAAAATAACCACATAAAACTTTTCGACGTTTTGTATGTGAAGGAATTGCAATGCAATTTTATGTCGGTGTCCAAGGCCATCGAAAATGGTTTCTCTGTTGAATTTGCAAAGACAGAAGCACGTGTGAAAAACAATAAAGGCGTCGCCATAATGGTTGCAAAAAAGCAGCACAATTTGTTCTTGTTCCAAAATCAAGAAAGCCAATGCTTAAATGTACAAACAAACCCAGTAAACGTGTGGCACGATCGTTTCGGACATTTAAACTATGAAAGCCTAAAAAAGATGATGTGTGAAAAAATGGTTAACGGTATTAAAACAAGTCCATTAAATGACATGAACGGCCAGGTGTGTGAAACCTGTGCAAAATGCAAAATTTGTGTAAAGCAATTCCCAAAAGCTAGTGCAAGCCGTGCAAACCATGTTCTTGGATTGGTGCATACTGACATTTGCGGACCAATGAATAAAAACTCCTTAGGCGGAGCTCGGAACTTCGTAACATTCATCGATGACAAATCGCGCTATGTGTTTGTTTTCTGAAGACAAGAGGCGAAATCTTAGTCAAGTTCAAACAATTTAAATCATTCGCGGAAAATTAATCGGGAAAGAAGTACTCTTGAGAAGCGATAACGGTCGCGAATACTTGAGTGACGCGTTTGAGTCATATCTTGTTGACAACGGGGTAAAAAGACAATTAACTGTGCCTCATACCCCCCAACAGAATGGTGTCGCGGAACGAGCCAATCGTACATTGTTAGAAATGGCCCGCAGCATGCTCTTTCATGCAGGATTGGACGAGCGATTTTTGGCAGAAGCAATCAAAACTGCTGCATATTTGCGTAACCCTGCAGAATCTCCAACTTTACCTGGCATGACACCGTTTGAAGTGTGGACAGGTAGGAAGCCCTGTGTCGGCCATTTGCGGATCTTTGGTGCGAAGGCAATTGTGTTGAATAAAACTCAACATAAGAAATTTTCGCCAAAAGGCGAAGAGCATTATTTGGTCGGTTATTCTGAAACAGCAAAGGCATATAGGCTATTTAATCCCGAAAAACAGAAAGTGATTGAGGCAGGAGATGTAATTTTCATCGAGAGCTCCTTGTATAGGAATCGCATGCCTTCGTCGAGTGCTGCTGAATATGTGCAGCCGCAGCTTGTAGAGTTCCAGAAGCATTCTATTCCGGACGAATAGGCCCTGGACGTGGCTAGTGAGGATGAATCCTTAGTTGAAATGGACGATATGCGAAACACAGAGGAGCCAGAAGGTTTAGATCGAGTTGACGATGACAGACAGTCGGTCGTCGGACAGCCGATTTCAGAAGGAGCACGAAGCGGTCGCGGGAGACCGAAAAAGGTTTATACGGGTCGGCCTGGACGCCCACCAAAGGAATATCACATGCTGAACACCATATCGGCTGAAGCTATTAGTGTCCCTGCAAATGAGGCATTAACGAGTAATCATGCAGCGGACTGGCGTGCTTCAATGAAAACGGAAATGAACAGTCTTCTCAAAAATAAGTCTTGGTCTCTAGTCGATCTACCAAAGGGTGAAAAACCTATCGGACGTATGTGGGTGTACGCACTAAAGCGTGACAAGGATGGCAATGTCGAGCGCTTTAAAGCCCGACTTGTTGCCAAGGGTTGTGCTCAGCGATATGGAGTAAACTTCACCGAGACTTTTTCACCAGTTGCCAGATACTCAACGATCAGGCTGATCATAGCATTGGCTGCAGAACACGGGTTGTATATGCACCAAATGGACGTTTCGTCAGCGGAGGCATCAGCCTCCGCCTCAGCGTCAGCCGGAGGCATTCATTGAGCGTGTGCTAAAGTTGCACAAATCGCTGTATGGTCTAAATCAGAGCGGCAGAGAATGGAACGAGAAACTCAATTCTACACTCATCAAGCTTGGATTTCTACCATGTGCAAGCGAGCCGTGTTTCTATTCTAGAAAAGTTTCTACTAATATTTGTATTATTGTTGTATACGTAGATGATCTTCTAATAGCCAGTTCCGACAGAGGATATCTCGAAAGCGTCAAGATTGCCATTGCTGACGAGTTTAAAGTGGTCGGTGGCGGCCAACTAAAGCATTTCCTAGGAATGGAAGTGGAGAGAGATGGCGAGACCGGAAGCGTGAGGGTTGGCCACAAGCAGTATATAGGGGATCTACTCAGAGATTACTCTATGCAGTGCTGCAAGACAAATGTTACACCACTAGAGGCAGGACATCAAGTAAATTGCTACAATCCGAGCTGCGTACGTGTGAATCAGGTGGCCTATCAATCATTGATTGGGTCTCTGATGTATCTGGCTATCCCCACGCGTCCTGATATTCTCCATTCTGTAGCGAAATTGGCGCAACAGAATGCTGATCCCCACACTGAACATGAAGTTGCGGCCAAACCTGTGCTTCGATATCTAAGAGGCACGGCTGATCGGCAGTTGCATTACCATCGTACTGGTCGTGCAATACATTGCTATGTAGACGCCGATTGGGCCAGCGATAACACGGACCGCAAATCATACAGCGGTTGGGCCTTCTTTGCTGCAGGAGCTGCATTTTCATTCGAATCCAAAAAACAGAGTGTGGTTGCCCTTAGTAGTACTGAGACTGAATACGTTGCACTATCAATGGTGTCTAAAGAAGCGGCCTACATTATCAAGCTGGTTGATGAATTGGGTGCTGGCGTTGGAAAGCTCCGTCCAGTGAAGATCTTCAGCGATAATCAGAGCGCTCAACATCTTGTTAAGAATGCGACCTTTCACGCACGAAGCAAACATATAGATATAAAGTATCATCATGTTAGGGAAATGTTTAAGAAAAATGTAATTGAAATAGAATATGTTCCCACTGAAGAAATGATATCTGATGTATTAACCAAAAATTTGTCTAAAGTTAAGCACGAGAAATGTATAAAATTAATGGGATTATGCTGATTGTAATTTGAAATGATATTTGTAAAGTCAAACATAATGCGTTGAGAAGGAGTGTTGAATATGTAAACTTAAACAACGCACTGTGTCTTCTCTATTTTTCTTTCTGTTATGCATTATCCAGCATAAGTAAACATGTATGTATGAGTCGCAATGAAGCTGCGTTCTCTCGTCTCCCTTTTTGATTTGTATTACGTCTCACGAAATTCCAATTCATGCAGCAGGTGTTCCTTGTCTGTGATCAGGCTGAACTTACACGAATGAAAGTAAGCACACAATTTAAAAAAAGGCCAAATTAGAATAATTAAAGTTAAATCAGGTAGGCTCCGGTTTTCTCTTTCACAAAAAAATGTGATTTACTCTTCAAAACAAAAAGTCAAACGACAACAAATTCTTTGGCAAAATGAAAATTAAATGGCTTTTTATACAACAAAATAAATTTTATGTCATCTTATTGTATGCAAAGTAAAAAAAGTAGCACAATTTCAACTCTAACATAATATAACAAGGGAAATGCTTTTTTTTCATGTTCAGTTCCTTACAGTTGTATTCATATATATATATTCTTAAATAAAATAGCAAAAAAAGTTACAAAAATATAAATAAAAACATAACAAATTTAAACAAAAGAAAACAGAATTTATTAGCTGTCTATTAATTCTTTGCAACAGTATCAAAAATCTTTGTTACAGTAAGATATAATTTTCTAATATTTTGTATGCCCACCATTAGCATCCATAACTGCCCTGAGTCGACGCGACATCGATGATATTAGTGCATTTATGTCGTAATATTTAGGTAGTTTTTGCCACTCGACATTAATGCACTTAATTAAATTATTTTTAGAAGTGGGACGACGTTTGGCCACCCTTTTCTTCACCAATTCCCACAAATTTTCTATTGGATTCAGATCCGGACTCTGGGCGGGCACCCAGGTGCGACACAGAAACGAATTGTGCTTCGGGTCATTATCTTGGTACAGCTTGTATTTAAGCTTAATGCTGTTTCCAGGATTAATGAAGCCAAACTTTTGCGCACTTCTGGTCAATTCATTTTTTAAAAAGGTCCAAATAGAACTCCTTGTTGATTATATCCTAAAAAATGCGCAGCTCTCAAGCGCCTTTAGATGATATACAGCCCCACACCTTGCCAAATTTAACGGTTGGTACAATGTTTTTGGCATGGAATGCTGTTTTTGGCTTCCGCCAAACTTTTCCTGGTCTTTCATTATAATGCATCATTATCTTTTTCTCGTCACAAAAAATTACATCTTTCCAATACTCCGGCGAATTGATAAAATTAAATATAGCAAAGTTCAAGCGCTTTTCAATGTTAACAGAGGGTAGCAATGGCTTCTTCCTTGCAACATATGATGAGTACTTGTGTATATTCAGTACTTTTCTTAATGTCTCATGGCATACGGTCTTATTGCAGAGTGGTTTTATGTCATTCGCCACTTCTCTTAGGATTGTTTGCCTTTTTTTTTAATTGTTTTTAAAGCTACTGCACAGTGGCTAGGCGAAAATCCTCCAGCTGAACCCTCCCAGAGGGTGCACGCCGGGCAATGGGCACTACATTACCCCGGATCGGGTAATGCATTGCCGCTTGCTCTGTCCGGGGTAATGCAGGGTCTAGCCAAGGCCAGTTTCAGGTCTTCCCGATATAAAACTGGGGAAACTACACCATGGCCATGCGGCCTGGCGGTCAGGCATAAAACGCTAGGGGGTGGTCGCCCCGATAAATATTAACCAAATGGAGCGGACTAAGGATAGAACAGGCACTGGGATGTCAGTCCAAACGTCGGTGGAAAGCGTGACTGCTACCACCGGCGGGCACGGGGAGGAGCAATCCTCTCTGCGTGTCGCCAGCGGTCACAACTCTGATATGGAGGGAGCAGGTTATATTAGTTTCAAAGCTACTGCCACCAAAACGCCTCTCTGCAAACTGAGCCGCACATGTGCCGTGGTCGAAACAGACTTGGACCTGGAGAGCGTGCTCAGTGTAAGCAGAACGGAAGAAGAGAGGGGATGAAGGCTAAGGCCCAATACAAGGCGGCCCTCAAAATCTGAAGCCGGCAAGATGTCCTCCTATCTCCCAAGAGGAGAAGTCCAAACTAGCCTGGGCTGAGCAAAAGGTAAAAGAGGGGCGTCTTCACTACGCGCAGCTGCCTCAGATGAAGGCGGCGAAGGACGAATTCACCAATAAGGTTTAGGAGATGATGGCCACCAAAAGGCAACGCTCGATCGAGAGTGCCAAGGACACTCCGGCGGGCAAGCGGCAACGCGGCAAAGTGGTTATCCCTCAACCTACGACGAAGGAACCCAAGCAGAAGGCCAAGTTGAGTGACGTGTCCAAGAGACACCTCATCGTGGCGCTGATCGACCGCAGCGAGGAAAATGGGAAGATGACGGCGGCGCAGTGGAAACAGGTCCACGCCCAGCTGGTGGAATTCCTTTTCGCGCGAATGGAGGACGCACCGGACGCTTCCATGCCCACCTTCGGCGGTGCGGGATGGCTGAACGGGGTGAAGATCCCAAAATGCAATGATGACCCGACGAGGAAGTGGCTGTTGCAAGTGGTGCCCAAATTGGAAGCTCTGTGGGAGAGGGCCAAGCTGGAGGTAGTGGACAGGGAGATGATCCCTTCCATCCCAAAGTCGAAGGTGCTCTTCCCCATTGCAGTCCAGGGAGACCGAGCACTGAAACTCCTCCAGAGGCAGAATACAGAAGTGCCAACGGCGGACTGGAAAATCTTGCATGCTGGTAGCCCGTTACCCAATGAGGGGGCCAGCACATGATCATCCAGATCAATAAGGAGGCAGAGGACATCCTCTACACAAGATTCGGGAAGATGGCATGGGGCGTTGGCAGTGTATACCTACGTCTCAAAAAGCGCCACCCCGAAGACAAGGACGCGCATACCCTGCAGGCAGGCGAGGTGGAAAAGGACTCCGATGCCGCATTACAATCTTTTCTACCCACCATCGGTAAGCAGGACCAGAAATGCCGTACTCGTACGAAAGGGCATTCGTGCTTATTTTATGTCTCATTACAGCACTGAAGATCTGGCTGCGGTGATGCTTGAAAGCGAGGACAAGCGCCTTATGGTAGCATCCTGCTACATGGCACACGACAGGCCAGCTCCACCGGAGGAGCTAAGGAGTCTGCTGGCGGAACCAAGTCCGAAAGACTAGAACCTAGATGTAGCAAAAGTGGGGGAGGAGCACACCTTCGTAGGCCCCACCTCGTCTAACGTACTAGATCTAACACTCGTAACGGGGAACAGTAATTTGGTATCTGGCTGGAAAGTCGTTGAAAGACCATCCTTCTCAGACCACAAGTACATTCAGTTTAAGTGCTAATTTAAACACTCTCCGAAGATAACTGTCTATAGAAACCCCCGGAACACAAACTGGGAAAAGTTTAAAAAGACAGTTACCTCGAAGCTCGCAACTCGTCCGGGCACTGTGAAATCCCCGGATGAAATAGAAACGTCCCTAGAGACCCTCTCCAAAGAGCTACTGGATGCGTACCACGGAGCATGCCTACTCTCGAGAACGAAAAAGAGAACTAAACCACTCTGGTGGAACCGGGACTTATCGCAATTTTCTGATAGAAAATAAAAAAGTACAATTTTTTACTTTTTGACTTTAAAACTCAGGAAAACTCGACAAAAATTATATCCTGTATCCTTATATTTGTGTATATGTGAATTACATTTTCCTGTATCCTTATATTTGTGTATAGGTGAATTACATTTTCTGGCTATCATTTGAAACAAAAACAGCATGCAATTTGGTGCAGGCGTTGCGGAGATAGCCGCTTACACACAGATTTTTTTCTTCAAATTTATAGTATAGATTAGTTATGCCTCGGTAAAGGTATTGTTTATAAAAATCTATGGTGACACGGTTGAGACAAAATTGGTGGACCAACCATCCAAAAATCACATTTTGGCGTTTGGAATGTTTGAAAAAGTTCGATTTAGTCGAGTTGTGTTATTGGTATAATGACGGATTGGTATAATAAGACCTTGACTTCATCGTTTTCGAACGTTGCCAATTGATGTGATCGTTGAAGTAAAAGAATTTATGAAAATGCACCCCAAGTATGTGACCTCATTAGCATGGGGTATGGGAACATTGGAAATGTTAAAACAAATTTTGAATGCATTCCAATTTTTCCTTAACTTTGAGATTGCATTTAAAACTGTGGGGCGAAAAAGGATACTCTCACATTTGGTAATATTTATTTTTAAGATGCCAATTAAATATAAATTCTTCTGCAGTATTGCAAAGTTTTTGTATGTATCTGTTAATATTTGCTATTGTGCCGCCTGCATTATAAACCACGATATCATCAGCATAAGCTATATTATTAATTTTTGTCAGTAAATCGTGAATAAAAAAGTTATGTGAGTTCTTCTGTCCAGGGTTCTCTACAAGAAAATTTTTTGATTTGATCGGAACTTAAGTTTTGCGGTTGGCCAGTATGACCGAAAAGATGGAAAGGCAACGCGGACGGTGTGGCTTCAAAGCAATGACTCGGGAGGAAAAAATTACGCTTTCGATTTGGTTTTAGTTATATGTTTTTTATTGATACTTTACTTAATTTCGTTTTAATTCTGGCTTGGGTTTGTTTACGTCTTAGCTTAGAGTTCACTGTTACACTGGCCTGCTGGGTGTAGTCTCTTGGATTTGAGCTGATGTACTATACTGTGTAGCCTCTTGGGTTTGGTCAGATGTACTGCCTAGTGTAACCTCTTGAGTTCGAGCTGAGTTTGGACTGATGTACTGCCTGCTTCTTCAGCCGAGCTTGGGCTTTTTAAGCAGCTGGCGATCGCACCTGAGACCAAGATTTTCGGCTGTCTTTGACCCAGAAATATTTAATAATTGCTAACTTATGATTATTGCGCAACAATTGTGGGATGGGGTAAGTAGGTCGAAGCTTAGTGCTTCGGTGACAATTGTTGTGTTGTTTTGTTGTGTCTGCATCGTGGCAGGGGATGGCTGAAGTTGGGGATTTGGTTTAGGATTGGTTTTTGCTGAATCTGTATCGCGTAAGGTGATGGCTGAATGTAGATGCAAATGGGTGGGGGCAATCGAGAATTTCGTGCTCACTACGCTGATTGCGAAGTAACACAAGAATGGGTAGAGTTTTTGATCGAGAGTTCTTAATTTTAGTAATTGTGTGTAAAACACTGTCTTCCACGGCTGAGATGTCGTCAAACTGACATCTTCCGAGAAATTCCATATTCTTCAGAAGTCGGAACTGTTTCCTTCTGTGCGTTACACACATACACTTCGACCACTAATCTAATAAGCCTCCCACTCTTCCAGTACGTGTATAAAAATATGATGCACATATAACTCTTTGTATGACGTAACATTAATATAACTGAAAAATATTGATTTTCATCGAAGATTTCTTAAATATACCATGAAATCGTTACTGTCTGTCATTAGTACAATTACTGCACAAGAAATCTGTACATAGATTGAGTGTCTTGCCCAAGAAAATCAGCAGAATTTCGACAGTAAAAATAAAATATAGTAGCATCAAAGTTAATTTCGGAAAACTTTACTTGTAAGAGCAGATGTACAATTTTGAAGTAATGTGGTCTTCTCGTATATGCGGTATTCTGTTTTGGCCCCTACACACCGATCAGATTAATTTAGTGCAACTGAAAATAGCAAGCAAAACTAGTTTATATGGGATTACTGATTCAGCTTAAAAGTTATGTTGGCTGACCAGTCCACCAACCACTATGGGATAATGTGTGTTGGTTGCACGCGATTAGCAAAAACTAATTTTGTATACTTTACTGAAGCGATCTAACGTAATACATACTCACTGCTAAATGAAATATAATTTGTGGGCGCTTTGAAAGACGAGGAATGATAATATATAAATAATTAAGTACAATTATAAATAATTACAATTATAAATATTTACAATTATAAACAATTACAATTATAAATAATTACAACTATAAATGAATATTTAAATTTTTGTTGTATTATTTTATACTCCATTTTCTGTATCTATGATTTTCGTACTACATACTACTCATTTGGCTTAATGCCATGGCATCTTCGACGCAAAGCTTTTCCATTTGATCGGAGTAGAAGGCGTTGAAGTTAATTCGGTGCACCAGATTCATGAAGCGATCAGCGGTGTTCTTCTTAGCCATATTGTTGATTTGCATTAGAAAATATATCAGCAGTCCGGTAAATTCCTGATCGAAGCGATTTATGCGCTCCGAGAACGTATCTGTCGGATCCAACGAGGTCTCCAACTGGCAGAAGTAATAGAAATTTAGTTAAACATTTCACATTTATTATATGTTGAATATTGTTCATAATAATCATCTTAGCTACTGAAAGGAATTTCAAGAAAACTAAACAGTTAAGGAAGATAACATAGACGAGCCGGTTTCATATACCCTTGAAGGTAAAACAATACTCCTAAAACTCACATTTTAGCTCAACCGGTTGTCCATAAAAGTTATGAACGATACCTTAAACGACTCCAAATTAATGCACTTATAACGAGAAGGAACGTGAGTCGCTTCTGGGGAGGCGACTCTACTTATACCCGTACTCAGTCAGTATATACATTTTTGAGCATCATTTTTTATACCCGTACTCAAAAGAGTTAAGGGGTATATTAGATTTGTGGTAAAAGTGGATGTGTGCAACGCAGAGAAGGAAACGTTTCCGACCCCATAAAGTATATATATTCTTGATCAGCATCAATAGCCGAGTCGATTAAGCCATGTCCGTCTGTCCGTCCGTCTGTCCGTCTGTCCGTCTTCATGAGCGCCTGGATCTCAGAGACTATAAGAGCTAGGGAAACCAAATTTGGTTTCCAGACTCATGTGATATCACACTGCTACAAGTGTGATTCAGATTGCCGAATCTGAATGAGATCGGATCATAATTATAGCCAGAATGACGAAATTAATTTTCTGTTGGTTCCCCCGCCTCCTCCTGCAAGAGAAACGTTACTCTATCTCCTTCTCGCTCGCACACTCTGCTGCGTTCAGTGCGCGAGCAACCCCTAGCGGAGGTGATGTAGAATATGAATGGTACATCTATAATCTACATGTTAGATGTAAAATATACATTGTAGATGTAGATGTAGATAACAGATGTAGCAAAAAAATGTAAAATGTAAAATTTTTTTTTTTTCTTTAATTATAAAAAATTTTGCTCAAAAATGTATATACTGACTGAGTACGGGTATAAGTAGAGTCGCGTCCCCAGAAGCGTCCTTCTCGTTAGAATTTTAGAATTAAAAAAAAAAAAAAAAATGTTACATTTTACATTTTTTTGCTACAGCGAGCGAGAAAGAGATAGTGCAGTGTGTCTCATGCAGGAGGGGGCGGGGGAAACAACTGAAAGTTAATTTCTTCATTCTGGCTATAATTATGATCCGATCTGATTTAGACTCGGCAATCTGGTAGATATAGGCATTCTCTACGGTACTGCATCTTTATTGTGCCTGCCACAGATTTTCGTCCTTTGTAGGTGCGGAAGTGGGCGGGGGGAAATTTTGAAATACACTTGTAACAGTGTGATATCACATGAGTCTGAAAACCAAATTTGGTTGCCCTAGCTCTTATAGTCTCTGAGATCTAGGCGCTCATCAAGACGGACAGACGGACATGGCTATATCGACTCGGCTACTGATGCTGATCAAGAATATATATACTTTATGGGGTCGGAAACGTTTGCTTCTCTGCGTTACAAGTGTATTGAAAAATTTCGCACCGTCCCACAAAGGACGAAACCCCTTCGAAAAGCATATGTACGAACGATACCTTAAACGACGCCTAATTAAATCACTTATGCAAATAAAACAGGGGTCGGCACTGCAATCTGTGTTTTCTGTGTTTTTTTTTTTTTTTTTTGGTGCTGAAGGTGGCGTGAAAATATTTCGAAATACTCTGGTAGTATTGTGATATCCAATGACCCTGGAAACAAAATTTGGTTGCTTTAGCTCTTATAGTCTCTGAGAACTAGGCGCTCATAAACACAGAACGACTGACGGAAAAGTTTCCTTCACATCGACTTTTACGGGTTTACGAGTACGAGTTTACGAGTACGAGTTTACGAGTACGGGTATACAAAATACCGCATAGAAACTACACTACTCGACAAAATCAAACTTTTTTTCCTCAAGAAACCAAACCTACTTTTTCTGATAGATTTGGAGCTTTAAATTTGCTTAAAGAATTATGGTTTTTTTTCTACGGCAGAATTCTATTTTTAAAGCTCCAAATCTATTAGAAAATATGGGTTTAGTTCCTTAAAGAATAATCGTGTCGGGTGCATTCATTATGGTCGATTAAAGTATTGTTCATTAAAATCTATTGAGAAACGACTGAACTAAAATTGTTTGACCAACACCCGAAAATCACAGTTTACCGTTTGGATCGTGGATGGCCCTCCAAGCAATGCTTGTTTTGGCATTTTTTAAATTACAGCAAAAGCTAAATTGGAATTACATACCAAGTAAACAAACATTGCACCAATTTTAGCATAACCATTTCTACATAGCTTTTATAGCATATATACACGTATAAGTACACAGGACATTTTATTTATTTTTTTGGAATTTTCATAAATTTTTAAAGTCAAAAATTAAAAAAAAAAAATATTGTACAACAATCATAAATTTTACATTTGAAAGCCTAATATTTCCTAGATGGCAAGCTGAAGCCATAAAGTAATCAAGATTTCTTCACAGATGCATTTATTAGCTTTTGAGAATGGAGAAGTTCATCACAATCAGATGTAAGATACTAAAGCTATGTGAAAAAAAGTAGCGCTACTTCTGAAAAAAGCAATTAAATTTTAAATTTAAAAAAAGGCAAAATTCTTTAAAAATTAAAAGCTTCCAATCTATCCCAATGTCGGTTTGGTTCGAAGCGGAAAAAATTGTTCAATTTTGTAGAGTAGTGTAATTAAAGCGGCAGTATCTTCATAAATTACACACCTTTTCTGCAACGGATGGCAATTTAAAAAATGTAAACTTAGTCTTTTCATACCCGTCCCCAAAGAGTTAAGGAGTGATGTATATGTAGATAACATATGTAGCAAAAAAATGTAATATGTACAATTTTTTTAAATTCTACAGAATTTCAGATGTATAGTCAAATTTGTCCTGAATTTTAATACGTCTACAGTTGCTTTTAAGCTATTTGATGATGTGATCATTCCATGTAAGCATGCTATTAAAAACCAGGCCCAGATTATTTGCTGTTGTTGTGTATGCAATGGCACTATGATTTATTATACCCGTACTCAAAAAAGTGTTGTTCGGCTAAGCGCCGGCCCATGGCAGCACAAAGAGTAGTTGATCATCTCTTAATCTAATGTCTCTCTTTATAACCGTTTGTTTGCTTGTACTTATGCTTTTGCTGGTGCTTTGCTCTTTCTCGGTGTTAGTCAGCCGCTCATCAGAAAAAGCAGAACACACTTCAAATTCGATCATCACCGCAGTAAAACGTTTGGCTGTCTGGCACAGTGACCTGCCTGCCACAGAGTTCTAAACTAAACCTAACATAAACATATCAACTTCAACAGTCTTGAACCGGCCCCCGCGTCTTCAATCGACCCATCGTTAACTCTCGTTATTAAATTCGCACACCTTTCGCTAGTTTTGGATAATACATATATATTAACTTAAGTAAAATAAATTGTGAATATATTAACTGAACGATCATCGTCTCTTAAATAATCGTGCAAAACAACGCTACTGAAGAAGCTCAGTAGCTCAACAAGTGTCAAGGGGTATATTTTATTTGTGGTAAAAGTGGATGTGTGTAACGCAGAGAAGGAAACGTTTCCGACCCCATGAAGTATATATATTCTTGATCCGCATCAATAGCCGAGTCGATATAGCCATGTCCATCTGTCCATCCGTCTGTCAGTCTTGATGAGCGCCTAGATCTCAGAGACTATAAGAGCTAGGGCAACCAAATTTAATTTCCAGACTCATGTGATGTCACACTGCTACAAGTGTATTTCAAAATTTCGCCACGCCCCCCTTCCGACACAACAAATGACGAAAATCTGTGGCAGGCACAATTTTAAAGATACGATAAAACGCAGTATCGTAGAGAATGACCATATGTACCAGACTGCAGAATCTGAATCAGATCGGATCATAATTATAGCGAGAATGAAGAAATTTATTTTCTGTTGGTTCCCCCGCCTCCACCAGCAAGAGACACACTACTCTATCTCCTTCTCGCTCGCACACTATGCCGCGTTCAGTGCACGAGCAACCCCTAGCGGAGGAGATATGAATGTAGAATATGAATGGTACATCTATAATCTACATGTTAGATGTAAAATATACATTGTATATGTAGATGTAAATAACAGATGTAGCAAAAAAATGTAAAATGTAAAATTTGTTTTTTATTCTTAAATTCTAAAAATTTATATGCTCACAAATGTATACACTGAGTACGGGTATAAGTAGAGTCGCGTCCCCAGAAGCGACTCACACGTTCCTTCTCGTTTTTTATTAACTATTATTAATAATTATGCATAATTATGTTTGACTAAACTGAAAAATAATTATAACCTTATGAGTTTTATTTTTGAAAGAAAAAAAAATAAAGTTTAATAAAACAAAAACCATGAGCTGAAAAAAAATGTTAACATATCTTTACTAATTGAGGCAAGACAAAAACAACAAATCAGTTTTTAGGAAAACAAATGTATTTTGGCTTAAAGATCCTATTTTTAGGGCTTCAGCCGCGTGTTGCTATTGCGTACTCAAAAGGAGTTAAGGGGTATATTGTATTTGTGGTAAAAGTGGATGTGTGCAACGCAGAGAAGGAAAAGTTTTTGACCTTATAAAGTATATATGTACATACATAGCCGAGTCGATATAGCCATGTCCGTCTGTCCGTCCGTTTGTCCGTCTTGATGAGCGCCTAGATCTCAGAGACTATACGAGCTAGAGAAACCAAATTTGGTTTTCGAACTAATGTGATATCACACTGCCTTACCAGTGTATTTCAAAATTTTTCCCCGCCCCCTTCCACCACCACAAAGTACGAAAATAAGTGGCAAGCACAATTTTTAAGATATGATAAAACTAAAAACGAAATATCGTAGAGAATTACCATATCTACCGGATTGCCAAATCTTAATCAGACCGGATCTTTTCCGCAAAAAAAAAAAAATCATTAGTTACTGTCTCTGATTTGAAGTTATATTTATATAAGTTAAAAAGAAAACTTTTATTTACTAACTGATTGCGCTGCCGAACAATTAAACGGCGTAAGTCACCGCCGTCCAATTCGCCGGCTAAGCCGCTGCTGCAGATTCTTTATGGCTTCCACGCCGCCGCCGAAGCTAACACAGTCGGCGTAAACCTCTAGTATATATGTACATATGTGACCTTAAATATATTCATAAAATATATGTTATACGTAATTAGCTCAGGCGCCCTCTTTCTATCTCTTATAACAATCATGTACACATTATTCTCACAATTACATACAGTAGTACGACCACACGAGACCAACTTAAACTAAATTAATTATTGAAAAGAAAACATTTCTAAAGCATATTTAAAAAAAAAATCACAATTTAAGATAAGGAAAATGGAAGCAAAAATAAAGAGCTGCTTTCCATAGCTATAAATGCGTAATACCTGTATCCAATTCGAGTCTCCCTGATCAACGTCGGAGTTATCCATATTGTCGTCACTGCTATCAGAGATCATTGACTTAAGCTCAGCGTCGAAAAAAAAACCCTGCGAGCGCTTGAGGTCGAATCAAGCGTTTTTGGTTGATATTCAATTTTTGTTAATAGTAGGCCGATTAAAAAGCAAGAGATAGAGACAAATGAGGAGAGAAGCAGAACATAGACAGGACAAATCAGTTATATAGGGGAAGAACTTAAAGGTATATACCAATTTATAAATGATTTCAATAACAGTCTCACCTGGATAAAGTCACAAAACTTAAGGCAGATCTTGCATAACTTAAATATGGCTCGATTTAAATGGGAGGACTCAGTCAGCATGCAGCTCTTTAGACACGAGTCCAGGAAGTCTTGATGCAGCCTTAGTACATTGTCCACGTTCTGGACCTTTTTCATCTTCTCGATAAATATCTGCCAATTGGGTTCTATGATTTCGATCATCATATAGTACTCCAGGTTCTGTATGGCATTCATCATGCGCTGGCGCAAAGTGAACGCTGATCGATACAGCTCAGCGGACTGCGGCGAGAACTTTTTAGCTATAGAGTTCTCTTTCCAAATTCTGCAAGAAATAACCAAGGCAAGTACTAAGAAGCGACGGAATGTCGAAGAAGTAGTAAACTTACTTGCAAAGCTGACGCTCGACGTGCTTGCAAAAGAAGAGCTGACGAAACAGCATCTGGTACTTTGAAATAGCGATGTGGTTAAGGACGAGCGAGACAGGCCACTTGACCTCGTAGGTGAAGGCGAAGCACTCGAGACCACTGAGGTCCAGGCGGTCCTGCGCCTGCCAGTATTCTTCCTTTTGGTTCATGATCTTTGACATCTGAGTAACCAGGTCGTAGGTGAGGAGCTCGCAGTGCAGGTCATCTTTGTAGGGATCATTGCGGGCCGAAGAAAGTCTTAATGTTAGACCGAGCAGATTCTCCAGGGTCATGGGCAGCACCAAGTCTACGTTCTTACATAGCTCGTCCTCACAGGCGTCCATAAACTGCATGGTGAAGTCGCCCTGGTTCAGCAACAAATAGTTTTTTACTGACTGCAGATGCCCCATAAGGTCGTTTTCCGTGAGTAGTACGTCAAGCAGCATGCGGGCGGCAAAGTAGTAGGCGTCGTTGATTACATACACGTGTCGCTCGTTGGTCGGATCAAGCTGGAGCTCCATTTGCTGAGTGGGCATCACTCGCTTTCCGCACTGTCGGATCACATTCAAGTACTTGCCGGTTCGCAGTATCTTGTCCGAGTACTTGTCCAGGAAGGAAGGGATCCGATCGCGACGCACTGTGTAGCGCTTTTCCCAATAATCGTCCGAATAGTGTTCGGGCAGCTCGCCTTGGTGGACGACCTCGTTGTCCTCCACCAGAAACTCATGGTTGCGGTCAACAATAACTCCTTTTTGGATCCAAAGTTGCAGCATTCGCATGTACGGCTCGGCTGCCTGATGCGTTAAATTTATCATTATTTGCTGGGCCGCTCTGTCTCCCTCCAGCCGCTTAATCCGCCCGTGTAGATGCGTCAGCACTGCAGCCCCCTGGAGCTTTTTTAGTTGCACATCCACCAAAGTCGTCCATATCTCCTCCATCACCCAGATGGTCGGCTTTAAGTAGTACAGAAGCTTCTGAAACGTCAACTGCTGCTGCTGCAGTTCCTGTTCAGATTGTACAACCAGAACCTAAAGGTAAAATCCGTGAAATATCATTTTTTTTTGAGGTGTGAAATAATTTCGAGCTGCATACACTTACGTAGAAATCGTGGGTTAGATCTTGGAGAGCCGCATTAAGAGAATTAATGACCTGCCCGTGGCCATCAGTGGCCGCCATCATCTTTTGGATGCCTATAAAGTACGATGCCAGGGGAAGGATATCCTGCAGAAGCTCTGTAAGCGATTTATCCAGGTGCTCATGGATAGTGAAATTTGTTTCATACTTGGCAATGCCTGCACTGTTCACATCTGGCGGCAAAGGGACAATAAAGTTTCCTCGGGTGCCACACAGACAATGGAGCAGCTCTTTAAGAAGGACTTTCTGCTGGCTTTCCAAAGGCAAGGCGCCAAGCTCTGGCTGCACCATGTTGTTCCCGTCTACTTTGCAGTAATCCCAAAGCATGTGCGTGCGATACTCATCCGGCAAGCATGTCACCGTCGTTAGAAGGGAGCTACTAGACTTAATGCTGACGGATGACTTCGTCGAACCAACTTCTGTGCTTCCAGGCGGACGGTAGCTACTCAGAGAACTGCTTGAAACTGCCATCAGCACGCGCTCTTTGATCTGAATTCAAAATATATGGATTTTGTTTAGAATCTAGAAAAGGTTTAGATAGCTCGCTCTAACCACACTCAAATCGGCGCGTTCTGGATCCTTTTTCTGCTTCTGATGGTACAGTTTTAGATTCTGGTTGCGTCGTCCAAATAATCCTCCAGTGGAGAGGACTGGGAAACTTTCGCTTCTACGATAATTCATTGGAGTCGATGTGGGAATGCTTTGCGACAATGTATGTATCGCACTATTGTCAGTCGACTCACATTGAACCAAGCTCACCGAAGACAAGGCACTGACCGGAGAGCCAGTACTGCTCTGAATGGTTGGTGATGGCATTTCAATCTTTAAGTGACTACCAGCGAAATCTTCGCAGCTAAATCGCTCGACGAACACAAGCAGAGCGTACATAGGATCCTTCCTGAAAGAAAAGGAATGTGAAAAACAAGACTCCCAATGAATCATATTGAAATACTGACGTCTTAAGTAATTGGGTGACCTCTGTGATCACTGTTTGAAAGTTTGGACGCTTTTGGCTAATGGTTGCCAGTAAATGCAGAAGCTCGTTAGATGAGAGACGGCGCTCGTGTGTGGCACGAAAATGTCTCACAATGATATCTGGCGTGTATGGAGTTCTATAAAAAAATTGTTTCGGAATTCAGAAAATACTTTGAGATAAATAGGGCAAATGGCAGAACGCGGCGAGATCCAATTTACTTACTGCGACTCGATAATGAGATTGTGTAGTACTCCACGTACTAGATCAAATTTGCTCATAATGGCGTGGATGAACTGATGCTATAATTCATAGAGCAGCGGTAAAAATTACAACATTTCAATGCCAGCAATAACACAAACGCATTCATTTGCGCTTGAGCTAGAATTGAGTGGACTCTCCTTGTTTTGTTTTTAGTACTTTAGAGTTGTCATCTGTTGCAAAATCAAATCAAAAGACTTCCACAACGCCGGTGTTTGCTGTTTGTATATTATTTTTATGAATTTTAACCCCGATACAATACATACATATATCGTATGTATCGACCATCATATGGTCGTATTCCGCTACACTTAAATCTAAGGCGTTTAAGTCTAGTTCTCAGACAAGATACATCATTTGCCGACTAAGAATTTTTCTTTTAAGCCTAGTACTCAGATCGAAAAACTGTTTGCCAGCAAACATGTGTCATATATTCTTCGAGCGGCCAGTGGTGTGACCAGAGGTGTGCACTGCACTCCGAACGGTTACACTGCTCAGACAGCTGCTTGGTTTTGTTTAAAGTTAATAAAATGCACTTCTTCGGCTGGGGCCGCTCTTACCCAGCCATATCCTGGGCTCCACAACATTTTATTGGTAAGGTAATGTGTGTGACTATCAGCATCAGCAGAAGGTGACGCCTCCCGTGCCGAACCCCGTGAAGAAAAAATGTTTTGAAAATTATATTTGTTTTATATATGTATATGAAAATTAATAAAAATAATTAATTATAATATCCATATAATTGTCATGCATAATTAGATTGCATTAATTAGATTTTATTTGTCTTCATTATTAAAATATTTCATTTGGTTTTGTGTTTCTCTTATTACAATGTTTGCTTCGTGTTTGCTGGCAAAAGATATTAAATTGATATCTTTTTCGGGGTGGGTCTAAACATACCAAAAAAACAAGTAAAAACTGCCTTCCGTACAGAGCCTAGAAAACAGTTTTTGCAGTAAAACATTTCTTATCGGTTTCATACGATAAAGAGTGTCTCCGGGAGAAAAATGAATATACGTGAATCGGCGTTTGTGTAAAGGGATATGTGGGGTACAGGTCCCGCTGCCAACTTTGTCTCCTGAAGATACTGTCGCCGTTGTTTCTCGCCACTGTCTTATTCTCTTCTTAACACTTCTCTTTTTCTTCTAGGCGCATGTGACCTGCTGTGATCTCTCCCGGAAACTAACCTTGCACAATGCTCTTCTTCTCGGTCACGTTTATTCTTTTCTTTCTCCCACGCGTCCCTGTTCCGGACTCTCAGGATCCACACCAGATGTCGCTGTCATACTTGCTCTCCAGCCTTAGCCACTATCGTGTTTATCCCAAGCCGTCCATAGCAATATTAAGCTTTCAAATCCAAATTGCATCATTTTTTGCGGTATTATATAATTTTTTTCGACTTTTTCTGAGTTTTTATACCCGTACTCAAAAAAGAGTTAAGGGGTATATTAGATTTGTAGTAAAAGTGGATGTGTGTAACACAGAGAAGGAAAATTTTCCGACCCCATAAAGTAT
Source organism: Drosophila ambigua (assembly GCA_018150905.1). NCBI lineage: Eukaryota > Metazoa > Arthropoda > Insecta > Diptera > Drosophilidae > Drosophila > Drosophila ambigua. Next base: position 1,385,563 of record JAECWS010000080.1, read on the forward strand.
ATATATTCTTGATCAGCATCAATAGCCGAGTCGATGGAGCCATGTCTGTCTGTCCGTCCGTCCGTCCGTCTGTCCGTCTGTCCGTCTTGTTTGACGCCTGGATCTCAGAGACTATAAAAGCTAGGGCAACCAAATTTGGTTTCCAGATTCATGTGATATCACACTGCTACAAGTGTATTTCAAAATTTCGCCCCACCCCCTTGCGCCCCCACAAAGGACGAAAATACGATAAAACTAAAAACGCAGTATCGTAGAGAATGACCATATCTACCAGATTGCCGAATCTGAATCAGATCGGATCATAATTATAGCCAGAATGAAGAAATTAATTTTCAGTTGTTTCCCCCGCCCCCTCTTGCCAACAACCTCGCTACTCATTCTCTTTCTCGCTCGCACACTCTGCCGCGTTCAGTGCGCGAGCAACCCCTAGCGGAGGAGATGTAGAATATACATTGTAGATGTAGATGTAGATAGCAAATGTAGCAAAAAAATGTAAAATGTAAAATTTTTTTTTTAATTCTAAAATTCTTTAAAATTATGCTCAAAAATGTATATACTGACTGAGTACGGGTATAAGTAGAGTCGCGTCCCCAGAAGCGACTCACACGTTCCTTCTCGTTAAGACACTAGAGTTGTGTGAAATCGAGAGAAAAGTGTGAGTCGCTTCTGGGGACCTGATTCTACTTATACCCGTACTCAGTCAGTATATACATTTTTGGACATATGATCTGTTAGAATTTTAGAATTAAAAAAAAAATTATTGATGCTGATCAAGAATATATATACTTTATGGGGTCGGAAAATTGTCCTTCTCTGTGTTACACACATCCACTTTTACCACAAATCTAATATACCCCTTAACTCTTTTTTGAGTACGGGTATAAAAATCATAATTCGTTAAACATTTTTAAACCCCGAAATCTATAAGAAAAAGTTATTTTGGGCCACAGCCTAATTCTAGTGTTTACTAGTGTTATTGGCTCATAGTCAATTGTCCTATTGAGTCTATATATACATCCAAGTCAAATTGTCTTATTTACTTTGCTTGAGATTTCCAAAAGTAAATATTCAATGGGACATTCACTTGGTTGTTTACATTTAACATTACATTTTAATCTAATATTAACATATATGTATAGCAACAATACTTGCATGTCCAATACGATCAGAACGAAAAACAAAATATTCGTCACTCATAATTGACAAGTCACACAACTCAGGAATTAATCACGTCTCGGACACACATATAATATCTACATTTGAATTGGTATAAAGTAATCAAAACTCATCAATTTTCTTAGCAAACTTTTTGCATTTATGTGGACAACTTTGAGACCATTTCGGTGTTTGCTAATAATTTCAAGCATGAAACCGATTAGGGAACTACATACTTATCACCACTCATTTTTTAAATGAGAAATTATAAGGGGCGAAATCTCAATATCTGAAAAACAATGTACTGAATTTAAGCTAAAGATATTATAATAAATTAATGATATAAGAAACATAACTATTAAGTCTAAGAGTAATTATTAAGAGCGAAAGCTATTTAAGACGCCTACTGCGTCGTTCGATCCAGCCAAAGCGCCAGTGGGAGAGGCTGGATGATACATAGAGAGGCTCCTCCATGCGTTCAATTATTCCATTTTATTCCCGTACTCAAAAAAGAGTTAAGGGGTATATTAGATTTGTGGTAAAAGTGGATGTGTGTAACACAGAGAAGGAAAATTTTCCGACCCCATAAAGTATATACATTCTTGATCAGCATCAATAGCCGAGTCTCTGTCTGTCTGTCTGTCTGTCCGTCTGTCCGTCTTGTTTGACGCCTGGATCTCAAAGACTATAAAAGCTAGGGCAACCAAATTTGGTTTCTAGACTCATGTGATATCTTACTGCTACAAGTGTATTTCAAAATTTCGCCCCGCCCCCACAAAGGACGAAAATCTGTGGCAGGCACATTTTTAAAGATACGATAAACCTAAAAACGCAGTATCGTAGAGAATGACCATATCTACCAGACTGCCGAATCTGAATCAGAATCGGATCATAATTATAGCCAGAATTAAGAAATTAATTTTCAGTTGCTTCCCCCGCCCCCTCCCGCAAGAGAAACGCTACTCTATCTCCTTCTCGCTCGCACACTCTGCTGCGTTCAGTGGCGCGAGCAACCCCTAGCGGAGGAGATGTAGAATCGAAATGGTACATCTATAATCTACATGTTAGATGTAAAATATACATTGCAGATGTATATGTAGATAACAGATGTAGCAAAAAAATGTAAAATGTGAAATTTTTTTTTTTTATTCTAAAATTCTAAAAAATTATGCTTCAAAATGTAAATACTGACTGAGTACGGGTATAAGTAGAGTCACGTCCCCAGAAGCGACTCACACGTTCCTTCTCGTTGTAACACGACTTGCCCCTGACCGCAGATCCAATGATGTAACCGCTTTTATACAAAGCAAAATAAAAGCCATTGGCTTAAAGGTGGGAAAATTTAACTTTTCTTACGCCAGGGAGATATCTTCCTTCAAGATAAGCGTCACCCCGACTCAATTTGAAGCCATTTGTTCCGCCAAGTCTTGGCCGATGCATTTGTGGTGAAAGAGTTTAAGGCTAAGAAAAAGAATAGGCCCCCATTACTCTTCCTGGTAGTCAGACTAGTGCTCCATCTCCATCCTCATCTTCCACCTCTACTCCCACCCATCCAAAAAACTAACTTCCTCTCTTTTAGTTACGTACCTTAATGCTAGTCCCATGCTATTGTGTTCACCGAGACCTGGTTAAAGCCGGACATCCTTAGTTCCGAAGTTTTGGCAGGTCAGTACACAATTTTTTGAATTGAACTTCACGTCGGAACATTTCATGGTCCAGGTTCAACAAGACCTGGAATTCATGTGCGTAAAACTGATTCTCCCAGGCTTTTCCATTTTCATTACTTGCTCGTATATTCCTCCTTCCTCGGATATCTTAATATCCAGCATCACCTGTCCGCTTTAAAAACTGTTTCTTCCTCGCTATCAGATAAAAACCATATGATAGTTCTTGGTGATTTCAATTTGCCAGGTTCTGTTTGGTCTTCGCTAAACGAGTCTAATAACCTTGTGCCCATATCACGACATGACTTTATCGACGGCTTGCTAGACCTATCCCTGTCTCAAGTCAACCATGTGGAAAATTCCTTGGGCCGATTGCTTGATCTGTGCTTTGTCTCGGATCCGACCATAGCGTTGCTAACCCGAGCCCTTCCGCTCACTATACCTGAAGACTGGTCGATATTGGGCCTACTGTATTGGATCGAATGGGTTGGCTATCTGAAAGTGCCCGCTGTTTTCGTAAAGCTTATTAACCTCATTAGTGATTTGAATTGGTCCGCTCTGTATTTGTGTACTGACGTTATGAAAGGCACAACCATTTTTATACCCGTACTCAAAAAAGAGCTAAGGGACATATTAGATTTGTGGTAAAAGTGGATGTGTGCAACGCAGAGAAGGAAACGTTTCCGACCCCATAAAGTATATATATTCTTGATCAGCATCAATAGCCGAGTCGATTAAGCCATGTCCGTCTGTCCGTCCGTCCGTCTTGTTGAGCGCCTGGATCTCAGAGACTATAAGAGTTAGGGTAACCAAATTTGGTTTCCAGACTCATGTGATATCACACTGCTACAAGTATATTTCAAAATTTCGCCCACCCTCTTCCGCCCCCGCAAAAGACGAAAATCTGTGGCAGGCACATTTTTAAAGATACGATGAAACAGTATCGTAGAGAATGACCATATGTACCAGACTGCAGAATCTGAATCAGATCGGATCATAATTATAGCGAGAATGAAGAAATTTATTTTCTGTTGGTTCCCCCGCCTCCACCCACAAGAGACACACTACTCTATCTCCTTCTCGCTCGCACACTATGCCGCGTTCAGTGGGCGAGCAACCCTAGCGGAGGAGATATGAATGTAGAATATGAATGGTACATCTATTATCTACATGTTAGATGTAAAATATACATTGTAGATGTAGATAACAGATGTAGCAAAAAAATTTAAAATGTAAATTTTTTTTTTTTCTTTAATTTAAAAAAATCATGCTCAAAAATGTATATACTGACTGAGTACGGGTATAAGTAGAGTCGCGTCCCCAGAAGCGACTCACACGTTCCCTTTCGTTGACAATGTACTTGACAAATTTTTTGACTCTTGTGTCCCACTTTCTTGTCCGGTTAGATCTGGAAAGCCTCCTTGGTTTACCAAAGAGTTATCCAGTCTAAAAAACTTAAAATCAAGACTTTTTAAAAAAAAAATTTCGAGAGTTCGGTTCTTTCTCTTCTCTCTCTCTCGCTATGTAATAGCTCGGTCAAATTTCCCCTTTCTTAACGCTCAATGCTATATATATCGATGCAGGATACGATTTTCACAGGACCCCAAACAGTTTTACAGCTTCGTAAATAGTAAGCGTAGAACGTTCGCACATCCATCCTCGCTATCATTTCTCAATATGCCAGCAAGCAATGATCAGGAAATTGCCGATCTCCTTTTCCAATTATTCCAAAAATCCTGTTCACATGAAAGCTACTCTGGTCAGCCGTATCCATACAGTTTACCAAGGTCGAACGGCATTTTCGGACCATAATTAAGTGAAAGCTCACTGCTTCATGATCTTCGACTAGTTAAGCCGGTGTTTTCACCAGGTCCCGACGGAGTTCCCGGCTGTGTACTTAGGTACTGTGTCGACACTGTGCTTCACCCTATCCATTAATTCTTCATGCTTCCCCCCATCTGGAAAGAATCTTTTTTTATTCCGCTCCACAAGAAAGGTAGCAAGTCTGATGCAAATAATTATAGAGGTATATCTAAGTTATCCGCTATTCCTAAAATGTTGGACAAAATTTGAACTCCGCATTTGCAACATTTCTGCAAATCACTTATATCTCCGTCCAAGCATGGATTTATAAGGCGACGATCAACAACCACAAATTTATTAGAGTTTACCTCTTTTATCATTAAAGGCTTTCATGGTATCTTGTAGACGGATGTCATTTACACTGATTTCAGCAAAGCATTCGATTCTGTAAACAATTCCCTTTCAGCACAAAAACTTGATGTTTTAGGGTTTCCGCCTATCTTTTGAGATGGATTTCTAGCTACCTTCATTCTAGGTCTCAAAAATCCTCTTCAAAAACTCCTTCTCTTCACCTTTTAAGGTTACTTCTGGAGTACCACAGGGCAGCCATCTAGGCCCCCTACTGTTCAAACTCTTTATTAATGATCTGCCTTTAGTATTAACAAACTCTCTAGCACTCATGTATCCGGATGATGTTAATCTCTGTGTCCAGTATAAGGACATTTCACTCTCGCTTGCAATCCGATCTCAATAAATTTCAATCATGGTGTTGTGCAAATATGTTACACCTAAATGCCTCGAAATGCAAAGTAATGGCATTTCATCACTCCAGCCCCTTTTTGGCTCCTTACAACCTCTGCGGCGTTTCTCTTGAGATAATTACCTTGGTCGATGATCTTGGTGTTAAACTAGACCCAAAGTTAAAGTTTTCTGAACACATTTCTCTCATGGTAAATAAGGTCATGGGCGTGCTTGGGTTTATAAAAAGGTGGTCAAATGAATTTGACGACCCCTATATAACGAAAATTCTCTATATCTAGCTTGCTCGTCAGATTTTAGTGTACGGCTCTTGTGTATGGTGCCCCCAGTACAAAGTACACCAGGACCGTATGGATTCAGTCCAGAAAAACTTTTTACTTTTTGCTCTGCGTGGCCTTAACTACGATGCAAGTGTGAGACTGAAAGCTCGTAGATTGCTTTTAAAAAACCTTTCAAACTTAGTCGTAGAAAAATGCTTGGGGTGATTTTTATGCACAACCTGATCGAGGGTGACGTAGATAGCCCTGACTTGTTGAGCCGCATAAACTTTACGATTCCTATTATATCTACTAGAAACTGTATTCCTTTGTTCCTTCCACTTTATAGGTCAAATTGTTCCTTGCATGAACAGTTTAGGGTCTTATGCTCGGACTATAATTCGCTCTACCTTATAATATTCACCACTAATTCCCTTCCCCTTCTTAAATCAGTAATACGAACATACATTTCCCGTAATTAGTACTTTTTCTTGGCTATCTTTGCATGTTTACCTCTTAGAGTTGTTTTTAGCTCTAGTTTGCCTAGAATTTTAGTCTAACACCTATCTTTCCTGCATTCTCGCGATCGGTTCGGTAACACGCGTCGCGCATCATGCGGCAGCGCCCCTCGGTCGGTTGGGTGGTAGGAGGGGCTGCGTTTCGGTCTGGGTTCCGCGCGTAACAGACTTCGGCTTGGTGTCGCATGGGCCACTTGATGGTGCAGTCATTGCATATCAACGTCCAGACAGTCTTCATTGACTTTACGGCCGCCTCCCACACGCCACCAAAATGTGAGGCACGAGGCGAACTAATTGAATTTTCATCAAAGAATTTTCGCTTAAAGTATTCTAGCTAGGTAAAATTTTTTGCGTTATCGCAACATGCGTGGCATGCTACGAAACGCTTGAAACAGAGAATTGACGAATTTGTTGATAGGTCTGATAGCCACTCAGCATGTACCGTGTTTGTTGCAAAGAAAACGAACATTGCAACATATGTTTTATAAGGTGCCTGCCGCGGATTCGATACGTGGTTTTAAAGGGGCCACATATGTAGATCCACTCCAGTAATATAGAAGAGTCGACGGCCCAAAAATCGATCAGCATGGAGAGAAACCAAAATTTGATTACTAAGTTTTGGCTTGTAGTGAAAGCAATGTACACATTTCTTCACGACTTGCCTATGCAGTCTTCGAGCACTGATTACACTACTCGACAAAATCGAACTTTTTTTTCCTCAAGGATCCAAACCGACTTTTTATGATAGATATTAAAATTTTTTTAAGAATTATGTTTTTTTCTATGGTAGAATTTTTTTTTAAATTTTTGAAGTCTGGTATTTTTTTTTAAGCTTTTTTCAGAGGTAGCGCTTGTTTTTTTTCTATAACTCTAGTATCTTATTATCTAGTATCTAGTATCTTTGCTATTTTGAAAAGATAATTAAAACAGCTAGAAGCTTATCCGAAACACTTTGTGATTTCAGCTTACCGTCTGGGAAATATAAAGCATTGAAATGCAAAAATGATGATTTTTGTGCGATATTTTTTACGAAATTTGGATTTTAAAAACTCAGGAAAATGATATCCTGTGTCCTCTATTTTTTTGTGTATAGGTGCATTAATTTGGTGTCGTTTAAGGTATCGCTCATTAAAATCTATGGAACGACTTTGGAGCTAAAATTCGTTAACCAAACCTAAAAAATGAAAAAATTTAACAAAAAATTCCTTTTGGAAGGTTGCGGGCCCAACTGGAAATTGGGAACAAAGCAAACGAAAGGGTAGTACATTTGGTACCTGTCTGGTTTCACAGCCTGAAATTCCCCAACAAATTCCTCAAATAGTAGCCAGTGGCGCAAGTAACGTAATTTCTCCTTTGTTTGCTATTTGCATTGACCACTGCATATAAATATTGTAACCGCTTATAATTACTCAATCCAATCGCCTATGCAACCGTTCTTTCGTCTCTTCGACTCGTGCCTTTCTCCTTTACTTTTCTATAGCGCTCTTTCGTTCTATTGATCCCTATTCGTAGCATCGCGTAGGACACGGGCAATTCGGTCCGTCTGCCCTCACATGCTTTCGCAATGGTCATGATCTGGTCCAGCACTTGCATGCCTTTGCAATCTCTCGAACTTTTCTGTCGTCGCATATATACATACGCATATATTCGGTCAATTGGTGACACACGAATCGTGGTCTATATATGCATCTCGCTTCCAAGTTTCTTCCGCTATCGCTAGACTTTTTCTTAAAATTAAACGGGTTTCAACTGCTATTAAAAACGCTTAATAGCCAAACAGTACCTGATCGCGTTCCTTTGGTATGAAATGTTGTTGACAGTTACTTTTCAGGTCAAATGTTTGCTTTATATTATCACAAGTGCAGGTCCACACAAATTTGATCTCGTCGCGTCTACCTAAACATATTTCAATAAAACCAAAGTAGAAATACCTGAGATATGGGATTTCATTCCTCAACTTATACAACAATCAGTAATTTTTAGTCTTTTCAGTCAATTGTTAGGATATACGAACTTCTTTTGGTTTGGTTTGCTAATGCTTGTTAACATTTTTTAAAATAATTAAAGTTTTCTGTCTGAGAGATGAGATTCCACACATAATCGCCCATCATGTTCTCATTCCAAACACCTCTCTCCGTGTTCATCACTAACGTCGCCTAGGTTTGTCGGAAAAAAATTCAAGTGGGAGTGCAGGAAATGGACTTTAAGTGACATATTTGCACCGATTTTTTTTTTAAATCTTAATTAACTCTTGGACGATATTAACAATCATCAGACTTGCTCTTTCTAAGAAAGTTTGTTACTTTCATTCGGAATGAGTTCCAAGTTCATTCTTAGATAACATATTTGGAAATCCATCATCTTTTAGTAGCTTTTTTATATGGGGACCATCAAATACTCCTTCTTTCACTTTTGCCAGCGATAGACGTGGAAAAACAGCTTTTAGGTAACGCATTGATTCGCCTTCCTTATTCAGTGCTTTAACAAAATTTTTCATTAGTCCCAGCTTAATGTGTAATGGTGGTAAAATAACGTCTTTAAACTTCACGAGAGCTGAATTCTGTATGTTGTAATTTTCCAAAGTATGTTCCTCCCGTTTTGGCCAGAGTTGTCTTGATGCTCTTCTCTAGATCTACTATCCCATAGACACAGGGACCAGCAGTATTTTGTGTAACCACCTTGCAATCCAGTTAACATGGCTACGACTTTTAAGTCACATGCGACCTTCCACTGGTGTTCATTATCTATATATAAATTATTCTATTATTGTTCCCTAATGCACACCGAGGCGTCAGCCGTCGGTAATGAAAGAACGGGATTGAGATTAGGTATTTATTACCGGCCACGATCGGCTCGGTCAGAATCGAGTTAAAAACTAAAATATAAAAATGTTATAATTATCCATAGGGTCCCCCAGCCTGGGCAGCGCTGCTTGAGCAGCGGTCTCGAGTTTCGCTACGTCAGCGCCTCGTGCGGACCCAGTTGGTCGGGCGGATGTTTATGCAACATAGTAATATGTTGCCGCCCCTTTCCATGCCAGTGCTGGGTCAGCATTCTTATAACTAAGACCCCTGTCGATACCCTATGGCTGGTGGGGAGTGTTTACTTATATAAAAGAAAGTCGTGTCTGTTACAACACTTATAACTCGAGAACGGCTGGACCGATTGCCTTGGTTTTTGATTTGTTGGATTTGTTTCCGTCCCGAATAGCAGAATACATCTAAAAAACTCGATATGCGCAATGAATAGATGCATTTCAATAGATGCTGATTTTTTTATTACAAATATCGAGTTTTCATTGATTTTCTTTCTCCATGTCAAACATTTGTTGTCCAATCCTGTCAAATAGTCAATACCTTTGTTTGCCAGCATTGTGGAGCATTGAAGTTTGCTGGTGAAACTACGAATCACTACGAACTGTTAATGGTATTGTGTGCCCCACCTTTCGTGCAGCATGTCAAGAGCTAAATTTGCTTGAAAACGATACTCATTGGGACACGACAATCGCTGAAGCAATTAGTTCTGCATCTCCAAGTCAGATACGCACATTATTTGCTATCATCATTTCAACATGCTTCCCATCCAACCCACGTGACCTGTGGAACAAATACAAAGATAACATGTCAGAAGATATTTTACATCGAATTCGCGTCAGCTCAAGAAATTCCGATCTTGAGGTGAATGAGGAGATCCGTAACCAGACTTTGCTCTTGATCGAAGATATGTGTTACCTCATGTGCGGTAGTTTGTTAGTTAGGTTAGGAATGCCAGCGCCAGATCGCGGAATGGCGCATTTAATAGAGAATTGGAACATGAACGTGAATATGATCCACATGAACCAATCCGATAATCCAATCAGTTCAAACGAATGTACCTCTGTTGAATCCTAAGCAGAGGGAAGTCTATGATACACTGATTAATGCAATTGATGATGGAAATGGCGGCTTATTTTTTTTGGATGCCCCCGGTGGAACTGGGAAGACATTCCTCATGTCATTGATTTTGGCCACTGTACGTGCGAGATCCGAAATTGCGGTAGCAATGGCTTCTTCTGGAATAGCGCCAACATTGTTAGACGGATGCCGTACGGATCACTCAGCGTTAAAATTGCCATTAAACCTTCAAACTACTGAACAACCGACATGTAAGATTTCGAAACACTCCGCAATGGCCAAAGTTTTAGTGGCATCAAAAATCATCATATGGGACGAATGCACAATGGCGCACAAACGCGCATTGGAGGCACTAGACCGAACATTAAAAGATCTGCGAAATGACTCGAGATGTTTTGGTGGTGCAATGATTTTATTATCTGGCGATTTCCGACAAACACTACCAGTCATTCCAAGATCTACTGCTGCCGACGAAATAAACGCTTGCCTCAAAGCATCAAATCTGTGGCGATATGTAAAGAAGCTTCAACTGTCTGTAAATATGAGAGTTGCATTGTTGAACGATCTATCTGCTGATTTCTCGAAGCAATTGCTGACCATCGGTAATGGCCGTGTTCCTGTTGACAAATCGAGCGGTTTGATTTCATTTCCTCCTATATAAATATATTATTTTGTATCATTGCTTTACGTTCATCAAAGCCTAAATTAGTTCAGCTAAAAAGTAACACGACATTCATTGACTGTTAGGCGGTACGAAGTTTGCCGGGTCAGCTAGTATTTAATATTTTCAAACAATTTAGCCTGTTGAGGAACGCATCCGATACTATTTTGTCATCTTTATATATTAAGTCCATCTCGAAGACAAAAGGAAATTAGGATAGAATGTAAGAGAAGAAAAAACAGCTGTATTCGCTTGCCGCTGTACAGAAAAGACAGCGAACCGAACAAGAAATACAAATAAATACAGTCCACTAAAATCAAGTTACTCAAAAGGGAGTATTCCAGAACATGGGTGGATGGGTATGTGGATCCGGAGGAAGACAACATTATCTACGAGGAGAAATATCTAAAGGCACATGCTATGCTTTTGGAGAGGAAGGAGTTTCTACAAGCAACTATAGCTACAACAAACATCGGGAATGGCAGCAATGGCCTTCAACTACAAAACGACGCCGTACTCAGTCTGCTACAACAACAACAACAGCTATTCGAGCAGTTAGCTGCAAACCAGAACACAACCAACATGTCCGTGCATGCTTATGGTGACGGCGAAGTAAGAGGTACGGCGAATTCGAATTCTGCAGTTGGTGCGGCGCCATCAGTGCAAAGCGAATTACCTAAAATTCAAATCAAGCGGTTCGCTGGCAACTACACAGAGTGGCCAGCCTTTCAGGATATCTATGAAAGTACAATTCATAGCAAACAGCATTTGACGAACACACAGAAGTTCCATCATTTGAAAACACTACTGATCGATGAAGCTGCCAACTTGGTACGTCATTTGGCAATTACTGACACTGCTTACAGCACTGCATGGGAGCGTCTAAAAGAAAGGTACAATCGGCCGCGGCATATTGTAAATACGTTTTTGCAACAATTTATGAGCTTGCCAATAACTACTAAAATTGATGCGGCGGTTTTGCGTAAGGTATCCGACGGCGCAAACGAGATTGTTCGTGGTCTGGATGCTGTTAACCAAACGGGACGCGACTGTTGGATCATCTATCTGGCACTGGAGAAACTTGACGCTGACACGAGGCGCAGGTGGATTGAACGCAGTATGGACAAAGATTCACCCACTCTCGACGACTTCTTCAAGTTCTTGGATGATCGTTGCGAGGAATTGGAACTGAGCAAAGGGGAGCTTGTGACCGTCGGCAAAGCAGCTATGCAAGGAGACAAACCAAAACGCTTAACACATTCGATGGTGGCGGTTGAAGGCAGCAACTGCACCAAATGCCATTCGACAGAACACATTCTGTATGGCTGTTCTCAGTTTTTGGACATGACAGTTTTGCAACGACGATATTTTGTTAAAGATAAGTCTTTATGTTACAACTGTATGAAACCTGGTCATTTGAGCAGCAAGTGTAAATCCAAATACACATGCAAACACTGCAAAGGTCATCACCACACCTTACTCCATTCACAAGGTACTACATCGAGCACTATTGGGAGCTTTGCTCAAACTGAGGAGGAGTATGGGAGCAATTCAAATGCTCAACACAACAATGCACATTCAAGCCACGTTGCCCAAGTAGAAGGTGCATCTTCGGTTGTATGTGCGCAAGGCACTGCAACATCTACACTAACGAATGGATTGAGTAGAAGCACATTACCCACGGCCATAGTGTATGTTCAAAACGCAAAGGGAGAATACATAACCTGTCGGCTCTTGTTGGATACAGGCTCAGAACTCTCCTATGTATCGGAACGCTGCATTCACGCTCTTGGCTTGACCCGTTCACATTCACGCATTATGGTTTCGGGAATATCGTCAGTAAAAGCTGACACCACAAGGGGCTGCAGCAAACTCCACATCAAGTCCCGGATTTCTGATGATCATCTGCATGTATACGCCCAGGTACTTGGCAGTATTTCGTCATCACTGGGAAGGCAAAACATCGACGCATCGGCACTCAAGGTGTTCAATGATCTACAATTGGCTGACACAAACTTCTGTACTAACGCACCGATCGACATTCTATTGGGTAGCGAACACGTATGGTCTACACTTACAGGAAGGAAGATGTATGACAGCAAGGGCAATCTTATCGCCATTTCATCGGTTTTCGGATGGGTTATCACGTCACTCATGACACCCCAAACACGCAACGCAATTACACTTACCACAACCTTCGATATAGAATCGTCGCTCCAGAAGTTTTGGGAGCTGGAGAGCGTCGACTGTACTACTAAACTAGAACCCGAGGATGAACAGGTCGAGAAACACTTTCTCGCCACACACACTCGAGATGAAAAGGGGAAGTACATCGTGGAGCTTCCATTCAACACTGCACATCCTGAATTTGGAGACACTCTACAAGGAGCTCTCAACCGTTTCAAATCGGTAGAACGGCGCTTACAACACAATGAGCCGCTACGAATCCAATACATAAATTTCATGCGAGAATATCAATCGTTGGGACACATGCGACACATGGGACTACCGTCAAACGAAACCACTGCTGGGCATCATTTCTACATGCCACACCACCCTGTGTTGGGTCGAAAACTCCGTGTAGTTTTTGATGGTTCATTTCGTGACGCCAATGGAAAGGCCTTGAACGACACTCTTTTTGTAAGACCCAGCATCCAACGCGATCTGTTTGCTGTGTGCCTCCGCTTCAGAATGTACAAATTCGTATTCTCAGCTGACATTGTGAAAATGTTCCGCCAAATATGGGTCAGCAGCAAGCATCGAGACTTTCAGAGGATCATCTGGAGAGAAGATCCATCGGAACAAATCAAGCACTTCCAACTTTGTACTGTCACATACGGAACCTCCTGTGCACCATTCCTAGCAGTTCGTGTATTGGAACAACTGGCTTCGGATCACCGGCACGGATTCTCCGATGCTTCAATCAAGGCATACGCTGCTGTAGTGTACAGTAGAGTAATACACGACGATGGCTCTATTTCCGTATCGATAGTAGCTGCATAGACGAGGGTGGCCCCACTCAAGCAACAATCGTTGCCACGCCTGGAACTTTGCGGAGCGCTTCTACTGAGCCAACTTATACGCTCAATTAAGTCTGCATTACGACAGAGAAACACCACTGTCTTTGCATGGTGCGATTCTACAATTGTTTTATCATGGCTATCATATGCACCAGCCCAGCTGAAGACATTTGTTGGGAACCGCACATCGGAAATTCTGGACTCCATCCCACGCCATGCTTGGCGTCACGTGGACTCCAAAACAAACCCAGCTGACTGTGCGTCCAGAGGCCTCATGGCTGCCGACCTTATGGACTTTCAGTTATGGTGGACTGGTCCCATGTGGCTACGGGACAGGGATCAATTCATGGTAAAGTTGAACAACTCAAGGTATTACTTATCTCTTTCAGGAAATGGCATACAAAATGAAGTCAAAGCCAATTGCTTGTCCACATTGGCCGAATTACAATTGGTTAACCCGCTGGAGGAACTAGTAGCCCGAGTTTCTTCCTGGCTGAAGCTCGTCCATTGCTTCATTGAACGCACAAAGCATCCATCTCGGGACAGAAGCTCCACATCTCTTACATTTGAGGAGCTCCAAACGGCACGCATTATGTGTTTGCGACAAACACAAACATGCTTAAAAGACGACTACCAACTTCTACTTGCCAAGAAACCATTACGGAGCCGATCTCAACTGGTGAAACTTTCACCAATCATTGACAAGGACAATGTACTCAGGGTTGGCGGACGATTGCATCACTCGCAACTGCCCACTGAAGCAAAACACCCAGTTTTGCTGCCAAAACACCATCGCGTCACGAAACTCATCCTGGAACACGAGCACCGAGTCAACCTGCACCCAGGTGTTTCTGCACTATTCGTTATTGTTCGCCAAAGATTCTGGATATTCGGCGCACGTAATCTCATACGCAAAATTACACACGACTGCTTGGCTTGCTTTCGACAAAGACAGCACACATCACAGCAACGAATGGCTGATCTACCCAGCATTCGTATAACGCAGGCGCTGCCATTTGTCAACACCGGTTGCGACTATGCTGGGCCAATCCTTCTCAAGGATGGCAAGGGTCGCAAGCCACGCAACAGTTTGCCTAGTCACGTCGGCAATACACTTGGAACTTGCCACTGATCTCACCACTGAAACGTTCCTGGCTGCGCTGCGGCGCTTCATATCTCTAAGTGGCAGGTGCAGCAAAATCTACAGCGACAACGGCACAAATTTCATCGGTGCAAAACGCTCACTCGATGAAATGCAAACACTACTGGCGTCACAGCAACGCACCAACCTGATCACCCATACCCTGGCGGATGATGGCATCCAATGGGTTTTCATTCCACCACGTGCGCCTCACTGGGGTGGAAAGTGGGAATCGGCAGTTCGATCTGTTAAACTGCATCTTCGGCGAGTCATCGGAAGCTCAACGCTTACATTTGAGCAGATGCGTACCCTACTTGCTCAAGTCAGCGCAGTGGTCAACTCACGACCTCTCTGCTACACACCGGATACTGAGGTCAACTGTCTATCGCCAGCTCACTTCTTAATTGGACGTCCATTCACCGCTATACCTGAGGCTGACTTGGATCACATCCCTGTGGGCCGATTGGGCTACTGGCAGAGCATTCAATCTATGTACCAAGGTTTCTGGAAAAAATGGCATCAGGAGTACCTGACTTCGTTGCAACAGCGTCCGAAATGGACCACGTCAGTCCCTAACATCACGAGCGGAGACGTTGTGCTTGTTAAAGAATCCAACACACCACCGTCTTCATGGAACATCGCAAAGGTTATTGAAACCTATCCAGGAAAGGACGACCTGGTTCGAGCAGTCAGGCTCAAGACCCCATCTGGAGAAATTACCCGACCAATCACTAAGATTGCTGTATTGCCCCGTTCAGAAACTATGTTTCAGGGTGGGCCGGGATGTTGAGGAACGCATCCGATACTATTTTGTCATCTTTATATATTAAGTCCATCTCGATCTCCATCTGCGCCGGCATTATTCAGTACCGAAAAGACAGCGAACCGAACAAGAAATACAAATAAATACAGTCCACTAAAATCAAGTTACTCAAAAGAGAGTATTCCAGAACATAGCCATTGTTTGATATGTTTCCCTCATATTAACAGCATGTGCGATGGGAACAGACGGCTTTTGGTTTCCATTATGTAGCAAAACAGGCTTTTATACTTTCCTTTCCTCCCAATTCCAGTTTTCTTACCTGAACAAAATAATCATTCGGGCCGTGATTTTCTGTTTTTTCCACAGCGTTGGAGTACTAAATTCAAATTATTTTTCAAACAAATTCTAAGAAAAAAAATAATGTTTAGTATTTTTGGTAAAGTTAATAGTTTGTGGATTAGAGTTACTTACTTTTCGTCGCAATCAGTGACATATACAGCTTGGTGCCCACTCTTCAACAAAAAATTTTCGGGTTTGATTTTAAAGTTTTCTTCATACTGGAGAGTTTCGGTAAAATCGATTTTTATTTCGTTGATCATCATGTACTTACCACATATGTAGTAAAATGAGTCTGCTTGGAATGCACATGAAAATGATCGGCCAGGGGTGTCCATGACAATTGATTTTAATTAATTGTCAGATGTTTTGGTAAACACACGATCGTATTCTCAGGGAAGACAGAACTGCACTAAGGCACAGACACTATAATCACAGAGTTATATATCCATGACTATGATTAGGTAGACGCAACATGATCTAATTTGTGTGGACCTGCACTTGTGAGAATATAAAAGGAAACATTTGACCTGAACAGGTATCCTACCTCAGATTGGGTATACCGAAAAAAGTAACTGTCAACAACATTTCATACCAAAGGAACGCGATCAAGTACCAAATGTACAACCCTTTTTCGTTTGCTTTGTTCCCAATTGCCAGTGGGGCCCGCAACCTTCGAAAAGGTATTTTTTGTTCAGTTTTTTATTATTTTTTTTTTTTTTTCTTTTTTTAGGTTTGTTTAACGAATTTTAGCTCCAAAGTTTCTACATAGATTCTAATGAGCAATACCTTAAACGACGCCTAATTAATGCACCTATACACAAAAAAATTGGTGTCACAGAATATCATTTTTCTCGACTTTTCCCGAGTTTTTAAAGTCAAAATTTCGTAAAAAAAATACCTCAAAAAAATCATCATTTTTTCATTTGAATGTTTTATATTTAAACTTAACTTCTAGCTGTTTTTATTATCTTTTCAAAATAGCAAAGTTCTTTACAACCAGACGTAAGAGACTAGAGTTATGTGAAAAAAGGAGCGCTAACTCTGAAAAATGCCTAAGTTACAAAATTCTTCAAAAACAAGTTCTGCTATAGAATAAAACCATAATTCTTTAAAAACAATTTAAAGTCCCATATCTATCAGAAAAAAAATCGTTTTGGATTCTTGAGGAAAAATAAAGTTGGATTTTTTTGAGTAGTGTAATAAGGTTTTTTTGTTTTTTTTTTACTACTTATACCCGTACTCGGTCAGTATATACATTTTTCAGTTTATGATATTTTAGAATTTAAGAATAAAAAGAAAATTTGACATTTAATTTATTTTGCTACATCTGTTATCTACATTTACAATGTACATTCTACATCTAACATGTAGATTATACATGTACCATTTAGATTCTACATCTCCTCCGCTAGAGAGCGCTTGCGTACATAATGAGGCAAAGTCTGCGAGCGAGATAGAGAAATGGTAGCGGATATCTTGCTGAAGGAGGCGGGGGGAAGCAACTGAACATTCTGGCCATAATTATGATCGGATCTGATTCAGATTCGGCAATCGGCAATCGGGTAGATATGGTCATTCTCTACGACACTGGGTTTTTTGTTTTATCGTATCTTTAAAATTGTGCCTGCCACAGATATTCGTTCTTTGTGGTGGCGGAAGGATGGCGGGCGAAATTTTGAAATACGCTTGTAGCAGTGTGATATCACATGAGTCTGGATTGGTTGGTTGCCCTAGCTCCTATAGTCTCTAAGATCTAGGCGCTCAACAAAAGGACTAAATCGACTCGGCTATTGATGCTGACCATGATGGGGTCAGAAACGTTTCCTTATCTGCGTTGCACACATCCACTTTTACCGCAAATACAATATACCCGTTAACTCTTTTTGAGTACGGGTATTATTACTTAAAATCTGGCAGGCCGTTACCCAATTTAGAAAATGGATATAAAATAGAGTAACTGTAGCGTACTCGCGATTTTTTTTAAGCGTGTCTCTTAGTTGAAGCTTTATTAAGTCGATAGCTTTCATCTACTTCTTATCAACAGCGCAGACACAAAAAACTAAATGCTCTTTTTCTGGCGTTACGTTACGTTTTAAGACCGATATCTCGAAATCGGTTTGAAGGAGACTTTTGATCTCTTTGAATGATTTAATTAAAAATATTTCTCTTTGCTATTGCAAGTAAAAAAAAGCTTTTGGCTAAATTCTAAATTTTCGGTCGGGGTGGACCTCTTGGCGGAACTGCCCATATCTATAAAATTGTGGATGACACATATTTCCGTTTTTCTTCGTACACTTGGAACAGTGTGATATCCCAGCAGTCTGTATATAAAATTTAGTTGCTCTAGATCTTTTAGTCCTTGAGAACTAGGCGCTTATCAAGACGAACAGACGGAGGGACAAACAGACATGGCTATATTGACTCGGACTGATGCTGAGCAAGAATATATACTTTATAGGGTCGGACAATTTTCCTTCTGTGCGTTACGCACATCCACTTCGACCACTTCTAACATATCCCATAACTCTTCGAGTACCGGGAAAAATGGTCTAAAATTAGGCGAAAATTACTTTTTAATGAGCTATGCTCTTATGATTTGCCCATATGGTCACTATTTTTGCCCAAATCACTATTAGTTCTACGAGGGCGGATCAAAAGGTCCGAGAACTTTTCAATTTCTCGCCACTTAATTGATATGGCAATCATTTTTCTGTCAAAAGATGCCTTTTAACTGATTCCTGTCCAGCAGTTGATAGCAACCGCTTTGAAGAAAAAATGGAAAAAAGTGAAGTTCGTACTCGCATCAAGCTTTTTTTTTGCGGTAAAAACCAACACTGAAACCAAGGAAAAAACTTGATTCATACTATGCGATCTATTCTCCATCGATTTCAACGGTAAACAAGGAGGAACGTGTGAGTCTCTTCTGAGACGGTGCTCTACTTTTATACCCGTACTCAGTCAGAATATACATATGTAATCTTATAACTTATGTAGAATTTTAAAATATTTTACATTTTTTTGCTACATCTGTTATCTACATCTACAAATTCGATTGCACATCTAAAGTGTAGATACATACAAAATGTAGATTCTTCATCTTCTCCGCAAAGGTTGCGCAGAGCAGAATGTGTGCGAGCGAGAAAGAGAATGAGTAGCATGGTCTTGTGCTGGAGGAGGTGGGGGAAGCAACTAAAAATGTATTCTGGCTATAACAATGATCCGATCTGATTCAGATTCGGAAATCTGGTAGATATGGGTGTTCTATACGATATTATCTCGCTCGTATAGTCTCTGAGATCTAGATCGTTCATCAGGACGGACAGACAGGCAGACAGAGACTCGGCTATTGATGCTGGGGACGGAAACGCATCCCTCCCTGCTTTGCACACAACCCCTTTTACCATAAATACAATATACTCCTTAAATCTTTTTGAGTACATAAATTTATACATAAATCAAAAGTTCATACATATATAACTGACTGAGTACGGGTATAAAAGTAGAGCTGCTACCGCAGCCACTCACACCGTTCCCTCTTATTATTCCCGTATTCTAAGAGTTAAGGGGTATATTAGATTTGTAGTTAAAGTTGATGTATTCAAAGCAGAGATGGAAAATTGTCCGACCCCATAAAGTATACATATATATTCATGATCAGCATCAATAGCCGATCCGATTTAGCCATGTCTCTCTGTCCGTCCGTCTATCCGTCTTGGTTGACGCCTAGTTCTCAGAGACTATAAGAGCTGGGGCAACCCAATTTGGTTTCCAGACTCATGTGATATGACACTGCTACAAGTGTATTTCAAAATTTCGCCCCGACCCCTTCCGCCAGCACAAAAGACGGAAATCTGTGGCAGGCTCATTTTTAAAGATACGATAAAATCGCAGTATCGTAAGGAATGCCCAAATCTACCAGATTGCCGAATCTGAATCAGATCCGATCATAATTATGGCAAGAATGTTCAGTTGCTTCCCCCCGCCTCCTTCAGCAAGATATCCGCTACTATTTCTCTATCTCGCTCGCACACTTTGCCTCGTACATAAACGCAAGCGCTCTCTAGCGGAGGAGATGTAGATCTCTAAATGGTACATGTATAATCTACATGTTAGATGTATAATATACATTGTAGATGTAGATAACAGATGTAGCAAAAAATTTTAATATGGTAAATATATTTTTTAATTCTAAAATTCTAAAAAATTAAATCAAAATAAAAAATATATATACATGCTGACTGAGTAAAAGACAGGTAAAAGTAGAGTCGCGTCCCCAGAAGCGACTCGCACTTCCTTCTCGTTTTAAATTGGTGTGGTTGGGTAGAGTTGTTAATCGAGAGTTCTTAATTTTAGTAATTGGGTGCGTTGCTTAACACTATTTTATTTTCCGGAGGTGCTGACCCAACGCTATTTGTGGATAACCATGACTAGAGCTATGGTTCGTTGGCTCTGTGTATATCAGATTGATTTATCTTCCCGACCAGCGTGGATGCGCAGACACTCCGCTGTTTGTGACAAGCCATGGTTCGTTATAGATTAGCAAACTTTGGTAGTTTTTAGTCCAGGCATTCTTGAATCTGCGGTGCTATGTCGGGTGGCCAAGGATCCGTGGGCTGTTCTGGCTCGTCTTCGGTGGGTTCGGGGCCTCGGGGTGAAAGGATTGATTCGGGTCTTTCGGTAGGAAGCGTCTGTCGAATGTGCTGGACGGTTCGATCCTCCAGTGGTAATCGCTTATGTGGGCGATGTTCGGTTGGCGTTGGACGTGGGTAGAGTATTTTCGAAGATCTGGTGGAGTACTTGTGTTGTATTGTCTTCAGACTGGTGCATGGACTGGTTGGTCTCGACGATGTCTCTGTTATTGGACCAACGTGTTGCAGCGGCTTGTTTGGGCGACGAAGATTTCGGACATGGCTCGGTGCATGAGGCTAGGAGTCACGTCGGTACGCGGAAGGTTCTCCAATGTGTTGGCGAAGATCTGTATGGCGTCGGCCATGGGTACGAGAGGGCTGCGGTCGATGTTTTGTTGGGTCATCGTCCTGCTTTCCGGGTCCTGGCGGGGAGGCTCTGTAGATATTAGTTCGATCATTGGCCCCAGCCAGCGTGGGGCTAGCGTGGCTGTTTCCCTCGTAACTGGGATGTCGGATTGTGGCTGTCGTTGTCCTTGTTCGATGCTGGTGGTCGGTTCTGAGGGCGTCCTTGTGTTAAATTTTTCCGTTGCGGATCCGTTGCTTGCTTGCTCTGTTGCTTGTCTTGGACCTGGGCTTCATGTGTCGAGCGCCCATTTCAAGTGTGTTTGTCTCGTGTGTGAGATCCTCGTGGTTTGTTTGGGTTTGTTTCCACCCCATATGAGAGCGCACGCTCTTCGAGTAGTTCCAGAAATGCCAGTGGGTCGACCTGTCCGTCGAACCTGTGTGTGGCTGTGGTGGCGTCCATCAATGGAAGGGTCCATGGCTGGCACGAGTGGCTGGTCTCCGTGACTGAAGGTCGGGGGAAATCGGCTGGCGTTACGATGCGTAGTGGGCCGGGTGTGCTGTATTCAGCCGCTGTGGGGACTTCTAACCCGGCTTTTAGGTCTGTTTTCCGCTGGTCAGATGGCCGAGGAGTGGTGGGCATGGGTGACGTGGAGCGTGAATCCAGCTGGTGGTGACCCCTGGAATGGTATGGTGTTCCTCAGGGAAAAATTCGTCGGGTTGACCGTCTCCGTGGGCTTCCATGGTGTATTTCGGTGGCTAGTGGCACTGACCTACGTTTTGTTTGTGGTACTTCTGTACGGTAGCACTTTCGTTCGATACTCGTAGGATCGGCACTGCGGCACTACTTGTTCGCGACCGGATTTTGCGTGGGCGCGGGTTTTGTGCTTGTCGGTTATTGGTCCTCGCTAACCTATTCTCTTTCGAAGGCAGTGGGTGTTTGGTCCACGAAGCCCCGTGTTAAGATGTTCTCAAAGTTTCCTTGAAGTCGCCTTAAAGTTACCAAAAGTCTCAGCTCGGGCGCCACTTGTAAGATACCTTATTTAATGGTTCCTCTACAAGAAATTTTTAGGTCTGCTGGCATTAAATGACCGAAAGAGTAGTAGGCAAGGTGGGAAATTTAATGACTCGAAAACTTCTGTCGTTTTGTTTATTATTTTTAATGGTCTTATTGTCTTGGATTGTTTACAATTTGAACCTGCTTATCTTGCTCCCTGTGCTGCTGGCTGGTGGACTGCCTTGTGTAGTGTCTTGAGTTTGTGATGTCTAGTGCAGTGTCTTGCGTTTGGGCTGATGGACTGCCTGCTTCTTTGGCCGAGCTTGGGCTTTTTAAGAAGCTGGCGATCGCACCTGAGTATAAACGGTCAACTTGCAGCCGTTTGACCAAAACGACTCCAAACTAATTTTACCTAAAAAATACCGTTGCTGGTCCAATGCCAAAAGAGCACGTTCAGGTACCAAAAATTCAACCCCTTTCCGTTTGTTTTGTTTCCATTTGGCAGTTGGGCCGGCAACATTCCAAAAAGTATTTTTGTCTATTTTTTCACTTTTGAGGTTTGGTTAACGAATTTTAGCTCCACGTTTTCTCTACAGATTTGAATGAACAATACCTTACACGACGCCTAATTAATGCGTCTATCTAAAACTAAAAATAATTTTTTTTTTTTCGACTTTTCCCAAGTTTTTAAAATTGAAATATCGAACAAAAAATGACCGCAAAAAATTATGAAATTTGAATTTGAAAGCTTAATATCTTCCAGTCGTTAAGCTGCAGATGCAAAATGTCTGGGTCTGATTTATAGCTGAATTTGCCAGATTTTCACAGAACTGTGAAAAATAGAAGCACTACCTATAAAAAACATAAAAAATAGCAGATTTTACAAAAGTCTTAAAAAAAACTAAACCATAAAAAATAACCATAATTCGTAAAAAATTTGTAAACCCCGAAATCTATAAGAAAAAGTCATTTTGGGCCACAGCCTAATTCTAGTGTTGACTAGTCTAATTAATGATTGCTAACTTATCATTATTGGGGGACAATAATTGTATAATTGTAATAATTTCATCCATGAATGAATAGAATTTTTACACTGCTTTCCAGGAGAAACAAAAAATTGACATGATACATACAGATGCACATATGTATTATGTGGTATCTTGCATGGCAATTCGTGAAACTAACGTAGCTAATCCCAATTTCCTTTTTGGGCTATCTACGTCACCCTTGATCAGGTTGTGCATACAAATCACCCCAAGCATTTTTCTACGACTACCTAAGCTTGGAAGGTTTATTAAAAGCAATCTACGAGGGTAAGATTGCAGTCCCACACCAGCATCCCAGTTAAGGCCGCGCAGAGCAAAAAGTAAGATGTTGTTCTGGACTGAATCTATACGGTCCTGGTGTACTTTTTACTGGGGGCACCATACACAAGAGCTGTACTCTAAAATCGGACGAACATGCGAGATATAGAGAATTTTCGTTATATAGGGGTCGTCAAATTCCTTTGACCACCTCTTTATAAACCCAAGCACGCCCATGGCCTTATTTACCATGAGAGAAATGTGCTCAGAAAACTTTAACTTTGGGTCTAGTTTAACACCAAGGTCATCGACCAAGGTAATTCTCTCAAGAGAACCGCCGCAGAGGTTGTAAGGAGCCAAAAAGGGGCTGGAGCGATGAAATGTCATTACTTTGCATTTCGAGGCACTTAGGTGTAACATATTTGCACAACGCCATGACTGAAAGTTATTGAGATCGGATTGCAAGCCAGAGTGAAATGAAATGTCCTAATACTGGACGCAGAGTTTAACATCATCCTCATACATGAGTACTCGAGAGTTTGTTAATACTAAAGGCAGATCATTAACAAAGAGTGTGAACAGTAGGGGGGCATAGATAGTAACACAGGTGGTACTCCAGAAGTTACATTAACAGGTGAAGAGAAGTAGTTTTTGAAGAGGACTCTTCGAGACCTAGAACGAAGGTAGCTAGAAATCCATCTCAAAAGATGAGGCGGAAACCCTAAAAGATCAAGTTTTTGTGCTAAAAGGGAATTGTTTACAGAATCGAATGCTTTGCTGAAATCAGTGTAACCGACATCCGTCTGCAAGTTACCTTGGAAGCCTTTATCGATAAAAGAGGTAAGCTCTAATAAATTTGTGATTGTTGATCGTCGCCATATAAATCCGTGCTGGGACGGAGATATAGGTGATTTGTAGAGATGTTGCAAATGCAGAGTTAAAATTTGTTGACAAATTTTAGGAAAGTGGATAACTTAGATATAGCTCTATAATTATTTGCATCAGACTGGCTACCTTTCTTGGGAAGCAGAATAATAAAAGATACCTTCCAGATGGGGCATGAAGAGTTAATGGATAGGGTGAATAGTTTAAAGGGACCACAAAGAGCTTCGGCACAGTAACTGAGTAAGCAGCCGGGAACTCCGTCAGGACCTCGTGAATACACCGGCCTAACTAGTCGAAGATCATGAAGCAGTGAGCTTTCATTTAACAAGGGGATGGAAATTCCGTTGGAGCTTGGAAAACTGTATGGATACGGCTGACCAGAGTAGCTTTCATGAGAATAGGCTGCTTGGAAAAATTTGGCAAAAAGATCGGCAATTGCCTGATCATTGTTTGCTGACATATTGAGAAATGATAGCGAGAATGGATGTGCGGACGTTCTACGCATACTATTTACGAAGCTGTAAAACTGTTTGGGGTCCTGTGAAAATCGTATCCTGCATCGAGATAGGTAATTTGTATAGCATTGAGCGTTAAGAACGGGGAAATTTGACCGAGCTATTACATAGCGAGAGAGAGAGAATAGAAAGAACCGAATTCTCGAAATTTTTTATAAAGTCTTGATTTTAAGTTTTTTAGACTGGATAACTCTTTGGTAAACCAAGGAGGCTTCCCAGATCCAATCGGACAAGAAAGTGGGACCCATGAATCCAAAAATGTGTTAAGTACATTGTAAAAAATGTTTGTGCCTTTCATAACGTCGTTAATTTGTTTGAAAAAACTTGTGCAGGTTTTTTAATGCCAATAACTGATTAATGACTATATTAATAGTATCAATATATATGCAATAGATTTCACCACAAAATCCAATTCATTCAACAAAACAAATTTTTAAAAGTTTTTTGTTTGTAACATTTTTAAAAAGTTTTTTGTTCATAAATTTTGTCTAAAAGAAGATTGCAACGTCTAAAAAAATTTGTTAAATAAAAATAAATATTTTAATATTACTGTCAAGCCCAAGATAACAAAATAAAGGGGTGTCCCGTTTAAATTTAGAAAAAAACGAGAAGGAACGTATGAGTCGCTTCTTGGGACGCGACTGTACTTATACCCGTACTCAGTCAGTATATACATTTTTGAGCTTAAGATTTTTTAGAATTTTAGAATTAAAACAAAATTTACAGGTTCAATTTTTTTGCTACATTTTTTATCTACATCTACTATGTATATTCTACATCTAACATGTAGATTATAGATGTACCATTTATATTCTACATCTCATCCGCTAAGGATTCCTCGCGCACTGAATGCGGCAGAGTGTGCGAGCGAGAAGGTTAGTATGTCTCTTGCTGAAGAGGGTGGGGGAAATTTTCGTATCTTTAAAATTGTGCCTGCCACAGATTTTCGTCCTTTGTGGTGGCGTGGCGAATTTTTGAGATACTGGAAACCAAATTTGGTTGCCCTAGCTCTTATAGTCTCTGAGATCCCGGCGTCAAACAAGACGGACAGACAGACATGGCTCTATCGACTCGGCTATTTATGGCTATTTACTTTATGTGGTCGGAAACAAACATCCACTTTTACCTCAAATCTAATATACCCCTTAACTCTTTTTTAAGTACGGGTATAAAAACACATTTCTAACTCATACATACATACATATATAAATCTATCCGACACGATTTTTTCGTCAATTAACCAAAAATACAAATTTTTGACTTTAAAACTCAGGAAAACTCGACAAAAATTATATCCTGAATTTTTATATTTGTGTATAGGCGCACTAGTAGACCCGCGCGCTTCGCTGCTTACTAAATGCATTTAATGTTTAGGAATTTATCTTAATTAAACAATTTTAATCAAAAGCAACAAATATACTTACACAAATTGCAATTTTTTCAGAAAACAAATTTGCACTCAAAAAGTTATAAAAAAAAACAAAATCTATCATCAAATGTTCTGTTCTACAAAATGACACAAAATGAAATGAAATAGGCGTTCAAACACACACTGTTGGACCAAATTTAAGATTTTTTTGATTCATTTTTAATTCTTGAGAAACCTATTTATAGAAAAGTACAAATTTGTTTGTGCAAACATTTTCTGGCTATCATTTGAAAAAAACAGCATGCAATTTGGTGCAGGCGTTGCGGAGATAGCCGCTTACACACAGATTTTGTTCTACAAATTTATAGTATAGATTAGTTATGCCTCGGTAAAGATATTGTTTATAAAAATTGGTGGACCAACCATCCAAAAATCACATTTTGGCGTTTGAAATGTTTGAAAAAGTTCGATTTAGTCGAGTTGTGTTATTGGTATAATGACGGATTGGTATAATAAGACCTTGACTTCATCGTTTTCGAACGTTGCCAATTGATGTGATCGTTGAAGTAAAAGAATTTATGAAAATGCACCCCAAGTATGTGACCTTATTAGCAAGGGGTATGGGAACATTGGAAATGTTAAAACAAATTTTGAATGCATTCCAATTTTTCCTTAACTTTGAGATTGCATTTAAAACTGTGGGGCGAAAAAGGATACTCTCACATTTGGTAATATTTATTTTTAAGATGCCAATTAAATGTAAATTCTTCTGCAGTATTGCAAAGTTTTTTTATGTGTCTGTTAATATTTGCTATTGTGCTGCCTGCATTATAAACCACGATATCATCAGCATAAGCTATAATATTATTAATTTTTGTTAGTAAATCGTGAATAAAAAAGTTATGTGAGTTCTTCTGTCCAGGGTTCTCTCGAGAAAATTTTTAGATTTGATCGGAACTTAAGTTTTGCGGACGGTGTGGCTTCAAAAGCAATGACTCGGGAGGAAAAAATTACGCTTGCGATTTGGTTTTAGTTATATGTTTTTTATTGATACTTTACTTAATTTCGTTTTAATTCTGGCTTGGGTTTGTTTACGTCTTAGCTTAGAGTTCACTGTTACACTGGCCTGCTGGGTGTAGTCTCTTGGATTTGAGCTGATGTACTGTACTGTGTAGCCTCTTGGGTTTGGTCAGATGTACTGCCTAGTGTAACCTCTTGAGTTCGAGCTGAGTTTGGACTGATGTACTGCCTGCTTCTTCAGCCGAGCTTGGGCTTTTTAAGCAGCTGGCGATCGCACCTGAGACCAAGATTTTCGGCTGTCTTTGACCCAGAAATATTTAATAATTGCTAACTTATGATTATTGCGCAACAATTGTGGGATGGGGTAAGTAGGTCGAAGCTTAGTGCTTCGGTGACAATTGTTATGTTGTTTTGTTGTGTCTGCATCGCGGCAGGGGATGGCTGAAGTTGGGGATTTGGTTTAGGATTGGTTTTTGCTGAATCTGTATCGCGTAAGGTGATGGCTGAATGTAGATGCAAATGGGTGGGGGCAATCGAGAATTTCGTGCTCACTACGCTGATTGCGAAATAACACAAGAATGGGTAGAGTTTTTGATCGAGAGTTCTTAATTTTAGTAATTGTGTGTCTTGCTTAAGACTATATTTTTTTCGGAGCTGCTGACACACCGCTATTTGCGGAGTGTACTATGTGCTATAAAAACGAAAAGGTAAAAGTTAAAAGAAAAGGTAAATAAAATGATTATGCGCTAAATTTCAAAACGACAAACCATGTTTGATGGTGTGCCTTGGCTGCAACTACGGACGAATTCCATTAAAACACTGTCTTCCACGACTGAGATGTCGTCAAACTGACATCTTCCGAGAAATTCCATATTCTTCAGAAGTCCCTCTCACAAATTGCTTGTCCGACAAGCAACACTTAATGGCTTTCAACAGCGTAGTAAAATCCATTTCTCTGTATATGTCACATTCGAGAGTTTGCTCTTAAGTTATCTTGCTTGACCACTAGTCCGATTTTGTTTGCATTTTTTAGTGAGAATAGACTTATCCCACTCTTATACATAGGATAGGGTGCTAGATAATTATGATCTGTGCTTTAAAGCCTTTACAGTTTAATAAGTCGGTTCTAGATGATGCAGTGGCTGCACGGCAGCATGTAGTATCATACATGCTCATGCTGCACAAAATATAAAACTGATTTAGATATTTGCTCTCAGTCATGAGCTTTTAGCTATTTCTCTCTCTCTTTCTCTGCCCTCTGTCTGACCAAAGCTGCTTAAAAAATGCTGAAGCGTGTGAACAAAGCGTGCAGCCTCACAAATATAAAGGTGCTTATAGACGATGCAGCGGCTGCACGTAAAGCTTTTATGTCTTTTATGTGTGTTTGTTCTTGTTTGTAATATCACACTGCTACAAGTGTATTTCAAAATTTCGCAGCCGCAGCAGTGACTCAACGTTCCTTCTCGATTTTTAAATACACTTGTTACAGTGATATCAAATGATTTTGGAAACAAAATTTGGTTTCCATTGCTCTGCTCTGCTCTGCTCTGCTCTGTCTCTGCTATTCGACTCGGCTATTGATGCTCACGAATATAAATACTTTATGGGGTCGGAACTGTTTCCTGTTTCCAAAAAAATCAGCAGAATTTCGACAGTAAAAATAAAATATAGTAGCATCAAAGTTAATTTCGGAAAACTTTACTTGTAAGAGCAGATGTACAATTTTGAAGTAATGTGGTCTTCTCGTATATGCGGTATTCTGTTTTGGCCCCTACACACCGATCAGATTAATTTAGTGCAACTGAAAATAGAAAGCAAAACTAGTTTATATGGGATTACTGATTCAGCTTAAAAGTTATGTTGGCTGACCAGTCCACCAACCACTATGGGATAATGTGTGTTGGTTGCACGCGATTAGCAAAAACTAATTTTGTATACTTTACTGATGCGATCTAACGTAATACTTACAGCTAAATGAAACAAAATTTGTGTGCGCTATGAAACACCAGAAGCCGTTCAGTAATGATATATAAATAATTAGTTAAATATTAAATTGAATGTCTTTTTATATTTTATACTCCATTTTCCTCTTTGCATTTCGTACTATCAATATGGCGTATTTATTTAGCTTAACCCATGGCATCTTTGACGCAAAGCTTTTCCATTTGATCGGAGTAGAAGGCGTTGAAGTTAATTCGGTGCACCAGATTCATGAAGCGATCGGCGGTGTTCTTCTTAGCCATTTTGTTGATTTGCTTAAGGAAAGATATCAGCAGTCCGGTAAATTCCAGATCGAAGCGTTTTATGCGCTCCGAAAACGTATCTGTCGCATCCAACGAGGTCTCCAACTGGCATAAGTAAACAAGTTTGTAAACAAATAAAAAATTTTTGAATTCCATATGAATCATAAGCTCTGACTGAGTCAGATTTTAGAATATTGTATCTTGTTTAATTTTTACGCTATTTTTGATTGCGATATATGAGTATTGTTTTCTTTTCTCTTGTGTGTTAAATAAAGAGGAAGAAGAGGAACATAAAATAAAATATCGGGTGGCATATATCTGCTGTACTAATAACTACTTCTAATAAGATTACATGGATGACAGTACCAATGGCATCAATGATATGAATTTGGCTAAGCAATTCGTATTTTTTCATCCGTTCCAGTATCAATGCAAAATTATGATGTGTTAATAAGGTTAAGGTTTCTGTAAGCGAGCGAATCGAGTGCGCAAGGGGCTTGACCCTAGTTTTAAACATATTTATTTAATTGTTCATCACTACAAAAAAAACCATTTATTTTAGCTTAACTGTATAAGCTTAAATGCAATATTGCAGTTCGACGTTATTTTTATACCAGTACTCGGAGAGTTAAATATTGTATTTGTATTTGTGCTAAAATTGGATATGTGCAACGCAGAGAACAAAACGTTACCGACCCCATAAAGTATATATTCTTGACCAGCATCAATAGCCGAGTCTCATTCTGTCTGTCCTGATGAGCGCCTAGGTCTCAGAGATTATAAGAGGTAGAGCAATCAAATTTTGTTTCCAGACTCAAATGATATCACACTGTTACAAGTGTGTTTCAAAATTTCGCCCCGCCCCCCACAAAGAACGAAACCCCTTCGAAAATCATATGTAGTTATGTGTAGTTGTGTAGTTATGAAACAGCTTAAAAAAATAGTAAAATAGTAAAAAAAAATTCTAAACTAAGACGGTACTTAACATTTTAGCTCCACCGTTTATATATAGATTTGTATGAACGATACCTTAAACGACGCCTAATTAAATCACTTATGCAAATAAAACAGGGGTCGGCACTGCCCTATCTATTGTAGGTTTCAAAGGGCGCTGGCGCTCACGTACCTGGGTATTACAGATTACTATGTTTCGTTTTTCCGGCTATCTACGCACGCAAACGCACTGCAAAACATGTGAAAGTGTGCGTGCCGAGCACTGAAATCTATATATATATATATATATATATATATATATAAATATATAACAGGAAGTCGGCTGTTGTTCCAACACCTATAACTCAAAAAATGCTGGACCGGTTTTCATGGTTGAATTGAATTGTTGAATTGTCTCCATCCCAAATAGCTTGGAAAAACATTGGAACACGTGACATCGGCTCGGAAAATCGTATTTTTCAATAAGGTAAGCCTGTTCCGATTTCAGAATTTTTAATGAAGTTGGCTGTTCCAGGGCTGTCATCTACTTCTATAATGTAGATTCTACATCTCCTTCGCCAGAAGGCGCACTCACACTGCACAGGGCAGACTGTTTTCGAGCGAGAAAGAGAGCGCTGCCTCGCTGGAAGAGGGTATGTATTCTACATTTTGGGCCATGATAATGATCCGATCTAACCCAAATTTGGCAATCTGTGTTTTCTGTGTCTTTTCGTATCTTCAAAATTGTGTATGCCACAGATTTTGGTTTTTTTTTTTTGGGGCTGAAGGTGGCGTGAAAATATTTCGAAATACTCTGGTAGCATTGTGATATCCTATGAGCCTGGAAACAAAATTTGGTTGCTCTAGCTCTTATAGTATCTGAGAACTAGGCGCTCATAAACATAGAACGACGGACGCACAGACAGACATGGCTATATCTAGTCGGCTATTGATGATTATCAAGAATGACGGAAAAGTTTCCATCTGGGCATTACACAAATCGACTTTTACCAAAAACTCTACCACTTAACTTTCCTCAAGAAACCAGACCGACTTTTTCTGATAAATTTAAAGAATTCAAAAAAACTGGTGATTTTTGTATGCCTATTTTTCAGAGGTAGCGCTTTTTTTTACGTACATTGTGTATCTTACATTTGGTTGTAATGAACTTTGCCATTCTGCCATTGCTATTACCGGTAATGCAGTTGCAATTAAAACATATTTTTGCGTAAAAAAAATTTCATCAAATAATTTTAATGCTCCAAATCTAATAGAAAACGTGGGTGTGGTTGCTTAAAGAAAAATCGTGTCGGTTGTTAGGTTTTAATAATTAATTGGCTCCAATTTCACTACCCGAAACCATTTCGCCGCTTCGAACAAAACCAAATTTTTTAATAGATTTGGGACTTTAAAAATGCTTAATGAATTTTTTTTTTGTAGCAGAACTTTACTTTTGAAATTTTTGAAAGCTGCTATTTTTTTAAAGCTTTTTTCAGAGATAGCGTTATTTTTTTTCATATAACTTAAGTATCTGACATCTGGTTCTAAAGAACTTTGACATTCTGAACCCAATCACTTTGTGGTTTTAGCTTACCGTCTGGGAAATATAAAGCTTGCAAATGCAAAATTGATTATTTTTGTGCGGTATTTTTTACGAAATTTTTACTTTAAAAACTCAGTTCATGTGCTCGGAAAAGTAAAGTCGTCGTCTTCTGACTTAAATGCAAATTTTGTACAGCTTTTGCCATTTCCTAGAACAAAACTAAGCAAGCAGGCAACAGCAGTAGCAACAGCAACAGAAGGAGGCAGAAGTAGAAGAAAAAGCAGAAGAAAGAAACGCTGCAGGAGGTGCCGGTACATACATATGTAGGATATACGAGTATAGAACGATAACTATTCCAAATGGTTTTAATGATTTTGTAATGGTTTTGTCAGTCCATCCATTGAGTTCAAAGATAAATCTCAAGCTGAAGGAGTAAGGAATACGGGAGTGGAATAAGCACAAGCACACCAGCCGACCAGCAATGATGGACAGTGCCCAGGAATGAACCCTGCCTGAAACTGATGACTGATTCTGAAAACCCTGTCGTATTACGAATATGGCAAAGTTATCTTCGCAAACCACAGAATTATGGTCACGTCGCACAGTGGGGCGTTTGGCCAGTTCAGCTTGCTAAATTATTAACTTTCGAACGAATTATGATATCTTAATAAAATAAATTGCGTTTCAAAATGTAGTCTGCAAAAACACATGGTGCAACAATATCTAGAAGCTTTACAACAAGTAGTCAAAGTTGAACTATGATTCCGGGGAATATTTGCTAAACTTTGTTTTTTTCCTTCGATCAATAAAGTTTAATGGTTATTATCACAAAAAAAAATTATTTTAAATTTTATTTAAAAAAAATACATTTTTTTTTATTTTAAAACTTATTTCAAATTTTTTTTTTAATGGACCCTGTAAAGAATATCACATAAAATTAAAATTTCTATAGAATACCTATTTTTCGATTTATTTTCAGATTTCTCATGTCTAATGCATGAAATATATGCTATCTTTAGAATATTAAACTTTTATTTTTTTATACGTGCTCTTTGCATAATCCTTTACCTAAGTTTAAAATGCCTATCTGCAGTTTTGCGTTGTTTGTCTTCTAAATCTATAAGAGTGACGCTACCTTCCACGAAAAACGTCGAAATTTTGTATGGATTTTGTATGGGAATTAGAGCTGCGACAGGCCATTTTTTGCCGTTTTTAGCGAACACAAAAACATATATTTTTTTCAATTCAAGTCAAAGTTGAAAAACAACCCAAAACTAGATGGTTTGGAAAATCAGATTTTCTCTATAACTGTATATGCAACGGACTAGGTTTTTATTGAATTTTGATAAACAGAACAGAAAAAACAGAATGATACCTTCCACAGTTCACTTTTTGTTCTAACTGAAGGATAAAAGTTGAATACATTCTTGCACACGGAAATAATTTTCAACTTTGATTGCTCATATCTCCTAAACTAAAAGTCGGATTTTTTTAACTTGCATATAAGCTCAAAAATATTTACACTGACTGAGTACGGGTATAAGTATAGTCGCGTCCCCAGAAGCGACTTACACGTTCCTTCTCGTTTTCTTTAATTTTGGCGATTATTTTTGGTATTCCAGCAATCATTTTGCGCAAGTCTCTACTGAAATCTCATACCAAGTTTCCCCATAGGTTGTATATTGGGTTTTAGTCAGGAGATTGACTTGGTCAATTCAAAACGTTTACCTTGCCTTCCGTAAACCAAGCCTTGACCAGCAATGCGGTGTGTTTTGATTCGTTGTCCTGTTGAAAGGCCCACCTAAAGGACATGTTTTCCTTAGCAAATGGTTGCATAATGTCAGTCAATATTTTTGTATACCTGAATTTGGTCATAGGATCAGTTTTACGATGTATCGGCTAAACGACATGCAAAAAAAAAAAAAAACAGGCGCAGACCATAAGGCAACCGCCCCGGTGGTTAAGCATTTCTTCCGCAGAACAATGGCCCATTAGGGAATTTTGTTTAACTCTCATGTACTTCAATATGCAAGAAGTCAATAAAAACCAACAATTATTTGACCAAATCCCAATCAAATCCTTAAAAATTCATAAATACCTCCAGTGTACTTATTATTTTGACCACACTAAAAATGTACATCCAGCACAAATTTAAGCTTAGAATTAAATTAAGGGTGCTCACAACTTTCATTTTTGATTTAAATGTTTGGCAAAACTGTAATCTTTAAAAATATAAACAATGGGCAGTCATAAAATCAAAACCATTCGAGATATTTCATAAAAAATCACCACGAAGCCTCTGTACTCATTATTTTGACCAGTAGTGTACATATGTTGATTTTAGTTATAACATTGATTGATTTGATAGCTGTACCTTGAACTAAAGATAGGCGCTGGTAGCGCTGGGTTTCGTGTCACGCCGGCCCCTTTATGAAAACTGCTGACTTTGTGTCTCATAATCGTTTGTCGTACTGGCTTTGTGCGTAAGTAAAAGACTGAAAGAAAGTGCAAGTGATGTGCAAAACAAGCTGTGATCAATGTGCTAGAGCGAAACAAGTTACATTTAGTAGACACAAATGTTTATGTATGGGTTCTTTTTGCTGGTATCTATATAGGCTCGTCCTCAACATTTGTAGAAAGTCGGAGCAAAGAATTTTTTTATGTCGGGCAGGGCCCTATGTAAAATATGACCGGCCGGGCATATTCGGGACAAAACTTTTGATTACGTGTTCGGGCCGGGCCTAAAAAAGAAGGCCCTGCCCAACGACGTTTAATAAACGCCGCCTCGCGAATAAAATATAAAAAAAAAACAAAAATCGAATTTGTTTTCACTTACGAGTTTCTTCCCTGATTTCCTACATACGATACTGCGTTTTCAGTTTTATCGTATCTTTAAAACTGTGCCCGTAGATATACCTCTTTAATTATTTTCACTAGACTTGCTACCTTTCTTTAGGAGCGGAATAATAAAAGATACCTTCCAGATGGGGCATGAAGAGTTAATGGATAGGGTGAATAGTTTAAAGGGACCACAAAGAGCGTCGGCACAGTACCTGAGTAAGCAGCCGGAAACTCCGTCAGGACCTGGTGAATACACCGGCCTAACTAGTCGAAGATCATGAAGCAGTGAGCTTTCATTTAACAAGGGGATGAAAATTCCTTTGGAGCTTGGAAAACTGTATGGATACGGCTGACCAGAGTAGCTTTCATGAGAATAGGTTGCTTGGAAAAATTTGGCAAAAAGATCGGCAATTGCCTGATCATTGTTTGCTGACATATTGAGAAATGATAGCGAGAATGGATGTGCGGACGTTCTACGCATACTATTTACGAAGCTGTAAAACTGTTTGGGGTCCTGTGAAAATCGTATCCTGCATCGAGATAGGTAATTTGTATAGCATTGAGCGTTAAGAACGGGGCAATTTGAACGAGCTATTACATAGCGAGCGAGAGAGAGAGAAGAGAAAGAACCGAATTCTCGAAATTTTTTATAAAGTCTTGATTTTAAGTTTTTTAGACTGGATAACTCTTTGGTAAACCAAGGAGGCTTCCCAGATCTAACCGGACAAGAAAATGGTACACAAAAATCAAAAAGTGTGTCAAGAACATTTGTGCCTTTCAAAACGTCAGTGTACAAGTACAGAGCGGACCAATTAAAAACCCAAATGAGGTTATTAAGCTTCGAAAACTCGGCTTTACGAAAGCAGTGGACACGTTTAGATAGCCTACCCATTCGATCCAATAGGATGGTAGAAGTCTTCAGGTATAGTGAGCGAAAGAGCCCGGGTTAACAACGCTATGGTCGGATCCGAGACAAAACACAGATCAAGCAATCGACGCAAGTAATAACGAGAAGGAACGTGCGAGTCGCTTCTAAAGACGCGACTCTACTTATACCCGCACTCAGTCAGTATTTACATGTTTGAGCATATGATTTTTTAGAATTTTAGAATTAAAAAAAAATTTTTAATTTTTTTGCTACATCTGTTATCTACATCTACATATATTATGTATATTATACATCTAACAGGTAGATTATACATGTACCATTTAGATTCTACAACTCCTCCGCTAGGGGTTGCTCGCGCACTGAACGCGGCAGAGTGTGCGAGCGAGAAGGAAAATGAGTTGCTAGGTCGTCGGCAGGAGGGGGCAGGGGAAGCAACTGAAAATTAATTTCTTCATTCTGGCTATAATTATGACCTGATCTGATTCAGATTCGACAGTCTGGTAGATATGGTCATTCTCTACGATAATGCGTTTTTAGTTTTATAGTATCTTTAAAAATGTGTCTGCCACAGATTTTCGTCCTTTGTGAGGGCGGAAGGGGGCGGGGTGAAATTTAAGCTGAGCAAGAATATATATTCTTTATGAGGTCGGAAACGTTTCCTTCTGTACGTAACTCTTTTTGAGATTAATGAATTTAAGATAAGGAAAATGCAAGTAGAAGCAAGAGCTGCTTTCCATAGCCATAAATGCGTAATACCTGTGTCCAATTCGAGTCTCCCTGATCAACGTCGAAGTTATCCATATTGTCGTCACTGCTATCAGAGACCATTGACTTAAGCTCAGCGTCGAAAAAAAAACCCTGCGAGCGCTTGAGGTCGAATCAAGCGTTTTTGGTTGATATTCAATTTTTGTTAATAGTAGGCCGATTAAAAAGCAAGAGATAGAGACAAATGAGGAGAGAAGCAGAACATAGACAGGACAAATCAGTTATATAGGGGAAGAACTTAAAGGTATATACCTATTTATAAATGATTTCAATAACAGTCTCACCTGGATAAAGTCACAAAACTTAAGGCAGATCTTGCATAACTTAAATATGGCTCGATTTAAGTGCGAGGACTCAGTCAGCATGCAGTTCTTTAGACACGAGTCCAGGAAGTCTTGATGCAGCCTTAGTACATTGTCCACATTCTCGACCTTTTTCATCTTCTCGATAAATATGTGCCAATTGGGTTCTATGATCTCGATCATCATATAGTACTCCAGGTTCTGTATGGCATTCATCATGCGCTGGCGCAAAGTGAACGCTGATCGATACAGCTCAGCGGACTGCGGCGAGAACTTTTTAGCTATAGAGTTCTCTTTCCAAATTCTGCAAGAAATAACCAAGGCAAGTACTAAGAAGCGACGGAATGTCGAAGAAGTAGTATACTTACTTGCAAAGCTGACGCTCGACGTGCTTGCAAAAGAAGAGCTGACGAAACAGCATCTGGTACTTTGAAATAGCGATGTGGTTAAGGACGAGCGAGACAGGCCACTTGACCTCGTAGGTGAAGGCGAAGCACTCGAGACCACTGAGGTCCAGGCGGTCCTGCGCCTGCCAGTATTCTTCCTTTTGGTTCATGATTTTTGACATCTGAGTAACCAGGTCGTAGGTGAGGAGCTCGCAGTGCAGGTCATCTTTGTAGGGATCATTGCGGGCCGAAGAAAGTCTTAATGTTAGACCGAGCAGATTCTCCAGGGTCATGGGCAGCACCAAGTCTACGTTCTTACATAGCTCGTCCTCACAGGCGTCCATAAACTGCATGGTGAAGTCGCCCTGGTTCAGCAACAAATAGTTTTTTACTGACTGCAGATGCCCCATAAGGTCGTTTTCCGTGAGTAGTACGTCAAGCAGCATGCGGGCGGCAAAGTAGTAGGCGTCGTTGATTACATACGCGTGTCGCTCGTTGGTCGGATCAAGCTGGAGCTCCATTTGCTGAGTGGGCATCACTCGCTTTCCGCACTGTCGGATCACATTCAAGTACTTGCCGGTTCGCAGTATCTTGTCCGAGTACTTGTCCAGGAAGGAAGGGATCCGATCGCGACGCACTGTGTAGCGCTTTTCCCAATAATCGTCCGAATAGTGTTCGGGCAGCTCGCCTTGGTGGACGACCTCGTTGTCCTCCACCAGAAACTCATGGTTGCGGTCAACAATAACTCCTTTTTGGATCCAAAGTTGCAGCATTCGCATGTACGGCTCGGCTGCCTGATGCGTTAAATTTATCATTATTTGCTGGGCCGCTCTGTCTCCCTCCAGCCGCTTAATCCGCCCGTGTAGATGCGTCAGCACTGCAGCCCCCTGGAGCTTTTTTAGTTGCACATCCACCAAAGTCGTCCATATCTCCTCCATCACCCAGATGGTCGGCTTTAAGTAGTACAGAAGCTTCTGAACAGTCAACTGCTGCTGCTGCAGTTCCTGTTCAGATTGTACAACCAGAACCTAAAGGTAAAATCCGTGAAATATCATTTTTTTTTGAGGTGTGAAATAATTTCGAGCTGCATACACTTACGTAGAAATCGTGGGTTAGATCTTGGAGAGCCGCATTAAGAGAATTAATGACCTGCCCGTGGCCATCAGTGGCCGCCATCATCTTTTGGATGCCTATAAAGTACGATGCCAGGGGAAGGATATCCTGCAGAAGCTCTGTAAGCGATTTATCCAGGTGCTCATGGATAGTGAAATTTGTTTCATACTTGGCAATGCCTGCACTGTTCACATCTGGCGGCAAAGGGACAATAAAGTTTCCTCGGGTGCCACACAGACAATGGAGCAGCTCTTTAAGAAGGACTTTCTGCTGGCTTTCCAAAGGCAAGGCGCCAAGCTCTGGCTGCACCATGTTGTTCCCGTCTACTTTGCAGTAATCCCAAAGCATGTGCGTGCGATACTCATCCGGCAAGCATGTCACCGTCGTTAGAAGGGAGCTACTAGACTTAATGCTGACGGATGACTTCGTCGAACCAACTTCTGTGCTTCCAGGCGGACGGTAGCTACTCAGAGAACTGCTTGAAACTGCCATCAGCACGCGCTCTTTGATCTGAATTCAAAATATATGGATTTTGTTTAGAATCTAGAAAAGGTTTAGATAGCTCGCTCTAACCACACTCAAATCGGCGCGTTCTGGATCCTTTTTCTGCTTCTGATGGTACAGTTTTAGATTCTGGTTGCGTCGTCCAAATAATCCTCCAGTGGAGAGGACTGGGAAACTTTCGCTTCTACGATAATTCATTGGAGTCGATGTGGGAATGCTTTGCGACAATGTATGTATCGCACTATTGTCAGTCGACTCACATTGAACCAAGCTCACCGAAGACAAGGCACTGACCGGAGAGCCAGTACTGCTCTGAATGGTTGGTGATGGCATTTCAATCTTTAAGTGACTACCAGCGAAATCTTCGCAGCTAAATCGCTCGACGAACACAAGCAGAGCGTACATAGGATCCTTCCTGAAAGAAAAGGAATGTGAAAAACAAGACTCCCAATGAATCATATTGAAATACTGACGTCTTAAGTAATTGGGTGACCTCTGTGATCACTGTTTGAAAGTTTGGACGCTTTTGGCTAATGGTTGCCAGTAAATGCAGAAGCTCGTTAGATGAGAGACGGCGCTCGTGTGTGGCACGAAAATGTCTCACAATGATATCTGGCGTGTATGGAGTTCTATAAAAAAATTGTTTCGGAATTCAGAAAATACTTTGAGATAAATAGGGCAAATGGCAGAACGCGGCGAGATCCAATTTACTTACTGCGACTCGATAATGAGATTGTGTAGTACTCCACGTACTAGATCAAATTTGCTCATAATGGCGTGGATGAACTGATGCTATAATTCATAGAGCAGCGGTAAAAATTACAACATTTCAATGCCAGCAATAACACAAACGCATTCATTTGCGCTTGAGCTAGAATTGAGTGGACTCTCCTTGTTTTGTTTTTAGTACTTTAGAGTTGTCATCTGTTGCAAAATCAAATCAAAAGACTTCCACAACGCCGGTGTTTGCTGTTTGTATATTATTTTTATGAATTTTAACCCCGATACAATACATACATATATCGTATGTATCGACCATCATATGGTCGTATTCCGCTACACTTAAATCTAAGGCGTTTAAGTCTAGTTCTCAGACAAGATACATCATTTGCCGACTAAGAATTTTTCTTTTAAGCCTAGTACTCAGATCGAAAAACTGTTTGCCAGCAAACATGTGTCATATATTCTTCGAGCGGCCAGTGGTGTGACCAGAGGTGTGCACTGCACTCCGAACGGTTACACTGCTCAGACAGCTGCTTGGTTTTGTTTAAAGTTAATAAAATGCACTTCTTCGGCTGGGGCCGCTCTTCCCCAGCCATATCCTGGGCTCCACAACATTTTATTGGTAAGGTAATGTGTGTGACTATCAGCATCAGCAGAAGGTGACGCCTCCCGTGCCGAACCCCGTGAAGAAAAAATGTTTTGAAAATTATATTTGTTTTATATATGTATATGAAAATTAATAAAAATAATTAATTATAATATCCATATAATTGTCATGCATAATTAGATTGCATTAATTAGATTTTATTTGTCTTCATTATTAAAATATTTCATTTGGTTTTGTGTTTCTCTTATTACAATGTTTGCTTCGTGTTTGCTGGCAAAAGATATTAAATTGATATCTTTTTCGAGGTGGGTCTAAACATACCAAAAAAACAAGTAAAAACTGCCTTACGTACAGAGCCTAGAAAACAGTTTTTGCCGTAAAACATTTCTTATCGGTTTCATACGAATATCAACCCTGATTCTGTTCGCGAGGTGTTTTTTTCGATCTGAGTACTAGGCTTTACATTTTCCTGTAGTGTGTATCCAGCAACACGAGCGGAATCCTCAGATTTATATCGATAGTTGCCTATCGGGAAACACTAGTTGAGACATAAATAAGTGAATGCAGTGCACATCTTTTGTAACACCACTGGCTGCTGGAAAAATATATGACATTTTTTGCTGGCAAACAATTTTTTTTGATCTGAGTACTAGGCTATAAGCCTTACATCCTATTCACACTGGCGACCATCCACAATCCATTTCGGGGATGGTCCGTAAGGTTTTGACGTTCCAAAATTTTCACAGTTATTCCACATTCCATCTGGGATGTTCTTAATTCGCACGTTTCTGTGCGGTATTTTCTCGATAATTTTCAAATGCAACCATAAAAAAAAATGTTTACTAAAAATTCACTACGAAATTGTAAACAATGACAGACGGAAAAATGGTAAAACAACAACAAATCATCTGATATGTCATAATTGTTTCAGACACAAAAACTCGGTTTGTGGACTATCCTCTGGGTATGTTTTTATTAATGCTATGCCAAAATCATGCAGGATATTCCACTCGCTATTGGCTGACAGCCTTCCGACTATTCTGTACCCAGAAAAAGAGCCCAAAGTATACGGCTATACAAAACTTGGCTTTAAAAACTCCTCGTTTTTTTCGGGTACATCATTCAACCAAAATGTCCCAAACCGATTCTCAAAGAACATAGAATAAATATTTATATTTACAAAATTGATTGGATTTAGTGGAAAGAGTAACATATGACCACGTTTCAGTGTTTTCAAAACAGATAGCATTACTTTTATAATTAAAATGAATATGAAAATTATTGCAATGGTTATGAATGTCATTCAGCACCAAAATATATTCTTGCCGAACCAAATCATGTTTCTGGACATGGATGATGATAATGAGGCTAACATTGACGAGGAGAATTTATTGGAATGGATATCTGTTTTGGCACACTGAAACGTGGCCATTTGTGGCTGTTTTTTGAGAAGCGGTTTGGGACATTTTGGGAGAATGATGAACCCGAAAACAACTAGGTGTTTTTTAAGGAAAGTTTTATATCGCCATATCATTGTATAATTTGGCCTCTTTTTCTGAGTACAGAACAGTCGGGAGGCTGTCAGCGTGGCTCTTCGTATGAAACCGAAAAGAAATCATCCCTGTTTTTCGGTCGACCGAATATTTCGCAGCAGTCGTTTCGCAGACCGGTACTCAGTACCGAAAAAAGGCCATTCGATCAATACTAAAAAGGCAACCGTTCCCTTCTCGAAAGGAACACACTAATAGGCTATTTACATTGAGGCTGGTCATGATTCTTTGCGTCTTGCCGGAGACGCAGTTTTTTTTACATAGGTTAAGCATTGGGCCCTTGTGGTGGCAAAAAGTTGCGTCAGTCTCTGAGTCATGTGCGTCTATTCGATATATGCGATTGATTTTGCTTTTATGCCTATCTGCTCAACTATCACCACTAATAACAACAAAAACTTGTAGATCAAAAATTAAATTTTGGCGCTAAAAATGTATGATTGTGCAAAAAGGTGAAAATGTACATAGTCATTAAATAAAATACTTGAAACTGATTGTATTATTATAATACGAAATTTTTCTGACCCCCTGATGCCATTAAGTCACTGCTGGATACGAACTTCGGTGGTTTTCATAATTTGAAGAAGAACTCCCACAAACGCTACAATGAAATGTCTGAAAATAATATATAAATATGAGAATCAATTCTCTTTCGTCCATTTTCCTGCCGTCTTGCGTAATTCTGTTGATTTTCAAAAATTTGTGTTTCTTTCCTTGTCATCAAGCACCCAAATCCAAATTCAAGACGCACGTCTGCCAATGTAAACGTCTTTTCTGCTTCTTTGCGTCTATTCCGATATCGATAGCAGACGCGCCCAGTGTAAAAAGGCTATTATATTCTATCTATCTTCGTCCAAAAGGCACATATACACACATACACATTAAAAGGAAAGGAAACAAGTGCAAGCCAGCTACAAAAGTGCAATAATGAAGATAAATTTAAATTAATTAAGGCAAATAAGATTTTACTGCTTGCTTTAATCACTAACCATACAGTATATAGATGTGCCAGTTCATACAACGAAAGGGGCGCAGCTGAGTTTTCTGTCCCAGCACCCCCAGACCTTTTGGCAGGGGTGCTGGGACCATTCGGCTGTGGTGCTGAGACGTTCGGGTCGTGGGCCTGAGACGTTCGGCATTTTTTCGACATGTTCGATTCATGACGAGATGCGAAAGCAAGCCGAGAATTGAAAGTGCACGTGTGGTACACAAATTCTTATTTTCCGTAACCTTTTTGAGTTTCGTTTCCAATTTGCATAAATGTGTGTGTGCCATGTATTCACACATACTATGCTTGTGTGTGGGCTTTAAAATTGTTGGCCGCTTGAACTGAATTTCGCTTTTTCGTTTTGTTTTGAGCGCTGATGTAGCAAAATGAGCTGACCTGCCGCAACATAAATGAGGAATGGGTAGAGTGGGTTGGGGTGGGAAATAAATACAATATATAAAAATAAAATATGTTAATTTGTTGACTTATTTGATATTGCACACTTACATATACACATCCCTGTTTTAGAAATGTATATACTAAATAGTACATAAATATTGTGCAAATGACTCGGCTTTCGACTTAGCAAATTTGTCAATAAATTCTTTTTTTTCCGAGAACTTTTCTATATATATTTCTTTCTTTTTATATATATGTATTAATACATATATGCAAATAATTGGTATATGTATATATGTACAAATGCAGATTTTTTACATAAATCAATTCTTTATCATACACATATGTACATTGATTGTTAGCAAAGTCTATACAATACAAAACAACAAAATATGAAGTATGACGAAGGGAATCGGTCCAGGGCCGTGCTTTAATGCAATATTTGAAATTTGGAAACAAACACAAAACAGTGTAATCGTGGAGCATGATGTTTGACCACTTTGGTCACACTGGGCACC
Source organism: Drosophila ambigua (assembly GCA_018150905.1). Taxonomy (NCBI): domain Eukaryota; kingdom Metazoa; phylum Arthropoda; class Insecta; order Diptera; family Drosophilidae; genus Drosophila; species Drosophila ambigua. Next base: position 1,428,897 of record JAECWS010000080.1, read on the forward strand.
AAGCGGAATAAAAAGCACTTGCGGTTCGACAGAATATTTAGTGCGTCTGCGTACTAGACTTAAGCCTTTCAGCCTAGTACTCAGATCAACTAAGTTTTCGTCGACCGAATCAGCGATGATATTCGTATAGAAAAGATAAAGCTGGCTTTTATAGTGTTATGACATTAGAATTAGAGCCAAATGACATTAGAGCTTTTACTTTGCGGATACATTTTTAGTGGTATGACATTAGACTTTGCCAATTTTGCTGAAAAGCATGAAAACATAGAACCCATATAACCGATTAATCGCTGCTCCCAGCTCACCTGCAAAGCCAGCTTGTCGCATACATTTCTCTCGCTCTGACTGCATTTCCAAACTCTATTTTTTAGTTAGTCAGTTAGCAAAGTCGAATGTCATATGACCATAAGCAGACGAGTACTCAGAGCAGAAAACCGCAAGTTACTGGAGAGCAGTATTTTTTCGGCTCGAGCGAAATAATGATTTATTCTATCTCTTGTCGACAAAAACATATACACGCAAACCGATTAGAAAAGTGAAATAATGAAGAAAAATGTATTCTAATTAATGCAGATTATGGATTTTATAATTCATTAATTCTATACTCTTCGTAATAATTTATATGAATACAAAAAACATGATGTTTGTATTTCTATTCAGCCAGTATGGATTTACATAATCTTGGCGGTTCTTTCTTCGTTGATCAAATAATATATTTTTGCATGCTCTCATACAAAATTGTTAATTTTTACAAAATTTGGTTTGTATACAAACCAAAAACCAAACAAAACAATGTACACGTATCGACAAAAAATTTAGTTGAACTGACTACTGGGCTTATACCAGTATTGAATCTTAGTGAAATACGACGATTAGTGAAGTACCATTAATAAATCACAAATACTTTTAAATACTTTCATTTTTTCTAGAAGTCACTGTTTAGGAATAAATTTGTATGCATTCATTGATTGGAGCAGGATACTTGTTGAAAATACTTATTGAAATTTTTGACAACGCCATGTTTCCCTATCTGAGGAGTCAGGGTCAACGTTTTAACCTCCAACTTCTGCAGGAGGCCGCTTACAGTGAGCTTGTACAACACCTGGACCGGATCGAGGGTTCAATAATCATCGTGCTTGAAGAGGCAATGATTGGGCCGTTCGAACTTGTAACGAAGCCAAAATTCTTTACTGAGCGAGCCATTAGGAGTGTAGCTCTCAAGCCGGACTTGGTCTTTCCCAATGATATCAGAAACATCGTCTACATTCTGCGACCGAGGGTATCGCTTATGGATCAACTGGTGGGTCACGTCAAATCGAATGGTCAAGTCGGTCGACGCCAGTTCCATATTCTTTTTGCGCCACGACGATCTTGCCTATGCGTTAACCAGTTACAGAACAAAGGCGTGATTAGCAGTTTCGGTTGCATTGATGAGCTGTCCTGGAGCTTTCTGCCGCTAGATGCGGATTTGGTGACAATGGAGATACCTAATGCCTATCGCGACGTAAGCATCGATGGCGACACAAGCTCTCTGTACCAGGTTGCTATTGGTCTCGTTCAGTTGCAGCGTCTTTATGGCCGCATTCCAAAGATATACGGAAAGGGTGTCCAGGCTCAACGCGTTTGGGATCACGCCAAACATCTGGGAATAGAGGAGAAGTCGCTATACAATGGCGACAAAGGGGCCATCGATCAGTTGATACTGCTGGATAGGGGCATTGACCTGCTCAGCCCCTTGGCCACACAGCTCACCTATGAGGGCCTCATCGACGAGTTCTACGGCATTCGGCAAAACAAGCTTACACTCCCAGCCGAGTACTTTCCCTCAGATAAGACAGCAGAATGCCGTGGATCTGATGAGCACTTGCCCAAGACTTCGAAAAAGAAAACCATCTTGGTGCACTCTGGAGAGCAGCTGTATGCGGAGCTGCGTAACAAAAACTTCAACGAAGTAACCAAACTGCTTGCTCGCAAAGCCAGGGAGATCCACACCCAGATGCACGCCACGTCACAGGACAAGACCGTACAGGAGATCAAGAGTTTTGTCGAGAACGTGTTACCCCAGCTGATGGCCCAGAAGAAGTCCACCTCAGAGCACACGGCCATAGCCGGCCTTATCCACGAACAGGTGAATGCCGCCACCTTCACAGACGATCTGGCTGCCGAACAAGAGTTCATGGTCTGTGCCGACATTGACAAGCCCAGTGCGTACATCGAGGATAAAATAGCCAGTAAGGCCGATATACGCAACGTGATGCGCCTTATTTGCTTGCAGTGTGCCGCTGCCTCCGGTCTCAAGGATAAGCTGCTCATCCACTACAAACGTGAGGTGGTCCAGGTCTATGGTCTTGAAAAGTTACTCAGCTTCAGTAACCTAGAGATGGCCGGCCTACTACACCCGCAGACGGATTCACGGGCATATGCTGTGCTAAGAAAGGTGAGAAAGAGCCGTCTTAATATTATTGATGGATATTCTTAAGTCCATAATCGACAATTTTTGGACTTGAATATTTAATGAAACACAACCTTTTTCCCCAAGATTCCAGCGTATTACAAATTGAATACAAATTATACTTTGCGACAGTAGTTTTTATAGACTTCATACTTAGTATTTGCCGCAATATCTTCTTTGTCAATTCAACGAGAGAAATCGTTGTAAGGTGCATTAGGCGCGCCTCTACTTTTATACCTGGTACTGAGTCAGTATATTTGTCAGCTGATGATTTATGTCGTATTTTTAAATGTTTTGTCTGTTTCCATTAATTTCTCTCCTCACACTAACACGCCTTGCTAGCTCGTTTTAGCTCATTTGCCATAGAGCGCTGTACGAGGCAGAATGGAGGGAGCTCTGTCTGTCTGTTTTTCTGTCTATCTGTCCGCCCATCTTGTTTGATGACTATGACTACCAGATTACCGAAAAAGATCAGATCAAATCAATATTATAGCCAGAAGGAAGAAATCAATTTTACTCTCTCTCCCACACACTCGTAATGTATGAGTCGATCAGACGACAAACTTTCCAGATATATAATTGAAAACTATAGCTACTATAATATAGAAAATTGAAAAAAATATACATATGTATCATCAATCGTTTAATCGTTTAAAACTTGATTTTAAATAAAAGTATTAAAAATATTGAAATGATTTAATAAATAGATCTTATATTTAAATCATCTTGACTTGATTGACTATCTATGCTCTATTCCAAAATTATTTGTTCATAAAACTTGGAATTTTTTTTCCGTTGTCCTTAATTGAAGAGAATTTTTGTCGTCGTATATTTTTTTTTTTTAGGAATCACTTAGTGATAAATAAGTATTTTTATAAGTTATATTTCATTGAAAAAATTTTTCGCCGTCAAGAAGATATATTTATATTATATATGTATATCATTTATATATTTATATTTTTTTTTTTTTATATATATACCTGGTACTCGAAAATTTAGGGATATCAGATTTGTGGTAGAAGTGAAAGAAAATGTTCCGACCCTTATAGTATGTATATTTTTGATCAGCATCAATAGCCGAGTTGATGAAGCTATGTTCGTCTGTCCGTCCCAATGAGCGACTAGATCTCAGAGACTATTAGACCTATGGCAACAAAAATCAGGACAAAAATTAGTGAAATCGACAATTTTAAAGAAACAAAAAACCGAAAGTGCATAATAGTGAAGACAAACCCTGTATCTTAGATTGCAGAATCTGGATCGGATGAAATTTATTTGCAGTGGCTGCGCTACCCTTCCAGCGATGCAGCGCTACTCATCTTCGCTCTCGCTCACACACTGCCTCGTGCAGCCTTCTGGCGGAAGAGAGCGAGATCAAACGTCGTGATGATGGGAGAGGAAAGAAAGCTCATATTGAACAAATAACTTTCGAAAATATCAAAATAGAAACAAAAAACGAGGGGGCTCTGAAAATACCATTAAATTGTTTGTTGTTTAATCCTTGCAGACGCTACATCTAACCGTAGAGGATAATGTCGAGGTAGATCCGAAGGACATAAGCTATGTGCATAGCTTCTATGCTCCGCTAACCGCTCGCCTGGTGGAACTTTCTTTAAAGCCGCTTGGCTGGCAGACTCTGAAGAGTCAGATTAACAATCTGCATGGGCCAACCTTTGAGGACTTTCAAGCGCAACTAATCGGAATAGGCGGTCGGCATGCAGGCTCCACAGCCAGCGAGGGCTCGCTGCTGCATGTTCCGCGAGTTGTACTGGTCTGCTTCGTAGGAGGATGCACGTTTGCGGAGATTGCTGCCCTGCGATTTTTAGCCGACCAGGAGGATAACAATGTGGAGTTTCTGATCGCAACCACCAAGATCATTAACAAGAACACATTTCTTGATAGCCTGATAAGCGCCTGAACGCGACGCCTCAAGGTCTCGTCCATGACCACTTATCGACTATGCTTGGATACATGCATGACCAATACGCAACCGGAACCTTAAAAATAAGCCCTTAATGTAGTTAATGTAATGTACATTTTTATTAGTTTTTCTTAGGTTTTCAGTTGTATTGAAAAAATCTTTAACCGATATCTTTTTCGTTTATGACGCCTATTCACACATTACATTTACATTTACATTTTCTAAAACATAAATAAATACATATTGTTACGTTTTTACGATTCGTATTCAAGATTGAGAAACGGGGTATATTAGATTTGTGGTAAAAATGGATGTGTGTAACGCAGAGAAGGAAACGTTTCCGACCCCATAAAGTATATATATTCTTGATCAGCATCAATAGCCGAGTCGATAGAGCCATGTCTGTCTGTCCGTCTGACCGTCTGTCATTCTTGTTTGACGCCTAGATCTCAGAGACTATAAGAGCTAGGGCCACCAAATTTGGTTTCCAGACTCGTGATACACTGCAACAAGTGTATTTCAAAATTTCGCCCCTCCCCCTTTCACCACCACAAAGGACGAAAATCTGTGGCAGGCACAATTTTAAAGACTAAAAACGCAGTATCGTAGAGAATGACTATATCTACCAGATCAGATCATAATTATAGCCAAAATGAAGAAATTAATTTTCAGTTGTTTCCCCCGCCTCCTCCTGCAAGAGACATACTACTCATTCTCTTTCTCGCTCGCACACTGCCGCGTTCAGTGCGCGAGCAACCCCTAGCGGAGGAGATGCAGAATCTAAATCGTACATGTAAGATGTATAATATACATTGTAGATGTTGATAGCAGATGTAGCAAAAAAATGTAATATGTAAAATTTTTTTTTTAATTCTTAAATTCTAAAAAATCATATGCCAAAAGATGTATATACTGACTTAGTACGGGTATAAGTAGTGTCGCGTCCCCAGAAGCGACTCACACGTTCCTTCTTGTTATTATTTAGGAAGGCTTTATTTCCGAGAGAATTTAAGTTTTGTTCCGAACAAACTCTGAGCTCAAACTGACTCTTTCAGTGAAAGGCCTGACAACCCAAAATATATCCGTCCTACTTGATTCGTACTTTTGTTACAATATATATTCCAAAGCTAGTTTGTTGTATTGGGTAGGGAAGGTACCTTCGCCACAAACACAGCAAAAAAACTTCGTTCAGAATGTAATCGAGATAGTTTCGAAATTAAAGAATCTTGTTTATTAGTTTCATTAGTTTGAATTTACAGGAGAACCGGATGACTTTATCATGGAGTACTGATGGGATAAAAACGACTGTTGAGAATAACTTTCTTGTTTATCAAGCTTCTTTATAAAAAATGTTTACTCAAAAAGGAGTAAATTATATTTGTGTAGACATAACTAACAGGAAAATGAAGCGTTCCCGGCATAAATTTTATTTATTCTTAATCATCATCATCAGCATAGTCGTTGAACCATGACCTTCCAAATGTTATATCCTGACTCGAGTGATAAAACACTGGAACAAGTGCACAAAATGCGAAAACACGTAGCATAACAACTTTTGATGATAAGAGAAAACCATAAAATGCGGAACCATAGGACATGATAATATTTACCGAATCAGAGTCCCGTGGTTGACTTATCTCCCTGCCAAACACTTGCTCTATCTCTGCCCCACACCCACTCCCTCGTCCAGTGTACGCTCCTGCCGAAATGAGCCAGATATAACGGCCGGATGATAATTCGATTGATGGGAAGAATGTTCATACCGCAGTATAATATTTTTCATCAAGTGGAAAGAGCGTATACGGAGTGCATAAATAAATAAAAAAAGTCGAATTATTTATGAAATTTTATTTTATTATCAAGATAAATATTATAAAGATTCAACTTTAATAACAAAAAAAACCCGTAAAGAAAAGCCAATCACAAAAAGTTATATTTTTTTTAGTTTTAGTTAAAAAATTAAAGTTTTCTTTTATGAAAAACAAAACACAAACAAAAAATTCTGCCACAAATTTCCTGAAAATAACGAAACTAGATATAAACTTGTAAGCAGCCACAATTTTCCAGATACGATAAAACTAAAGACATATAGAATGACCATATCTACCAGATTGGCTACATTTTACATATTTAATCGACATTGTAGATGTAGATAACAGATGTAGGAAATAAATAAATAAAATGTAAAGTTTTTTAATTTTCTACATAAATCAATCAATCAAAATGCGGGGGAAACAACTGAAAATTCAGGCTATAATTATGATCCGATCTGATTCAGATTCGGCTATATGGTAGATATGGGCATTCTGTACGATACTGCGTTTTTAGTTTTATCGTATCTTTAAAAATGTGTCTGCCACAGATTTTCGTCCTTTGTGGGGGCGGAAGGGGGTGGGGCGAAATTTTGAAATACACTTGTAGCAGTGTGATATCACATGAGTCCGGCAACCAAATTTGGTTGCCCTAGCTTTCATAGTCTCTGAGATCCAGGCGTCAAGCAAGACTCGGCTATTGATGCTGATCAAGAATAAATATACTTTATGGGGTCGGAAACGTTTTCTTCTCTGCGTTACACACATCCACTTTTACCACAAACCTACCCCTTAACCCTTTTTTGAGTACGGGTATTCAAAATGTATATACTGACTGAGTACAGGTATAAAAGTCGGGTCCACAGAAGCACTCATATTTTCAGCTGCTCACACTGCTAGAACTGGCATTGACAACTAGCAGTCACTTTTGATATTTTTAAGAAAGTATCGTTTAAATCAAATCATTTTTAATGATTCAAGGATCTTGGTAATACTTGAGCGACTAAGCTATTACTGCTTACTATAACTTTTGGACTTTGAATTTTTTTTTTTCGATTAATGTGTCGACATTTTGTGCGCACAGCTGCACTGACCAAAATTGAGAAATGCTTGGGTATTTTTAAATATGTGGTATTTTATAGACATTGACGTGCATAAAATTAATTTGTGTTTTTTCCTTCCATAAATGCAAAAATACAATTTATTGTTATATAATAATAATTATAATATAAAATTAATCAATTTTAAAGATATAAAAAATATTACATATGTTTTAAGTTCCCCATGTTCTATCTCTTTTTCTCTCATTTTCATATTTTCTTTCTTGTTTCATAATAATCATTTTGAATCTAAATCTGGTGGATTTATACATACAAAAGTACCTATCAAGCTGTGTAGTTGGATGTAATACACCTCCAAAATAATAATCAACATCATCATATCTAACATATCATGCTCATCTGTATTTCTGTGTCTGTACGTCATAATTTCCTCCAATTCTCATTAATAAAATGAATTTGCATTCTATGTAATTTAAATAATTACTAACGGAAAATTTTGTAGGGCTGCGTCATCATTTTGCATTTTAAATAATTCACTGGAAACTGTATTTCTATAATTAATTTTAATATGTATATCTAGTTAGTTTTCATTACTTTACTTTGTTGTATGGTGGTCTAGAACGAGCGTGTGTGCGATTGATTCGTGTTAATTAAAATCAATGACTAAAATAATATATTTCCCAAAAATATAGTTCTTTTAATAATTAAACATTTATACGGTGTAATTTTCTATACAATTTTTATTGTTTTGACTAAGCACTTTGCATTAACTCTAAAATAAGAATATTTAGTTTATTTATTTAATATCTTTTTTGTTAAAATAAAAAAATAAATGATAAATAAACAAACCTCTTTGCCTTCCGTCTATACAAAATTTGGCATAAAACTTCGTTTTCAACAAAAAAAAAAGGTGAAATACATGTAGTATCTGATATCAAAAATAAATTTTTACTTGTAACCAGCCAAAAGTAAATCGAAAAAAATAAAACCTAGCATGCAAAAGGTCCGTAAACTTTTCAGGCTAATTATAATGAATTGAAATAAATATTTATAATTCAAAACATTGAAATGCAGTGGCGATCTTATGGGGTGAATAACGAGCAATACAATAAATACGCACACATAATTATATTCCAAATTTAGTGCAAAAAAAAAACCGAAATGGGTAACAAAAAATTATTAATTGATTCAATTTTTTTTGGTAATATTAATAGCTTTTACACTTTGGATACATCATTTTTTACTTGTTCTTTGTTTGCCTGTTTGATTTTTGTTTTCAGCTTGTTTTATTATTTGTGGTTGACGTTTGAGCTTAAGTTTATTATCATGCAGCTAAGTTTTCTAATTATACTTCGGTTGTGTTATTTTTTAAATTTATTTATGCTGATGTTTTCTTTAATCGATTTCATCTTAATGCAAAACTATTCCAGCTTCTGCCTTTTTTAATTATTAAAAAGTAGTTTTTTTCCAATCATTATATTGTGATTTTTGTTACTACAAAACAACACTTGCCAATATTGTTTTTGTGTTATTTTTACAGTGTTTTCTGCAGATATTGTTACTGATGTCGGATTTCAATTATGTTGTTTTTGAGTTCGCTTTATAATTGTAATAAAATTTAAATAGTTCATATTAATTAACGACTTTTCTGATTTCCATTGTTGATGTTGAAGATGTTGTCTATGCTATAGCGAACCAGCTGGAAAGCTTGTTGAACTATTGCTATGGGCTAAACTTATCATAGATCCAGAGAGACTTGCTTCGTCATCTGGATAGGCTTCACGGGATACCTCAGTAAGCGATAAAGTGCTGCAAGATCGAAATTTATGGTGAATGGATGAATGCATTCAGCATGCAATTGATTATTCACAACCAAAAAATTAATTACCTGAAACCTAAAGCAATTGATTCATTATCAAATGCTTCCAATTCTCTAGCATGCTTTTCATGTTTCATGCGCAAGCGCTCGGCGCGTTCCTGATTGAATTGTTGCAGCTCGGCATCCATCTACAAGTTAAATAAGTACAAATAAAAAAATGAATGTGGATAAGTGTTGTTAGTTTTACGAACCTTGTTCTCGAGCAGGCCACGACGTACGCTGACACGATTCTCCAACTCACGACGCTCACGGTCCCTCTGTTCCTGTGCTTGTTTCTTGTTCTTGTTTTGATATGCGGTCAGCATATCCAGTTCGTATTCCAATTGCTCATTAGTACGTTGGCACTCGATCACTTGACTTTCATCCAGTTTATAGCTTTGACTTTGAAACATATCCGCAATACTTTGTTCATACTGTAATCAAATTAACAGCATTATTTAGATGATTGTTTTTGGATAAAGCTGTTTACCGACCTGTTCACCTAACAGCGTAAGCTTCCGATGCTTTTCCTCTTTCAGCTGTTTGATAACTTCTTTCTGTTGTTCTTTTGGTGTCGTTTGCAGAACTTGAGCCTTGTAACGTTTGTATTGTTTCGTTTGCGTTTTGCAAGTCTCACGAAACTGTTTACGTATAAGCAGCTCTTTTTGCTACAAGAAGAGTATGAAATAATTAAACTTTTGTTGATTCAATTAAGTAGCTATGCATACCTTCAGGCTTTTGGGCTGTTGTCTTAGCTCGAGCGCATGCTTGCGCAGCAGCTCCTTTTTAATGCGATCCATATAGTCTTTTTGATTGTGCAACTCCGTGTCGTGTTGCTTGTTTATCTCCATGACGGAGGGAAATAAAGATTTATATTAGTATATTGAATGTTTAATTTGCCATTGTAAATGTCTTACCTGCTCCTCTCGCAACTGATGCACGCTCTTTTGCTGGCGATACTCCAGTTCCTGTGTCTTTTCGTGGTGCTTTAAGAGCATGGCATGCGCTTGCTCTAGCTGATGTTCCTTCTTGCTGAGCTCCTGTAAGTGAAGAGATAAGGAAATTATTAACACATTACCCTGTCACTTTTGTGTCATGCTTACGTCTCGCAACTGCTGATCATCATGTTCGTGATGCACAACCATACGCTTTCGCTTGAATTTGCGCATCTCGAGGTCAATATATTGCTTTTGTGCCTGTAGCATACGCTGCTCCTCTTGCGCCTCGTGTTGCTTTAGATTATCCTTCTGCGACTGCAAGGTAAGATCACGTTGACGCTTCGGCGTTGAGTCGTCCATAGAGAGCTCGCGTTTCCAGCGCTCCTTGTTCGCTTTGTATTCCTTTTTGCGATTTAAGTCGAACACCTTGCGATCGCCGTCTTGCTTCAGTGTAATCTCTTTGTGTAGTTTCTTCTCGGCTGCGCTAGTCTGTTTTGATCGACGCTCCACGTCCTGCTGGTGCCTATTCTGCAATCGTTTTTGATATCACTATCGCTCAGAACGGTAAAATACCTTTAGTTACCTCGAGTCGTTCGAGTTCCCTGGTGAAATTATGCAATAGAGTGTCATATTCCTTGTCAAGAGCCGTCTTGTGCGCTTCCATATCAACCTTGCACTTTTCCTCGAGCTTCACAAGATGAGCCTGATGTTCGCGTCGCATACGTTTGTAGCCCGACATCTGTTCGTGCATTTCTTCCTATATATGTCGGTGGGTAGAATAGGGACAGACAACGCTCGTGATTAAAGATAGAAATTATGAGAAATACCAATGGAATCAAAATATGTGCCGAACCCGCCTTCTAATCTTAAAAAAAGAATTGCTATCTATCAGGGGTGCCACAGAAATCACTTCCGCTGGAAAATCACCTCAATTCCATTCCGCCGTGCCACACACCGATTTTTCAGCGGAATCAAAATCACTCACAATTTCTTCAGCGATTTGATTAAAACACACCTAAAACGATTGGAATCTTACTTTCCCATAAAGATTGTTCAATTAGTGATTAACCCTCATCCAAATAATTTAACGTTATACATGTTAAGTTAATAAAATAAGCATTTTAGTAAATCACTATTTAATCCGCTGACTGAATTTTCACTTAACGGTTCCGATCTCAATCCGCTGCAGACCGAGGTGGCCACCTAGGGAGATTCGGGCTTGTGAAGTTAATACAGTAATGCCACCCTTTTTAAGTCGAATTCGGAGCAATATATTTAAAATTAATTATATTGAAAGCATTCTATTTTTGTGTGTAGCTCATTGCAGTAAAACTTTCTTTATGTCAAACGTGTACATACTTTTTGTGCAAACATTTGTAGACATTTGTAGTTCTACCAGGTGGCATCGCTTCAAAATGCCAAAACAGAATTAACAAACAATTTCTACACATTATTGCCATTGCATTTATGTCAAAAACCCCTGCTAAGTGCAGACCCATGGCAGCACAAATAGAAGCGATCATCATACCAAAAACTGGTAATTTTAATGAACTAAATTAAAAGACAATCACAACGAGAAGGAACGTGTGTGTTGCTTCTGAGGACGCGACTCTACTTATACCCGTACTCAGTCAGTATATACATTTTTAAGCATAATTTTTTAGAATTTAAGAATTAAAAAAAAAATTTACATTTTAAATTTGTTTGCTACATTTACTATCTACATCTACATCTTCAATGTATATTCTACATCTGTAGAATTGTACATGTTCCATTTAGATTCTACATCTCCTCCGCACTGAACCCGGCAGAGTGTGCGAGCGAGGCAGAGTGTACAGAGGAAGAACCAACAGAAAATTAATCTCTTCACTCTGGCTATAATTATAATCCGATCTAATTCAGATTCGACTATCTGGTAGATATGGGCATTCTCTACGATACTGCGTATTATCGTATCTCTAAAAATGTGTCTGCCACAGATTTTCGTCTTTTGTGGGTGCGGGGCGAAATTTTGAAATACACTTGTAGCAGTGTGATATAACATGAGTCTGGAAACCAAATTTCATTGCCCTAGCTCTTATAGTCTCTGAGATCCAGGCGTCAAACAAGACTCGGCTATTGATGCTGATCGAGAATATATATACTTTATGGGGTCGGAAAATTTTCCTTCTTTGCGTTACACACATCCACTGTTACCAAAAATCGAATATACCCCTTAACTCTTTTTTGAGTACGGGTATAAAAACCACATACATATCGTCTGAACGCGAAAACGAGTCCGATGCGCATCTGAGAAGCCTGCGCTGCAAGGTTTGTATTGTAATATGTTGCCTCCGTAGTTCTTCGATGGTCAACAATCTCGGTAAAAGCATTTTAATAATGTTTAACGTATAATTCAGTTGTCTGTACATGTAATGTAATTGTATAAATGTACCGCTTCTCAAAAATGATAGAATATATAATTGTATTTAAAAAATGGATTGAATGCTTAAATGCACTCTTCAGTGTTTTCAAAACATATGTAGATTCCATTCCAATAAATTCTCCTCGTCAATGTTGTCCACTGCAATATTATTAACATTCATTTAAATTATAAAAGCAAACAAATTTTCATCCGCACCAAATTGTGTGCTGTCTCATGAATGGTGGATGGTGGCAATGTGAATCGGTGTTTCACATCTTTCAAAAATTCCCACCATTCCCCTGGGATGGGCTCAGTGTGCAGAGGACATAAGTGCAGATTTTAATACGACGGATCCGTGATCTTTTGGACTAAAAACAAGTTTTGAAAGTTTTTAACTCTATATACTTTTTCTAGCAATTCCCTAATTTTTGTATCACTTTCAATAAATAAAATTTTTCGAAATCCTCAAAATTTTTTTTGTTACTTGTGATTTCATGTGACTCAAATTTTTCCTCCAATTCAGGTGTGGAAACAAGAAATATTCACTAGGGACTAAATCCAGAGCAAAAATTGGGTAAGGGAGCAATTCGAAGCCTAATTCATGTTTTTTTTTTTGCCATGGAAACTTCAAATGTCTGCAGCCCTGCATTTTCCTGGTGGAAAATTTTGTTTTCTTGTCCAAATGTTGTCGTTTTTTTATTTTTCAAATCCCCATTATATCGATCCATTGGGTTGACACAATATTTGCCTTTATCGGTTTTACCATTTCTAAAGGTAATCAATGTCGTTAATTCCGCGAGAGTGAGCATTCAAAAATACTGTCGTCATGTCTTTATTGGCTAAAAAACACAACTTGTCCTTCTTTTGACTAGAAATACTTTGAGAAACCCACTGTTTTAACTGCTCTGGTCTCTGGTGTATTGTAGTTGATCCACGGTTTATCCATAAGAAAACTCGTCCTTATTTAACAACGCTAAATACTCCTTTCAAGTTGTCACACGAGTGCGTGTGTGGTCTATTATGAGCAACCTGCGGGAGCCATCTAGCAGACAGCCTTTTCATACCCAACTGATAGCACTGCTCAACAAAATTGAACTTTTCCTTTGCGCTGTAGACCAAAATGTCTTTTTCTGATAGATTTTGGGATCTTAAAATTGTTTTAGTACTTTATTTTTTTGTTTATGGTTTAATTTTTTTGTTAAGTATTTTTAAAATCTGGTATTTTTTCATGTTTTTCCAGAGGTGGTGCTTCTATTTTTATCTTATATCTGGTTGAATATAACTTTGCAGTTCTGAAAAGTTGACAAATGCAGCTATAAATCCGACCCAGACCCTTTGCATCTGCAGCTTAACGCCTGAAAGATATTAAGCTTTCAAATTTGAAATATTTTTTCGAAATCGGGAAAAGTCGAAAATAAAAATAGTTCTTGTCCAACATTTTTGGTTTTAGATAGACGCATTAATAAGGCTTCGTTTAAGGTTAAAAATTGTGAAACCCCGAAATCTATAAGAAAAAAGAAAAAGTTTTGTGCCACAGCCTAAATGTTGTGTTGACTAGTGTAATTTGAAATTTAACGAGAAGGAACGTGTGAGTCGTTTCTGTGGACGCGACTCTACTTTTATACCCGTACTCAGTCAGTATATACATATTTTAGTTTATAATTTATGTAGAATTTTTAATAATGAAAATTTTAAATTTTTGTGCTACATCTGTTTTCTGATATCATATCAGTCTGGAAAAAAAATTACCTATAGTTTTTGAGAACTAGGCGGACGGACGGACACACAGATATGGCTATATCGACTCGGCTATTGATGGTGATCAAGAATAAATATACTTTACGAGGTCGGAAACGTTTCCTTCTCTGCGTTGCACACATCCACTTTAACCACAATTCTTATATACCCCTTAACTCTTTTTAAGTACGGATATAAAAACCACTTGCTGTGTGGTTCCCCATGGCTTCCAGAACATCTTGCACTTTTAATCTCCGAGCGTTCAACTCCATATCGAGAACTATTTCAATTTCTTCGGGTAAAAGACCTTAATTGGGCGTCCAGGATGTGAGGCATTATTTGAGCTTGTACGGGCACAACCTAATACAGTAAACCATTTTTTACTATTGAAATCTATGATCAAGGGATACAGAAAAGGACATTTTGAGATTTCTTTTTATTATTATACCCGTACTCAAAAAAGAGTTAAGGGGTATATTAGATTTGTGGTAAAAGTGGATGTGTGCAACGCAGAGAAGGAAACGTTTCCGACCCCATAAAGTATATATATTCTTGATCAGCATCAATAGCCGAGTCGATATAGCCATGTCCGTCTGTCCGTCCGTCCGTCTTGTTGAGCGCCTGGATCTCAGAGACTATAAGAGTTAGGGCAACCAAATTTGGTTTCAAGACTCATGTGATATCACACTGCTACAAGTGTATTTCAAAATTTCGCCCCGCCCCCACAAAGGACGAAAATCTGTGGCAGGCACAATTTTGAAGATACGATAAAACTAAAAACGCAGTATCATAGAGAATGACCATATCTACCAGATTGCTGAATATGAATCAGATCGGATAATAATTATAGCCAGAGTGAAGAAATTAATTTTCTGTTGGTTCCCCCGCCTCCTCCTGCAAGAGAAACGTTACTCTATCTCCTTCTCGCTCGCACACTCTGCTGCGTTCAGTGCGCGAGCAACCCCTAGCGAAAGAGATGTAGAATATGAATGGTACATCTATAATCTACATGTTAGATGTAAAATATACATTGTAGATGTAGATGTAGATAACAGATGTAGCAAAAAAATGTAAAATGTAAATTTTTTTTTTTTCTTTAATTATAAAAAATCATGCTCAAAAATGTATATACTGACTGAGTACGGGTATAAGTAGAGTCGCGTCCCCAGAAGCGACTCACACGTTCCTTCTCGTTAATTTTTAATTTTTGTGGAAACTAATTACACTACTCGACAAAATCGAACTTTTTTTTCCTCAAGGATCCAAACCGACTTTTTCTGATTGATATGGGGCTTTAAATTTTTTTAAAGAGTTATGGTTTTTTTTCTATGGCAGAACTTTTTTTGAAGAATTTTTGAGGTCTGGTATATTTTTTTTAAGCTTTTTTGAGAGGTAGCGCTTTTTTTCTTCACATAACTCTAGTATCTTTCATCTGGTTGTTAAGAACTTTGCTATTTTGAAAAGATAATTAAAACAGCTAGAAGTTAGGCCCAGACACTTTGTGATTTCAGCTTACCGTCGTGGAAATATAAAGCATTGAAATGCAAAAATGATGATTTTTGTGCAGTATTTTTTTACGAAATTTTAACTTTAAAAACTCAGGAAAAGTCGAAAAAAATTATATCATGTGTCTTCTATTTTTTGTGTATAGGTACATTAATTTGGCGTCGTTTAAGTTCGGCCCGCTGCCTTCAAAAATGTTTTTTTTGTTCATTTTTTTCATTTTGTAGGTTTGGTTAACGAATTTTAGCTCCAAAGTCTCTCCATAGATTTTAATGAGCGATACCTTAAACGACGCCTAACTTCTAGCTGTTTTAATTATCTTTTCAAAATAGCAAAGTTCTTAACAACCAGATGAAAGATACTAGAGGTATGTGAAGAAAACAAGCGCTTCCTCTCAAAAAAAACTTTAAAAAAAATACCAGTTTTCAAAAATTCTTTAAAAAAAAGTTCTGCCATAGAAAAAAAAATATATCATCAAACTATTTCTAAGCCTTAAATCTTTAAGAAAAAGTTGGTTTTGTTCCTTGAGGAAAAATCGTGTTGACTAGTGTTATAGAAAAGTGAAAACTTTAGTAAAGAAAGAATGCCGCATACTCTGGCTATCATTTAACAAAAACAGCATGCAATTTGATGCACGCGTTGCGGAGAAATGAAATGAAATAGGCGTTCAAACACACTTTTTGACCAAATTTAAGATTTTTTTGATTCATTTTTAATTCTTGAGGAACCTATTTATAGAAAAGTTCAAATTTGTTTGTGCAAACCAGGTCACATTCTCTGGCTATCATGGCATGCAATTTGGTGCACGCGTTGCGGAGATAGCCGCTTACATACAGATTTTTTTCTACAAATTTATGGTACAGAAAATTCTCTCAGAAAATACCAAAACTTTTTAATGCAAATGATCATAATCAAGTCAGAAGTGACCTAGGATAGAATCTTATTTATAAGCGACCCTCGTATCAATGGCTGTAAAGTTTGGGTGCATGTCATAACGCTCTCGGGCGCTTTGAAACTTTGAGAGTGGGTGCTATGACACGTTCAACACTTTTTGTGTGTCATAACGCCCCCGTAAAGTTTACAGTGTAAGCCACGAAGAAACTGGCGCAGAAGCAGAATTTTAAGAAGAATTTTGACATGAATTAGTTTAAAGATGCCTGTAGACAGAAAAAGTATTGACATATCAATTGAGAGGCGAGAAATTTAAAAGGTTACGGACGCCCTCTTACTGAAAATAACTTAATATAAATCATCAACATTTTCAGAAAAAATTCAATGTTGAAATACCTCAAAAACAAACGGGTTAGTCAAAATAATCAGGAGTACCGCAGTAATTGCGCGCGGAATGGCAATCCGCGGAGCTCAGTTGTGAGTAACAATTTCAGCGGTACAACAGAAATCCGAGCGATTTCATTTTTTTGTATAAACCTAGTACTCAGATCCGAAAAAACACCTCGCGAACAGAATCAGGGTTGATATACAGTGATGGAAAAAAATAATAGAAACGGCATGCGCATTCAAATTTGAAACCAAATATTTCATTTTTGGAGCAAATTGTTTGAATAAAAACAACTGTGCTTAGTTTCAGGATAATGGGTGTTTACTTTGGATTCTCTTTTGGGCTCCTTTCGTAAAAATTATAAGCTAGGTACACTAATTTGTAGGATTTTTGTCTTGGAAAAAATAATAGAAACGCATTCCAATTTTGTTCTTATATTGTAATAAAACGGTTAAAATCAAATTATATAGGTAATATATTATCGCCAAAAGACAAAAGAAGATATGAAATACCTATTCCTAAGGATTCCGTTTTTGTTGTTGTTATTATTCGGTTCAGAATGGGTCGTGGAGTATATTGTAGGGATATTAAAAAAAACATATCCTAAATCTAGAAACTGAAGGCCACACAAGGTCAAATGGTCACACATATCTAAAATGGATTTAAAAAAGTGTTTACTTCGATTTACTACACAAAATAGCGAGACACACGCGTATGAAAGCCCGCAACATGGGTTCATTTCGACAGGCGCATTGTTCGAAAATCCAAAAAAAATCCCTTTCTCTCGTTGATAGATCTGAAAAATGATCTTAAAGCACGGGTTAGTAGTCGTGCTATAAGGAATAGGCTGATTGACGTCAATTTAAAAGGTCATATAGCTCAAAAAATATAATACTACTTTCAAAAAAAAGTTTAGAAACCGAGTAAATTTCGCGAAGGTGCATTTAGGTCGTCCAAGTTTCAAAAATGGGTTAAAGTCATATGAAACTAAGGTAAATGGGCTTATATTTGTTAGGGAACTTCATATAAGGCATTTTAATACTACTTCTCACGACCCAGGTATTCTGTTAAAGCGGGTATGCATGGTGGTGGGCACATAATGTTGTGGGGATGCTTTATCCATTCGATTATTGGTCCAATACTTTGGATATAGAAAAAAATATGTGCCTCCGACTATGTAAATATACTTGACAGTATAATTCTGAGTAGGAAATACCATTAAAGTGGTAGTTCGATCAGGATAATGACCCGAATCACTCCTAAATGCTGACCAAGAAATGGTTCCTGGACAAAGAAGTTTCCCTGATGGATTGGCCTGATGGAATATCAGACCTTAATCCTATAGATCACCTTTACGAGATCTTAATGAAAAGGACTGGTGGCTAAAGGACCAAAAATAGGAATAATTTTTGTCAAAATGTTATGTCCGAATGGTTCTCCATGGATCCATCCATTTATGACGAACTGGTGAAGTCCATAGGTCTCAGATGGGTCGAAGTCCCTAAAAATCGCGGTGTCACATCCAAATATATAAGCTAAAAGTTAACCGGATAGTAGGTAAACTTTTTTGAAGATAAAAAACTATTTTTTATAGCTTTAAGGCGGCCGTTTCTATTATTTCTTCCAGGCCCTAAAATTGAAAAAATTTATTTTTGCTACACTAATTTTTTTAAATTATTATTTTGTTATGTTTTGATACATAACTGTATAGACTATCAATCAAAATTATTAAACTTAAAAAATAAAAATTTTGACTGAAGAAAATTTTGAAAAATGAGAAAAAAAATTGTCGTTTCTATTATTTTTTCCATCACTGTACGTATGAAACCGATAAGACATTTTTTCGGGCCAAAACTGTTTTCTAGGCTCTTAACGGAAGGCAGTCCTCAGATCAACAAAAAACTAGAAGGAACGTGTGAGTCGCTTCTGGGGAGTCGACTCTTCTTTTCTACCCGTACTCAGTCAGTATATACATTTTTGAGCTTATGATTTATGCTACACCTTTTAAATACATCTACATCTACAACCAACATCTAACATGTAGATTATACATGTAACCTTTATATTCTACATCTTTTACGCTAGAGGGCGCTCGCTCACTGAACTCGACGGAGTGTGCGAGCGACAAAGAGAATGAGTAGCGGATCTCATGCAGGAGGAAGCGGGGGAACCAACAGAAAATTAATTTCGTCATTCTGGCTATAATTATGATCTGATCTGATTCAGACTCGGCAATCTGGTAGATATGGTCATTCCCTATGATACTTCCCTTTTACTTTTATCGTATCTTTAAAATTCTGCCTGCCACAGATTTTCGTCCAATGTGAAATATTTTGAAATACACTTGTAGCAGTGTGTAGCAGCACATTAGTCTGGAAACAAAATTTGGTTGCTCTAACTTTTATAGTCTCTGAGATCTAGGCGCTCATCAAGACGGAGAGACGGACATGGCTATATCGACTCGGCTATTGATTGTGATCAAGAATTTATATACTTTATGGGGTCGGAAACGTTTCCTTCTCTGCGTCACACATCCACTACTACCAAAAACAAAATATAAACATAACTATTTTTTGAGTATGGGTATAAAAAGTTCGGCATATTCTAGAAAAGTATCCAAAGTATTTGCTTGTATGTTTACTACCCTCCTCGAAAGTTATATCAATTTGATATATTTTGCCAGCAAACACGAAGCAAGCATTGCAATATGTAAAAACAAACAAAGGAAATATTTAAATAATGAAAAAAATAGAATCTAATTAATGCAGCATTATATGAAGGACAATTATATGGATATTATAATATATTATTTTTATTAATTT
Source organism: Drosophila ambigua (assembly GCA_018150905.1). Taxonomy (NCBI): domain Eukaryota; kingdom Metazoa; phylum Arthropoda; class Insecta; order Diptera; family Drosophilidae; genus Drosophila; species Drosophila ambigua. The sequence goes on from JAECWS010000080.1 coordinate 1,448,683, forward strand.
TTTATATGTAAGTATAAAACAAATATTGTTTTCAAAACAGTTTGTCTTCACGGTGGTCGGAACGGGAGGCGGCGCCATCTGCTGCTGCTGCTGATAGCACTACTCAACAAAATTGAAATTTTTATTTAGGCTGTGAACCAAAATGATTTTTCTAATAGATTTCGGGATTTAAAAATGTTTTTAGTACTTTATTTTTTTTTTTATGGTGTCAAGAGCAATCCCAGCCGAAGAAGTGAATCTTATAACCTTTAAACAAAAACGAGAAGGAGCGTGTGAGTCGTTTCTGGGGACGCGACTCTGCTTATACCCGTACTCAGTCAATATATAAATTTTTGAGCTTAGGATTTACACTCATGGACAAAATAAAAGGTGTGCTTTTTTTCTTTTTCAACTTTCAATTTCTAGTTAATTTCTTCTCTAATCTCAACAAATCAAAGTTTTTCAAATCTTATATTAATTTTCACAAACCCTTTAATTTATAAGAAAATTAAATATTTCCTTGAATCCGTCAATTTTGGCTGGACACAATAATAGGTGTATGACGCGTACATAACGAGGCAGTGTGCGAGCGAGAATGAGTAGTCTGAGTAGAATGAGGTCTCTTGCTGTAGGAGGCGGGGTAAGCAACTGAAAATTAATTTCTTCATTTAGGGCGCACGCACACACTAGCTGAAAGCGGAGCCGAAAAAATCAAACACACTGCTTCAGTGCAAGTGCGCACATAGCTGCTTAGCTGAGCTGAAAGCTCGCCCAATGATCAAGCATGTTTGTTTTTATCAGCATGCTGATTCAGTCTGAGTCTGAGCAATGTATGACATTTTTTTGCTAGCAAACAGTTTTCGGATCTGAGTACTAAGGCTGTAGCATTTTCACAAGCCAAATTCGAACTAAGGCTAGGGCCTTGAAACCTTCCATGATTATACATCTTCACGGCCAGCAGGCGCTCGCGTACATCCCTATGATTCACTTCGCCGTTTTATTAATTTTATATCAAAACAATTTGTTTTTAATATTTTTTTATATGATTAAATAAATAATTTATTTTTCAAAGCTGTACTTTAATATTTTTGCCCGTTGCGGGCGCGCCAAACATACAAAAACATAGTCGGCAACTCTAGCAGCTGCCTAGCAACTCTGCGTGCCTGGCAGCAGTCAGCTGTTTAGAAGGTCTGCATTTTTGCAGCTGCAACATTAGACTCTGCCAATTTTGCTGCGTAGAGAGTGATAGCATGAATGACAAAATGCAACATTATTGTTCACAGCCACCAAGCCAAAAAATTCTATCTGCAAAGTAAAGAAAATCGATTAAGTCTGTCGCAGCGCTGCTCCCAGATCAACTGGGAAGCCAGCTGGACGCATGTACTTCTCTCGCTCTGACTGCAGGCATTGCCCATAAGGCTTTCTCAATTTTGCCAGCTAGTCAGTTAGCCAAGTCTTTTGTAGCATACGCGCAGAGCACCATTAGCGAGACTTAAAATCGAAGAGCTACGGAGGCAACATATTAGAAAAGATGCGCATCGGACTAGTCTTCACAATCAGACGATACATATGTAATTTTTGTGATTTTTTGCTCAAACTTCTGCTAATTTTTATACCCGTTCTCAAAGAGTTAAGGGGTATATTAGATTTGTGGTAAAAGTGGATGTGTGACATAAAGACTCCTAGATCTCAGAGACTATAAGAGCTGGAGCAACCAAAGTTTGTTTCCAGACTAATGTGATACACTGCTAAAAATGTATTTCAAAATTTCTCCCCGCCTCTTCCGCCACACAAAGGACGAAAATCTGTGGTAAGCACAATTTCAAAGATATGCAGTATTGTATGGTATCGACCCGCTACTTATTCTCTTTCTCGCACACTCTGCCTCGTTATGTACGCGAGCGCCTGCTGGCCGTGAAGATGTATAATCTAAATGGTACATGTATAATCTACATTTTATATGTAGAATATACATTGTAGATGTAGCAAAAAAATGTAAAATGTAAAACTTTGTAAAATTCTACATCAATCATAAGCTCAAAACTTTATATACTGACTGAGTACAGGTATAAAAGTAGAGTCGCGTCCCCTGAAGCGAATCACATGCTCCTTCTCGTTTTTTTATAAAAACTTTGCATTGTCCCGGACAACGGGTAATGCATCGCCGCTTGCTCTGTCCGAGGTAATGTAGTGTCTACCTAAGGCAATGGTCCAGGTCTTTCCGATAACAAATCGGGGGAACTGATCCAGGGCCATGACTGGAGGTGCGTGGCGGGATGGCAAACAACGCTGAGGTGTGGTTCCCCCGATAAATATGAACTGTATGGACTTTCGGGCCACAATGAAGCGCGCATAGGATCAAGCAGGGACTGGTATGTCAGTTCAAACGTCGGTGGAAAGCGTGACTGCTACTACCGACGGGCACGGGGAGGAACAATCATCTCTGCGTGTCGCCAGCGGTCACAACTCTGATATGGAGGGAGCAGGTCATATTATCAAAACTACTGCCACCAAAATGCCTCACTTCAAGTTAAGCCGCACGGGTGCCGTTGTCGAGACAGACTCACACCTGGAAGGCGTGATCAGCGTAAGCAGAACGGAGATAGAAAGCCTTCTCCGCTCGCCTGAACCAGATCAAGGATATTCTCCTGAACAAGCGGAAACGCGGGCACAAGGTGGCAGGCCCTCCACCCAATACGGCAAAGAAGCCTATACCCAAAGCGAAGGTCAATGAGGTGGCCAAACGATATCTGATCGTGGCACGCATTGACCGGAGCGACGAGAACGGCAAAATGACGGCGGCGCGGTGGAAGATGGTGCATGCCCGGCTCGTGGATGCGCTGTTCACTCGAATGGAGGAGGACCCAACAGCCCCCATGGCCACGTTCGATGGTGCTGGGTTGCTTAACGGGGTCAAAATACTCAAATGTATGGATGACCCTGGCTGACGCACACAGTCTGCCAATTGGAATCGATTGGGAGAGGGCAAAGCTGGAGGTGGTGGACAGGAAGTTAATCCCGTCTATACCCAAAGCAAAGGGACTTTTCCGTCGCAATTCAATGGGACCGTGCGCTGAAGCTCCTACAACGGCATAATCCCGACGTGCCAACCCGGCACGTCCCGACATGCCTACACCAAAGGGAAATCGGTAGAGACGGTACTGCAATCGTCAGTAGCCACCATCGAGAGAGTCCTTCATAATAGACATATCCGGAGGATTTAACAACGTGAGCACGAACGCGATCATGGACCGCCTAGAAGCGACCAACACGCAACACGCATCCCTCTGGATAAAGAACCTTCTAGGTTGTAGACGGGTGTATTCAGAGTGGGCGGAAGGCGGTTGCTCACTTTACGGATCGTCCACATGATAAGGTCAACCTGTTCGTGGACAGCCAGGCGCAGACAGCGGTCAGTTCCAAAAATGTCCTGGCAAGCAGGGAGGGATTCGATTTTCTAAGCCCGATAAAGTCAGTGCGGTTCTATTGGTTTCCCAGCCAACAGGACATCGAAGGTAACGAGAAAGCAGACGTTCTGGCGAACGACAGGACTGATAACGTGGCCGTCTCCCTTAGAACGCTACAAAACGATCTAGAGAGACGGGCACACATTCAGGACAGAAGCAGGTGGAGGAGAACCACCACCTGCAGAACCGCAAAACCCAAATGCAAGGAGCGCAATGGGAAACTCAGCCACTACCTACTGCAGGACAGCAGGATGTTAGTGGGAATACTTACAGGTCACTGCCTGGCTGCAGCACATGCAGTTAAACGCAAAGGTCTAGCACTGCACAGGGCAGCATGTGTGCGAGCGAGAAAGAGAATAAGTAGCGTCAGCAGCGCCGGAGGAGTGAGGGTGGCCACTGCAAATAAATTTCTTCATTCTGGCTATTATAATCTGATTGAAATTCGGCAATCTTGCCCCTCATCTGAGAGCTTCCAACCCCCACAATCGCACCCACCACCGCATTGTTGTGAACAAAACCGCACATATTTTTGGATTGGGAGTAGAACAACATATCTTAGTGATAGAGAGCAAAATTGAGAGACTTTGCAGCAATCAGGACAGAATATACGGAGGTCTTTAAACGATCGATTATAAGTTAATTAGTGTTTGGCTATTGAACGCGGGAATAGATGGTAATGAATGGCAATGCCAAACTACCGAAAGGTTTATCATATGAATATTCCAATGGAGATAGACTGTTCTGCAACCTTAGCAGGACTTTAAATTTGATTAAAAAAAGTTTAACGGGAGGGAGAGCACAAAGGAAGGAAAGCATGTAAACGTACCTGCATGTGCTCCTTCTGTTGCTTGGTGACAATGCTGGTGGTGCGTATAGTGGCGAAGTTATTGGGGCCGTGATCGTTGACCGCATTGGAGATGGCTTGCTGCGAGGAGGCTGAAGAGGCTGCATAAACGGCTGCCTGGGCAGCAGGAGTTGTCAGATAGCGCGGCTGGCATACGATGGGTGGCATACGATCAGCACCAGGGCCGGAGGCCGGTGGCCCTCCACTGCTGCCTCCTGTGCCATGACCTATTCCGCTAAGATGCGTGATCACGGAAATCGTCGGGGCGGGCGCTGGCACGACAGATGCCGAGTTAGTTGGCGTCACATTGTTGTTCATGCTGTGCATGATGTTAGGCAATGGCGGACGATTACGATGTCGCGATGAATTGCGCGAAGCGACGCCGACCGGAACCACCTGTTGCTGTCCGCCGCCACCACTAGGCCTGCTGAGCTGCGGCTGCTGTGAATGATAGTGATGATGCATGGCAACTACCACTGCAGCAGCCGCCTGCTGATGATGGTGCGCAGCGATATGGTGATGACTCTGTGCCGCGGCCGGTATGGAATTCGATGATGAGCTCTGCAAGAGGGGACATATGAAAAGTATTGGAATTCAGACCAGGACTAGAGACAGCGGGGCTGCGGATAGGCATACCTGACTACTTGCTGCTGATACACCAACAGAGTGTATGGAGTGTTCCGAAGTAATACTATTGCTCTTGCTGCTGTCACCGCCGACATGATCGTCCTGTTGGTCATCAGCATCGCCCATGGCACTCTCTGTCTCGCACGTGTCCACCATGAGTATCTTCTTCATCTTGCGGTAGTTGAGGTTGTCTAATTCGCGCACGGCCGACTTGGTGCGAGCTATTAGTTCTAGCAGGACCGTCTCGGAGCGCGGTCGTGTAACATACTCGTGTAGCAAGAGCTCTTCCGAAGAAGGACGCTCGGGAGGCATCTTTTTGAGGCACAACTCGACAAATCTACAGAATGCATCTGACCAGTCATTCTTCTAAAGCGGTAAAGAAATTTTTGAATTATTGATATTTTGTGGACAAGCCTTCCTTTTTTGGACACGAGAAAGGACTAGGTACATAGGCTAATAATTGCATAATGTATAACGTTAACTATTTAATATCTAAAGTATTTACACACATAGTTAAGAATTCTCCAATTTCTAAAATGCATATATGCGAGGGTGGATCAATAAGTCCGTGACCTATTGAATTTTCCGCCTCTTAATTGATTGCCCTTTTTTTTTGCCAAGGGCATCTATTAACTGATTCCTGTTAAAACTTGAAGAAGCTGCGCCAGTTTGTTTGTGGTTTACCGTCATTGATAACAAGCTTCCTCTTGCATTGAAGATAAAATGGGAAAAAATGTATTTCGTGTTCTCATTAAGAATTTTTTTTTTTTGGAAAAAACTGACTGAAACTTTGGAAAAGCTTAATATATACTATGGGATCTATTTTTCATAGTTTTTAATCTCAATGTTACTGTATTTGGTTGTGCCCGTACAAGCACAAGCGATGCCTCACATCCTGGACGACCAATTAAGGTCTTATACACGAAGAAATTGAAATAATTCTCGATATGGATTTGGCCGCTCGGAGCTTGAAATTGCAAGATGTTCTGGAAGCCATGGGGAACCATACAGCAAGTGGTTTTTATATCCGTACTCAAAAAGAGTTAAGGGGTATATAAGATTTGTGGTAAAAGTGGATGTGTGCAAGGCAGAGAAGGAAACGTTTCCGACCTTATTAAGTATATATATTCTTGACCAGCATCAATAGCCGAGTCGATATAGCCATATCTGTGTGTCCGTCCGTCCGTCCCTCCGCCTAGTTCTTAAAAACTATAAGAGCTAGAGCAACCATATGATATCAGATGTAGCAAAAAAATTAAAAATTTTCCTATTTTTTAATTCTACATAAATTATAAACTAAAAAATGTATATACTGACTGAGTACGGGTATAAAAGTAGAGTCGCGTCCACAGAAGCGACTCACACGTTCCTTCTCGTTAAATTTTAAATTATCAGTTGGGCATGCAAAGGCAGTCTGCAAGATGGTTCCAGCAAGTTGCTCACAATAGAACACACACGCACTTGTGTGACATCTTGGAAAGAGTGTTTAGCGTTGTTGACCCACAATAAGGACGAGTTTTCTTGTGTATAAACCGTGGATCAACTACAACACACCAGAGACCAGAGCAGTTAAAACAGTGGGTTTCTCAAAGTATTTCTAGTAAAAAGAAGGACAAGTTGTGTTCTTTAGCCAATAAAGACATGACGACAGTATTTTTGAATGCTCACTCTCGCGGAATTAACGACATTGATTACCTTTAGAAATGGTAAAACCGATAAAGGCAAATATTGTGTCAACCCAATGGATCGATATAATGGGGATTTGAAAAATAAAAAAACGACATTTGGACAAGAAAAAAACTTTCACCAGGACATTTGCAGTTTCCATGAAAAAAAAACATGAATTAGGCTTCGAATTGCTCCCTTACCCAACTTTTGCTCTGGATTTAGTCCCTAGTAAATATGTCTTGTTTCCAAACCTGAAGAAATGGTTGTTTATTTAAAACTATTTTTTTAATCGAAAAGGTCGCGGCCTTATTGATCCGCCCTCGTATTTATACAATAAATCCTCCTTACTTGAGATCTCCCTCTCTCAGTAAACGTAAGGCGTCAATCCTGTGCCCAACTCTATTTAGTATCCTGTAATACCACAAGTAAAATCGTACGCGAGACAGTGGACGCGCTGAACTAAGTCAGATCACATTCATTCACGCTCACGTGTGTCCTGGATCACACAGACATCGCGGAAAACGAGAGCACTGACAAGTGTTCCAGACCCGTATCGGTAAAAAAAGAAAAAAATGGAAATGGGATGTTGTCTAGCCGTGCAAGAACGATAGTAGACTGGCGGTGGTACCTGTCCCCGCTTGTGGGATCTCACGCTCGCTCTGGCCCCATTAAGACCCTAAACGCACCAAGGTCTTCTCAGTTATTTCGACGGCGGTCGTGAAGCCCAATTATTTGCAAGTCTATAGAACACATCCGATATCTGGGGCTTTTGGTGAAAACTTAGATAAAGATGAGCGCACACGTCCATATTTTTGAAGACGTTTCACTTACCGGAAGCATCGGCGACTCATTTTGGGCAATGTGATAAAGGGCGGACATTGCATTCATGTTAAAGTAGGGGGGCTTTCGTTCCGCCAACTCAATGCAGGTGATGCCCAAAGACCACACATCCACCTTGCCATCGTACTGGCCCTCGTCCATAGCCAGGATAACCTCAGGAGCCATCCAATAGGGGGTACCGACAAAGCTGTTGGCGGGGCACTTGATGGCCGCACTTCCGAAGTCAGCCAGTTTAACGATACCGTTGTCTGTTAATAGGATGTTTCCAGCCTTTATGTCACGGTGGATGCGACCGAGGGAGTGCAAATAACTCAAGCCACTGAGTACACCCAGGCAGATGGCAGCGATTTCGTCCTCGTGCAGAGGTTTCTTGTGCACCTCGATTATATCCGAGGCGGAACCCACACAGTACTCCATCACTAGCCAGGCGGTTGACTCGCGTAGGTAGCAGCCTTTGTACTCAATAGTATTCGGATGATTCAACTGACGTAGGAAGCTGTATGGTGTTAAGGAGTTCATAAATTAGCGAAACTAAATTTGAAATGTAATTTTTACCGGATCTCTTTGAGTATGTCCTGCCACTTCTCTTGACTTTGTTTACCCGTATACGACATCTTCTTGATGGCCACAATCTCCTTGGTGAGATTGCAGCGGGCATAGTAAACGGCACCAAACGATCCATGGCCGATCTCACGCAAATCCTCAAAAATCTTTTCCGGATCATGCTTGTTGAATAGATCGGCTATTTCCGGATCTTTAAGACTACCAGGGCGTACCGAAGGCATAGCTGTCTATCATACTCCAGCCCCACAGATCCAACTGACTCAATATTGCTCTCTATCCCGCCTTTGTCTTGTTTTCTCCTTTTATTTAGGTCTGCAAAGAAAAAAAAAAGGGATATGATCCTGAAATTTAGTCAAGGTGGAAAAAACGAATTGCACTCCATACATTTAATGTTATTGAATCTTGCTTTTTGTTCCTTGATTTTATTGCGCTACATTAATTTAATCAGAACGGACTGAAGTCTAGGAAAAGGGGTTGGGATATCAACCTCCAAAGGTGAAAATGAACAATTTGGGTGTCGACCACGTATGCTTTGAGCAGTTAGCTGGAAATCAAACTAAGTGATTCAAGGATTAGGTCGTCTACATTCTTTTCCACACATTTTGACATAAATCTTTCAACATTCCCCACTCAGCACGCTCCATTATCAAAAATATTTGTATTGTTGGATATATCATGTTATTTATATTTTTGTCTTTTTTTCTTCCGGCCTACTAAGGCGTTACGGTACTTTAAAAATTTAATACCGACGAAGATTGAACTATTTTGCCTTAAATATATTCTAAAAAGTTCGGTAAATGTATTGAATAAAAAAGTAATGAGTGGAGTACACAAATGACCGGCTAGCATAATGTAGCTGAATATATGCGATGGGGGCACGGAATTTCATAAAAAGTGCTGCATTTGCCCATGTTGCAGATGCAAAAAAAAAAAACCACACACACACATTGGAAAGTTATGGACGCGAGTGCGTTCGTACATTCGCGCTACCGATAGAGTAACCTTTAGAATTCCATCGTAAATCTGCCTGAACGAACTTAAATTGTTAACATTCGAGAATTTATTGCGAACAAGTTTTTTTTAGCCTTTTTGTTTATTTCCCATAATTTTTGTAGAAACACGCCTTATTTTCCCGAGCACAGTCTTGCACAATGAGCAGCCATGTCGCTCTCACAAAGACGGGTTACAAATACACACTAGCGTGGTCATACATCAATATAAGTATGTATGTGCATAGATACGTAATTATCTATATTCGCTTGCTGGTCGGTTGTTGTTTTGCATTTTATATTCCTGTTGAGACAACCATAAATTTCATTTGAATAATATTTAGTTTGGCTGCTTTCTGAACTAATTTTTGTATTTAATGTATTTTTGTTTGTTTTTTGGTGCAGACACAACACCAAAATATAAACATAAAAAATAAAGGTCTCAGGCGTCAACGGCGATAGATTTTTTTTTTTCTTATTTTAGCTGTTTGCTTAATAACATTGCGATTGCATTTCTAAATTATGATGTATGAATTATCTGCAAAGATATAAAACGCTGAATTTTTGTGTTATTTCTATGCAATTTCACATTGTAAAAATTGTGTGCACATTACACAGTTGCAGTCGAACACCGATAGCAAATAAATATATGTACATACATATACAATATCAATGTGTTTGGATTATTTGCAGTGTCCCAGCTCTTGTTATAACTCAACGCCCTCAAATTGTTTGCTGAGTGTTATCACAAGCATTACACAATTCAAATTTAAGCAGGTTTAATCATTTTTTCTATTAGGTGGCCGTTGCCATTTTCACTTTGAAGAAAAAAAAAAAGGAAAGAGTATGTACACACACAAACACACGCATACACAAAGAAATCAAATATGCCTCATATATATATATATTATATATATATACATGGTTTTTAGATTCAGCCGCTTACATTTTGTAATTAGTAAATGTTTCCTATTTTATCAGCTCAGATAACTTTTTCGAGTAAAAAAGCATTTTTATTTAATGACTGGTTTCCCGCTGCAGTTATTTTCACTCTTCATCTTCGCATTTGATTATCATTTGAATGTGTCAATTTCGGATAAGATAGGTTTAAGTTGTTTGGCACTTCGAATTTCCAATTTCCGTTTACTCGATTTTTTAATTAAATTGTATAAAGTTCACACAGACATAGAACAGTGAAGAAGAAGATGAGGAGAGAGAGACAGAGAGATCTGAGAACAATCGATACGCCTATCGATTGATTTAAATTATAAGCCTAGTACTTAAATGCACTAAAAGGCTGATTGTGGTGTTATAACATTAGACTTAGCTAACTTTGCTACGAAGAATATCTGTCCGTTGTTATAGCCTTTTTACACTGGGCGCGTCTGCTATCGATATAACGGAATAGACGCAATGAAGCAGAAAAAGCGTTTACATTGGCAGACGTGCGTCTTGAATTTGGATTTGGGTGTTTGATGACAAGGAAAGAAACAAAAATTTTTGAAAATCAATAGAATTATGCTAGACGGAAGGAAAATGGACGATTGATTCTCATATTTTTATATTATTTTCAGACATTTCATTGTAGAGTTTGTGGGAGTTCTTCTTCAAATTATGAAAACCACCGAAGTTCGTCTCCAGCAGTGTCTTAATGGCATCAGGGGGTTAGAACAATTTCGTATGATAATAATACAATCAGTTTTAAGTATTTTATTTAATGATTTTATGTATATTTTCACCTTTTTGCACAATCACACATTTTTAGCGGCAAAATTTGATTTTTGATCTACAAGTTTTTGTTGTTATTAGTGGTGATAGTTGCGCTGATAGGCAGAAAATCGCAAAAATTAGCAAAAGCAATCGAATATATCGAATAGACGCACATGAATCAGAAACTGACGCAACTTTTTGCCACCACTAGGGCCCTATGCTTAACCTATGTAAAAAAACTTCGTCTCCGGCAAGACGCAAAGAAGCATGACGCAGCCCCAATGTTAACAGTCTATTAGATGTAGAATATACATAGTAGATGTAGAGTTAGATAACAGATGTAGCAAGAAAATGTAAAAAATTTAACTTTTTTTAATTCTAAAAGATTATAAGCTCAAAAATGTATATACTGTCTGAGTACGGGAATAAGTAGAGTCGCGTCCCCAGAAGCGACTTACACGTTCCTTCTCATTTTTGTTTTTTATATTTAGTTACTTTTTACCGTGATTAGTTGAAAGATTTATTTAGCCTCCACGTCTGACACGAGTTACTGACACGCCACCTCCTGATTGTTTTTTTTAAAGACTAGATTAATTGTTTTAACTTTTAAATATGACGACTGGAAGTGTATGTATGCTCATGCAATGACGTTTTTGTTAGTAAATGGTTAGCGTGCTTGATTTACAATTTGATTTACAATACAACAATGTATTTGTAAGATGCGATAGGTTATTTTTCCAAGAATCGATATATATCAGTATATGATTTGAGTACTGGAAAACGATTTCGTTTTTGAGAGTAAGCGGGAAATTTGAAAATTATATATGAACTGTCTTCTGGTAGGTTGCAGGTATCGCATATGTACATTGTTATTTATTACTTTCATTCTAGCAAGCGAAACTTTGTCTATTTCGTGACCACTTAGTAGTCTGTTAATTTGTTTGATTTCCAGACGGCTTAGATTACAGTTTGTGTATTTAAACCATTGTTTGTCCCGTATATAAGGAAATAAATTTGTGTAACCTTTATTTCTTAAGTAAGTAATTCTCTTTCCCCCCAATTTTCTTTAATTTTATTATAAATTTAAAATTTAAATTTAAGTGTTTAGATTTCAAATGAGTTTATTTTTCTTGAGCTAATGAATTTTTAAGTGCATTACGTGCAGATCTTTTGTTTGGAGTTCCGAGTTCGGATGCTAGATTGTAAATTAAATTTACCGGGGTGGACTTTATTAGGCCTAGTGCTCGTGTAAGATGAAAATTGATATGAACTTTGATTGTTTTAGATACCACCTTAGAAATGTTCGCAAATGAGGAACATGAGTATTCTAATTTGTAGCGTACAAAGGCTTTGTAGATATTTAAAGATTTGCTCGGATTCACTCCAAAGTGACATCCACTGGTCATTTGAAAAAACATGTTATTTTTATTTTACTTTGAAATTATTTCATCAATGTGATGCACTGAAGAGCTTTTGGCAGCAATTATTCTGCAAAAGGAAATTTACTTTACCTACATGATTTAGTGTTTCACTGTTATGTATTATATTTAATGGACGCCTTCTATTATTAAAATGAATTACGATAGATAGATGCATTTTGAATTCATTTATTTTCTCTTTTAAAATGTTCTTAGCCGAATCAAAATCTTTGTGAAAATATTGAAACAGAATACAATATTCGTCATTTATAGAATGAAAGTTACCTTGACACACAGCCTTGTGGACAGTTTTTTCCTGTTTGCCGCATTTTAAAACCCTTTTCTCCAAAAAAATAACTATAAACCTAATACAGTCTATGTCAAACTCAAAATCAATTAGCTTCCGACACAGCAGAGGTATTTTGAATGCGTCAAATGCCTTGCTTATATCCAAAACCGCTCCAACAACCTGAAAGCCTTTGGCTTTGAGATTGACTACCTTATTTATTATATCATTTATGCAGTGTGCAGTGGAGTGTTTTTTTTCAAAAGGAATAAGATCTATTGGTCAGTAGATTGTTCCTATTTCTAAAATAAAAATCTTTATCATACCCTCCATGATTTTAAATATAACGCTTAGGAGGCAGATAGGTCTGTTGTTTGAGACTATGGAGGCGTCTAAATTTTTTTTTTTGGTACAGGAATAACCTTTATTATTCGTCAACTATCCGGAATACTTACACTGAAAAAAATTTCTTTTAATAACACTACCCGACAAAATTGAAATTTTATTTAGGCTGTGAACAAAAATGACTTTTTCTGATAGATTTCGGAATTTAACAATTTTTGTAGTCCTTTTTTTATGGTGTAATTTTTTTAAAGAATTTTTCAAATCTGTTATTTTTTTCAGAGGTAGTGCTTTCACATAACATATCTTATATGTAGTTTCATAGAACTTTGCAGTTCTTTTCACATAACTTAAGTATCTTATATGTGGTTTCATAGAACTTTGCAGTTCTGAAAAGCTCAAACTGCAGTTCAAGCATAGTTTCTGCGGCCAGTGCGCCCCCGACCAAGCGCGCAAAACAGGACGCCCAGGCAGAGCTTTACATAAGAAATTTACATAAGAAATAAGAATATAAATATAAACATGTACTTTTAAAAGTTTGATTAATTATTTCGATTTAAGCAATATGTTGCAATGGCTGATCTTACTCGTTCTGCAGACTGATTAAAATCCGCAGAAGTGTTGCTTGTATCGTATCATTTGTATTCGTAGACCAATTGTCATTAATTGAACTGTTGTGCACATTCAAAATATTGTGTAATATACAACAAGCTATTATAATGGCGCTATTATTTTTGGTGTGGCTATCCAAACCTTTGCCAATGAATCGAAATCCGGCCTTTTCTGCTACTCTCCTAGCTTTGGAAAGGTTATAATTAAATGTGCGCTGTTCCTTAGAAGCGGCTAAGGAAAATGGGTATGGCTTCATTAGTTTTTTAGAGAACCTGAAGGCCGAGTCCCCGATCAACATTACTGGAACCTGCACTCCGCAAATTTCCTTCGTTTTTTAATGGAGCAATGCGCAATCGACCCGTTGTGCAAGGCTCGACTTTTGAGAAATAGTAGAGTCGTTGCATCTTCCCACAGAGCCGATGTTCACATAAGTAAATCTATATCTGAAGTTAATTGAAATGAAATACAATTAGAAGACTATAAACCACTTAAGAAATACATCTTTATACTTACCTATAATCCACAAGGGCAAATAACACCGTTGAGTACCATCCCTTATAATTATGGTGGCTTTATTTTAATATGACATCCATCTAGAATACATACATATTAAGTGTATATGAAAATGTATGAAAATTTTGATTGATTTCTTACCAATGGCACCTAGGCACTGAGGAAAACCAATTTCTTCAAAGCCCTGGACACAATTGTTTCTGATGTTAGGTAGTTGTGGGACAAATACTCGTCCGCAAACTGATTAATTATAGCTCCGCAAAATTCATGAAGAATTTTGCACACCATGTTGGATGAAACTCCGAACAGCCTACCAATTACTCGGTATTCAGAAGAAGATCCCAATGTGTATAAGGCAAATGCAATACGTTTTTCCAACGGAATTGCATTACGCCAGTTGGTGTCCTTTTTCCGAAGAATTTCAAGCCGGCTGACCAATAAACAGAAAGTGGTCTTCTCCATTCTGAAGCTTTCTTTGAAGAACTCGTCGTTGTTATCCAGAACATCCTTCTCCCAAAAAGTCCCATACCGCTTCTAAAACACATAAGATATACATCCACACCCTTCTTGACATTTTTGTATTAAACAAATACAGCATTGCAATTAACTCTTCCTCCTCGCATTCATCTATATTGCTTTGCTTTCTGTCCAACGCCACTAAAAATTTTTGCAACATGTTCTGTTGTTGAACCACGGCTAAAACAATTGTCAAATAGTCCATATTAAATTATTATAAAGTCACAATCAAGAGCACAATGTTGTCATCAGGTGTTTTCCATGGATGGTGGATGGTGCCAGTGGAAATCGGAGTTTCACATTTGTCAACAATTCCCACCATTCCTCATAGATGTGCTGTGTGGGAAAAGGCTATTAGCTGAGTCAGGATTTCTGGATTTTAGAAAAAAAAAAGTTCATCTAATTTAAAATAAGTTCTAGTTAGTGAATGGTCTGGAATGGTAGTATGCTCAGAAGGGTTAGTGTTGGGTATGTCTGCAATTTGCTTAAGAAAATCTTGATGTTCAACCTCATTCCAAGAACTTTTTGTTGGCTTGATTTGTTTATATAACCTAAGAATTTTAAATTTTTGCCATATATCTCTTGGAGATGAAGGATTTAAAAAATTGCATCGGAAAGTGTGTTCATGTTAACTTTTCTGATCTTATATATTCAATTTTTTAGAGTTTTGTTAGCTTTACTATATTCAAATGCGTCCGTAAAGAGTTTAGTTTTGTAATATTTTGGACTCTTAGCATTTCTTAATATAAAACTCTTTCACTTGCCACGTCCCAGTATTTTTATACCCGTACTCAAAAAGAGTAGAAGGAAACGTTTCCGGCCCCATAAAGTATATATATTCTTGATCAGCATCAATAGCCGAGTCGATATAGCCATGTCTGTCTGTATCGATGAGCGCCTAGATCGCAGAGACTAAAGGAGCTAGGGCAACGCAATTTCGTTTTCAGACTCATGTGATATCACACTGCTATAAGTGTATTTCAAAATTTTGCCCCATCCCCTTTCGCCACACATAGGACGAAAATCTGTGGCAGGTAAAATTTGAAAGATACGATAAAACTAAAAACACAGTATCGTAGAGAATGAGCATAGCTACCAGACTGCCGAATCTGAACCAGATCGGAATGAAGAAATTAATTTTCAGTTGCTTCCCCCACCTACTTCAGCCATAGACATGGTACATCTATAGTCAACATGTTAGATGTAGAAAACAAATGCAAATTTTTTTTTGTAATTCTAAAATTCTAAAAAATCACAAGATCAAAAATGTATATACTGACTGGTACGGGTATAAGTTTTTTATGAATAACATTAATAACGAGAAGGAACGTGTGAGTCGCTTCTGGGGACGCGACTCTACTTATACCCATACTCATTCAGTATATACATTTTAAAGCATAATTTGTTAAAATTTAAGAAAAAAAAAAAATTTTACATCTAAAATTTTTTAGCTACATCTGTTATCTACATCTACATCTCCAATGTATATTTTACATCTAACATGTAGATTATAGATGTAACATTCATATTCTACATCTCCTCCGCTAGGGGTTGCTCGCGCACTGAACGCGGCAGAGTGTGCGAGCGAGAAAGAGAATGAGTAGCGTGGTTGATGGCAGAAGGGGGCGGGGGAAGCAACTGAAAATTAATTTCTTCATTCTGGCTATAATTATGATCCGATATGATTCAGATTCGGCAATCTGGTAGATATGGCCATTCTCTACGATACTGCGTTTTTAGTTTTATCGTATCTTTCAAATTTTACCTGCCACAGATTTTCGTCTTTTGTGGGGGCGGAAGGGGGCGCGGCGAAATTTTGAAATACACTTGTAGCAGTGTGATATCACATGAACCTGGAAACCAAATTTGGTTGTCCTAGCTCTTATAGTCTCTGAGATCTAGGCGCTCAACAAGACGGACAGACAGACAGACGGACAGACAGGCATGGCTCTATCGACTCGGCTATTGATGCTGATCAAGAATATATATACTTTATGGGGTCGGAAAATTTTCCTTCTCTGTGTTACACATATCCACTTTTACCACAAATCTAATATACCCCTTAACTCTTTTTTGAGTACGGGTATAAAAATAAATAAATAATATATAATGTGTCCTAAGATTTAAATGCTGTCTAATGTCCAATCTTTGGCCGTCAGGCAAACCGGTTATCGGGGTGGCTGCCAAGCAGAGCGTAATCGCGGCTGGAAACCGCCAGGGACTGGGGAACGGAACCCCTCTGCTGCTTTGCCCCTGCTGCCACGCGCGCTGCTTTCATCCTGTCCAACGACAACCCGGATTTAAAGTCGTCGGAAAAGGGGTTGGAGCAGAGGCTTTGGGCCAGCTCAATTATCCCCAATTTCCAGGCAGCCAAAGCTGGAAAGGGGCGAAGCTAAGGCCCCGACCAACCGGCAGCGCTCAGTGGATGATCACGCTCAACAGCCAGGCCACGCCCAGCAAGCCAAGTGGGCGAAAAATCATACAGCGAACAGATCGTTTTCGGAGGTGGCGACGGGCAAGACCCTAATTGGCGTCCTAGATAGGGGCGCCAAGGAGGGTAATGTTCCTCGGGACAAATGGCATCTGGTCGATTCGCAGCTCCAGGACAGATTTCTGGTGGAGCTCGCGGAGAGTGGAGGGCCACCGAATAAGTGTGAGGACTATGGCTACCGGAAGGTGGCCATAGCCCCCTACAAATCCGACTCTAAAGGCAGGCAAGCAGAGATCCAGGCAGATCTTGAGCTGCCAGAGGTCCCGAAAGCGGAAAGCCAAACCGCGGCGTCGGATGTAGCGTCGGAGATGTCGGACGACATCTTGGACCGCTACGACTCGGATTCAAGCGACTTAGCCAGGGGTCTTGGACTCTTGGACTCGACGTCGGGAAGGACATGGAGTCCTCCGAGAGCGATGCCGACGACACAATGGCGGAGGCGAGTCTCAGGAATGTCCGTGACACTCGTGCAGATAAACCTCCACCATTTTAAGGCAGCATGCGCCGCCCTACTGCTCCACCTAGCCAAGGGTGGAGCCGATATAGTCCTCATTCAGGAGCCCTGGGTCCTCGGAAACAGGGTTTCCGGTCTAAGGACTCAAGACTATAAGCTATATGTAGCTAACACCATAGGTAAAATCCGTATCTGCATTCTTGCAAAAAGAGAGTTACACTTATTTTGCTCCCAAATTTCAGAGATGAAGATCACACAGCGGTGAGCCTCGAAAGCCAGGAGAGCTCACTAAGGATGTGCTCCACATACATGGGTCACAACCAACCTGACCCCCTTCCACACGCGTTCCTAAGGGATCTCATCGCGGACTGCGGGGCCAAGGACATCGGCCTAATTTCTATAATTTGCCTAATAATTGCCTAATTTCAGCTATATACTGACCACTCAGATGGTCTTATTAAACCGGGGGAACGATCCCTTTATTATTAAAAATCTCGAAGAGGTCCTGGACCCCACACTTGCCTCTCACAAGAAACAGAATTAAATAGTATCTTGCAGGGTCCTTGAAGAACACTCCTTCTCGGACCACAGGTACATGGAAACTGTTTTCTTATTCTCCATACCGAGCCCAGTCCAATTCCGGAACCTCAGGTGGGCAAACTTGACTCGTTTCTCGGACCACCTGGCCCGTATTCTCCCTGAGTTGTTCCCCGGTGAAGATATCTCACTGGAGACCACGACCGATCTGGTGAAAACATTTACCGACGCCTGCAATGCGGCCCTCGACAAATCCTGTCCCCCTAGTAAAACTAGGGGCCGGAAGAAACCTCAATGGTGGACTCCGAAACTGGGGGAACTCCGGAAAGCCTCCCGGAGACTCTTCAACAGAGACAAAGCTCTCAACGTTGAGCAGAACTGGTCCGAGTACAAGGTCAATCTATTAACGTATAACAAGGAACTTAGGAAAGCCAAACGCGTAAGTTCTGCAGAGAAATCGAAAGTAACTCCCAAGCTTCACGCTTGCGCAAAGTACTCTCGAAGTCGGCCCCAACCCTGGGTTACCTGAAGAAAGACGATCAGTCATGGACGATTTCCAGCAATGAATCGCTAAACCTTCTCCCCAACTCACACTTCCCAAGCTGCGTTGTAAACGGACCAAATTACAGCGCACCTCCTTCTGTTGCCTCAAGATCCATTCTAAGCCTGCTTAGTCAGGAGAACATATCCTGAGAAATTAAAAGCTTTAAGCCCTACAAGTCTGCGGGAATAGATGGCATCATCCCAGCCCAACTGATTCACGCCGGACAAAGGGCCATAAATTGGCTCAAACAGATTTAAAAGGGAATTTTCTCTCACGGACAAATCCCAGACACATGGCGTCAGACCAAAGTCGTTTTTATACGTAAGGCAGGTAAACCCTCGAACACTGCCCCCAAAGATTTCAGACCAATAAGTCTTTCGTCCTTTCTTTTGAAGACATGCGATTACATCGATCATTGAAACGTCCGTTAACTGTAAGGAATACACATTGGTGCTTTTAGTTTTTAGGAATAATTCCAATTTTCTTTGTCTGATCCTCGATAGAAAGCTCGATTGAAAACTGAGTATAGAGGATAGGGTAAAGAAGGTCACTGTGGCCCTCTATACCTGCAGAAAAATGATCTGACTCAAATGCGGAATGACCCCGTATATAGTCCGGTGGCTATATACCGCCATCATACGACCAATCCTAATGTACGGAGTGGTTGTATGGTGGCCAGCACTGGACAAGAAACTTGTCTTAGCAATCTCAGCCGTGTCCAACGCATGGCAGAGCTATGCACAACGCGCGGACTACGTACAACCCAAGGCGAAGCCCTCAATACCATGTTGTACCTTCTCCCTGTAGTACTCATGGGGAAAAAGTTGGCAACTCTTTCCGCTCTCAGAATGAGAGAATCCAAACTTTGAAAAGCATCCGCGTTTGGACACTCGGGAATCTTGACGAGACTCCCGCAACTACCGGAGGAGACAGATTACTGCATACCAAGTGATTACCCCTCGACGCCCTTCCAGTTATCAATCCCACTCAGGGAGGACTGGGAGAGGAAACATGGGCCCGCAAATGCGATCTACATATACACTGATGGCTCAAAGTTAGAAGGCCGTGGGGCGGTGGAGTCTACTTTTACGAGCTCAACATTAGTCATTGTTTCAGACACCCGGACCACTGCAGTGTGTTCCAAGCGGAGGTTGAAGCATAAACTAGGCTATTTCTATCGTCTCCAAACTTTCCTTAGACAGACACTCAGTGTGCGTCTTCTCAGACAGCCGAGCAGCTCATAAAGCCCTTGGCATGGGACTGCCCTTAACCCCGCAATTAGATTGCTCACCACGGTTTAGGGGAGAAAGGGTACACGCCCATGCGGCACCACAACGGTCCTGTAGTGTTACATTCGGCTTGCGGCTCGTGGGGCAACGCCGGCTAGCTCTCGACCACAGGGATGGGTAGTTCCCCTTTCCTTTCCTAATTCAGTACTTTTAATTTTCCTAAACAAAACAATAACGATTCAAATATATAAGAAAACAGCTAAAGAAAACACCAACTTATTTACCGACAAAGACTCAAATAAAAATAAACAAAATAACACCAAGGGTGGATCTAAATGTGTGGGCCCTCCCAAGACTGCCTACCAAGAACTCTTCCCCACCAGATACCCCATTGAAAAAGTGGGCCTTTCGTACCCCGTGTGGCACACTAGGGTTAATCTCGATACATTGTGTCTGTCGGGCAATGTTTGGTGTGTACAAAAGTGTTTGTTTACGTTAGTTTTTTGCTTAAATTACTAATAAATAACACTCAACACATATAATAGGGATAACACGATGGACAATACGAATACTGTCGGCCACATATGTGTCCGTAGCGGCTTGCGAGGAGTGTGAGGAACAATTCCAAAAAAAATATATGTAAACTGTGGACGATCGTCGGTCTGCCAATATGTATGTGCAAATGTGAGTGAAAATGTAAGTGCAAATGCAAGTGTAACTGTGAGTACAAATGCGAGTGCAGATGTAAGTGCAGATCCTTAGGTGATCGTAGAGGTGGCTCCTGCAGAGCCCAACGGCTCGGACTACGTACACCACTGCGGCACGGCCCTTGGTCACTCTACGGATCGTTCGTTTGACCTGGATATGCATGCAACCCTCACAAATCTCGGCTCCATACACGGCACACAAATAACAGACACGGAACGGACTCACAATTTGGTTTCGACGGTCGGCTCATCTGGCACACGGTAGTCAATCCTCTTCAGAAATTTTCTCCCTCGGGCAAAATCACTGACCCGGCTGCGCTGGGCAATCTTCCGGGCCAGGCTAAGGGAAACACACCGCGGGTTAATTTCCGTTTAAATGTAAAATTTTCACCACTCACTTTTTGAAAAATTCCACTAATCGGGTTTAACCCCACTCGGCCTAGATTCTAGCTCTGCTATTAATTGGTGCCTCCGCTCCGGATGACCGGCAATCATTCTGTCCACGTTTTAGATTTTTTTCACTCCTATTTAATCCCTCTCATGCATGCGTTCATTTACCAATACACCTAACTAATCCTATTCTCTTCCTTCTTTTCTTCAGTGACGGAATCCCGCTCTCACCGATACTGTCATACACCATAGTCTCCTTGGAAAACCGATAGTGGCGCTTCGACCCAGCCCTGGACAATCTATCGCTGAGGTGGGACTGGAACAGTAGGACCAAGTGAGTTGGGGTGGGGAGGATTTTTCTCTCTCCAACTACCGCCTTAACCTATCCTAACGACTTTAATCATTAAAACAATTGCAACAGCTAGTGAAAAAGTTCGCTGGCTCAACAATACAATTCAATAGCTATTAAAAACGCTTAATAGCTCAACAGCCAGAATGAAGAAATTAATATTCAGTTGCTTCCACCGCTTCATCCAGCAAGAGACTCGCTACTCATTCTCTCGCACACTCTGCCTCGTTATTTACGCGAGCGCCCTCTAGCGGAGGAGATGTAAAATCTAAATGGTACATTTAGAATCTACATGTAATAGCCTTTTTACACTGGGCGCGTCTGCTATCGATATCGGAATAGACGCAATGAAGCAGAAAAGGCGTTTACATTGGCTTTGGATTTGGGTGCTTGATGACAAGGAAAGAAACAAAAATTTTTGAAAATCAATAGAATTATGCTAGACGGAAGGAAAATGGACGAAAGAGAATTGATTCTCATCTATATATATAAAAGAAAGTTGTGTCTGTTACAACACTTATAACTCGAGAACGGCTGGACCGATTGCCATTGTTTTTGATTTGTTGAACTTGTTTCCGTCCCGAATAGCAGAATACATCTTAAAAACAATGAAAACTCGATATGCGTAATGAATAGATGCATTTCAATAGATGCTGATTTGTTTATTACACATATCGAGTTTTCATTGATTTTCTTTCTCCATGTCAAACATTTGTTGTCCAATCCTGTCAAATAGTCAAATTTCCAAAAATAATACCTAAGATTTATTCTACAGTATTCTACATAAAAAATCAGTTTAGTGGTAATAACAATGCCGCGTCCTAGAAGATCTATTCTTTCCCAGCGAAGCCGTAATGCAATTAGGCAACGGAATATCGCGAGTCAAATATGATTCATGGACCGTGTGGAACTATCAACTGACAATCACCGTGCATGGTCGACGGCAAGTGTTCCAAACGGTATCCACGAAAATTAACGGCAGAGACCATTACAGGCAACGATGGTTATCCATTGTATCGGCGTCGATCACCCGATGATAATGGTAGAACTATCAAAACTAAAGTGAAAGGAAACGATTTCGTAGTTGACAACAGTTGGATTGTTCCATATTCGCCACTTCTTTCCAAAAAATTCAAAGCACATTGTAATGTTGAGTATTGCAATTCGGTCAAGTCAATTAAATACATTTGCAAATATGTCACGAAAGGGAGCGACATGGCGGTTTTTGGTATCCAAACATCCAATACCAACGATGAAATCACGCGCTATCAAGTTGGTAGATATGTGAACTGCAATGAAGCAATTTGGCGTATATTTTCATTCCCTATTCACGAACGTCATCCCACTGTTTTACATTTGGGGGCGCATCTAGAGAACGGTCAGAGAGTATATTTCACAGCGTCGAATGCTGCTCAACGTGCCGAAACACCTCCAGCGACAACACTGACCAGTTTCTTTGCGATTTGTCAAAGCGATCCGTTCGCACGAACTTTGCTTTACTCAGAAATGCCACGTTATTACACTTGGAACGCTACATCGAAGAAATTTCAACGTCGGAAGCAAGGCGATGCAGTTCCTGGTCATCCAGATATGCGTTCTACTGATGCTCTTGGTCGTATTTACACAGTTCATCCGAAGAATGATGAATGTTTCTATTTGCGGTTGTTGCTGGTACATGCTCGACATGAATCACTACGTACTGTTAATGGTATTGTGTGCCCCACCTTTCGTGCAGCATGTCAAGAGCTAAATTTGCTTGAAAACGATACTCATTGGGACACGACAATCGCTGAAGCAATTATTTCTGCATTTCCAAGTCAGATTCGCACATTATTTGCTATCATCATTTCAACATGCTTCCCATCGAACCCACGTGACCTGTGGAACAAATACAAAGATAACATGTCAGAAGATATTTTACATCGAATTCGCGTCAGCTCAAGAAATTCCGATCTTGAGGTGAATGAGGAGATCCATAACCAGACTTTGCTCTTGATCGAAGATATGTGTTACCTCATGTGCGGCAGTTTGTTAGTTAGGTTAGGAATGCCAGCGCCAGATCGCGAAATGATTGACGCATTTAATAGAGAATTGGAACGTGAACGTGAATATGATCCACATGAACTAATCCAATCAGTTCAAACGAATGTACCTCTGTTGAATCCTAAGCAGAGGGAAGTCTATGATACACTGATTAATGCAATTGATGATGGAAATGGCGGCTTATTTTTTTTGGATGCCCCCGGTGGAACTGGGAAGACATTCCTCATGTCATTGATTTTGGCCACTGTACGTGCGAGATCCGAAATTGCGGTAGCAATTGCTTCTTCTGGAATAGCGGCCACATTGTTAGACGGATGCCGTACGGCTCACTCAGCGTTAAAATTGCCATTAAACCTTCAAACTACTGAACAACCGACATGTAACATTTCGAAACACTCCGCAATGGCCAAAGTTTTAGTAACATCAAAAATCATCATATGGGACGAATGCACAATGGCGCACAAACGCGCATTGGAGGCACTAGACAGAACATTAAAAGATCTGCGAAATGACTCGAGATGTTTTGGTGGTGCAATGATTTTATTATCTGGCGATTTCCGACAAACACTACCAGTCATTCCAAGATCTACTGCTGCCGACGAAATAAACGCTTGCCTCAAAGCATCAAATCTGTGGCGATATGTAAAGAAACTTCAACTGTCTGTAAATATGAGAGTTGCATTGTTGAACGATCTATCTGCTGATTTCTCGAAGCAATTGCTGACCATCGGTAATGGCCGTGTTCCTGTTGACAAATCGAGCGGATTGATTTCATTTCCTCCAAATTTTTGCAATTTCGTATCATCAAAAGACGAGCTTATCAACAAAGTATTCCCGGATATAATTGCTAACCACAAAAATACTAAATGGTTAAGTGAGCGAGCAATTTTGGCCGCTAAAAATAAAGATGTATATGACAAAAATTGCTTCGATTTTTGATGCTACTAAAACTTTGGCCATTGCGGAGTGTTTCCAAATGTTACATGTCGGTTGTTCAGTAGTTTGAAGGTTTAATGGCAATTTTAACGCTGAGTGAGCCGTACGGCATCCGTCTAACAATGTGGCCGCTATTCCAGAAGAAGCAATTGCTACCGCAATTTCGGATCTCGCACGTACAGTGGCCAAAATCAATGACATGAGGAATATCTTCCCAGTTCCACCGGGGGGCATCAAAAAAAATAAGCCGCCATTTCCATCATCAATTGCATTAATCAGTGTATCATAGACTTCCCTCTGCTTAGGATTCAACAGAGGTACATTCGTTTGAACTGATTGGATTAGTTCATGTGGATCATATTCACGTTCACGTTCCAATTCTCTATTAAATGCGTCAATAATTTCGCGATCTGGCGCTGGCATTCCTAACCTAACTAACAAACTGCCGCACATGAGGTAACACATATCTTCGATCAAGAGCAAAGTCTGGTTATGGATCTCCTCATTCACCTCAAGATCGGAATTTCTTGAGCTGACGCGAATTCGATGTAAAATATCTTCTGACATATTATCTTTGTATTTGTTCCACAGGTCACGTGGGTTCGATGGGAAGCATGTTGAAATGATGATAGCAAATAATGTGCGAATCTGACTTGGAAATGCAGAAATAATTGCTTCAGCGATTGTCGTGTCCCAATGAGTATCGTTTTCAAGCAAATTTAGCTCTTGACATGCTGCACGAAAGGTGGGGCACACAATACCATTAACAGTTCGTAGTGATTCAAATGATGTTGGCCCCCGAACATGTACCAGCAACAACCGCAAATAGAAACATTCATCATTCTTCGGATGAACTGTGTAAATACGACCAAGAGCATCTGTAGAACGCATATCTGGATGACCAGGAACTGCATCGCTTTGCTTCCTAGCCGTTTCAAGGGCTGCCTCTCTTTGCTCTTGTCTTTGAGAAGCACGAATTAAGGCCCTTCTTTGCTCCATACTAACACGTCGCTGTTCTCGTGCAATTTCTCGTTCTCCATCATATAATTGACTCACGATATTCCGTTGCCTAATTGCATTACGGCTTTGCTGGGAAAGATTAGATCTTCTAGGACGCGGCATTGTTATTAAAATGTGCACTCGCATAAAACCACCAAACTGATTTTTTATTCCCTAAATTCCGTTCCTTTCCGATGATTTTATGTAGAATACTGTAGAATAAATCTTAGGTATTGACTATTTGACAGGATTGGACAACAAATGTTTGACATGGAGAAAGAAAATCAATGAAAACTCGATATTTGTAATAAAAAAATCAATATCTGTTGAAATGCATCTATTCATTGCGCATATCGAGTTTTTAATGTATGTATTGGATGTAATGGATGTATTCTGCTATTCGGGACGGAAACAAATCCAACAAATCAAAAACCATGGCAATCGGTCCAGCCGTTCTCGAGTTATAAATGCTGTAACAGACACGACTTTCTTTTATATATATAGATTTTCAGACATTTCATTGTAGAGTTTGTGGGAGTGTAGCATACAACGTATAGATATGATGAGCAGATGGTAGCCTAGACGGGAGGAGACGTACGCGCTGGCTTCGGCTTTTGTCTCTGGTCGGCGGGGTGTGGGTTTAAGGACAAAGTACCTCCAATATAGGGCTCATGAGATATAAGAATTTAGTTACTTCGCGTACGAGTTGGGAAAAGGGAACAGGAGAAGGGAGTCGGGTGATCAAAGGGAGAAGGTCAGCAGAGGTAGAAGGGGTCCACCTATAGTCGGGGCCTTGTTGGCTGCTTGCCGCAACAGTGCGAGCACGCCCACCCTACCATGATCCGTACGGGCCACATATTTAAGGATCCCTCCAACAAGACCGACGGGGAATCACCTATCTATCAACAAACGCGACATGGTCCCTTCCGAAAATACTCTACTCTTTCTTCATACTAAAACAATATTTATTCATAAAATTCATTAAGTTGGCGGACACTAAATACTAAAGAATAACCTAACTCCCGAAACTTTAAAAAATCATGATATACAATTAGGTAATAATATAATACAAAAATAGAAATAAGGTATGTGGGTAAATGGTATGTAGATTAGGTCATTAATGTAGGTATATGTGCTTATGTATATAAGGTTAGGTAATGGTAATTCAAGTAAATGGAGCGATATATAGTTGTGTAGATGAATAGATATTCAACAGTTAAATTTACAGCAATCAAAATCATAATTGGAAAAGTATTCAACTTCAACGGAAACGAAAAAAAAATCAAAGTGCGTTTGCACATGGACGAGCCATTAAACCGTAAGGCGGCCAATGTCGCAATCAAAATCAAACGTTACGTTACCGGTCAGTTTACCACGTTAGTCATTATATCTCCCTGAATCATTATATTTGTACAAACTTACAGTACGTTTTCCTCCCACGCAGAAAGATCTTTCGTTGTGTAGATGGCTGGATGATTGGATTAGCAGATGATTAGGTGAATGAATGGATGATCAACTGATAAGATGAGGGCTGGGTAACGACACGCATGACTGTAAAGTTTAGTTGTATTAATAACCATTTAATTGATAAATATTCAACTTAAGCCCGGTATAGGAAATCCTTTTTGACTAGGTCCACATGTTAGATTTCATGGGCGTACATGTTAGCCGCAGCACAATTAAATTGAACCACCAATCGGACCAATCAAAAAGCACTTCATTATCCGGTATATAATAAGAAAGAGAAGAAAAAACACATAAAAATAAATCCACTGGGTAGGCGGCTTCAGATTAGGTTTGCCAGAGCGAACCTACAATCGACGGCGGCTTAGGCACGGGGTCAATGACCTTGAGGCCTCGACGAAAAATGCTCCCACGCAGCGAAAGCCAGGGGCAGCTTGCTTGTAGTGACGCAACTGTCGAAGCTGGTTGCGACGGTAATGGTATACCGGCTCACAGCGTGAGGAAGTCCATCCTTGGGATCACGTTGCTCACACCCGTAGGTCGGACGGGGAGGTTATATAACCTCAACTGACCCGAGCACGCTGCCGGTCGAAAAATTTGCCGGAGCGAGTCCACGTATCCCAGCGAGTTATACCAGGTTATACCAAGGGTTATATCAGGTTATACCCAGCCATACATAACTAGGTATCACTACGCCTCTACTAGTGGTGCGATTCCTATGTATAGAAGATTACATTTTAGCACTATATATTGGAACTTCGCGGACAAGATATTTACCCCAATGGGAACTGCACCACTTCAATTGATACAATTTCGAACGGTGGATTTTCTTTCTCGAAAAGCAGGGACGGTAGGTGCTGCCGTGGTCTTGGGGTTATGTACACCACGGTCTGTGGCTCAAAAGTTCCGAGAGAAGGCAATAAAGTAAGATCACTGCACGTCGTTTTCTTAATTCACCATACTCACGGATATGGGCAGATTGTGGAGGTTGATGGAAACCAACTTATAATTGTGAACACAAAATCACTGCGCGTGGTAGCTGACTGTATATATGGTTAAAAATCAGATAGTATACAGAGCTCCAGAATACTGCACTCTGCGACGGTCACGAGGAGAAAGAGACCGACTCCTAGAACCAACGGATGCAGCAGCCCACGTTTTCCCATCAATACCGTATTTTTTCTTGCTTTTTACTTTAAAGAAAAGTAATTAGCAATAAATATCAGTGCAATACGGAATCAAAACAACGGGATGGCGTTGCCACTTTTTACCAAAACATATGTTTCGTCAAAAAGCTCTCTGCAAGCTCTACGATCGATGCCCCATATTTTCAACGGTCTATCTTAGGGCGGTTATGAGAAATAAACCGTTGACTTTTTAAAAGTGCTGAATGAGACACCGCAAGACAAGCGTCACATATTACAGGAGTTCTTCTTCAAATTATGAAAACCACCGAAGTTCGTCTCCAGCAGTGTCTGTATGATAATAATACAATCAGTTTTAAGTATTTTATTTAATGATTTTATGTATATTTTCACCTTTTTGCACAATCACACATTTTTAGCGGCAAAATTTGATTTTTGATCTACAAGTTTTTGTTGTTATTGGTGGTGATAGTTGCGCTGATAGGCAGAAAATCGCAAAAATTAGCAAAAGCAATCGAATATATCGAATAGACGCACATGAATCAGAAACTGACGCAACTTTTTGCCACCACTAGGGCCGTATGCTTAACATATGTAAAAAAAACTGCGTCTCCAGCAAGACGCAAAGAAGCATGACGCAGCCCCAATATAAAAAGCCTATTAATGGCATCAGGGGGTCAGAAAAATTTCGTATGATAATAATACAATCTGTTTCAAGTATTTTATTTAATGATTTTATGTATATTTTCACCTTTTTGCACAATCATAAATTTTTAGTGACAAAATTTGATTTTTGATCTACAAGATTTTGATGTTATTAGTGGTGATAGTTGCGCTGATAGGCAGAAAAGCGCATTAATGAGCAAAATCAATCGAATATATCGAAAAGACGCACATGAATCAGAAACTGACGCAACTTTTTGCCACCACTAGGGCCCTATGCTAACCTATGTAAAAAAAACTGCGTCTCTGGCAAGACGCAAAAAAGCATGACGCAGCCCCAATGTAAACAGCCTATTAGCTTTACAGCCTATAAGCTATAATTATTCCGTGAGGGTGTGGAACATAGCTAAAACAGGACTAAAACATGCACTCTGATGATGAAGTGATGGTGTTGGTGGCGGCATATATTGTTTCAAAGCAAAGAAGAATAATTTGTATCTCTCTTTTTGGTTTTGCGGACAGTTTTTGCCTACATCTTGCACCATTCACTCCAGGAAGAATTGTAAAGTATATATTCCTGAGCTGGGTATCAGCTGTTCTCTCAGTCCAAACACGGTCCCGATAGGCAACTATCGATATCAATCTGTGGATTCCGCTCGTGTTGCTGGATACACACTCCAGGAATACGTAAACAAAACATTCCTGTCAAAGTGTTTTTATATGAAGCTTGACAGGAATTTTTGGATTCCGCAGTGCTGGATACTATGCTTAAAGTGATAACAACCAACAAATATAAAATAAGTTACAAACCAAAACACAAGATGGCCTCCCTGGCCTCGGATTCAAAATATGCAAAAGCGAAAAAAGCAAGATTGACATCTAAAAGAGGAAAATGATGATCACAGTGAGTTCAGTAGCGTATATGAAGAAATGGAAGTGACAGAGGCCGATACGACTGGATCAAAACGAATCCGGAAAAATAATTATGTTGAACAATTAACAAAAAAATTGTAAGGTTAGGTGTGAAGAAAAAAAGATGGCGAAAGAAATGACAGAAATTTCTGAAAAAAAAAGTATGGAAAAGAAAACAAACGTAGCTGAAGAAAAATATATTTTACGATGACAAACACAAGGGACCCTACATAGTGTATGTAGACAAAATTACTGGTAAAGAAAATTAATCAAAGAGATTTCCCATTAACCGGCGTTCTGACTGTGTCAAAGATAGGATTTGGCAGATGCAAAATTGAATTTACAAACTCAATGAGTGCCAATAAATTGGTGATGATTAATTTAAAGAATCATGGCTAGGAACACAAAATTTTCGTTTATAAAACGGGTCTAATTTTTAATATACCAATATTCATTTCTGCGAATTATTAGCTAAATGTATCGACTCTCCGGTTCCTATAGAAAATTGATTAGAATTAAAATAAGTGATAAGAATAACAAAGATTTATTTGTTCCAACTTCAAGAGTTAAACTCTTGTTTAAAGGTGCACAAATTCCTTCAGAAATTGCATTTCTTTATACAAAAGTACCAGAGATACATTATGTTCCCTTTAGTCAATGTTATAGATGCTATAGATTTGGACATTTTGCTCAACATTGCAAACAAGCAGAGCAAATATGTTACAAATGTTTACGTTCACATTCATTAGAAGCTATCTGTACTGATGTGGTCTGTGCAAATTGTAAATAAAATCATGTAGCTACATCTGTTTCTTGTCTTGCAAGAAAGCGAACGTATGCTATGCAAAAATGTATGACGGTGGAAAATTGATCTAGATTGGAGGTCAAAACTAGATATCCGGCGCTGTTCGGCAAGACGGAATCAGTTGATATTTTTGATCACGATTCTTTTCCGCAACCTTTTTGGCAAAAATCGACAAATGTAAATATACTGTTGCAAAACAACATGTCTTCCTCGGCAGAAACTGTACATTCTTTTAAACCCTTTATCAAAATTGTTAAAAACAACAGATATAACGAGAAGGAACGTGTGAGTCGCTTCTGGGGACGCGACTCTACTTTTACCCGTACTCAGTCATCATATACATTTTTGAGAAGAATTTTTTAAAATTAAAAAAAAATAAATTTTACATTTTACATTTTTTTGCTACATCTGTTATCTACATCTACATCTACAATGTATATTTTACATCTAACATGTAGATTATAGATGTACCATTCATATTCTACATCTCTTTCGCTAGGGGTTGCTCGCGCACTGAACGCGGCAGAGTGTGCGAGCGAGAAGGGGATAGAGTATCGTTTCTCTTGTGTGAGGGGGCGGGGGAAGCAACTGAAAATTTATTTCTTCATTGTGGCTATATTTATGATCCGATCTTAATTAGATTCGGCAATCTGGTAGATATGGGCATTCTAGTTTTATCGTATCTTCAAAATTGTGCCTGCCACAGATTTTCGTCCTTTGCGGGGGCGGAAGGGGGCGGGGCGAAATTTTGAAATACACTTGTAGCAGTGTGATATCACATGAGTCTGGAAACCAAATTTGGTTGCCCTAGCTCTTATAGTCTCTGAGATCCAGGCGCTCATGAAGACGGACAGACGGACATGGCTTAATCGACTCGGCTATTGATGCTGATCAAGAATATATATACTTTATGGGGTCGGAAACGTTTCCTTCTCTACGTTACACACATCCACTTTTACCACAAATCTAATATACCCCTTAACTCTTTTTTGAGTACGGGTATAAAAATACTGGGACGAGGCAAGTGAAAGAGTTTTATATTAAGAAATGCTAAGAGTCCAAAATATTACAAAACTAAACTCTTTACGGACGCATTTGAATATAGTAAAGCTAACAAAACTCTAAAAAATTGAATATATAAGATCAGAAAAGTTAACATGAACACACTTTCCGATGTAATTTCAAATCCTTCATCTCCAAGAGATATATGGCAAAAATTTAAAATTCTTAGGTTATATAAACAAATCAAGCCAACAAAAAGTTCTTGGAATGAGGTTGAACATCAAGATTTTCTTAAGCAAATTGCAGACATACCCAACACTAACCCTTCTGAGCATACTACCATTCCAGACCATTCACTAACTAGAACTTATTTTAAATTAGATGAACTTTTTTTTTTCTAAAATCCAGAAATCCTGACTCAGCTAATAGCCTTTTCCCACACAGCACATCTATGAGGAATGGTGGGAATTGTTGACAAATGTGAAACTCCGATTTCCACTGGCACCATCCACCATCCATGGAAAACACCTGATGACAACATTGTGCTCTTGATTGTGACTTTATAATAATTTAATATGGACTATTTGACAATTGTTTTAGCCGTGGTTCAACAACAGAACATGTTGTTGCAAAAATTTTTAGTGGCGTTGGACAGAAAGCAAAGCAATATAGATGAATTCGAGGAGGAAGAGTTCATTGCAATGCTGAATTTGTTTAATACAAAAATGTCAAGAAGGGTGTGGATGTATATCTTATGTGTTTTAGAAGCGGTCTTTTTGGGACTTTTTGGGAGAAGGATGTTCTGGAAAACAACGACGAGTTCTTCAAAGAAAGCTTCAGAATGGAGAAGCCCACTTTCTGTTTATTGGTCAGCCGGCTTGAAATTCTTCGGAAAAAATACACCAACTGGCGTAATGCAATTCCGTTGGAAAAACGTATTGCAATTGCCTTATACACATTGGGATCTTCTTCTGAATACCGAGTAGTTGGTAGGCTGTTCGGAGTTTCATCCAACATGGTGTGCAAAATTCTTCATGAATTTTGCGGAGCTCTAATTAATCAGTTTGCGGACGAGTATTTGTCCCCCAACTACCTAACATCAGAAAAAATTGATGAGTGTGTCCAGGGCTTTGAAGAAATTGGTTTTCCTCAGTGCCTAGGTGCCATTGGTAAGAATTCAATCAAAATGTTCATACATTTTCACATACACTTAAAATTTATGTATTCTAGATGGATGTCATATTAAAATAAAGCCACCATAATTATAAGGGATGGTACTCAACGGTGTTATTTGCCCTTGTGGATTATAGGTAAGTATAAAGATGTATTTATTAAGTGGTTTATAGTCTTCTAAATGTATTTCATTTCAATTTACTTCAGATATAGATTTACTTATGTGAACATCGGCTCTGTGGGAAGATGCAACGACTCTACTATTTACCAAAAGTCGAGCCTTGCACAACGGGTCGAAGCTTGCGCATTGCTCGATGAAAAATCGAAGGAAATTTGCGGAGTGCAGGTTCCAGTAATGTTGATCGGGGACTCGGCCTTCAGGTTCTCTAAAAAACTAATGAAGCCATACCCATTTTCCTTAGCCGCTTCTAAGGAACAGCGCACATTTAATTATAACCTTTCCAAAGCTAGGAGAGTAGCAGAAAAGGCCGGATTTCGATTCATTGGCAAAGGTTTGGATAGCCACACCAAAAATAATAGCGCCATTATAATAGCTTGTTGTATATTACACAATATTTTGAATGTGCACAACAGTTCAATTAATGACAATTGGTTGTAACATATAACGTAGATATATGCTGACACAACGAGCTGATGTTAGTGTAGCGACCAGCGGAGCACGCGCTTGTTCCGGCTTCTATTGTCGTCGGCTGGGGGGTTAAGAAAGACCACGGTGCTACCTGCTCGCATTGTACATATACAATTATATTAAAAATTCGCGTGCTGGTTTAACTCCAAACACTAGATCGACTACACAGAACCAACATAAAGATAAGGAAACGAGGGGAAATTGACTAATTATTGCACTGATATTCATTACTCGGCCTGATATTCTTGAGCCAGCTGAGGTGTGGTCGTAATGCTGCGTTGATGTTGATACGACAGCAGACTGCCCTCCCTACCATGATCATCATAGCCGCAAGACCAAATAAGTGGCCGATGATCCCAAAAACAACCACTTCTTTAACCTAGCTCCATACTACCGCGAGGCATGGCTCCCCACATCACGAACAAACTAGAACATCTTACAATTCATTTCAACTTATTTATTCTAGACAGATTTTCATTTTCCTAACGCAAAAACTCTAAACACTAGGAATTCAACAATATTCAAATTCAAAATCTACGCAGATAACGACCGAGGGTATGGTTAGGTCGGCTATCAATTTCCCAATTCTTTCGATCAGGGCGAACATAGGACTTTATTGCAGCTATAACTGATCTGTTCACTCGTTCTGATGCGTTGGCCTGCGGAGCGTATAAAGCAGTATAAGTGTGAACAATGTGATATTTCTTCAGTAGAGAGTTAAAAATCTCTGACCTGAACTGCACCCCATTGTCCGAAACGATTGTTTCAGGAACACCAAAGCAGTGAAACACATCTTCTTCCAGATATCGTGTGACTACATCCGCAGTAAATTTTTTTACTGGCTTTAGAAAAGGAAACTTAGACAAGTGGTCCAACACGATAAATATCCCTATATGACCAGAACGACTTCGGGGATAAGGTCCAAGGAAATCGACATAAAGTTTCTGGAAAACCCTATCAGACTGACCAGTGTTCCCTAGCGGAGGTCGCAGGGTGCGATTGGGATACTTTGTGATCTTACACACATGACACTTGTTTATGTAAGTTTTTACGTCGGACACCAAACTTGGCCAATAGTAAAACCGTCTAAGTTTTTCTAGAGTTTTATTTATACCACAGTGAGATGCTAGTGGGTCTTCATGAGCATCTTTTAAGGCTTCTTCGACTAATCCTCGGGGTATCCAAAGCTTCCAACACAAATCGTCAGCTATTTTTTCTTTGGCAGCGTGTTCGGCTCGTCGATAAATGTAACCGTCTACCACCTTCAGATCGGGAGTTTTGGTCGCGTTTTCTTCAATTTTGTCTTTGAGGGATACGTACTCAAGCGACTTAAACTGTTCGGACTGAAGATCTACAATACTGGCCATAACTAATGACGATAGGTCTTCTGTATTTGTACGTGAAAGAGCATCGGGAACTATGTTTTGACTTCCTTTCCGATGCTGAATCTTAAAATGGAAACCTTGAAGTTTTAAGGACCATCTAGCTAACCGGGAACTGAGATCCGCTTGGGTCATTAGCCATTTTAACGACGCATGGTCTGTAATAATGCTAAACTCTTGTCCTTCGATATATGCCCTAAACTTCTTAACCGCTAAAACTGCCGCTAAACACTCTTTTTCGGTAACTGTGTAGTTTCTTTGGCATTTATTTAGTTTCCGGGACATAAAGGCTACAGGAACTTCCTCATTATTCTCCGTGTTTTGCATCAAAACGGCTCCTACGCCGGTGTTACTTGCATCACAATGTATGCTAAAGGGTATGTTAAAATTCGGGCTATGTAACACCGGAGCTGTACTCATATGTTCTTTTAACAACTCGAACGACTTTTGGGCTTCTTCGCTCCAACCAAAACTACGCTTCTGCTTTAAGGTATCAGTTAACGGGGCCGCTAGTGCAGCGTAGTTCTGAATAAATTTATGATACCATCCAGTTAGGCCAAGGAAACGACGAACTTGCTTAATCGATCGAGGTACCGGGAAGTCGGTAATAGCTAGGATTTTCTCTGGATCGGTACTAATGGTGCCATTGCCAATTACGTGGCCTAAATACTTGACCTCTTTCCGGCAGAAATGACTTTTTCCACATTTATGGTCAAATTGGCTATCTTTAATTGGTTAGCTACCATCCCCAATACTTCCATATGCCGCTCAAAGGTGTCAGACACGATCAAGAGGTCATCCAGGTAGATGAAAACTTCATTACGCAAGTTGGCTGGAATAATTTTATCCATGAGCCTTGACATGGTATGAGGTGAATTGGTTAACCCAAATGGCATCACTGTAAACTGGTAAAGGGGTCTACCAGGAACAGTAAAGGCTGTTTTGTCGCGCGATTTAATATCAAGAGGTATTTGCCAAAAGGCGTCTTTAAGATCTAAGCTCGTAATGAACTCGGCTTTGGGTAATCTTGCCAGAATACCATCAATAAGTGGCATGGGGTAAGCATCCTTTACTGTAAGGTCATTAACTTTTCTGCTATCAATACATAATCGAACTTTGCCAGGCTTGCGCACTAGCACGACTGGGGAGGACCAACTACTGTTCGATTCTTCGATGACGCCCAGACTCAGCATACGATCTAACTCGTCGTACATCGATTTTTCTATTGCGGGTGAAACGGGATAATGTCGCTGCTTAATTGGTTTGGCGTCCGCCACATCAATCGAATGCGATATCAAGGTAGTGCGTCCCAAACCTTTTATAGCGAACGAAGGAAACTGGCGCATAGTTTTTGCTAGGAATTGCTGTTGTTGTTCAGTTAATGACCTACTGAAAGGGTCGCTCAAAGACGAAGCAGAAAGCTGTTCAATTAAGAGAGAATTTGGAAGCAATTGATATGCCGTCCAGAAGTCTATACCTAGATACAAGTCTCCAGACAAGGAGGGGACTAGGAAGAAGGTAATCTTCCGGGATTCGCCTCGATAGTCTACCTCAGTAGTCAGGCGACCAATTATGTCCTGCGATTTACCATCTGCCGTTTTCACTGAGGCCGACAACCGCTTATAGGTTGTTGTCTCTATCACGTCTTTAGCAAACTGTCCGCCAATGCAGCACACCGAAGCTCCCGTGTCCAACAATCCAACAACTGTTTTACCTAGTAAGGTGACTTGAGCATACGGTCGTAAATCATGCAGTTTCCCAATTACCGTCTCTAATAGCATCTTGCGTTCAGACCTATTTTTACGATTAAAGGCGATTCTACGTAATCGGGAACGAGTTATCTTTTGGAAGGGAGTATAATGATCAATGAAAGGTTCTAAATCAGGGTGGTTTGACGTGGCCGGTATTAGTTTATGTAACATTTGTTGAGTACCATCTAATCGGTATTCGTCCCCTTCGAGACAAACTGTTTGCGTGCACTTCTCTGCGGTGCACGCGCTGCTGAGTTTTTTGTGGAATTTAAGCTGCAACGGCGACAGTTAGGCTTATACGTGTCAGCCTTTCCGCAGCCAAAACAGAAAACTCGCCGTTCTGCTAAACACTCCTGGTAACGGTGGCCCTTCGCCTCACAATTCCAACAAGAAGCCTCAATGGCAGCTAAATCCAACTCTTCATTATCCGAAATCTCCGATTCAGAAACGTAGTCTGTTTGCTGCCCTACCGCACTAATATTCCGATATTTTGGCTTCGGTATGGCCACGGACGGTTTGTGTACCGTTTGCATAAAAATTTCTCGGGTTCGCACAAGATGTCGCAATTGAGCAATTGTGGTTGCCGGTTCATACAGAATTTCTTGCTGAACCTCAGTAAGCAGATTAGCCCGTAAAGTCTCTAATAAAGACATCTCTGACAATGGGTGTGTGAGCTTATCTGCCAAGGAGGCGATCACGCTGTAGAAATCGTCAAACGATTCATTGGAACGCTGTTTACGTTCTTCGATTTCAGTACGTATTATGCGATCAGTGCGAGAATCTTTAAATTGCCCTTTTAGAGCCAAACACAAGTCATACCAACGAATCTGAGATACACTTTTGTGGTATCTCCAGTACCATTCACTAGCCTTGCCCTCAAATAAGTTGCTAGAATGTCGAGCAACCAATTCAAAATTCCCATTCAGGGTTTGATGGGTCAAGGCTTCGACTCTATAAATGAAGTTATCTATAGACATCGAATCCTTCCCGTTAAATCGCAACTTCCAATTTGCCATTATCTGACTTATGCGGTCGGGACGCACCTCAAAAGCTAGTGGAGTCTGACTGGATCTTCGATCAGATTCCCCTGCTTGAACAGAAGCTGAATGAGACTGTGAATTGGACAACAATTGCTGAAGATTCTGCTGCTCAACGTGTGTCACTGTTGGCATCTGTTCGATTCCGATTGGAGATCCCTCTCTAGCTGAAGCAGTCGAACTGACTTGTAAGCCTAGACTAATAGCTTGTGTT
Source organism: Drosophila ambigua (assembly GCA_018150905.1). Taxonomy (NCBI): domain Eukaryota; kingdom Metazoa; phylum Arthropoda; class Insecta; order Diptera; family Drosophilidae; genus Drosophila; species Drosophila ambigua. The sequence goes on from JAECWS010000080.1 coordinate 1,485,934, forward strand.
AATCTATCGGTTAACTGGGCCAATGCTGAGGTCATAGCTAGAGTTTGCTTTGCCATTTCAGCGGAGATCGTGCCAGCCAATACAGTTTGCAATACATCCCTCGTGGCTCTGTTAGCCGAAGACGGGGTGGAAGCCTCTACATTCTCCTGATCATTTGTAGGGTCAGACATGGTTGCACCTTCGATTTGTTTGGCTTTCGATCTAGTAAGAAGTGACTGAGCGACTGAAGGTGCTCTATAATTCGAAGTTGATGCACGTGCGGTGTTAAGATTTGATATGGACGTTGAGCTTCCTACTTCTAAGGCCTGTTTGCACACTGGACAACGTTTTCTTTGACCATTTGCTGAATTAAAGCACTCTGGGTGGAAGGTGTGACCACAACTCGTCACCAATGCTAGATCTTTATTAACAATGTTTTTCGAACACAAATAACAAAGCGTCTCAGTGTCTTTCAGATTAATGAACTTTTCTGGGCTCCGGTTACAAGGCATTTCTCTCGAATCGAGTAATTGAGTTTATTTATTATTAATAATGCTGAGATTAGTCGGTAATAAAACAAAAAAAATAAAAAAATTATTCATAAAAATGTATGGGGGCCATGCGATCGTTTTCATATGGCTGTAACGGTTGGTATCAGCTTATCTTGTATGTGCTAGTCAAAATAGAAGAGAATACGAGAGAACACAAACAAAAATAGTATAGAACGAAATTGAAGCGGTTAGTGGTAACAAAAAGGTAGCTCACTTAACTCCTGCTAACAATATTCTATAGGAAACAACAGTGATAGCGGGAAAACATAGGTTGCCTTGGGAGTGAACTTATATTTGAAAGTATCACAATTCCAAAGTGCAACGGTAGGGTATGAGTGTCACATAGCAAGGTAAACGGGATGGCCGTAGCTCTTTCGCCACGTATAACCAATAAACAACGCCTCATCTGCTATGCGGACAATCACACAGGGATTCAAATGACTTTATAACCATAGATTTCGGAGTTATAGCCAATTTAAGCTATAACGCGTCCAGAAACTCTCTATAAAGCGCATGGGTCAACTGCTTCCTGTAAGTCTAGGGCACTAAAGCAACTTGAAGCTTTAGGTACTTCCATAGAACTCGAGACAGTTGATAGGACAAGAAAAAAAACGATCATGTGTTTGAAATTATGTTATCAGATGTAGTTGATAAATTGAAGACTATCTGTTGGGGCCAGCCAGAAGGCTGCTTCGGGCCCCACGTTGGGCGCCAAATATAATTATAATATATATAATTAAACTGTAACATATAACGTAGATATATGCTGACACAACGAGCTGATGTTAGTGTAGCGACCAGCGGAGCACGCGCTTGTTCCGGCTTCTATTGTCGTCGGCTGGGGGGGGGTTAAGAAAGACCACGGTGCTACCTGCTCGCATTGTACATATACAATTATATTAAAAATTCGCGTGCTGGTTTAACTCCAAACACTAGATCGACTACACAGAACCAACATAAAGATAAGGAAACGAGGGGAAATTGACTAATTATTGCACTGATATTCATTACTCGGCCTGATATTCTTGAGCCAGCTGAGGTGTGGTCGTAATGCTGCGTTGATGTTGATACGACAGCAGACTGCCCTCCCTACCATGATCATCATAGCCGCAAGACCAAATAAGTGGCCGATGATCCCAAAAACAACCACTTCTTTAACCTAGCTCCATACTACCGCGAGGCATGGCTCCCCACATCACGAACAAACTAGAACATCTTACAATTCATTTCAACTTATTTATTCTAGACAGATTTTCATTTTCCTAACGCAAAAACTCTAAACACTAGGAATTCAACAATATTCAAATTCAAAATCTACGCAGATAACGACCGAGGGTATGGTTAGGTCGGCTATCAACAAAAATTTCTGTTTTGCAATACTATTAGATAAAAATATAAAATATAAATATAAAAATAAAAATAAACGTTATAAATATTAGTAAAAATAATTATCTAAATAAAAAGCGATAAAATCAAAATATATAAAAGCTTCGCCAAAATTATTAAAATTGTTCGCATTGAAACCGCTCTCCAATCGAGACCGTCAAACTGCACTTTGTATGTTGCCGTTCTACTTATACTGTGCTCTTTTTCTTACAAGGCACATACAGTGGCTTTCAAACTGTGAGGGGTACTATTACGGTTCCAACTCATCTGGAACTTGGGTTCTCCCACTCTTCTCTATGATACCCTTATGCATGTATAACAAAAGACATAAGTAATGGTGTTTCGTACTCACTCTCATCCATCTCCAAAAGCGCTTTTATCGATGCGATGCGACGACTTGCTGTAATGTAGCGCTTGTAGTAGGGAAAAATAGGTGGGTTGTGGTGGCGCCATCTAGTGCTCAAGTGGGCTAGCGAATATAGGGTCAAGGCGGAAAGTAAATGCGCTAACAGGTTCAAATGTCAACTCTCTCTTATGCCGTGGACCTGTAAGAGGACTTGGCGCCAGAACGCTAGCGTCCATCTCGTCAATTCCCTCTATAAAGTCGATCGAGCCGGTTGTGTAGTGGCCGCAATAAATTTGTGCAAATTTGCTCCCCGGTACTAATTATTAAGTTTCTATTTGTTACTGTGATTGTGCCGAGTTTGAAGAGGGTGAGGGTGTCGACCACCGGAAAACCCAGATAGCGCTGAGTCCGTTTGGGTCTTGGCGCTTAACAAAAAAAAAAACTCCACTAAAACTGTGTTGAGTTGCGGATGCAACCAGTCGAAGCCGGCAAGCAAGCAGCAGCAGCAGAAAACAGAATTAAAAGCGCCTTTATTGGTTGTTGTTGGCTGCAACCAAAACGCGCTCGGCAGAGCGGAGAGGCGAGCGCGGAGATATCAAGACGAGCTGGATTTAGTATCGAACAGCCAGGCGTAGTGCATAAATACGTGGCTGTAGTGTAGGATTCCCGTTCCCTTAACGTCCCCAACACCTCCCACCATCGGTAGAAGAAGAGGCCAGAATATAACCGCGGGAGCCAAGTTTAAATCGTTTCTGGACAACAGTTTGAGAAAGCGGAAGAAAGAACAGTTTTTCTAGTCTTCTTTTCACCCTAAAGAAGGAAGAGGAGGAAAGCAGGAGCGGAGAGATGAGAAGACAGTAGGATTAAGTGAAGTGAAGAAAGGGAGAAAAAAAATATATATAGTTTAATAATTGAATTAAGTTTGGGTTAGTGAGTTCTGTGCAATTTCGTTAGTGCTGGCCCTCGTCTTCACCACCGATCCATGCTAATATGTTTCCCGGCCCAATACTTTGCAATTTTTCTCCACCCACAGCATTCTAGGTGTTCGTCGAGGAAAGCGCTTTCGTCGATGGAGCAACGAGCTGCATAAAAGGTATGAGTGGAAATTTGTTTCATTATTACTCAGGTCCGATTAAAAGCGGCAAACAATGCATAGGTCCGTTAATTGAGTCGAAGGTTTAGCATCGATCGGCGCGAAGAAAAGAACAGCAATAGAGACGGACGTTTCACTCGGAGTTGAGTGCTTTTTTTCCTCGTCTCCTTTTGGGTCTCTTTTTGCTTGCTGGCAATAGGGATAAAGCTCAAGCGGAGCGCAATTGGTTTTTGTATTGATCTTTTTCTATTTATATTCAATCATTTATATTTATTTGCACTTTTATTTTCATTGTTTTATTTACGTTTATTTATATTTACCTATATTTATATTCTTTTTTTTTATGTCGTTGGGAATCAATAGTCATTAGTTCGTAAATAAAGTTTATAATATGCTAGTAACAAATTTGTATTTGACATCGGCTAATCCCATGCCCTAGAAGAGTTGCCCTAAGGAAGGGGCCATTCGGATGTGGGCCGGGGGGCAGAATGGCCATCGGTAGGGTGGGCATGTTACGCCTCATCAACACCTGAGGTCGTAGTAGGAGAACCAGCAGGTGCAGCGGAGTAATTCCATTCCCTTTAGGGTTGTTGGTTTGTCGGAAGTAAGTGGGATTCTCTATCCCGGTTTTCGCTTGTCCCTAGCACGCAACTTATTTAGGATGTTATAGTGAAGAAAGGCCAATCATGGGAGGGGAGCAAGATCACCACCCCCCTAGCCGACGAGCCTGAGCCGGAATATACAGCGTGCTCCTCTCTCTCCCATGCCCAACACCGCGCCTGAGAATAATGAGTTGGAATGCGATTCGTTACATTCATAATTTATTATTTAATAGATAATCATTATAATTATAAATTGGCGCCCAACGTGGGGCCACATCACCCAGATGTAGCTCACACACCCACTTACTTTAAGACAGCAGTAAAAAGGTATCTTTTAGCTCTGCTCTGCTCTTTCCTTAGACGCTTCGGAAATGGAGTGGCTCAGATAAATTTATCAGGCGCCCAGCCACGGCAGAGGAGGGAGGACGGTAGACAAAAGATACTCAAAAAATGTTCTAATCTCCTTTATAGAAAATTGTTGAGTCCATAGGATCGGTCCTTCAGACGCATTGGATTTGCAGATTTCGAGTTGTCCGCAACTCAATTTCTGACCACGGATGAAGGTCGAGCAGGGTATCAACATTCTAAGTTATTGGGCTCAATCAGCTTCTATCTTCCGCATAGGAATTCAATTCATTTCGTTTGCCAACGAAAGCTTTGCCACGGAAGATGGGAGCAAAAGAGGTATGCTCAATTTTCCGATGCAGGGTGCATGGATTAGCGGCATGGATCACAGACGAAAGCCGATCACTTCGGTCGCTCGCTGTCCACCGCTAATGCAAAGGTTGTTGTTGTTGTTTGGCACGCGACCCATGCAAAGCTATGCGCTATGCAGTTTTTGTTGTTTTTTTATTCCGTTTTGCGGTTTGCTGGTTCTCAAGCTAATTAGGGTTCTTCTATGTGGTTTTGGGTATGCTTGATGTCAAATTGTTTTATGATTTTGTTTATCTTTGTTTGTTCCGAATTCTTGTGTTTTACATATTCTTTTTATTTGTTTGGTTTTCTTTATTCGTTGAGTCTGGCTTTGTATAGCTCTCCACGACAGAGGCGAATGAGTTAATATTTTTTTGGATGTTACTTGTGTAGGAGTTGTCTTCGTGTTTGAGGTGGCTCGAGTCTTTCTTTGTCGTTTGCTTTTCATATGCAATCCAAAACAAAGCTGCAAAGCCTCATTTATTAGGAAAGGTAAACAACAGATTAAGTTTAGCGAGTCAAGTAGGTCATAAGCTAGGTAGGAATTAGTTTCTTAGGTTATATATAGTTATTTAATTAAATCATGATGGTCCGATCCGATGACGAGGGGGAGGCAAACGCTCAACATACACAGCAATGCGTGTTGTGTGAGAAGAGTTTGGGTGAAGGTTCTGTATATAAAACCAAATGTGGGCATGAGTTCCATAAAATATGTCTCACCACCCATGCTCAGACGAAAAATTTTTGCCCTACCTGCAAAACAGTGTGTTTTGATAAGGCAGCTACAGCGTCAGACCCGATAGCCAAGAACACCAGGCAGCAGAGTCGTAACAAGTCACCTGCTCGTGCCAACCAAGCCATTAGCTTGTCGAGGGAGTCAACAGAGTTGGCGGCACTACAGACGGAACTTATAACTAGCACTGTGACCCAAGCTGTGCAAGCCATGCAAAACGATCTGCTCGCTCAATTATCTAGTCAAATGGCCCAGCTCATTCAGACAAATATGGCAGCTTACCTTCGGCCAATGGAGATAGGTTCTCAGAGAGGACGAGCGCCTGAGGATGAGACCCAGCCTCGAGCTGGTTTTGACCGGCCACAATCGGCCAACCAGATAGTCTCAGCTAGGGACACTCCAAGGAGCGCGGTCTCCGATCTGCTGCAAAGACCCGATAAGGTGGGCCATATCCTGAATGGCTGGAAGTTGCGATTCAGTGGCAGTCAAGAGGGACTTAGCGTAGATAATTTTATTTATAGAGTAGAGGCACTCACGCACCAAACGCTCGAAAGCAATTTCGCCGTTCTTTGCAGCAACGCTAGCCTGCTATTTGATGGTAAGGCCAGAGAATTTTTCTGGCGATTTCACAAAACCACCCGTGATTTGCGGTGGGATCTTCTCTGCCAAGCTCTGCGAAAGCAATTTAGGGATACAAGAACAGACGTCGACCTTAGGGAGGCCATTCGTGATCGTAAGCAGCGGGATCGAGAAAGCTTCGACTCTTTTTACGATGCAATTGTGCTGCTGATGGACAACCTGGAGACTCCTCTGTCGGAACGGGAAACGGTGGAGACCGTAAAAAGAAATCTGCGCCCCGAGATAAGGCATGAATTGCTAAATCTCTCGATTCCTTCGGTAGATCGTCTGAGGGAGATATGTCGTCGCAGGGAGAGTTTCCTGGATGATGTAAAGAAAAGTCAGGGATACCAGAAAATTGTGCCTTTCCGTCAGCAAGTGTCAGAACTGATTGAGGAGGCCCTGCCGGATGACGCAGTTGAGTTTTCAGATGTAGATGGTGAGGAGGAAGTCGGAGCCATGGCACTTATATGCTGGAATTGCCGCAAGGAAGGGCATCGATACCAGGATTGCGAGTCGAAACGCAGAATCTTCTGTTATGGGTGCGGGGCAGCAAATACCTATAAGCCTTCATGTGTTCGTTGTCAAAAAAAACGGGAAGACGAACACACAATCACGGCCACAGTTGTGTGTTCAAAGAAACAAGCCAGTGAACCACGAATCGAGCAGTTAAATGATCCTGTTCCGTCTGATGTGGGAAATGATCCGATTCCATTGGAGAGTCAACCAAGGTTCTGGCCCCAACAAATCGATTGGACTGAGAATCCTAGGATAGGTCACACACTAGCGAGGGTAAAATCCACGTCAAGAAATGCCAACCGAATGAGGGCCTACTGGCGGTCGTTTAAGGCCATCAATGCGATTAGGTATAAGAAGAACGATAAACGGCCTTATGCCGAGGTTAGAATATTGGATAGAATAGTATTAGGATTAATGGACACGGGAGCAGCTATGAGCGTGATAGGAGGGAAGTTGGCTGAAGAGGTCATTCGAAGTAAGATCCCATTTAGGAGAGTTGGTTCATCAGCTTGTACGGCAGATGGCACCAAACAGGATGTCCTGGGACGTCTCAAAGTTCCGGTGAGATATAAGGATGTGGCTAAAGAGCTAGAGCTGCATATAATTCCGTCACTCAGCCAAGATCTATACTTGGGAATTGATTTTTGGTCAACCTTTGACTTACTTCCGCCCAATATGCAAGTCGCAGAATTGACGTCGGACTCGCATGAGCTTACGGAGAGACAAAGGGATAGTTTAAGGGAAGTCATAGCCCAATTCCCTTCTTTCGCTGTCTCGGGTCTGGGAAAGACGAGTCTTCTCTCTCACTCGATAGATGTTGGAGAGGCCAAGCCGGTGAAACAACGGCACTTTCCCGTATCTCCAGCTGTAGAAAAGCTTTTATACGCTGAGATCGATAGGATGCTCAAGATGGGTGTTATTGAGGAGTCGGAGAGCGCTTGGTCTTCGCCCGTTGTTCTCGTGCAGAAGCCGGGTAAGATTCGACTCTGTCTAGACAGTAGACGGGTAAATGCGGTGACTAAAAAGGATGCTTATCCTTTACCACAAATTGATGGAATACTGGGCCGGCTTCCAAAAGCCATGTATATTTCTAGTTTAGACCTGAAAGATGCATATTGGCAAGTCCCTTTAGAGCCCAGCTCGCGCGACAAAACAGCGTTCACAATACCGGGAAAGCCTTTGTATCAGTACAAGGTCATGCCTTTTGGCCTGACAAATGCGTCACAGACGATGCCTCGACTTATGGACCGAGTTATTCCACCGGAGCTGCGGAACGAAGTATTTGTATACCTTGACGACTTGTTGGTGGTGTCAGATAGTTTTGAGACCCATATGAAGGTGTTAAGTGTAGTAGCAGGACATGTCAAAGGCGCTGGGTTAACGCTCAATGTCGAGAAGAGCAAGTTCTGCATGCGCTCAGTTAAATACTTGGGCCACATTGTGGGAAATGGCGTCATCCGTACTGACCCGGAGAAAATTTCGGCAATGAAAGAGTTTCCGCTGCCAAAGTCGCTTAAGTCCCTTCGGAGTTTCCTGGGGATGGTGGGATGGTACCGAAAATTTATAAACAATTTCGCTTCGGTCGCTACTCCACTTACCGACTTACTAAAACCTAGGCAGAGATTTGCAATGACTTCGGAAGGACAGGCAGCGTTCGAGAAGCTTAAGGATATGCTATGCTCTGCGCCAGTCTTACGAAGTCCCGATTTCCAGAAGCCTTTCTTTATTCAGTGTGATGCCAGCAAAACAGATGTGGGAGGAGTACTTGTTCGAAAGACACCAGAGGGCGATGAATATCCACTTGCGTTTGTGTCGAAAAAGTTGAATAAAGCTCAGAGGAACTATTCAGTTACCGAGCAAGAATGCCTAGCAGCCATTGTCTGCATTAAGCGCTTCCGAGCATATGTCGAAGGACATGAGTTCACGGTCATAACCGACCACGCGTCCCTAAAGTGGCTCATGTCGCAGACGGATCTGCATTCTCGTCTGGCTCGTTGGGCGTTGAAGCTGCAGGGTTTCAACTTTAAGATTGAGCATCGAAGTGGAAGATTAAATGTCGTCCCGGATGCACTGTCCAGGGTGAATGAGCAAGAGCTAGCAACAATAGAGGTCAACCAGGGGTTGTTAGTGGATCCTAAGTCGCCAGAATTTCAAACGGTAGAGTATAGTGAGATGGCAAAGCGGATTGAGGCAAATAACGACAAGCTGCCAGATTTAAGAGTGTGTGAAGGATTGGTGTATCGTAGGTCAGATCATTATACTGGAAATCAGCTGCACGATACTTTTGCTTGGAAGCTTTGGATTCCAAAGGAATTGGTTAGAAAGGTGTTGGAAAACGCTCATGACAGTCCCCTAGCGTCTCATGGAGGCGTGCATAAAACATTAGAAAGGATCCGAAGGTACTACTATTGGCCTGGGCTGGTCCACGATGTCACAGAGTACATTCGGGGGTGTGACGCATGCAAAACGACCAAGGCACCGAACAGAGTGCAACGGCCTCCAATGGGCGTGGCCCCAGAATCGAAAAGATTCTTTCAAAAGTTATATGTGGATTTTCTTGGCCCATACCCCCGATCACGAAGTGGGAATATAGGGATTTTTATAGTGTTAGACCATTACTCGAAATTTGTATTTTTGAAGGCGGTCAAGAGATTGACGGCTGATGTGGTCATCAAATACCTTCAGCAGGAGTTGTTCCACACCTTCGGCGTTCCGGAGACGATCGTTTCCGACAATGGATCGCAATTCAAAGCCGAAGCTTTCCAAAAGCTACTGAGAGAGTATCAAATATCTCACACACTCACCGCTGTCTACTCGCCCCAGGCCAATGCCTCCGAACGGGTGAATCGGTCGGTTATTGCAGCCATTCGGTCATATGTGAGAGCAGATCAAAAGGATTGGGATGAACATCTCAGTAGTATATGTTGTGCATTGAGGTCATCGGTCCATGCGGGAATCGGCACTACCCCGTTTTACATGGTGTTTGGGCAGAATTTTATATCTTCCGGCTCACAATATAAGCTATTGAGAGCGTTAAGCCTATTGGAGGATAGGTCGGCGCAATTCTCAAGAGAGGATTCCCTCGAATTGGTGCGCAAAAAGGCTTGCCAGGTCATGAAAAGACAGTACGAGAAGAACGCACGTCAGTACAACCTAAGGACTAGGGAGGTAGCGTATAAAGAGGGGCAGGAAGTGTACCGAAGAAATTTCAAGCAGAGTAGTTTCCCAGCGGGATATAGCGCTAAATTAGGTCCAGCTTATATCAAGTCAAGAATCCGGAGAAAGCTGGGAAATTCCTTGTACGAGCTGGAGGACCTACAAGGGCGATCAGTAGGGCGGTTCCATGCCAAGGACTTGAAGCAATAGTTACAAGCGTCGTGGTGATCCGTCTTGGGAAGTTGGTCCCAAGCCTGATCTTAAGGGGGGGGCTTTTGTAGCGCTTGTAGTAGGGAAAAATAGGTGGGTTGTGGTGGCGCCATCTAGTGCTCAAGTGGGCTAGCGAATATAGGGTCAAGGCGGAAAGTAAATGCGCTAACAGGTTCAAATGTCAACTCTCTCTTATGCCGTGGACCTGTAAGAGGACTTGGCGCCAGAACGCTAGCGTCCATCTCGTCAATTCCCTCTATAAAGTCGATCGAGCCGGTTGTGTAGTGGCCGCAATAAATTTGTGCAAATTTGCTCCCCGGTACTAATTATTAAGTTTCTATTTGTTACTGTGATTGTGCCGAGTTTGAAGAGGGTGAGGGTGTCGACCACCGGAAAACCCAGATAGCGCTGAGTCCGTTTGGGGTAATTACCGAGGAAGGGTTGTCTTGGCGCTTAACAAAAAAAAAACTCCACTAAAACTGTGTTGAGTTGCGGATGCAACCAGTCGAAGCCGGCAAGCAAGCAGCAGCAGCAGAAAACAGAATTAAAAGCGCCTTTATTGGTTGTTGTTGGCTGCAACCAAAACGCGCTCGGCAGAGCGGAGAGGCGAGCGCGGAGATATCAAGACGAGCTGGATTTAGTATCGAACAGCCAGGCGTGCTATATGAGTGCATAAATACGTGGCTGTAGTGTAGGATTCCCGTTCCCTTAACGTCCCCAACACCTCCCACCATCGGTAGAAGAAGAGGCCAGAATATAACCGCGGGAGCCAAGTTTAAATCGTTTCTGGACAACAGTTTGAGAAAGCGGAAGAAAGAACAGTTTTTTCTAGTCTTCTTTTCACCCTAAAGAAGGAAGAGGAGGAAAGCAGGAGCGGAGAGATGAGAAGACAGTAGGATTAAGTGAAGTGAAGAAAGGGAGAAAAAAAAATATATATAGTTTAATAATTGAGTTAAGTTTGGGTTAGTGAGTTCTGTGCAATTTCGTTAGTGCTGGCCCTCGTCTTCACCACCGATCCATGCTAATATGTTTCCCGGCCCAATACTTTGCAATTTTTCTCCACCCACAGCATTCTAGGTGTTCGTCGAGGAAAGCGCTTTCGTCGATGGAACAACGAGCTGCATAAAAGGTATGAGTGGAAATTTGTTTCATTATTACTCAGGTCCGATTAAAAGCGGCAAACAATGCATAGGTCCGTTAATTGAGTCGAAGGTTTAGCATCGATCGGCGCGAAGAAAAGAACAGCAATAGAGACGGACGTTTCACTCGGAGTTGAGTGCTTTTTTTCCTCGTCTCCTTTTGGGTCTCTTTTTGCTTGCTGGCAATAGGGATAAAGCTCAAGCGGAGCGCAATTGGTTTTTGTACTGATCTTTTTCTATTTATATTCAATCATTTATATTTATTTGCACTTTTATTTTCATTGTTTTATTTACGTTTATTTATATTTACCTATATTTATATTCTTTTTTTTTATGTCGTTGGGAATCAATAGTCATTAGTTCGTAAATAAAGTTTATAATATGCTAGTAACAAATTTGTATTTGACATCGGCTAATCCCATGCCCTAGAAGAGTTGCCCTAAGGAAGGGGCCATTCGGATGTGGGCCGGGGGGCAGAATGGCCATCGGTAGGGTGGGCATGTTACGCCTCATCAACACCTGAGGTCGTAGTAGGAGAACCAGCAGGTGCAGCGGAGTAATTCCATTCCCTTTAGGGTTGTTGGTTTGTCGGAAGTAAGTGGGATTCTCTATCCCGGTTTTCGCTTGTCCCTAGCACGCAACTTATTTAGGATGTTATAGTGAAGAAAGGCCAATCATGGGAGGGGAGCAAGATCACCACCCCCCTAGCCGACGAGCCTGAGCCGGAATATACAGCGTGCTCCTCTCTCTCCCATGCCCAACACCGCGCCTGAGAATAATGAGTTGGAATGCGATTCGTTACAGTAATTGCTGTAACACCAAAAAAATCCAAAGAAAAAAACACATCGAGCAAGAAGGGGGAGAGAAACCCAACGGCATATAGGCCTGCGTTATAAAATTTTTCTTCTTTTTTTCTTTTCGCCCTCTCAGTAGCGAACTTCTCTCTCTTCTCTATGCACTTTTTACTCTGGCTCTCATTATTAACATGGCGATTACTAATAAGTGACCGGGAAGAGAGAGACACATACGAAAATAAAAAAAAAAGGGAACGACGAAAAAAAAACTGTAAAACTACATATTCTACTGGAAGAAAAAAAAATTATTTTCTAACCTTTTCACTGCACTTAGGTTATGGCACTATCACTATGAACTTATTGCAAAAAAAAACGAAAATATAGGTAAATTAAAATGAAATGGGGTAATTTATTCCCCGACGTGGTTCGGACCAACGTCCGCAGCTTCTCCGTCCCGTCGATGATCTCGGAGGTGCGACTTCCCACTAAATCGTCTCCAAATTGCAGAGAGCTCTTATCTTTGTTTAGTCGCGCATCTTAGAATGCGGCGAATTCCCACACAGCTGTCTGCCTGCCAGCAGCTTTGTTGCTGGTTTTAGTCGGCGAAACGATCTCTTTTAGTTAATAGGCGTCAGCTGCTAATTAGCCAGCGATGTACCGGCAATTCGAATTTAAAATTGCACTAAGTGCCAATTCTGTAATTGCACACAAAAAAAAATGGTTGCCCAACAATTCTACAGGAATAAAATCTGGCCGACTTACCGCTTAGTTGCGATTGGCACTCTTGTTATTTACACTTGGTCTCTATTTGCTGCTCCACACTTTTATCCACTTTATAATTGCTTCGCTTTTTTTTTTTGTATTTTAAATATGGTGCAGAAACACTGTTAGTTGACCTCGGCGCGGTTTAATATAGTCGCTATTTAATTGATTGGTACTAGAGTCGTAACCTCTTCGGGTGGGAGCCAGCATAGAAAAGAACATGACAGTAGCTGGGCTCACCTACCAGAACCTGATAACAGCGAAAGTGCTGCATCCGCCATTTCCAAATAATTAGCATAAATAGGTAGCTTCAACATACTCTCACTACCGATCGTTGCCACCTTGCACCGCCGATTATGACCACTAGGGGCGCTAGCATAAGCTAGCCTAGGGAAATTTAAATTTCGGCGGCTCCCAAATCGAAGTTTCAAGCGACACTACATGGTCTACGAATACAAATGATACGATACAAGCAACACTTCTGCGGATTTTAATCAGTCTGCAGAACGAGTAAGATCAGCCATTGCAACATATTGCTTAAATCGAAATAATTAATCAAACTTTTAAAAGTACATGTTTATATTCTTATTTCTTATGTAAATTTCTTATGTAAAGCTCTGCCTGGGCGTCCTGTTTTGCGCGCTTGGTCGGGGGCGCACTGGCCGCAGAAACTATGCTTGAACTGCAGTTTGAGCTTTTCAGAACTGCAAAGTTCTATGAAACCACATATAAGATACTTAAGTTATGTGAAAAGAACTGCAAAGTTCTATGAAACTACATATAAGATATGTTATGTGAAAGCACTACCTCTGAAAAAAATAACAGATTTGAAAAATTTAAAAAAAAAAATGACACCATAAAAAAAGGACTACAAAAATTGTTAAATTCCGAAATCTATCAGAAAAAGTCATTTTTGTTCACAGCCTAAATAAAAGTTCAATTTTGTCGGGTAGTGTTATTAAAAGAAATTTTCTTCAGTGTAAGTATTCCGGATAGTTGGCGAATAATAAAGGTTATTCCTGTACCAAAAACAAAATTTAGACGCCTCCATAGTCTCAAACAACAGACCTATCTGCCTCCTAAGCGTTATATTTAAAAGCTTGGAGGGTATGATAAAGATTCGTATTTTAGAAATAGGAACAATCTACTGCCCAATAGATTTTATTCCTTTTGAAAAAAACACTCCACTGCACACTGCATAAATGATATAATAAATAATGTAGTCAATCTCAAAGCCAAAGGCTTTCAGGTTGTTGGAGCGGTTTTGGATATAAGCAAGGCATTTGACGCATTCAAAATACCTCTGCTGTGTCGGAAGCTAATTGATTTTGAGTTTGACATAGACTGTGTTAGGTTTATAGTTATATTTTTGGAGAAAAGGGTTTTAAAATGAGGCAAACAGGAAAAAACTGTTCACAAGGCTGTGTGTCAAGGTAACTATCAGATTTTCATTCTATAAATGACGAATATTATATTCTGTATCAATATTTTCACAAAGATTTTGATTCGGCTAAGAACATTTTAAAAGAGAAAATAAATGAACTCAAAATGCATCTATCTATCGTAATTCATTTTAATAATAGAAGGCGTCCATTAAATATAATACATAACAGTGAAACACTAAATCATGTAGGTAAAGTAAATTTCCTTTTGCAGAATAATTGCTGCCAAAAGCTCTTCAGTGCATCACATTGATGAAATAATTTAAAAATAAAATAAAAATAACATGTTTTTACAAATGACCAGTGGATGTCACTTTGGAGTGAATCCGAGCAAATCTTTAAATATCTACAAAGCCTTTGTACGCTACAAATTAGAATACTCATGTTCCTCATTTGCGAACATTTCTAAGGTGGTATCTAAAACAATCAAAGTTCATATCAATTTTCATCTTACACGAGCACTAGGCCTAATAAAGTCCACCCCGGTAAATTTAATTTACAATCTAGCATCCGAACTCGGAACTCCAAACAAAAGATCTGCACGTAATGCACTTAAAAATTCATTAGCTCAAGAAAAATAAACTCATTTGAAATCTAAACACTTAAATTTAATTAGTACAGATGGTTCAGTCACAGACAATTACGTGGGCCACAGCCATTAATAGGGCCACTGACTTTGCCATTTCCGAAAACTTTCTTAAAACTGCAATCCTCACTGATAGTCTCAATGGGGTTTTAAATTTAAAAAAGATCAACCCAAATAATTAAATTGACAAAGAAATAATAAACAAAATTGAAAACGCTCCCTGTTTGCTCGTAGTGGCATTTAATTACATTCCAAGGCATGTACACATAAAAGAAAACGAATTAGCTGATATTGCTGAAATGAATGCTAAAAATAATGGCACATTCTTTGTTTCTCGCTTGCCTCTTAAAGACGTCATCACACATATTTATAATAAAATTAAAGAAAATTGGGGGGAAAGAGAATTACTTACTTAAGAAATAAAGGTTACACAAATTTATTTCCTTATATACGGGACAAACAATGGTTTAAATACACAAACTGTAATCTAAGCCGTCTGGAAATCAAACAAATTAACAGTAGTCTGTGGTCACGAAATAGACAAAGTTTCGCTTGCTAGAATGAAAGTAATAAATAACAATGTACATATGCGATACCTGCAACCTACCAGAAGACACTTCATATATAATTTTCAAATTTCCCGCTTACTCTCAAAAACGAAATCGTTTTCCAGTACTCAAATCATATACTGATATATATCGATTCTTGGAAAAATAACCTATCGCATCTTACAAATACATTGTTGTATTGTAAATCAAATTGTAAATCAAGCACGCTAACCATTTACTAACAAAAACGTCATTGCATGAGCATACATACACTTCCAGTCGTCATATTTAAAAGTTAAAACAATTAATCCAGTTGTTAATGTGTGTTTGTGTGTGTGTTTTGGTATGCATACGGTACATAAACCGTCTACAAATTTGTCGTCGCAACTAGAACTTGAACCAGTTGGACTGCGGAGAGGGATTCCTACGTCGAGCAAATGAGGGTCTGAAGACACGGCGACAGCCTCTGTTGATTGCAGTTGTAGAGAATGAGTGAACAGGCAGTGCTGGTACTGTTTCTGATACTGATTTTATTCAACAAACTTAATTTCTATTTATAGGTAACAAAAGGTACAGAAAGTGCTGAGTCTAGTAAGAATATGGTAAAAGGGAATGGGAATTAATATTGAATTAATTTGGATTTAATATGATATTGTGTTATTGGGCAATTGTGATAGTCAGCAATTCCACCAGTGTTTTTGCCCTCTGACGGGCGATCGCATCGTTGGCAGAAATTGCTGCAGAAGCGGTTATTGTTGACTCAGCTACAATGCTTTGTCGTTTGTTATTGTGTCTCCCGTTACATGGGTCGACCTGACTTATTCGATAAGTGTATATTATGTAATATTAATTACTGCATAAATATGCGACTGAACATTCTCCCGGCCGTTGAACTGGTGTTCAACCATCGCCCAAGTCGACTGAAAAGCGGCGTGGAATGGGGATCGGGGGTGATGATCCGCGTGGCTCTGCTTGGTTGATTGTTGACGGCCTTGGGTTCCATGATTGATACTTCTTCCGGAGAATGAACGCAATAATCAATAGCATTGATATTGCTAGGGCAGCATAAGTAGCGATTTGATGATGCTGCACTGTGTTGAGATGGTGTGGCAGCCTTTGTTGATTGATTGCCACTAGTTGCAGGCGTAAATCTTCCAATTCTTGAAGATAGTCTGATGTCTGGTTCTCCAATTGTACAGTTTCTGACGAAGGGGGTGTCGTTGGTAAGCGTATGTCCCCAAAGCGAGTGTAGGTTGATTTGACTTCACTGATTGTTGTGCTGAAGGTACTGATGCTTATTTCTGTATGGCGAGCAGTACATCCAGGTGACAGTGAGAGCAAGCCAGTTCCTTCCAGTTGTATAGTTGACGGAGACCCGTTGCAAACTGCCTGAAGTCTCATTGTAGAGTGTGTTGCAAAAATCCATTTATTTGCTTCATGTGTTTTGTACCACATCATGTCCGCCTTCGTGTGTGTCACTTCACATAAAGGTGCTGTTTTATTGTTAAACAACTGAAACTCACAGCGATTGTCGACATTGAAGACTGTTTGATGATCAAAGCAGATGTATTCTGCGTTATGTAGTTTAAAGCAGCGTCGAAATTCTTCTGGAGTAAATCCCATGAATTGATCTCGGTGAGTGTTTACAGTGATGATTGTCGTTTTGAGATTGAACAAGCTCCAACTTGTTGAATCCCAGACCGGAATCGGCATGATACTGAAAACTTCGAGCTGACCTGTTGAAACTAACGGTAGGGTCACCTTGAAAATGACGTGTGTGGCAGTCAGTGTTCCTTCAGCTCGCATGAGCCTGTATAATTGTATCACATTTTGTGTTGTGACAGGCAACATTTGATCAGCTGGCAAGTGATCCCGTATTTGGTCTAGTTGCTCTCTCAATTGCTCAGGAGATACAAGCGTTGGGCTTATTATCCGATGGTGAATGCCGATTAGTACATCAGATATGTCAGACTGCATACGTTGAAGACTCGTTGTCAGCAGAGTTAGTTGTGCTGTGAGCACTAGGTATGATTGAATTAGATGAGCGCCGTGATATGTTCCTCTTTCTCGGCTGAGGGTTGCCACTTGTTGTTCCAATACCTTTTGGCGGTTGTCCATGGCTGACTTATCCTTCCTGATCACGTTCATTGTGGAGTCGACAATTGACGTTTGATTTCGCAGTAGATGTAGCAGAAAGTCTTCGTTGGTTTGCACTTTTTCGATTACTTTGGCCATTTTCTCAGCATATGTAGAGTCAAGTACACCGAACAGCTGGTGTGCCACGTTTCCTACTATATCCAGCGGTGATCTGCGTTGTCGAGAGGCCTTCATTAGCATATTTCCTGTTTGTAGTTCTTTGTACAAATGTTGAAAGTGTTGAAATATGGAGTTGCACGCTGGAACATTTTTTAGTTCTGGGCACATGTGTCTTGGTTCGGACATTCCGGCTGACATGACTTGCATATCCTTCCAATATGGATCCAAGTCGTAGTATACAATCATGGTCCATTCGGAAGTGGTCATTCTTGAGGTTCCAAGTTTCTCATAGAATATTCCAGGCTTGTTTGCAAACTGCGTCACATTTATTGACTGTGAAAATGCTAATGGCAGCATGAGAAGTAACACTAACAATGTGGATGTTAGTGTAGGTAATGATAACCTTTTTCGTTGTGTTGGTGGCTCCTCTATTTCCGCAATGTCTTGAATAGCATTTTTGGAGCGTTTTGTTGCTACCTCCTCTGAGAATAATGGGGCGAGACGACTGATGGGGCGTTTGTATACGCCGGACGATGTTTTGACATCAACCACTCGTACATGGTTGTCTTGCCCAGGATAAGTTTTGATGATGCGACCCATTGGCCACTTCATTACTGGAAGGTTGTCTTCTTTCACCAAAACTAATAATCCTTCGGTCACGTTTGGAGCGGTGGTTTTCCATTTATGCCGAATTTGTAGTTCGTGAAGGTATTCCGTAGACCATTGTTTCCAAAATGCATGTTTTAAGCGTGAAACCAATTCCCAGCGCTTAACCAGAGTTTTCTCTTGACGATCGGTGTTGACGTCAGGTGTTGCGGTCAAAGCTTCACCGATCAGGAAATGTCCTGGAGTAAGCGCACTTGTATCCGTTGGATCATTTGACATTGGAGTTATGGGTCGGGAATTCAGAATTGCTTCAATTTCGATTATGACTGTGTTCAGCTCCTCAAACGTCAAGGATGCTGTTTCTGTGGTTGTAACTAACAGCCTTTTCGCTGATTTTACCGCAGATTCCCAGAGGCCGCCAAACGATGGGGCCCGAGGAGGAATGAATTTAAAATCCACTTGTTTTTTGTTGGAATGATTTGTGATCAGAGCATGTGCCTTTTCGCTAAATATTGTTTCTTTCAATTCCTTTAGCTTGTTATTTGCGCCGACGAAATTTGTTGCGTTGTCGCAATGAATAGTCTGACACTTCCCGCGTCTGCTAAGGAATCGCCGGAGTGCTGCCAAGAATGCATCTGTGGTTAAGTCACTTACTAACTCCAGATGTACAGCCTTTGTGGAGAAGCAGCAAAATACGGCAATGTATGCCTTATCTGGCCGTTTTCCCCGGATTTTATGGTGGATCATAACACTAGTCAACACGATTTTTCCTCAAGGAACAAAACCAACTTTTTATTAAAGATTTGGGGCTTAGAAATGGTTTGATGATATTTTTTTTTTTTTTATGGCAGAACTTTTTTTGAAGAATTTTTGAAAACTGGTATTTTTTTTAAGCTTTTTCAGAGGAATCACTTGTTTTTTTTCACATAACTCTAGTATCTTTCATCTGCTTGTTAACAACTTTAATATTTTGAAAAGATAATTAAAACAGCTAGATGATAAGCCTAAACACTTTGTGATTTCAGCTTACCGTCTGGGAAATATAAAGCATTGAAATGCAAAAATGATGATTTTTGTGCGGTATTATTTACGAAATTTTGACTTTAAAAACTCAGGAAAAGTCGAAAAAAAATGAAATGCGCCATTTTTTAGGTTTGGTTAACGAATTTTAGCTCCAAAGTCTCTCCATAGATTACCTTAAACGACGCCAAATTAATGCACCTCTACACAAAAAAATAGAGAACACAGGATATCATTTTTTTTCGACTTTTCCTGAGTTTTTAAAGTCAAAATTTCGTAAATAATACCGCACAAAAATCATAATTTTTGCATTTCAATGCTTTATATTTCCCAGACGGTAAGCTGAAATCACAAAGTGTTTGGGCTTATCTTCTAGCTGTTTTAATTATCTTTTCAAAATATTAAAGTTCTCAACAACCAGATGAAAGATACTAGAGTTATGTGAAAAAAACAAGCGCTACCTCTGAAAAAAGCTTAAAAAAAATACCACACTTCAAAAATTCTTCAAAAAAGTTGTGCCATAGAAAAAAAAACATAATTCTTTAAAAAATTTTAAATCCCCATATCTATCAGAAAAGTCGGTTTGGATCCTTGAGGAAAAAAAAAGTTCGGTTTTGTCGAGTAGTGTAATTGGTCCACAGTAGTCAACGCCTGCATTAAGGAATGGGCGTGCTTGCGTGACTCTTTGTGCTGGAAGATTGCCCATGATCTGGTGCATCAGCTTTGGTCTGGCTCTGGTGCATCTAATACATCTATGTATGATGCTTCTAGCCATCGTCTTGTCGTTGATAATCCAATATTGTTGTCTTGCGATTGCCCTTAATGCTTGGGCACCGCAATGCAGATTTTCCTCATGAAGCTCTCGCATAATCATTTTGACTATTGGGTCGTTGTACGGTAGCAGGATTGGATGTTTTGCGTTGAACGGAATTTGAGCTTCTTCGAGTCTTCCGCCAACTCGGATGAGCTCATCATCTCCTAGCAAGGGAGATAACGAAATGATCGAACTCTTTTTATCCACTGTTTTATAGCGTTTTAATTGTTTTAAATCCGCTGTGAACTCAACTTGTTGAATCGTTCGTATGATCATAGTGCGAGCACGCTTTAGTTCTCCTGTGCAAAGTGTCGTTGTAGGTGCTCTATTAGTTTTGTAGCAGAAGCGAAACATGTACGCTACAATACGTTGTAGTTTGTTGAACGAGTTGCTATGTCTGCATGTGTATAACTCTTCTCCGAGAGAGCTAGATGCGATTGGCAAGCTGACATGCTAAGCCTTTCTCTCGAGATTGCTGGGCTCAATGATGGGTGGTTTTGTCCATTTATCTCCTGATCCGTGCAAGAATAATGGTCCGTATAGCCATAGACTATGATCCCTTAGCTTGCTTGCTAGGATTCCTCTTGAAAGGACATCTGCTGCGTTGTTGGCTGATGAAACATGACGCCATTGTAATTGGTTAGTCAATGCCTGGATTTTGGCGATTCGATTTGCCACGAAGGTGTGGTATGTGGACGCCGATGCGTTAATCCAGGACAGTACAACGGTGGAATCAGTCCAGAAGCTTCCTGATACTGTGTCAAGGTTCATATGGAGATCCCTTCTAACTCGATTGGTGACGTTTCTTGACGTTTTTTTGTATTCAGTTCTTTATTTATGCTACACTTAAATTTAAATTCTTCATGTCAGGGTCTCATACAGTATTTGGGGGGAATGATAGGACAAGGCTGCGCGGTACTGCCGCAAAGCATTGCTTCGCACACCCGTTCCGTCTCATTCCGCTCGCACTCTCCTTACCCTCTCCGCCGCCCGAAGTTTCCGCAATATTGTTGCGGCAAACTTGGCCGTTGCGTCCCATGCCTTGGGATCCGCTACCATGTGTTGCACGAGGTGTTCGACGCTTGTGCTTGCACCTAGCTCCTCCTCTAGCTGGCGCCTCTCTTGCTCGAAGCGGTGGCACTCGAAGAAGACGTGGTGGGCGTCCTCCTCGATGCCACGGCCACAAGCCGGGCACCAATCCTCAGAGTCGTGACCAAACCGCTTTAGGTATGACCTGAAGCAGCCGTGTCCGCTCAGCAGCTGTGTGAGGTGGAAGTCCACCTGGCCGTGCTTCTGCTCCACCCAGACCTTAACATCCGGAATAGGTCTATGCGTCCAGAGTCCTTTAGTCGAGCAGTCCCATTGTCTCTGCCATCTCGCGATGCTCCCCAGCCTAGACGATGCCTTCGCTGCTCTCGTAGGAGTATTGCGGGTGCCCGTTTGGGCCCGCTCGTACAGCTCCACCATTTCCCTTACTTGTTCCGCTATTGGGATGAGTCCCGCGATGACAAGTGCGGCGTCGTCGGATATCGTCCTGAACGCACAGGCGATCCTAATCGCGCATAGGCGGTGTGTTGCCTCGACTCCTCGCATGTAGCTTGGCACCTTCGTCGCTTTGGACCACACTGGGGCAGCATACAAGATCTGGGAAGAAACAATGCTGGCGATTAGTTTCCTCCTTGCCTGTTTTGGTCCCCTGGTGTTTAGCAGAATTCTCGAGAGTGCTCGACATGTTTGAGAGGCCTTTGCGTTGGTGTGCTCCAGGTGTTCCCTGAACGACAGTCTGGTGTCCAGCATTACCCCTAGGTATTTTAGCGCCCTTTGGGATGTGACGTCATGTCCACCGACCGACACTTTGGCTGTCTCCACTTTCTTCCTACTACTGATCAGCACGGCCTCAGTCTTGTGGGCCGCTAGCTGGAGTCCCGCTACGGCCAACCACGACTCCACGGCTTGTATTGCCTCGTTAGCAGCTGCTTCCACCTCTTCCAGGTGTTTTGCCACCACTACGATGATCACGTCATCGGCGAGTCCTATTATCGTCGTGTTCTCTGGCAGGTGTAGACGGAGGACTCCGTCATACATCGTGTTCCATAGGAGCGGCCCAAGTACCGACCCCTGAGGAACTCCAGCAGTTATCTCGTACGTTCTCGACCCCTCGCTCGTCTCGTACTTCAGCACCCTGTCGCTGAGGTAGCTGTCCACCGTTCTCAGTAGGTATTCTGGGATCCGGAGTGTGCGTAGAGCCTCCATGCTTTTTGTCCAGTCTGCCGTGTTGAAGGCGTTTTTTATGTCGAGGGTAACCAGTAGGCAGTACTGTTTGTTACCCCCTCTCCAACGTGTTCCGCTGATGGCCGTCTCCGCTATGGCTGTAACCTTCCTATGGCGTCCAGCGTCGATCTTCCTCTACGGAATCCATACTGGTTGGTCGATAGGCCACCGGCATCCTCTATGGCATCGCTTAGCCTGCGCGCAATAAGTTTTTCAAACGCCTTCCCCGAGTTGTACAGAAGACAAATTGGTCTGTACGAAGATGGATCACCTGGTGGTTTCCCTGGCTTATTAAGCAGAAGCAGCTTTTGCATCTTCCACCGATTGGGGAACGTTCCTTGAGGCAGTTGTTGAAAACAGCTGCGAAGGCTGCTATCTGTAATGCGAGTGCCAGTTTTAGCGCTCTGTTCGGAACAGCGTCGGGTCCTGGGGCTTTTTTGCTGGGCAGGCTCCTCCCAACCTCTAAGACCTCGGTTTCCGTGAATTCTTCGATGTTGGTTAGCGGCGCGTCGATTCCTGGGGGCCTTCTGGCTCTTTGCGGGGCGCTTGGAAACAGAGTGCGGACTATCTCTTCGAGCTTTTCGGGTTCCGTTGGCGCCTTGCTTCCGGCGCTGAGTCGCTTCACTACAAGCTTGTAGGCCCTGCCCCAGGGATCTTCCTCCGCTGAGTCGCATAGCTTGAGAAAACACTCCCGCTTGCTATCTCGGATCGCGTTTTTTAGCGCTTTCCTGGCAGACCTATACTCTTCGTGGGATGTTACGAATCGATCTGTGCGCCTCGCTCTCTGCATCGCTCGTCTGGCCATCAGGCACTTTGTGCGAAGTTCTGCGATCTCTGCATTCCACCAGACGATTGGCTCGTGATGCCGCGTGAACGGCTTGCGCCGTCTCATGCTTGCGTCGCAGGCCTCCTCCATTCTCGTGGCGAGCTGATTGGCCAACTCGTTGGCGCTTTCACCGCGGTAAGCCTCCCACCTTCCAAGGCTTTGCGCGAATGCTCTGGGGCTGAGTGTGTCCTCCCTGTACGCCTTAACCTGTCTGACTGGTCGACTGGATCTGGGATGCTCGCCAATGGTGCATACGATCGCTTCGTTAACAGTTCTAGACGTGGTAGAGATTGTTTGGCGGTGGGTGCTACTCGAGACTTTGAGCATAATAGTCGTACAGAGACTTGATTGTTTTTGTAGGTGGCTCGTACGTGCACTGCCGCACCATAGGCTCGTTCCGATGCGTCTACAAAGGTATGTAGATCCTGGGTGACTGGCACTTTTACATCATATACGTGCCGGGGAATCTCCATTGAGTTTAATGATTGTAGGTCCTCCCGGTACTCCATCCATTCGCTTTGGAGTTGTAATGGTAGTTCATCGTCCCAATCGAGTTTAATCTCCCACAGCTGTTGCATAAATATTTTTGCCTTGACTATCACTGGGGCAAAGAGACCAAGTGGGTCAAAGATTTGGGCCAATTCTGAGCACACGACCCTTTTGGTGATGCGTGTTGCATGGCCTTTTGTGGTTCGTCCTCGCAGTTGGTCTTGTTTTGGCATCCAAATGAGACCCAGCGTTTTAACGCTGTATTGCTCTAATGTTTCACCTAGTTTGACGTCGTTGACAACGTCCTCTTTAGGGATTCCTTGCAAGAGCTGGTCGTTGTTGGAGCACCATTTGCGAAGTTTAAGGCCGCACGGTAGCAATATTTTATTAAGTTCTTGTTGAACTTGTATCGCTTCCTGAATGGTATCCGCGCCAGTGAGACAGTCGTCCACATAGAAATCGTTCTTCAATGCAGCAGATCCAATAGGTAATCTGTTTTGGCTCCGAGTTGCCAAATGACCCAGACATTTTGTTGCTAGGAATGGAGCAGATGTGGTTCCATATGTGACTGTTTTTAAGCGATAGTACCTGATATCTTCAGATGGATTGTTTCTCCAGACTATCATCTGATGGAATTGATCCTCGGGATTTATCCACACTTGTCGGTACATTTTCTCGATGTCCGCTGTGAATACGTACTTATGTATACGAAAGCGTAGTAGACATAAGACATAAGTTCACTCTGAACTGTGGGTCCGGCATGCAGAATGTCGTTTAGAGACTTTCCACTTGTTGATTTACATGATGCATCAAACACGACCCGTAACTTTGTGCTGGTGCTCTCAGGTTTAAGTACACAGTGGTGTGGTATGAAGTAGTGTCTCTCCGGCACTTGAGTTGCTGGGACCATCTTCATGTGTCCAAGTCCTTCATATTCATTCATGAATTCCACATAGCCTTTCCAGGTGTCTGGTGAAATCCGTCGCTCTAATGCCAGGAATCTTTTCGTTGCAGTTTCCAAAGACCCCCCAGGGCTGAAGAGTGTTCGGAAAATGGCAGTTTTACTATCAACCTGCCATCCGATGCTGTTTGCAAGTTCTCTATAAAGTGAGCTTCGCAATGTGCTTCGATTGGCGTGCGTGGTTTTTCTTCCGTCTCTAAGTTGTCCAGAGTCCAGAATTTTTCCATAAGCTCGTTGAGTCCAATTGCACAAATGGATGCGGAGTTGTGTGCAGACCTGATTTTTCCTGCCACAATCCATCCCAATTTTGTATTTTGCAGCAACGGGCCTCCTGAATTTGGCTGTTTTTGATCTGGGAGTAGTAGCGAATAATAGTGCTCTGCTCCGATAAGCATGTCGACCTTTCCCGGTTTATAGAAATCCGGATTTTATTAGAACATTTACTCGTGCTCTGCTGGTCTTTGACTGACCTCCAATTCCTTCGATGCGTAATGTTGTATCATTAAGTTTTACTGACAACATTGATGCCATTCGCTCAGAGATCAGGTTGATCTGTGATCCTGAATCCAGCAAGGCTCTGAAATTGGCTCTCTGTCCATTGTTTGCTTCTACTGCTACTTTTGCTGTAGCTAACAGGTTGTAATTATTGTTACTTGCTGCGCCAACCTTCGGTGCTCTTGGTTCTGTACTTACGGCCGATGGTATGTCCAAGTGCAGCAGTGTATTGTGTTTTTTGTCGCACTTGAAACATGTCCATTGTGTCCAAGGCCTGTATTTCCTTGGAGCTTCCCAAAGATTGCTCGTACAAGGCTCTGTTAGTGACATCCAGCTTATTTTTGATGACGGCAATCAATATTGGATCCCATGTGGATATATTGATGCCCAATCCCTTTAGTGATGCCAGGGATTCGATAGTTGTAACGTACAACTCTTTTAATGACTTGGAGTCGTCATTAACTGTATTTTAATTTAGGAAGCGGTTCAATACCGTGCCAGCGACGTCTCTGGGATTGTTGTACGTATCAATCAGAATTTCCCAGGCGCTCACATAGTTTTCTTCCTTTAGATCGATATGTCGGATCAATCTTTCTGCCTCTCCTGTTACGGTTGTTTTCAGATACCACATCTTCCGAACTGTGGGCATGTTTGTTTCATGTATCATACATGAAAACAGGTCATAGAACTGGGACCATTTCAGTATGTCCCCATCAAACTTGGGAATGTTGATGCGCGGAAGCTGCACGTCATTATTGTTTGATGTGGCTGGTTTTGACAATGCTCTTTGTACATCTTTCTCCAGGGTCAGGTAGGCTTCCATGTTGTATCCTCCTTCTTCTGGGTTGTCATATTCCTCGTGGATAGTAAAATGGACTTCTTGTGCTTGAGTCCATAGTGATTTGATCAAATCACTTGATCTGAGAATTGTCTCAGAGTACGTTTTATGGACTCTACTATGGCCTTTTGTCGGCGACATAGTGACGGCAATTTGCTGTAAGCATCCGTGAATTGCTGGCTCCGATCATTTGATTGTGGTTCGACATTTTGACCCACATGAGCACTTGATGACTGATTTAGCTTGTCCATGCTTTCAGTAAAGATCGCAACGTATGTTTTGAGTGTTTTACGTAAGTCTTCACGAAATTTGGTGTAATGATCGGTTTTGTATGCCTTTGATATTTTGGTGTCGATTTCGTTAAATCGATTCCATGCATCCTCGAGAGCCGCCTTTTTTGTTTGGAAGTACGTTATATTTTGTTTCCTTTCTGGAGAGTCTTTTTTGAAGTTCCTGATTATCTTCGAAATTTCATCTCCAATTTCTTGCTGCTCATTTAATGCCTCTGTGGCGGCAACGTGTTCCTCCTTGTGGGAATCCATTCGCTTTGCAGCTGGATACGCTCCTATTCGCAACCGATGTGGTTCAAAGTATAAGTACAGACGACGTACTGGATGGAGGTTTTGTGCTGGTGAAACGCACTTGTGATCTTGATATTGTTAATCGTTGATCTTGATGGCTGATGATCTGAAAGTGACAGATCTGCCAATATGTTCTACTTATTGGTAGGAGATTCTACCGTAAGTATGTTAATGTGTTGAAAAAGTCCTGGTGACTTCTTCAGTGTGATCTGCAGGTTTTCCTGCGTCGGGGTCACCAAATGTTAATGTGTGTTTGTGTGTGTGTTTTGGTATGCATACGGTACATAAACCGTCTACAAATTTGTCGTCGCAACTAGAACTTGAACCAGTTGGACTGCGGAGAGGGATTCCTACGTCGAGCAAATAAGGGTCTGAAGACACGGCGACAGCCTCTGTTGATTGCAGTTGTAGAGAATGAGTGAACAGGCAGTGCTGGTACTGTTTCTGATACTGATTTTATTCAACAAACTTAATTTCTATTTATAGGTAACAAAAGGTACAGAAAGTGCTGAGTCTAGTAAGAATATGGTAAAAGGGGAATGGGAATTAATATTGAATTAATTTGGATTTAATATGATATGGTGTTATTGGGCAATTGTGATAGTCAGCAATTCCACCAGTGTTTTTGCCCTCTGACGGGCGATCGCATCGTTGGCAGAAATTGCTGCAGAAGCGGTTATTGTTGACTCAGCTACAATGCTTTGTCGTTTGTTATTGTGTCTCCCGTTACATGGGTCGACCTGACTTATTCGATAAGTGTATATTATGTAATATTAATTACTGCATAAATATGCGACTGAACACTAGTCTTTAAAAAAAACAATCAGGAGGTGGCGTGTCAGTAACTCGTGTCAGACGTGGAGGCTAAATAAATCATTCAACTAATCACGGTAAAAAGTAACTAAATATAAAAAACAAAAATGAGAAGGAACGTGTAAGTCGCTTCTGGGGACGCGACTCTATTTATTCCCGTACTCAGACAGTATATACATTTTTGAGCTTATAATCTTTCAGAATTAAAAAAAAGTTAAATTTTTTACATTTTCTTGCTACATCTGTTATCTAACTCTACATCTACTATGTATATTCTACATCTAATAGACTGTTAACATTGGGGCTGCGTCATGCTTCTTTGCGTCTTGCCGGAGACGAAGTTTTTTTACATAGGTTAAGCATAGGGCCCTAGTGGTGGCAAAAAGTTGCGTCAGTTTCTGATTCATGTGCGTCTGTTCGATATATTCGATTGCTTTTGCTAATTTTTGCGATTTTCTGCCTATCAGCGCAACTATCACCACTAATAACAACAAAAACTTGTAGATCAAAAATCAAATTTTTCCGCTAAAAATGTGTGATTGTGCAAAAAGGTGAAAATATACATAAAATCATTAAATAAAATACTTAAAACTGATTGTATTATTATCATACGAAATTGTTCTAACCTCCTGATGCCATTAAGACACTGCTGGAGACGAACTTCGGTGGTTTTCATAATTTGAAGAAGAACTCCCACAAACTCTACAATGAAATGTCTGAAAATATAAATATATAAATATATATATATAAATATGAGAATCAATTCTCTTTCGTCCATTTTCCTTCCGTCTAGCATAATTCTATTGATTTTCAAAAATTTTTGTTTCTTTCCTTGTCATCAAACACCCAAATCCAAATTCAAGACGCACGTCTCCCAATGTAAACGCCTTTTCTGCTTCATTGCGTCTATTCCGATATCGATAGCAGACGCGCCCAGTGTAAAAAGGCTATTACATGTAGATTCTAAATGTACCATTTAGATTTTACATCTCCTCCGCTAGAGGGCGCTCGCGTAAATAACGAGGCAGAGTGTGCGAGAGAATGAGTAGCGAGTCTCTTGCTGGATGAAGCGGTGGAAGCAACTGAATATTAATTTCTTCATTCTGGCTGTTGAGCTATTAAGCGTTTTTAATAGCTATTGAATTGTATTGTTGAGCCAGCGAACTTTTTCACTAGCTGTTGCAATTGTTTTAATGATTAAAGTCGTTAGGATAGGTTAAGGCGGTAGTTGGAGAGAGAAAAATCCTCCCCACCCCAACTCACTTGGTCCTACTGTTCCAGTCCCACCTCAGCGATAGATTGTCCAGGGCTGGGTCGAAGCGCCATCTATCGGTTTTCCAAGGAGACTATGGTGTATGACAGTATCGGTGAGAGCGGGATTCCGTCACTGAAGAAAAGAAGGAAGAGAATAGGATTAGTTAGGTGTATTGGTAAATGAACGCATGCATGAGAGGGATTAAATAGGAGTGAAAAAATCTAAAACGTGGACAGAATGATTGCCGGTCATCCGGAGCGGAGGCACCAATTAATAGCAGAGCTAGAATCTAGGCCGAGTGGGGTTAAACCCGATTAGTGGAATTTTTCAAAAAGTGAGTGGTGAAAATTTTACATTTAAACGGAAATTAACCCGCGGTGTGTTTCCCTTAGCCTGGCCCGGAAGATTGCCCAGCGCAGCCGGGTCAGTGATTTTGCCCGAGGGAGAAAATTTCTGAAGAGGATTGACTACCGTGTGCCAGATGAGCCGACCGTCGAAACCAAATTGTGAGTCCGTTCCGTGTCTGTTATTTGTGTGCCGTGTATGGAGCCGAGATTTGTGAGGGTTGCATGCATATCCAGGTCAAACGAACGATCCGTAGAGTGACCAAGGGCCGTGCCGCAGTGGTGTACGTAGTCCGAGCCGTTGGGCTCTGCAGGAGCCACCTCTACGATCACCTAAGGATCTGCACTTACATCTGCACTCGCATTTGTACTCACAGTTACACTTGCATTTGCACTTACATTTTCACTCACATTTGCACATACATATTGGCAGACCGACGATCGTCCACAGTTTACATATATTTTTTTTGGAATTGTTCCTCACACTCCTCGCAAGCCGCTACGGACACATATGTGGCCGACAGTATTCGTATTGTCCATCGTGTTATCCCTATTATATGTGTTGAGTGTTATTTATTAGTAATTTAAGCAAAAAACTAACGTAAACAAACACTTTTGTACACACCAAACATTGCCCGACAGACACAATGTATCGAGATTAACCCTAGTGTGCCACACGGGGTACGAAAGGCCCACTTTTTCAATGGGGTATCTGGTGGGGAAGAGCTCTTGGTAGGCAGTCTTGGGAGGGCCCACACATTTAGATCCACCCTTGGTGTTATTTTGTTTATTTTTATTTGAGTCTTTGTCGGTAAATAAGTTGGTGTTTTCTTTAGCTGTTTTCTTATATATTTGAATCGTTATTGTTTTGTTTAGGAAAATTAAAAGTACTGAATTAGGAAAGGAAAGGGGAACTACCCATCCCTGTGGTCGAGAGCTAGCCGGCGTTGCCCCACGAGCCGCAAGCCGAATGTAACACTACAGGACCGTTGTGGTGCCGCATGGGCGTGTACCCTTTCTCCCCTAAACCGTGGTGAGCAATCTAATTGCGGGGTTAAGGGCAGTCCCATCCGGTGGCTTGGATGTATTTGAGCCAAGGGCTTTATGAGCTGCTCGGCTGTCTGAGAAGACGCACACTGAGTGTCTGTCTAAGGAAAGTTTGGAGACGATAGAAATAGCCTAGTTTATGCTTCAACCTCCGCTTGGAACACACTGCAGTGGTCCGGGAGTCTGAAACAATGACTAATGTTGAGCTCGTAAAAGTAGACTCCACCGCCCCACGGCCTTCTAACTTTGAGCCATCAGTGTATATGTAGATCGCATTTGCGGGCCCATGTTTCCTCTCCCAGTCCTCCCTGAGTGGGATTGATAACTGGAAGGGCGTCGAGGGGTAATCACTTGGTATGCAGTAATCTGTCTCCTCCGGTAGTTGCGGGAGTCTCGTCAAGATTCCCGAGTGTCCAAACGCGGATGCTTTTCAAAGTTTGGATTCTCTCATTCTGAGAGCGGAAAGAGTTGCCAACTTTTTCCCCATGAGTACTACAGGGAGAAGGTACAACATGGTATTGAGGGCTTCGCCTTGGGTTGTACGTAGTCCGCGCGTTGTGCATAGCTCTGCCATGCGTTGGACACGGCTGAGATTGCTAAGACAAGTTTCTTGTCCAGTGCTGGCCACCATACAACCACTCCGTACATTAGGATTGGTCGTATGATGGCGGTATATAGCCACCGGACTATATACGGGGTCATTCCGCATTTGAGTCAGATCATTTTTCTGCAGGTATAGAGGGCCACAGTGACCTTCTTTACCCTATCCTCTATACTCAGTTTTCAATCGAGCTTTCTATCGAGGATCAGACAAAGAAAATTGGAATTATTCCTAAAAACTAAAAGCACCAATGTGTATTCCTTACAGTTAACGGACGTTTCAATGATCGATGTAATCGCATGTCTTCAAAAGAAAGGACGAAAGACTTATTGGTCTGAAATCTTTGGGGGCAGTGTTCGAGGGTTTACCTGCCTTACGTATAAAAACGACTTTGGTCTGACGCCATGTGTCTGGGATTTGTCCGTGAGAGAAAATTCCCTCGTAAATCTGTTTGAGCCAATTTATGGCCCTTTGTCCGGCGTGAATCAGTTGGGCTGGGATGATGCCATCTATTCCCGCAGACTTGTAGGGCTTAAAGCTTTTAATTTCTCAGGATATGTTTTCCTGACTTAGCAGGCTTAGAATGGATCTTGAGACAACAGAAGGAGGTGCGCTGTAATTTGGTCCGTTTACAACGCAGCCTGGGAAGTGTGAGTTGGGGAGAAGGTTTAGCGATTCATTGCTGGAAATCGTCCATGACTGATCGTCTTTCTTCAGGTAACCCAGGGTTGGCGCAAGCGTGAAGCTTGGGAGTTACTTTCGATTTCTCTGCAGAACTTACGCGTTTGGCTTTCCTAAGTTCCTTGTTATACGTTCATAGATTGACCTTGTACTCGGACCAGTTCTGCTCAACGTTGAGAGCTTTGTCTCTGTTGAAGAGTCTCCGGGAGGCTTTCCGGAGTTCCCCCAGTTTCGGAGTCCACCATTGAGGTTTCTTCCGGCCCCTAGTTTTACTAGGGGGACAGGATTTGCAGGCGTCGGTAAATGTTTTCACCAGATCGGTCGTGGTCTCCAGTGAGATATCTTCCCCGGGGAACAACTCAGGGAGAATACGGGCCAGGTGGTCCGAGAAACGAGTCCAGTTTGCCCACCTGAGGTTCCGGAATTGGACTGGGCTCGGTATGGAGAATAAGAAAACAGTTTCCATGTACCTGTGGTCCGAGAAGGAGTGTTCTTCAAGGACCTTGCAAGATACTATTTAATTCTGTTTCTTGTGAGAGGCAAGTGTGGGGTCCAGGACCTCTTCGAGATTTTTAATAATAAAGGGATCGTTCCCCCGGTTTAATAAGACCATCTGAGTGGTCAGTATATAGCTGAAATTAGGCAATTATTAGGCAAATTATAGAAATTAGGCCGATGTCCTTGGCCCCGCAGTCCGCGATGAGATCCCTTAGGAACGCGTGTGGAAGGGGGTCAGGTTGGTTGTGACCCATGTATGTGGAGCACATCCTTAGTGAGCTCTCCTGGCTTTCGAGGCTCACCGCTGTGTGATCTTCATCTCTGAAATTTGGGAGCAAAATAAGTGTAACTCTCTTTTTGCAAGAATGCAGATACGGATTTTACCTATGGTGTTAGCTACATATAGCTTATAGTCTTGAGTCCTTAGACCGGAAACCCTGTTTCCGAGGACCCAGGGCTCCTGAATGAGGACTATATCGGCTCCACCCTTGGCTAGGTGGAGCAGTAGGGCGGCGCATGCTGCCTTAAAATGGTGGAGGTTTATCTGCACGAGTGTCACGGACATTCCTGAGACTCGCCTCCGCCATTGTGTCGTCGGCATCGCTCTCGGAGGACTCCATGTCCTTCCCGACGTCGAGTCCAAGAGTCCAAGACCCCTGGCTAAGTCGCTTGAATCCGAGTCGTAGCGGTCCAAGATGTCGTCCGACATCTCCGACGCTACATCCGACGCCGCGGTTTGGCTTTCCGCTTTCGGGACCTCTGGCAGCTCAAGATCTGCCTGGATCTCTGCTTGCCTGCCTTTAGAGTCGGATTTGTAGGGGGCTATGGCCACCTTCCGGTAGCCATAGTCCTCACACTTATTCGGTGGCCCTCCACTCTCCGCGAGCTCCACCAGAAATCTGTCCTGGAGCTGCGAATCGACCAGATGCCATTTGTCCCGAGGAACATTACCCTCCTTGGCCACCTCCGAAAACGATCTGTTCGCAGTATGATTTTTCGCCCACTTGGCTTGCTGGGCGTGGCCTGGCTGTTGAGCGTGATCATCCACTGAGCGCTGCCGGTTGGTCGGGGCCTTAGCTTCGCCCCTTTCCAGCTTTGGCTGCCTGGAAATTGGGGATAATTGAGCTGGCCCAAAGCCTCTGCTCCAACCCCTTTTCCGACGACTTTAAATCCGGGTTGTCGTTGGACAGGATGAAAGCAGCGCGCGTGGCAGCAGGGGCAAAGCAGCAGAGGGGTTCCGTTCCCCAGTCCCTGGCGGTTTCCAGCCGCGATTACGCTCTGCTTGGCAGCCACCCCGATAACCGGTTTGCCTGACGGCCAAAGATTGGACATTAGACAGCATTTAAATCTTAGGACACATTATATATTATTTATTTATTTTTATACCCGTACTCAAAAAAGAGTTAAGGGGTATATTAGGATTTGTGGTAAAAGTGGATATGTGTAACACAGAGAAGGAAAATTTTCCGACCCCATAAAGTATATATATTCTTGATCAGCATCAATAGCCGAGTCGATAGAGCCATGCCTGTCTGTCCGTCTGTCTGTCTGTCAGTCTGTCTGTCTGTCCGTCTTGTTGAGCGCCTAGATCTCAGAGACTATAAGAGCTAGGACAACCAAATTTGGTTTCCAGGTTCATGTGATATCACACTGCTACAAGTGTATTTCAAAATTTCGCCGCGCCCCCTTTCGCCCCCACAAAAGACGAAAATCTGTGGCAGGTAAAATTTGAAAGATACGATAAAACTAAAAACGCAGTATCGTAGAGAATGGCCATATCTACCAGATTGCCGAATCTGAATCATATCGGATCATAATTATAGCCAGAATGAAGAAATTAATTTTCAGTTGCTTCCCCCGCCCCCTTCTGCCATCAACCACGCTACTCATTCTCTTTCTCGCTCGCACACTCTGCCGCGTTCAGTGCGCGAGCAACCCCTAGCGGAGGAGATGTAGAATATGAATGTTACATCTATAATCTACATGTTAGATGTAAAATATACATTGGAGATGTAGATGTAGATAACAGATGTAGCTAAAAAATTTAAAATGTAAAATTTTTTTTTTTTCTAAAATTTTAACAAATTATGCTTTAAAATGTATATACTGAATGAGTACGGGTATAAGTAGAGTCGCGTCCCCAGAAGCGACTCACACGTTCCTTCTCGTTATTAATGTTATTCATAAAAAACTTATACCCGTACCAGTCAGTATATAAATTTTTGATCTTGTGATTTTTAGAATTTTAGAATTACAAAAAAAATTTGCATTTGTTTTCTACATCTAACATGTTGACTATAGATGTACCATGTCTATGGCTGAAGTAGGTGGGGGAAGCAACTGAAAATTAATTTCTTCATTCCGATCTGGTTCAGATTCGGCAGTCTGGTAGCTATGCTCATTCTCTACGATACTGTGTTTTTAGTTTTATCGTATCTTTCAAATTTTACCTGCCACAGATTTTCGTCCTATGTGTGGCGAAAGGGGATGGGGCAAAATTTTGAAATACACTTATAGCAGTGTGATATCACATGAGTCTGAAAACGAAATTGCGTTGCCCTAGCTCCTTTAGTCTCTGCGATCTAGGCGCTGATCGATACAGACAGACATGGCAATATCGACTCGGCTATTTATGCTGATCAAGAATATATATACTTTATGGGGCCGGAAACGTTTCCTTCTTTGCGTTACACACATCGCCTTTTACCAAATATCTAATATACCCCTTAACTCTTTTTCGAGTACTGGTATAAAAAAAGAATGTGTTATATAAATAAGAAAGTAAGTCGGTTTAGAGTGTTTATAGAGTACAGATGAAATAAATCTTTTTAGATTGATTTGAAAGGTCAGGAAATTGTGTGGAAAGTGGTAGATATATTTGTGATTTGTTTATTTTGTGTGAGTCTTATCATCATTAAAAGGCTGCCGAAAATCCTTCAGCTGATGCCTCCCCGAGGGTGCCGGCTGGGCAGCGGGCACTGAATTATCCCGAATCGGGTAGTGCATTGCCACTTGCTCTATCCGTGGTAATGCAGTCTCTAGCTAAAACCAGGTCCAGGTCTTCCCGGTAACAAATGGGGGGAACTGAACCATGGCCATGGCTGGAGGTGCCCGGCGAGGAGGCATAAAACGCTAGTGGGTGGTCCCCCCGATAAATTTAAACTATATGGACCTCTCGGTCCACAATGGAGCGGGGTAAAGCGAAGCGGGAAGCGGGACTGGGATGTCAGTCCAAACGTTGGTGGAAAGCGTGACTGTTACCAACGGCGGGCATGGGGAGGAGCAATCCTCTCTGCGTGTCGCCAGCGGGCACAACTCTGATATGGAGGGAGCAGGTCATATTAGTTTCAATCTGTGCCACCAAAATGCCTCACTTCAAGTTAAGCCGCATGGGTGCCGTGGTCTAGACAGGCTCACACCTGGAGACCGTGATCAGCGTAAGCAGAACGGAGGAAGAAAGCCTTCTCCGCTCGCCTGAACCTAAAAATCCGTTGCCGGCTCCAAGGCAGAGAGGACATCTCCCAAGAGGAGAAGTCCAAACTAGCGTGGGCTGAGCAGAAGGTAGTGTAGACACCACACTACGCGCAGCTGCCACAGATGACGAAGGGCGAATTCGCCAATAAGATTGAGGGGATGATGGCCACCAAAAGTCATCGCTCGATCGAGAGTGCCAAAGACTCCGGCGAGCAAGCGGCAACGCGGGCCCAGGGTGGCTATCCCTCAACCAACGACGAAGAATCCCAAACAGAAGGCCAAGGTCAAGAGTGACATGTCCAAGAGACACCTCATCGTGACCCTGATCGACCGCAGCGACGAAAACGGGAAGATGGCGGCTGCGCAGTGAAAACAGGTCTATCACTCCGCCGCAAGTTTGAGTCACGGTCGTGGATGCGCGGCGAGGAGTTCGTCGGCTACTTCAACGACAAAATGATGCTAGCGTCTCGCATAGCCATCGACGCCGAAGAGTAGATACTCAAGTAGATTTAAGTTCATATCACAACCAAGAAACTAAAATTAATGCAACAGAAGTCCGAGAAGGCAAGTTAAGTTCATGTAATTCACAGAGTGGCAATGAAAGGAAGAAGACTACATTTGTTATTAATAAAAATACGAGCCACACATACGTTGGTCTTAACAACAGTAGACTTCATGTCTTCGGACAAGTTTCCGGTTTTGTAATTTTTAATGAAGAACAAATTAACTTTGAACTATTAGTAGTGGCAAACGAGTCGATGGGCCATGAGGCTGTATTAGGTAGAGATTTTATGAGATTATGTAAATTTAAGATTGTAAGTGACATTTGCAAGGAAAATGAGAGTGGGGAAGAGAACGTTGGCAAAGCTGAAAATGACGATTACGAAGAAGAGGAGTGTGAAACGGAAGACGAAGATGAGGAGAGAAATGAGTGGTTAGGAAAGAGTGAGTGTGATTTGGAAAGAGAAAATGAGCGTGAAAGAGAAAATAATGAGTGTTTAAAAGAAGACGAGTGCGAAGTAAAAAATGAGTGTGAAAGAGAAAACGAGCGTATAGAAGCAGAGTGTGTAATACATAGTGAGTTGTTAGGAGAAAATGAGTGTGAAGTAGAGAACGAGTGTAAAGGAAAAGTAGAAGGTAAAGCAGAAGACGAGTATGTAGGAGAAAATAAAGGGGAAGGAGAAAACGAGCGTTTCGGAGGGAAAGATGGTGCAGCAGGGGGGCGGGTGAAAGACAATGATACATGCGCGAACACCCGGGTCAACTTTTGCGATCTGCCGCACGAATATCCCGCCGTAAAGCATGAGTGTGAGCTGAAAGTAGGTACAGACTGTAACCAGGAACTCGTAGAAAGGCTTATTATTATCGCACACTCAATAAGGGAATGATAAAAGACAACTACCTGACTCCATTGATAGACGACCGGTTGGACGACCGGATGGAAAGCCATGTACTATATGAGTAGGATGAGTTAGGACACATTGAAATAGACAAAATGACCGATGCGATATCGAAGAGTTACTGGTTCCCAAGCGTTAGGGAGAAAACCAAAAAGCACATAGAGAACTGTCTCAAATGCTTAGCGTATTCAGCGAAGCCCGGAAAGGAGGAAGGGGTTTTGCACAAGGTACCAAAAGGATTGGTTCCATTCGATGTGGTACATATCGACCATTTTGGACCGGTTGACAAAAGTAGAGCGAACAAGCATATATTAGTAGTTATAGACGCGTTCACCAAGTTTGTAAGGCTTTACACAACAAAAACCACTAACTCAAGGGAAGCAGTTAAGGCAATGAACGATTATTTTCGAGCTTACAGCAGACCGAGATAAATCGTATCAGACAGAGGAAGCTGTTTCACGTCAAAAGAGTTCGGGTATTTTTTAGAGCAGAACGACGTTAAGCACATAAAGATAGCTACAGGATCGCCACAAGCCAACGGCCAGGTAGAGAGAGTTAACAGAAGCTTAGGACCAATGATCGCAAAGCTCGTCGACCCGGAGAATGGTTTACACTGGGATACAGTAGTAGGAACAGTTGAACACGCAATTAACAACAGAACTCAAAGGACAGTTAATGAACACCCGAGTCGTATGTTATTCGGGGTCAGGCAGAGAGGCGAAGTGTCAGATCTACTAGGTTATTCTTTACAAGAGCTAACCGAGCAACGAGTGACCAGGGATTTAGAGAAGATTAGATCAGAAGCAAACACTCGTCAGGAAAAGGTACAGGACTACAACAAGCAGGCAGCAGACGAAAAACGGAAAAAGCCACATGTGTACAAAGACAACGATCTAGTCATGGTGAAAAACTTCGATACCCATATAGGGGTATCTAAAAAACTTATTCCGAAGTTCAAAGGGCCGTATAGGAGTGTTAAAGTGCTAAAGTGTTAAGAAACAAGGCAACTGTAAGGAGTTCAGGAGCACTCCGGTCAGGATGGCCGAATTGTAGTAATATAAGTAGAGTACTGTAAATACTTAGAGAGACACCATTTAAATATTAAGGAGCGCGCGTAGGTATCGTTCACCAACTCGATACATGCAGTGGAGTTGCGAGTAGAATATATTAGAATATATCGTAGAAATAATATCGATAAGGGAGGAAGCGGAGATCGTGATGGAGGCTGGACTTTTTGGTTGGAATACGAGGGGCTGAAAACTCACGAAGCGGAATAAAAAAAAAGATAAGACGAACTAATTTGTGCGGAGTTTTGTAATTCTTGTACCCCCCTACAGATTGGATTACGCTGGACCAGTTATTTTCAAGACATCGGTAGGTCGGACACCGAAGTTTGGCAAAGCTTGGTTTGCTATCTGTCCAACAAAGCAATTCATATCGAACTCGTCAGTGATTTGAAGACTTCTGCATTTATCGCAGCTTTCAAACGATTCTGGTCTCGACGTGGCCCTATATCCGATTTATACTCAGACAATGGCACAACATTCCACGGAGCCAGACGGGAACTAACGGAAATGCAACGGATGGCCGTATCTCAAAGTCAAGATGAGGACATTGCAAGTTTTCTGACGAGTCAGGAAATCAACTGGCACTTCATTGCGCAGTCTGCCCCGCATTTTGGAGGTATTTGGGAGACTGGTGTACGATCAATTAAGCTTCACCTTCGCCGAGTAATTGGTAGCAGTGCATTAACTTTCGAAGAATATTCCACCGTTTTAACCCAGATTGAGGGTCTACTAAACTCTCGGCCACTGTGCGATCCCAGCGATCACAGCTTGGATCCCCTTACCCCCGCTCATTTTCTTACAGGTCAACCTCATATGTCGGTGCAAGAGCCGTCGTTCTTGGACGTGAACATTAACAGACTGCAGCGTTGGAGACAACTGCAAGCCAAGGTTCAAGGGTTCTGGAAACGTTGGAATCTTGAATAACTTTCTTCCTTGCAGTCGCGCACCAAACGGCAGCAGGAGACCAACAACATAACAGTGGATACCCTTGTGGTACTGAAAAAGCCGAATTAACCTCCTAGCAAGTGGCTGCTTGGCCGCATCACCGAAGTTCATCCTGGTCAAGACGAGAGAGTTCGAGTGGTCACCGTAAAAACTGCCCGAGGAGTGTACAAGAGACCTATCACCAAAATTTCTGTCCTTCCCTTTAACTGAATAGTCGTTCAGGGGGGCCGGTATGTTGAGGAATTAATCGCTTAGTTTTAAGTTAAGTCATATAATAGTTGCCCTAATCATATGCTCGCGATTGTTTTGCCCGCTGTTCTTATTGCTTATGTCCAAAAACTTAACTGTAACGTTCTCACGCGTATAAAATGCGCAGCTGCACACGAAGACATCGATGTGCACCGTCTTGGTATTGGAGTGTCGCATCGCGTGATCTTCTAATTCCCTTTTGGGCTCGACTTTATTTGTGGAGGTGAGTCAGTACCAAATTATATTTGAGAGTACCCGCACGCGTATTCAGTACCTGCCCGCTATTGTCGCCGCCGCTTTGTATATAACCCGCTGTGCAAATAAAATTTAAACCACTAATATTACATATGAATAAAATAAAAATATATAAAGATTAATACAGTCCACTCATTCGCAACCAGGTATATTCGATTTGCGGTAAAAGTGGATGTGTGTAACGCAGAGAAGGAAACGTTTCCGCCCCATAAAGTATATATATTCTGGATCAGCATCAATAGCCGAGTTGATAGAGCCATGTCTGTTGTTGTTTGACGCCTGGATCTCAGAGACTATAAGAGTTAGGGCAACCAAATTTGGTTTCCTGACTCAAGTGATACACTGCTACAAGTGTATTTCAAAATTTCGCTCCGCCCCCAGAAAGGACGAAAATCTGTAACAGGCACAATTTTAAAGATACGATAAAACTAGAAACGCAGTATCTTATAGAATGCCCATATCTACCAGATTGCCGAAATTGAATCAGATCGGATTATAATTATAGCCAGAATGAAGAAATTAATTTTCAGTTGTTTCCCCCGCCTCCTCCCGCATGAGATCCGCTACTCTATCTCTTTCTCGCTCGCACACTCTGCCGCGTTCAGTGCGCGAGCAACCCCTAGCGGAGGAGATGTAGAATATGAATGGTACATCAATAATCTACATGTTAGATGTAAAATATACATTGTAGATGTAGATGTAGATAACAGATGTAGCAAAAAAATGTAAAATGTAAAATTTTTTTTTTTCTAAAATTTTAACAAATTATGCTTTAAAATGTATATACTGAATGAGTACGGGTATAAGTAGAGTCGCGTCCCCAGAAGCGACTCACACGTTTAAGTTATCGTTTAAGTTATTGTTCATTAAAATCTATGGAGAAACTTTGGAGCTAAAAGTAGAAATACCTGAGATTTGGGGTGTTCATTCCTTAACCCATACAACAATCAGTAATTTTTTACTTCGGAGATGATCCATTCGCCATCCGTGTGCTACACTCTAAGGTAATTGAGCTCTCGCAAATCTGCATAGAGCGGACAAACACATAGAACGTGTTGCCAATCCTCGCGCTCTGCGCCGCATAGACATGCAGGCGTGTCGCTTCGGCTTCTCTCATTCAGAAATGCATAGCGCTATCCATGGCCAGTCATCAGGAATCCAGCGCGAAGCGTGAAGCCAAACCTTGCCTCGCTGTAGACAAAGCTTGCGTCACCCGACCTGGGGAGTCACCATCATCCCATCTGCGTTGCCACTCGCTCAGCAGGCATTCATCTATTCGTGCCATCTTCTGCTTCCAGTTAAGATTTGGCAAATCTTGGCCGTATTCCCAATCGCTCTCCTCCAGCGGTTAGTCGCGCTTGAGTTTGAATCTGATTGCCAGGCGTCTGGCGACGACGCTCGCACTCCACCCGGAGAAGAAGGCTCGCCAAAAGCCTGCATCACAGCAGCGCAGCTCGACGTTGTGCAGCATCCCACTCGACGTTGTCGAAGGCTCCCTTGAAATCCATCCCTTGTCATGTGCCGAGGGATGGCACGCCACAATGCCCTGCAAATGGCACCTGTGATGCCGTCCATCAACCTCGAAAACCTCGAGGGCCGGTGGCGCTTCGGACGTGATGGCAATGTGCACATTCGACACCGCAACAGGGAAAAAGTTGCGGAAGAGCACACCCGCACAGTCGCGCCATCTTCCAACAAGTCGTCCATCCGTCCGAAGGCATCCAATCTCCGTGCACTTTTTGCGGCCTCGGGAAATCCTGTAGACGTGCCCATGGATCATCTCTGTTATCTCCCACGAAGTGTCGCCAGTTGTCCTCCTTCGTCCTCAGGATGAGCTTCTTGTATTGCCCCGAGGAGATGTCGAACTCGTGCCGACGAGCATCCTGTAGCCGCCGCCTCAGTCTCCTGACCTCTCGGCGTTTAGAATGTAGCTCGGCAGTCCACCAACCTACTTTCCTCGTGGCCTTGGGCGTGCTGCGTCCCAGCACTCTGTACAGAGCGATGTCCACCCGCAATACGGATGTCTCTCTTGCCACCTCTTCCTCGAACAATAGCCAACGCGCATTGGAAAGCTTTCAGAACGGCACAGGAGCAATGCTGTCAACTGTGTCGGTCTGATCACGCATTACCTCACCATGGTTCACGTTGTGGTCGCTCGTATCCCATTCCCTCACTTCCCAAGCGAATGTGGCCCACATAGTCGCAGCTTGATTGGCGATTTTTACATCGATGTCGCTGAGGCCTCTGTGGCTATCGAATGTAAACACCCGACTGGCCTCGTTGAGCACGCCGGCTCGGTTCTCAGTAATCCACTTAGACAACAGCTCACCCCGTGCATAGTTAGCTTGCCCCCGAGTATGCTTGGAGAGTTTGCTAAACCACGCTGGGGATACTGCGTTCGCGTCAAGTCCAAAGATGACGGGAGTGAGGCTGGCCAGCAGCAGCACCGCATCTAGGTACCTGAGGTACGGCGCCAAGTCGGTGTTGAATTGGCAGTATACGGAGCATAGGATGATTGAGCCAAATCTTCTTTGCACTCTGACGCATACTCCATGTTCGGTGGTAAGGGGGTCTATTGGCGTGCAGATGGCTTCCGGTTCATCGACGATGATGGCAGCTTTCGGGTTTCCGTCACGAAAGGGGCGGTACTGGAATACTCGCATTCCCGAAGGAAGGCCAGTAATCCGCCCTGCTCTATCGACGTACGGCTCCTGGACCAGTGCGAACAGATGGCCAGAGTTGCGCATG
The DNA here is from genome assembly GCA_018150905.1 of Drosophila ambigua. Taxonomy (NCBI): domain Eukaryota; kingdom Metazoa; phylum Arthropoda; class Insecta; order Diptera; family Drosophilidae; genus Drosophila; species Drosophila ambigua. The sequence goes on from JAECWS010000080.1 coordinate 1,527,625, forward strand.
ATGGATCCTAGATCCACCACAGCTGCTCGGCCACGGCCACAATTAGCTTGGATGAAGCTAAACATTTTCGCCAATATCGCTGTGTAGATCGGTCATGCCGCTGGCAGCATGGAATGTGCTGCCGGGTAACCCTTGAAGCGGCAATTTCGTTGGGGCACTTCGAAACGTTGTGGCCGCCCTGTCCGCATCGGTGGCACACGGGACACTTTGTGGTCGAAACCCACTCACCTGTGGCAGGCGTAGGTCCAGACCAGGGAACGACAGCGGCATCGGAACCACTTGATGTATACGCAGCTTCACGTTGACCGTGGCATCGTCGGTGGCCGACCAGGGTTTGCTGCCCAGGTGAACCGTCTTTTTAAATTCCGCAGCAGACATGGAATCCTGCAGGTTCTTGGTGAAGAGCTCCTCCATGAACTCTTCAGGCGTGATGGACGTGTCGACGTCATACACCACGACCTGAGGCCTGGTTCCGGGCCCTTCCTCACTTCCAGTCCTGCTTCGTGGAACTTCGCGCTGCCTACTACCTTTTTGAGCTCACTGACCGAAGGCGTGCGAATGAACGCTCCTCCGCTATTCAGCTCACGAACCTCGTGCAGTGTTAGTGCATAACCATGCATCAACCATGATTTATTCAAGTGTTGTGAGAGTAAAACAGGGGTATGCACTTTTGTATCCCTTTATTACGCCGCACACGTCTTATTTCTCTTAATGCCCCTTTTCGAATGGGCCAGCGTCTTTTTAGGAGGCCGTATATTCCGTCTTTTCTTAGTGTGACCTTATATTTCGGGGTTATTCATATGCGATAGTGCTGCCGTATTGGCAGTGGGTTAATCTTATAGAGAGGGGCTGATAGGGGTTATCCTACCACAACTCGGCCATCCTGACTGTTGGATCACCTGATTCACTTAGATATACGGGAGTTTTACAATAGTTTACAGTTTTTTCTTGTACTTAGTATATTACAGTTTTACTTATATATTAACATTTATTTTTGTTGCCTATCCAGTGTTTTATGTTTTGAATACTCCAAACGCCTTGATACGGGTTACGGGATACCTGAAAACCTTCTACGTCTTTTAACAAAAACCTGTCATTTCTTAATACTTTTTCGATTACGTAAGGCCCTTTGTTTTTGGGAATTAATTTTTTAGATGCTCCTACTGTGCAATCAAAATTTTTTACCATCACATAGTCTCCTTCTTTATATTCTTTCGGTTTCTTTAGGCCCTTGTCATGTTGCTTTTTGTTGTATGCTTGGGCTATTTCTATATTTTTCGCCGCTTCCTCTCTTATTTCTGTTAAATCTTTGCTTTCTTGTACATCATTCAACTGTTCTAGTTTTTCTTTTAATTCGTCTACTATTTTTCCTCTCTGTTCTATGCCGAATAATAGTTTACACGGAACTTGTTTTGTGCTTCGATGCTGCGTGTTATTTAATGCATGTTCTACTTTGTCTATCACTACATCCCAATGTATACCCTTTTCTGGCTCCACTAATTTCGCTATCATTGGTCCAATGCTTCTGTTGACTCTTTCCACCTGACCATTCGCTTGTGGCGATCCTGTTGCGATTTTGATGTGTTTAATATCAGTCTCTGTCAAGAACTCATCGAACTCGTTTGATGTGAAACAACTTCCTCGATCTGAAATTATGCATTTGGGTTTGCTGCATGCTCTAAAATAGTCTTTTAACGAAGCGATGACCTCCCGTGTATTCGATGTTTTTGTTGCATATAAGCGCACAAACTTTGTGAAAGCATCAATTACTAATAAGATGTGCTTTTTTGATCTTCCTGAATCAACCGGACCGTAGTGATCGATGTGGATTAGTTCAAATGGCTTATTTCCTTTTGGAATGGAGTGTAGAAATCCTTCTTTTCCTGTTTTAGGCGAAAACGCTACGCATTTCAAACAATTTTCAATATGACCGGAGCAATTTTCTTTTACGTTTGGAAACCAATAGCTTTTGCCTATTATATTCATCATTTTGTCTCTGCGAATATGTCCTATTTCGTTATGATATTTGTATAACACGTGATCTTCCATTTCGGTTGGAACGTAGAATAACAATCTTCCGTCATTGCTTTTCCTGTAAACTACACCATTTCTCATTTCAAAAAACTTGTGTTCATTTTCTTCTAACTGTTGCTTGATATTTCTAACTATTTGGTCCTTGGCTTGGCAAATAACTAAGTTGTCTTCAAACGTGTTTGTTTCTACAATGGGAATGTTTGTGCATCTACTTAGCGCATCTACGTGCTGCATCCTGCTGCCTTCTCTATGGCTCAGCTCATAATCATAACTTTGCAGCTCTAAAGCCCATCTAGCAATACGCGGGTTGAGCTCAATTTTGTTGAGCGTTAGCGTTAGTGAATTACAGTCAGTAACGATCTTGAAACGTTTTCCATATAAATATATGCGAAACCTGCGTAGTGCGTAAATAATTGCCATTGTCTCGAGCTCAAAGCTGTGATATTTTGATTCCGCTGCAGTTGTACGCTTAGAAAAATAAAAGATTGGATGCAGTTTTCCGTCTTCTTTCTTCTGAAGTAGCACTGCCCCGAAACCAAGAGCGCTTGCATCACAATGCAATTCTATCTCGTCTTTATGATTATAAAGTGCTAAATGGGTGCTTGCATTAGCATTTCCTTAAGCGATGAAAAGTAATTTAATTGGTCTTCACCAAATTTAAACTCTGTATCTTTTCTCAGAAGATCGTAAAGAGGTTTGGCAACAGTTGAGAAATCTTTTATAAATCTCCTGAAATAAGAGCATAAGCCAAGAAAACTTTGTACCACCTGTATCTTATTCGGGATTGGAAAGTTTTTGATTGCTTCTAATCCTTTTTCATCTGCCCTTATACCTTGTCCGTTGATTGTGAACCCCAGATATTTGATATTAGATTGTAAAAACTCACATTTGTCTATACGCAATTCTAATTTGTTTTGAGCCATCCTAATAAAGACTTCTTTTAGCGTTTCTAAGTGTTCCTGCGTATCTTTGCTGGCTACCATGATGTCGTCCATATATGCAATAACTTTGTCATCCCTAATTAAATCATCGAATATTTTATTAATAAACCTCTGAAACACTGCTGATGCCGTTTTCAGTCCCTGTGGCATTCTAAGGAACTCGAATTGTCCTAAAGGTGTCACGAACGATGTATATCTAATCGATTCTTCATTAACGAATACGTGGAAATAACCATTTTTGAGATCAAGTTTCGTAAAGACTCTTTTGTTGGCTAATTTGTCCAGCAGATCATCGATGAGAGGTATGGGATAGTTGTCCTTAATCAAAGTCTTGTTGAGTTTTCTAAAGTCTATACACAACCTTAAATCCCCCGTTTTCTTTTTGACTAGTACGATAGGTGAAGCGTATTCAGACTCGCTGGGTCGTATTATTCCTTTTCTTAAATATTCATCTAACAATGTTTGCAGTTTATCTTTCTCGGTATATGATAGGCGCCTTGGAGCACAACTAAAAGGTTTTGATTTCTCTAAGTTAAGTTTTATCTCGCATTTGACTAAAGGTTCTTTTGGTTTTACCGTCTTTACGTAATAGTCTTCGATTACACTAGTCAACACGATTTTTCCTCAAGGAACAAAACTAACTTTTTATTAAAGATTTGGGGCTTAGAAATGGTTTGATGATATTTTTTTTTTTTTCTATGGCAGAACTTTTTTTTGAAGAATTTTTGAAAACTGGTATTTTTTTTTAAAGCTTTTTTCAGAGGTAGCGCTTGTTTTTTTCACATAACTCTAGTATCTTTCATCTGGTTGTCAAGAGCTTTAATATTTTGAAAAGATAATTTAACAGTGTTTTATGTTTTGAATACTCCAAACGCCTTGATACGGGTTACGGGATACCTGAAAACCTTCTACGTCTTTTAACAAAAACCTGTCATTTCTTAATACTTTTCGATTACGTAAGGCCCTTTGTTTTTGGGAATTAATTTTTTAGATGCTCCTACTGTGCAATCAAAATTTTTTACCATCACATAGTCTCCTTCTTTATATTCTTTCGGTTTCTTTAGGCCCTTGTCATGTTGCTTTTTGTTGTATGCTTGGGCTATTTCTATATTTTTCGCCGCTTCCTCTCTTATTTCTGTTAAATCTTTGCTTTCTTGTACATCATTCAACTGTTCTAGTTTTTCTTTTAATTCGTCTACTATTTTTCCTCTCTGTTCTATGCCGAATAATAGTTTACACGGAACTTGTTTTGTGCTTCGATGCTGCGTGTTATTTAATGCATGTTCTACTTTGTCTATCACTACATCCCAATGTATACCCTTTTCTGGCTCCACTAATTTCGCTATCATTGGTCCAATGCTTCTGTTGACTCTTTCCACCTGACCATTCGCTTGTGGCGATCCTGTTGCGATTTTGATGTGTTTAATATCAGTCTCTGTCAAGAACTCATCGAACTCGTTTGATGTGAAACAACTTCCTCGATCTGAAATTATGCATTTGGGTTTGCTGCATGCTCTAAAATAGTCTTTTAACGAAGCGATGACCTCCCGTGTATTCGATGTTTTTGTTGCATATAAGCGCACAAACTTTGTGAAAGCATCAATTACTAATAAGATGTGCTTTTTTGATCTTCCTGAATCAACCGGACCGTAGTGATCGATGTGGATTAGTTCAAATGGCTTATTTCCTTTTGGAATGGAGTGTAGAAATCCTTCTTTTCCTGTTTTAGGCGAAAACGCTACGCATTTCAAACAATTTTCAATATGACCGGAGCAATTTTCTTTTACGTTTGGAAACCAATAGCTTTTGCCTATTATATTCATCATTTTGTCTCTGCGAATATGTCCTATTTCGTTATGATATTTGTATAACACGTGATCTTCCATTTCGGTTGGAACGTAGAATAACAATCTTCCGTCATTGCTTTTCCTGTAAACTACACCATTTCTCATTTCAAAAAACTTGTGTTCATTTTCTTCTAACTGTTGCTTGATATTTCTAACTATTTGGTCCTTGGCTTGGCAAATAACTAAGTTGTCTTCAAACGTGTTTGTTTCTACAATGGGAATGTTTGTGCATCTACTTAGCGCATCTACGTGCTGCATCCTGCTGCCTTCTCTATGGCTCAGCTCATAATCATAACTTTGCAGCTCTAAAAGCCCATCTAGCAATACGCGGGTTGAGCTCAATTTTGTTGAGCGTTAGCGTTAGTGAATTACAGTCAGTAACGATCTTGAAACGTTTTCCATATAAATATATGCGAAACCTGCGTAGTGCGTAAATAATTGCCATTGTCTCGAGCTCAAAGCTGTGATATTTTGATTCCGCTGCAGTTGTACGCTTAGAAAAATAAAAGATTGGATGCAGTTTTCCGTCTTCTTTCTTCTGAAGTAGCACTGCCCCGAAACCAAGAGCGCTTGCATCACAATGCAATTCTATCTCGTCTTTATGATTATAAAGTGCTAAATGGGTGCTTGCATTAGCATTTCCTTAAGCGATGAAAAGTAATTTAATTGGTCTTCACCAAATTTAAACTCTGTATCTTTTCTCAGAAGATCGTAAAGAGGTTTGGCAACAGTTGAGAAATCTTTTATAAATCTCCTGAAATAAGAGCATAAGCCAAGAAAACTTTGTACCACCTGTATCTTATTCGGGATTGGAAAGTTTTTGATTGCTTCTAATCCTTTTTCATCTGCCCTTATACCTTGTCCGTTGATTGTGAACCCCAGATATTTGATATTAGATTGTAAAAACTCACATTTGTCTATACGCAATTCTAATTTGTTTTGAGCCATCCTAATAAAGACTTCTTTTAGCGTTTCTAAGTGTTCCTGCGTATCTTTGCTGGCTACCATGATGTCGTCCATATATGCAATAACTTTGTCATCCCTAATTAAATCATCGAATATTTTATTAATAAACCTCTGAAACACTGCTGTTTAGTCGCATATTTATGCAGTAATTAATATTACATAATATACACTTATCGAATAAGTCAGGTCGACCCATGTAACGGGAGACACAATACCAAACGACAAAGCATTGTAGCTGAGTCAACAATACCGCTTCTGCAGCAATTTCTGCCAACGATGCGATCGCCCGTCAGAGGGCAAAAACACTGGTGGAATTGCTGACTATCACAATTGCCCAATAACACAATATCATATTAAATCCAAATTAATTCAATATTAATTCCCATTCCCTTTTACCATATTCTTACTAGACTCAGCACTTTCTGTACCTTTTGTTACCTATAAATAGAAATTAAGTTTGTTGAATAAAATCAGTATCAGAAACAGTACCAGCACTGCCTGTTCACTCATTCTCTACAACTGCAATCAACAGAGGCTGTCGCCGTGTCTTCAGACCCTCATTTGCTCGACGTAGGAATCCCTCTCCGCAGTCCAACTGGTTCAAGTTCTAGTTGCGACGACAAATTTGTAGACGGTTTATGTACCGTATGCATACCAAAACACACACACAAACACACATTAACACTTGGTGACCCTGACGCAGGAAAACCTGCAGACATACTTACGGTAGAATCTCCTACCAATAAGTAGAACAAATTGGCAGATCTGTCACTTTCAGATCATCAGCCATCAAGATCAACGATTAATAATATCAAGATCACAAGTGCGTTTCACCAGCACAAAACCTCCATCCAGTACGTCGTTTGTACTTATACTTTGAACCACATCGGTTGCGAATAGGAGCGTATCCAGCTGCAAAGCGAATAAAATACTCCCAACGGGTCAAAGTATAAGTAAGAGGCGAAATGGATTCCCACAAGGAGGAAGACGCTGCCGCCACAGAGGCATTAAATGAGCAGCAAGAAATTGGAGATGAAATTGCGAAGATAATCAGGAACTTCAAAAAAGACTCTCCAGAAAGGAAACAAAATATAACGTACTTCCAAACAAAAAGGCGGCTCTCGAGGATGCATGGAATCGATTTAACGAAATCGACACCAAAATATCAAAGGGATACAAAACCGATCATTACACCAAATTTCGTGAAGACTTACGTAAAACACTCAAAACATACGTTGCGATCTTTACTGAAAGCATGGACAAGCTAAATCAGGCATCAAGTGCTCATGTGGGTAAAAATGTTGAACCACAATCAAATGATCGGAGCCAGCAATTCACGGATGCTTACAGCAAATTGCCGTCACTATGTCGCCGACAAAAGGCAATAGTAGAGTCCATAAAACGTACTCTGAGACAATTCTCAGAGGCGGGAGGACGAACATCAAGTGATTTGATAAAATCACTATGGACTCAAGCACAAGAAGTCCATTTTACTATCCACGAGGAATATGACAACCCAGAAGAAGGAGGATACAACATGGAAGCCTACCTGACCCTGGAAAAAGATGTACAAATAGCATTGTCAAAACCAGCCACATCAAACAATAATGACGTACAGCTTCCACGCATCAACATTCCCAAGTTTGATGGGGACATACTGAAATGGTCCCAGTTCTATGACCTGTTTTCATGTATGATACATGAAACAAACATGCCCACAGTTCGGAAGATGTGGTATCTGAAAACAACCGTAACAGGAGAGGCAGAAAGATTGATCCGACATATCGATCTAAAGGAAGAAAACTATCTGAGCGCCTGGGAAATTCTGATTGATACATACAACAATCCCAGAGACGTCGCTAGCACGGTATTGAACCGCTTCCTAAATTATAATACAGTTAATGACGACTCCAAGTCATTAAAAGAGTTGTACGTTACAACTATCGAATCCCTGGCATCCCTAAAGGGATTGGGCATCAATATATCCACATGGGATCCAATATTGATTGCCGTCATCAAAAATAAGCTGGATGTCACTAACAAAGCCTTGTACGAGCAATCTTTGGGAAGCTCCAAGGAAATACAGGCCTTGGACACAATGCTTCAGTTCCTAGAACAAAGAGTTCGAGTTCTAGGAACAGGCAAAAAAGACACAAATGTCAAGGAAAGAGCCAAAAGGCACAACATGTGCAACCGTAAACACTGGAAAATCGAAGACGCCTCTCTGCTCATTCTGCAAGAAGGCAAGCCATTGGCTATACGGATGCGATGAGTTTCGCTCCAAATCACCATCAGAACGACTAAACTGGGTCCAAAAGCAGAAATTGTGTGTCAACTGTTTTAAAACAAACCACAAAACAAATGCATGTCCAAGTCGGACATGTTTCAAGTGCGACAAAAACACAATACACTGCTCCACTTGGACATACCATCGCCCGTAGGTACAGAACCAAGAGCTCCGACGGTTGGCGCAGCAAGTAACAATAACTACAACCTGTTAGCCACAGCAAAAGTAGCAGTAGAAGCAAACAATGGACAGAGAGCCAATTTCAGAGCCCTGCTGGATTCAGGATCACAGATCAACCTGATCTCTGAGCGAATGGCATCAATGTTGTCAGTAAAAATTAATGATACAACATTACGCATCGAAGGAATTGGAGGTCAGTCAAAGACCAGCAGAGCACGAGTAAATGTTCTAATAAAATCCCTTCACGGCGGATTTACGCAAAGAATTGAAGCATTCGTACTACCTCAGATAATTGCTGATCAACCAGCGCAGGCACTCGATGAAATAAACTTGAACATACCAACCAATTGCCCACTGGCAGATCCGGATTTCTATAAACCGGGAAAGATCGACATGCTTATCGGAGCAGAGCACTATTATTCGCTACTACTCCCAGACCAAAACAGCCAAATTCAGGAGGCCCGTTGCTGCAAAATACAAAATTGGGATGGATTGTGGCAGGAAAATCAGGTCTGCACACAACTCAGCATCCATTTGTGCAATTGGACTCAACGAGCTAATGGAAAAATTCTGGACTCTGGACAACTTAGAGACGGAAGAAAAACCACGCACGCCAATCGAAGCACATTGCGAAGCTCACTTTATATAGAACTTACAAACAGCTTCGGATGGCAGGTTGATAGTAAAACTCCCATTTTCCGAACACTCTTCAGCCCTGGGGGGGGTCTTTGGAAACTGCAACGAAAAGATTCCTGGCATAAGAGCGACGGATTTCACCAGACACCTGGAAAGGCTATGTGGAATTCATGAATGAATATGAAGGACTTGGACACATGAAGATGGTCCCAGCAACTCAAGTGCCGGAGAGACACTACTTCATACCACACCACTGTGTACTCAAACAGTGAGACCACTAGCACAAAGTTACGGGTCGTGTTTAATGCATCATGTAAATCAACAAGTGCAAAGTCTCTAAACGACATTCTGCATGCCGGACCCACAGTTCAGAGTGAACTTATGTCCATTCTACTACGTTTTCGTATACATAAGTACGTATTCACAGCGGACATCGAGAAAATGTACCGACAAGTGTGGATAAATCCTCATCAGATGATAGTCTGGAGAAACAATCCATCTGAAGATATCAGGTACTATCGCTTAAAAACAGTTACATATGGAACCACATCTGCTCCATTCCTAGCAACAAAATGTTTGGATCATTTGGCAACTCGGAGCCAAAACAGATTACCTATTGGATCTGCTGCATTGAAGAACGATTTCTATGTGGACGACTGTCTCACTGGCGCGGATACCATTCAGGAAGCGATACAAGTTCAAAAAGAACTTAATAAAATATTGCTACCGTGCGGCCTTAAACTTCGGAAATGGTGCTCCAACAACGACCAGCTCTTGCAAGGAATCCCTAAAGAGGACATTGTCAACGACGTCAAACTAGGTGAAACATTAGAGCAATACAGCGTTAAAACGCTGGGTCTCATTTGGATGCCAAAACAAGACCACCTGCGAGGACGAACCACAAAAAGCCATGCAACACGCATCACCAAAAGGGTCGTGTGCTCAGAATTGGCCCAAATCTTTGACCCACTGGGTCTCTTTGCCCCAGTGATAGTCAAGGCAAAATATTTATGCAACAGCTGTGGGAGATTAAACTCGATTGGGACGATGAACTACCATTACAACTCCAAAACGAATGGATGGAGTACCGGGAGGACCTACAATCATTAAACTCAATGGAGATTCCCCGGCACGTATATGATGGAAAAGTGCCAGTCACCCAGGATCTACATACCTTTGTAGACGCATCAGAACGAGCCTATGGTGCGGCAGTGTACGTACGAGCCACCTACAAAAACAATCAAGTCTCTGTACGACTATTATGCTCAAAGTCTCGAGTAGCACCCACCGCCAAACAATCTCTACCACGTCTAGAACTGTGCGCTGCAGTGTTAGGTGCCGAACTCACCAATCGAGTTAGAAGGGATCTCCATATGAACCTTGACACAGTACCAGGAAGCTTCTGGACTGATTCCACCGTTGTACTGTCCTGGATTAACGCATCGGCGTCCACATACCACACCTTCGTGGCAAATCGAATCGCCAAAATCCAGGCATTGACTAACCAATTACAATGGCGTCATGTGTCATCAGCCAACAACGCAGCAGATGTCCTTTCAAGAGGAATCCTAGCAAGCAAGCTAAGGGATCATAGGCTATGGCTATACGGACCATTATTCTTGCACGGATCAGGAGATAAATGGACGAAACCACCCAGCATTGAGCCCAGCAATCTCGAGAGAAAGGCTAAGCATGTCAGCTTGCCAATCGCATCTAGCTCTCTCGGAGAAGAGTTATACACATGCAGACATAGCAACTCGTTCAACAAACTACAACGTATTGTAGCGTACATGTTTCGCTTCTGCTACAAAACTAATAGAGCACCTACAACGACACTTTGCACAGGAGAACTAAGGCGTGCTCGCACTATGATCCTACGAACGATTCAACAAGTTGAGTTCACAGCGGATTTAAAACAATTAAAACGCTATAAAACAGTGGATAAAAAGAGTTCGATCATTTCATTATCTCCCCTACTAGGAGATGATGAGCTCATCCGAGTTGGCGGAAGACTCGAAGAAGCTCAAATTCCGTTCAACGCAAAACATCCAATCCTGCTACCGTACAACGACCCAATAGTCAAAATGATTATGCGAGAGCTTCATGAGGAAAATCTGCATTGCGGTGCCCAAGCATTACGGGCAATCGCAAGACAACAATATTGGATTATCAACGACAAGACGATGGCTAGAAGCATCATACATAGCTGTATTAGATGCACCAGAGCCAGACCAAAGCTGATGCACCAGATAATGGGCAATCTTCCAGCACAAAGAGTCACGCAAGCACGCCCATTCCTTAACGCAGGCGTTGACTACTGTGGACCTATTATGATCCACCATAAAATCCGGGGAAAACGGCCAGATAAGGCATACATTGCCGTATTCTGCTGCTTCTCCACAAAGGCCGTACATCTGGAGTTAGTAAGTGACTTAACCACAGATGCATTCTTGGCAGCACTCCGACGATTCCTTAGCAGACGCGGGAAGTGTCAGACTATTCATTGCGACAACGCAACAAATTTCGTCGGCGCAAATAACAAGCTAAAGGAATTGAAAGAAGCAATATTTAGCGAAACGGCACATGCTCTGATCACAAATCATTGCAACAAAAACAAGTGGACTTTAAATTCATTCCTCCTCGGGCCCCATCGTTTGGCGGCCTCTGGGAAGCTGCGGTAAAATCAGCGAAAAGGCTGTTAGTTACAACCACAGAAACAGCATCCTTGACGTTTGAGGAGCTGAACACAATCATAATCGAAATTGAAGCAATTCTGAATTCCCGACCCATAACTCCAATGTCAAATGATCCAACGGATACAAGTGCGCTTACTCCAGGGCATTTCCTGATCGGTGAACCTTTGACCGCAGCACCTGACGTCAACACCGATCGTCAAGAGAAAACTCTGGTTAAGCGCTGGGAATTGGTTTCACGCTTAAAACATGCATTTTGGAAACAATGGTCTACGGAATACCTCCACGAACTACAAACTCGGCATAAATGGAAAACCACCGCTCCAAACGTGACCGAAGGATTATTAGTTTTGGTGAAGGAAGACAACCTTCCAGTAATGAAGTGGCCAATGGGTCGCATCATGAAAACTTATCCTGGGCAAGACAACCATGTACGAGTGGTTGATGTCAAAACATCGTCCGGCGTATACAAACGCCCCATCAGTCGTCTCGCCCCATTATTCTCAGAGGAGGTAGCAACAAAACGCTCCAAAATTGATATTCAAGACATTGCGGAAATAGAGGAGCCACCAACACAGCGAAAAAGGTTATCATTACCTACGCTAACATCCACATTGTTAGTGTTACTTCTCATGCTGCCATTAGCATTTTCACAATCAATAAATGTGACGCAATTTGCAAACAAGCCTGGAATATTCTATGAGAAACTTGGAACCTCAAGAATGACCACTTCCGAATGGACCATGATTGTATACTACGACTTGGATCCATATTGGAAGGATATGCAAGTCATGTCAGCCGGAATGTCCGAACTAGGACACATGTGCCCTGAACTAAAAAATGTTCCAGCGTGCAACTCCATATTTCAACACTTTCAACATTTGTACAAAGAACTACAAACAGGAAATATGCTAATGAAGGCCTCTCGACAACGCAGATCACCGCTGGATATAGTAGGAAACGTGGCACACCAGCTATTCGGAGTACTTGACTCTACTCTAAAATGGCCAAAGTAATCGAAAGGGTACAAACCAACGAAGACTTTCTGCTACATCTACTACGAAATCAAACGTCAATTGTCGACTCCACAATGAACGTGATCAGGAAGGATAAGTCAGCCATGGACAACCGCCAAAAGGTATTGGAACAACAAGTGGCAACCCTCAGCCGAGAAAGAGGAACATATCGCGGCGCTCATCTACTTCAGTCATACCTAGTGCTCACAGCACAACTAACTCTGCTGACAACGAGTCTTCAACGTATGCAGTCTGACATATCTGATGTACTAATCGGCATTCACCATCGGATAATAAGCCCAACGCTAGTATCTCCTGAGCAATTAAGAGAGCAACTAGACCAAATCCGGGATCACTTGCCAGCTGATCAAATGCTGCCTGTCACAACACAAAATGTGATACAATTATACAGGCTCATGCGAGCTGAAGGAACACTGACTGCCACACACGTCATTTTCAAGGTGACACTACCGTTAGTTTCAACAGTTCAGCTCGAAGTTTTCAGTATCATGCCGATTCCGGTCTGGGATTCAACAAGTTGGAGCTTGTTTAATGTCAAAACAACCATCATCACTGTAAACACTCACCGAGATCAATTCATGGGATTTACTCCAGAAGAATTTCGACGCTGCCTTAAACTACTCAACGCAGAATACATCTGTTTTGATCATCAAACAGTCTTCAATGTCGACAATCGCTGTGAGTTTCAGTTGTTTAACAATAAAACGGCACCTTTATGTGAAGTCACACACACGAAGGCTGACATGGTGTGGTACAAGACACAGGAAGCAAATAAATGGATTTTTGCAACACACTCTACAATGAGACTTCAGGCAGTTTGCAACGGGTCTCCGTCAACTATACAACTGGAAGGAACTGGCTTGCTCTCACTGTCACCTGGATGCACTGCTCGCAATACAGAAATAAGCATCAGTACCTTCAGCACAACAATCAGTGAAGTCAAATCAACCTACACTCGATTTGGGGACATACGCTTACCAACGACACCCCCTTCGCCAGAAACTGTACAATTGGAGAACCAGACATCAGACTATCTTCAAGAATTGGAAGATTTACGCTTGCAACTAGTGGCAATCAATCAACAAAGGCTGCCACACCATCTCAACACAGTGCAGCATCATCAAATCGCTACTTATGCTGCCCTAGCAATATCAATGCTATTGATTATTGCGTTCATTCTCCGGAAGAAGTATCAATCATGGACCCCAAGGCCGTCAACAATCAACCAAGCAGAGCCACGCGGATCATCAACCCCGATCCCCATTCCACGCCGCTTTTCAGTCGACTTGGGCGATGGTTGAACACCAGTTCAACGGCCGGGAGAATGTTTAGTCGCATATTTATGCAGTAATTAATATTACATAATATACACTTATCGAATAAGTCAGGTCGACCCATGTAACGGGAGACACAATACCAAACGACAAAGCATTGTAGCTGAGTCAACAATAACCGCTTCTGCAGCAATTTCTGCCAACGATGCGATCGCCCGTCAGAGGGCAAAAACACTGGTGGAATTGCTGACTATCACAATTGCCCAATAACACAATATCATATTAAATCCAAATTAATTCAATATTAATTCCCATTCCCTTTTACCATATTCTTACTAGACTCAGCACTTTCTGTACCTTTTGTTACCTATAAATAGAAATTAAGTTTGTTGAATAAAATCAGTATCAGAAACAGTACCAGCACTGCCTGTTCACTCATTCTCTACAACTGCAATCAACAGAGGCTGTCGCCGTGTCTTCAGACCCTCATTTGCTCGACGTAGGAATCCCTCTCCGCAGTCCAACTGGTTCAAGTTCTAGTTGCGACGACAAATTTGTAGACGGTTTATGTACCGTATGCATACCAAAACACACACACAAACACACATTAACAACTGCTGATGCCGTTTTCAGTCCCTGTGGCATTCTAAGGAACTCGAATTGTCCTAAAGGTGTCACGAACGATGTATATCTAATCGATTCTTCATTAACGAATACGTGGAAATAACCATTTTTGAGATCAAGTTTCGTAAAGACTCTTTTGTTGGCTAATTTGTCCAGCAGATCATCGATGAGAGGTATGGGATAGTTGTCCTTAATCAAAGTCTTGTTGAGTTTTCTAAAGTCTATACACAACCTTAAATCCCCCGTTTTCTTTTTGACTAGTACGATAGGTGAAGCGTATTCAGACTCGCTGGGTCGTATTATTCCTTTTCTTAAATATTCATCTAACAATGTTTGCAGTTTATCTTTCTCGGTATATGATAGGCGCCTTGGAGCACAACTAAAAGGTTTTGATTTCTCTAAGTTAAGTTTTATCTCGCATTTGACTAAAGGTTCTTTTGGTTTTACCGTCTTTACGCATAAGTCTTCTTGATTACACTAGTCAACACGATTTTCCTCAAGGAACAAAACTAACTTTTTATTAAAGATTTGGGGCTTAGAAATGGTTTGATGATATTTTTTTTTTTTTCTATGGCAGAACTTTTTTTTGAAGAATTTTTGAAAACTGGTATTTTTTTTTAAAGCTTTTTTCAGAGGTAGCGCTTGTTTTTTTCACATAACTCTAGTATCTTTCATCTGGTTGTCAAGAGCTTTAATATTTTGAAAAGATAATTTAACAGTGTTTTATGTTTTGAATACTCCAAACGCCTTGATACGGGTTACGGGATACCTGAAAACCTTCTACGTCTTTTAACAAAAACCTGTCATTTCTTAATACTTTTCGATTACGTAAGGCCCTTTGTTTTTGGGAATTAATTTTTTAGATGCTCCTACTGTGCAATCAAAATTTTTACCATCACATAGTCTCCTTCTTTATATTCTTTCGGTTTCTTTAGGCCCTTGTCATGTTGCTTTTTGTTGTATGCTTGGGCTATTTCTATATTTTTCGCCGCTTCCTCTCTTAGTTCTGTTAAATCTTTGCTTTCTTGTACATCATTCAACTGTTCTAGTTTTTCTTTTAATTCGTCTACTATTTTTCCTCTCTGTTCTATGCCGAATAATAGTTTACACGGAACTTGTTTTGTGCTTCGATGCTGCGTGTTATTTAATGCATGTTCTACTTTGTCTATCACTACATCCCAATGTATACCCTTTTCTGGCTCCACTAATTTCGCTATCATTGGTCCAATGCTTCTGTTGACTCTTTCCACCTGACCATTCGCTTGTGGCGATCCTGTTGCGATTTTGATGTGTTTAATATCAGTCTCTGTCAAGAACTCATCGAACTCGTTTGATGTGAAACAACTTCCTCGATCTGAAATTATGCATTTGGGTTTGCTGCATGCTCTAAAATAGTCTTTTAACGAAGCGATGACCTCCCGTGTATTCGATGTTTTTGTTGCATATAAGCGCACAAACTTTGTGAAAGCATCAATTACTAATAAGATGTGCTTTTTGATCTTCCTGAATCAACCGGACCGTAGTGATCGATGTGGATTAGTTCAAATGGCTTATTTCCTTTTGGAATGGAGTGTAGAAATCCTTCTTTTCCTGTTTTAGGCGAAAACGCTACGCATTTCAAACAATTTTCAATATGACCGGAGCAATTTTCTTTTACGTTTGGAAACCAATAGCTTTTGCCTATTATATTCATCATTTTGTCTCTGCGAATATGTCCTATTTCGTTATGATATTTGTATAACACGTGATCTTCCATTTCGGTTGGAACGTAGAATAACAATCTTCCGTCATTGCTTTTCCTGTAAACTACACCATTTCTCATTTCAAAAAAACTTGTGTTCATTTTCTTCTAACTGTTGCTTGATATTTCTAACTATTTGGTCCTTGGCTTGGCAAATAACTAAGTTGTCTTCAAACGTGTTTGTTTCTACAATGGGAATGTTTGTGCATCTACTTAGCGCATCTACGTGCTGCATCCTGCTGCCTTCTCTATGGCTCAGCTCATAATCATAACTTTGCAGCTCTAAAGCCCATCTAGCAATACGCGGGTTGAGCTCAATTTTGTTGAGCGTTAGCGTTAGTGAATTACAGTCAGTAACGATCTTGAAACGTTTTCCATATAAATATATGCGAAACCTGCGTAGTGCGTAAATAATTGCCATTGTCTCGAGCTCAAAGCTGTGATATTTTGATTCCGCTGCAGTTGTACGCTTAGAAAAATAAAAGATTGGATGCAGTTTTCCGTCTTCTTTCTTCTGAAGTAGCACTGCCCCGAAACCAAGAGCGCTTGCATCACAATGCAATTCTATCTCGTCTTTATGATTATAAAGTGCTAAATGGGTGCTTGCATTAGCATTTCCTTAAGCGATGAAAAGTAATTTAATTGGTCTTCACCAAATTTAAACTCTGTATCTTTTCTCAGAAGATCGTAAAGAGGTTTGGCAACAGTTGAGAAATCTTTTATAAATCTCCTGAAATAAGAGCATAAGCCAAGAAAACTTTGTACCACCTGTATCTTATTCGGGATTGGAAAGTTTTTGATTGCTTCTAATCCTTTTTCATCTGCCCTTATACCTTGTCCGTTGATTGTGAACCCCAGATATTTGATATTAGATTGTAAAAACTCACATTTGTCTATACGCAATTCTAATTTGTTTTGAGCCATCCTAATAAAGACTTCTTTTAGCGTTTCTAAGTGTTCCTGCGTATCTTTGCTGGCTACCATGATGTCGTCCATATATGCAATAACTTTGTCATCCCTAATTAAATCATCGAATATTTTATTAATAAACCTCTGAAACACTGCTGATGCCGTTTTCAGTCCCTGTGGCATTCTAAGGAACTCGAATTGTCCTAAAGGTGTCACGAACGATGTATATCTAATCGATTCTTCATTAACGAATACGTGGAAATAACCATTTTTGAGATCAAGTTTCGTAAAGACTCTTTTGTTGGCTAATTTGTCCAGCAGATCATCGATGAGAGGTATGGGATAGTTGTCCTTAATCAAAGTCTTGTTGAGTTTTCTAAAGTCTATACACAACCTTAAATCCCCCGTTTTCTTTTTGACTAGTACGATAGGTGAAGCGTATTCAGACTCGCTGGGTCGTATTATTCCTTTTCTTAAATATTCATCTAACAATGTTTGCAGTTTATCTTTCTCGGTATATGATAGGCGCCTTGGAGCACAACTAAAAGGTTTTGATTTCTCTAAGTTAAGTTTTATCTCGCATTTGACTAAAGGTTCTTTTGGTTTTACCGTCTTTACGTAATAGTCTTCGATTACACTAGTCAACACGATTTTTCCTCAAGGAACAAAACTAACTTTTTATTAAAGATTTGGGGCTTAGAAATGGTTTGATGATATTTTTTTTTTTCTATGGCAGAACTCTGGTATTTTTTTTAAAGCTTTTTTCAGAGGTAGCGCTTGTTTTTTTCACATAACTCTAGTATCTTTCATCTGGTTGTCAAGAGCTTTAATATTTTGAAAAGATAATTTAAACAGCTAGAAGATAAGCCCAAACACTTTGTGATTTCAGCTTACCGTCTGGGAAATATAAAGCATTGAAATGCAAAAATGATGATTTTTGTGCGGTATTATTTACGAAATTTTGACTTTAAAAACTCAGGAAAAGTCGAAAAAAAATTATATCCTGTGTTCTCTATTTTTTAGTGTAGAGGTGCATTAATTTGGCGTCGTTTAAGGTATCGCTCATTAAAATCTATGGAGAGACTTTGGAGTTAAAATTCGTTAACCAAACCTAAAAAAAGGAAAAAATGAACAAAAAATACCTTTTTCAATGTAGCGGGCCCAACTGCCCATCGGGAATTGCGATCGCGATCAGGTACCAAATGTACAACCCTTTTTCGTTTGCTTTGTTCCCAATTGGCAGTTGGGCCCGCAGCCTTCAAAAATGTATTGTTTGTCCATTTTTTCCATTTTTTAGGTTTGGTTAACGAATTTTAACTCCAAAGTCTCTCCATAGATTTTAATGAGCGATACCTTAAACGACGCCAAATTAATGCACCTCTACACTAAAAAATAGAGAACACAGGATATAATTTTTTTTCGACTTTTCCTGAGTTTTTAAAGTCAAAATTTCGTAAATAATACCGCACAAAAATCATCATTTTTGCATTTCAATGCTTTATATTTCCCAGACGGTAAGCTGAAATCACAAAGTGTTTGGGCTTATCTTCTAGCTGTTTAAATGATCTTTTCAAAATATTAAAGCTCTTAACAACCAGATGAAAGATACTAGAGTTATGTGAAAAAAACAAGCGCTACCTCTGAAAAAAGCTTACAAAAAAAATACCAGACTTCAAAAATTCTTCAAAAAAAAGTTCTGCCATAGAAAAAAAACCATAATTCTTTAAAAAATTTTAAATCCGCATATCTATCAGAAAAAGTTGGTTTGGATCCTTGAGGAAAAAAAAAGTTCGATTTTGTCGAGTAGTGTTATTTGCCTTAGTTGACACTTAAGCCTATGACTTATGTTCTCCCCGCAGATGTAATCAACTTTTTCATCTTCCATATAATTGATATTAAAGATGTCTGGAACAATAATATCATTGTATGTGTCATCAGCTTTGCTGTTAAGGATTTCATTCATAACCATCGCATCGTTATTTATCGAATTGACTGTTTTCTTTTTACAACGTTACTAACGGTTTTACTAACAATTTCGTTTACCTCTTTGCTAATAGTATCATTTACAATTTCACTAACTTCTTCACTAACGGTTTCACTAACACTTGCACTAACTTCCTCACTAACGGTATCACTAACAATTTCATTACCATTATCTATTTTGATTACCTCATCTATAACTATTTTATCTAAATTTTCTCTACTCTTTGTACTACTTATTATACTAGTATGTTTTCCAACCGTTTTGATTTGCATTTTATCATTTTCAATCGGAATTGCTGGATTTTCACTTAAATGATCATTGCACAGTGGGTGCGCCCATAGGCCAAAATTAAAAAAATCCATCTAAAAATATTTAGTCAAAATTTAAACAGTTTTGCTCTAAATTGTCCAAATTTCTTATTGGCAAACCATTTTTTCCGGAAATCTTAGTGGACTTTCTAAAAATAGAATGCAAAGCGTGAACACGTGTTCAATTTTTCAGCGCCGCTGCGTCAAGTTAGCTTTTCGTCACAACAAAAGTGCATTTAAAAGTGGTCAGGCGTTCGCAAGAGTTATCCTTATTAAATTATTTAAAATGAATTTTAAAGTTGAAGGTATTTACTTTAATAAATTGTTCTTGTAAAATTAATCTGATTGATTAAATTTAGTTTGTGTATTTTAGATCGATTAAACCTTTTTGTATATTTTGTAAACGTATTTTTCATGTTTAGTTGGAGTTTTAGTTGTGATCCCACAAAATTCCACAATTCGTTTGTATGTTATTGTGTTTGTCTGATTCTTAAGGTACTAATATCGTTAAAATTAGCTGCAGAAATTTGCAGATGTGTATGTAATCGTAAATATACTGACGACGTCTGACGTTTTTCAAGGTTATGTTTTTGCGTATTTTGCTGTTGCTCTGTCTTCGTCTTTCGTGTTTGTATTGTAGCTTTCTTATTTCTTATTCTTATTTCATTGGAATTTACTTTTTAGGCGTTTCTCATAAGTGTGTGTTTGCACGCCTATATATTTTTAATCTATGGTGCACAGAAAATGGAACCAACGCAGGAAAATTGAAAAAAATTATGGAAGTTGTGCAAGAGAACATTGAAAACAACGGTTAAATTCCCGAGTTGAGCCAACTATCCAAACGTATTGGGTACATATGTAAAAGAATTGTTACTTTTTGGGATAGTTACAAGCGAAAAAAATCTTCAATGGGGCTAATAGTAGACAAGATCCCTTTATTACAGGACTAAAGAAATTACAATTAAAATTTAATGAAGTTTGCATTCGATTTTTTAGAAGAATCGGATTAATTATTTCTTCCTTTCTCTCTTTTGGTATGACTCATATTTTGTTTGTATAAAAGTATGTTATTGTTATAATAATAATACGAATATTTGAGTCTGGTATATTTTCTAAAATTATTTTTGTTTGCAATTGTTGCTATGGCAGCTATATGTTATAGTATCCCGATTTTGACTACACTCGCCTGGGTTATATAAAGTCATTATTTGTGCAAAAATATATAGTAGTCCGATCCAGCTGATTTTTTTACGTCAATTTACAAAAAATAAAATAAAATTTTGTGCAAACTTTCAAGCCTCTACCTTAACTGTAAGTATTTTTGGCCGCTCTCCCATAGAACGCCGCCCACTGTGCATTGGCGCTTATGGAACCTGTCTCTGAGCTCTCCTTTGGTGATGGTTGCCCCGAATGCCACGATCAATTGCTCGCACAGGTGATCGGCTGATTCCAAGATGCGCGAGGAATCTGCATGGAGCCAGCGCTGAGCTTGGCAATCAGCAGCATTCGTTTAGTAATGTTGTCCAGTTTGTAGATTTGGGCAATGTTCTTCACCTGTATGACCCAGTTTTTGGCGCACTGTGTCCCGTCGTATTCCATAGTCACTTCCTTTGCTAACGTAAGCGAAGCTGTCGGAGATTCGCATATGTTGTTTACATTTGTGTCTTGACGTTTTGCAACACCGTCTGAATTTTCGTCTTTTCCATTACTGATGTCAGGGCCGCTATTAACATTGGTGCTGTTAGAGCAAACGGTGTTGTTAACTTCGGGGCTGTTAACTGTAGCACTGTTATCGTTGTCGCTGTTAACTGAGTCGTTGTCTTCGTCGATGACGTCATTGGATTGGCCGACGTGAACGAACTTGTTTATTTCGTCATGGATTTGCCGCAGCATGTTTTTTCCTGCTTCAATGTCTGCGCGCAATTTAATCAGAGGGACGTACTCGGCTTCCACCGTGCTCAACTGTCCCATGCTTGGAATATTTTTCTCCTGCATGCCTCGAGTTGATGGTGCTGCCTCTTCCTCGACCGACGACGCTAAACCTGGTGCTTCGCCTGCCGCCTGTTGATGTTCCACTTGGTCGATCGAACCTTCTGGTGGGTCGCCGCGTGCGTTTGGTGAAATTGCGCTTACGCGTGCGATCAGTTCGGCTTTGGAGCCTTGAGTTGGTAGCCCAAGTCCAGCCAGCCACCTTTTTAGTTGCGCTGACGAGAATTGATTTGGTTCGAAGTCGCACATTTGGAGTAAGGCCCACTTCTGAGATTGTGAGAGTAAAACAGGGGTATGCACTTTTGTATCTCTTTATTACGCCGCACACGTCTTATTTCTCTTAATGCCCCTTTTCGAATGGGCCAGCGTCTTTTTAGGAGGCCGTATATTCCGTCTTTTCTTAGTGTGACCTTATATTTCGGGGTTTTGTATATTGTAGATATTGTAGACATCTTGCTACATATGGGGCAGCCTTAGTTCCATTTGACACCGTTTTTTATCTATAGTACCGCAGATCTTCTGATGGATCGTTGCGCCATACTATGGTCTGGTAATACTGGTCCTCGGGATTGATCCAGATTTGACGATAAATTTTTCCAACGTCCACCGTAAATACATATTTATAGCAAAATTAAGAATATGGAATTCTGCACGGTTGGGCCTCTATGCATCACATCGTGGAGGGATTTTCCAGATGATGTGACAGCAGAAGCATCAAACACTGCTCTTAATTTGGTAGTCGTGCTGTTAGGCTTTAATACACAATGGTGTGGAATGAAATATCGAGACCTTGCAACTTCCTTTGTGTGCATTTCCTTCATATGACCAAGTGCCTCATATTCTTTCATGAATTGCACATAGCTTGCCTTGGTCTCCAGATCTCGCGAAAGCCGTTTTTTCCAGGCAAAACAGTCGACGTGTCGCTAGATCACGACTCTCCCCCAGGGCTAACGAATCTTCCAGAAACGGGAGTCGGACGATGAGTTTTTTGTCCTCTGCAACTTGTATGTTTTGCAGAAAGTGTTGCTCACATTGTTTCTCCAGCGGTACTAAGCATGGTGTGTTTTTTGGGAATGAGTCCAATTCACAAAACTTGGAGATATGCTGATTCACTTTATCTTCTTCAGTCAATACTGCGCATTTGCGTGTATTTTTTAAGTTTGCCATCCACAATCCATCCCAATTTTGTCTTTTGAAGTCTAGGCAATCCTTTTCCAATTGAAACTTGCTTGTCTTGCATAACTTCAAAGTAGTGCTCTGCTCCCAACAGAATATCTATTCTTCCAACTTTGTCAAAAGTAGGATCCGCCAATGTTATATTTTTTGGAAACTTCCAACGAGATGTATCGATTTATTGCGCTGGTTGATCTGCTATGGGTTGTGATACAATTGCTTCCAATCTTGACTTGAAATTTGTATGCTGTGATTTGAGCATAACATTGACTCTCACTTTTGAGGTTTGCGTTCGTCCTCCAATTCCATTGATTTGCATCTCTGAATTCCTTACCTTCAGATCTAATATTTGTAAGGGCTGCAAGTGTACATAGAAAAACAATATCATAAAGAATAAATGGTGTCCAAGATCAGTGGCTCTAAAACTGTGCTGGGGCAAATTTAAAGAGTGGCGCCATCTGTGGGTGATCTGGGAATGATGGCACTAGGGGAGGAAAGAGGAGAAAACGTTGAAGTTTGAACGTCATTGCGCTGTGCGATAGGCCTCTTGGTAGCTCGGCGGCGTCTCCATCTTCCTTTTGGAATCTGGACCCCAAGCAGAGTGCATCTCTAGCTCCGACAACGAATTCGAATAAAGAAAAAAAAAGTATAAGCCAAAAGCAGCATTTTTATATATTCAAAGTGCAAGTGGTTGCAGCAGTAGGAAGTGCTCAACATCAAATATAAAAGTGGTTATAAATAATAATTCATTTCGGCCTCGGTGTCAAATCCCACGTGTAAGCGTGAACCGATTACCTAATCGATTACCTAATACCTACCTATCATATATTTTTTTGCTTGGTGCCGGTGATGGAGGTAATTTTCTCCGACCCATAGATTTGGCACCCATCAGTCTGCCTAGCGGAGCGCCACAGCAGGAACAGCTGATTTAGAGCGCCCAGGGATATACGTAAAGAAGGAGAACGAAGACGTTTTAGTCTCTGCGCTCGCGCACAGCCGGATCGTCAACGTCGCTGGGCTGTGATTTAATTCGGGAAGTGGAAGCCCACAAGTGGTCGTTGGAGGCCAAGTGTAGTGAAGCTGGCGTATTTTTGAGTCCATAAATGCGGCTCCAACCAACGTATATTTTTTGGATGTGTTAAAGGAAAAAGTGCCCCGTATTGACCAACTGGTCTTCCCATAACCTGGCCACCAGGCCCTGAAGTGCAATGAAAGGGTAGCAAGGTGTTCAGTGTCGTGTAGTCAGATTAGAGGCATTACTAATTTTGTGGTGGAATTTTGGTAATAGCCAAAGTGCAATGACCTCAGTATCACAGGGAAGATAAAAGAGGACGGCAAGTAGAGCCATAGGCGAGGAGAGCAGAAAAACAAATAAGAAGAAGAGTCCCGTATGAGAGAGTGAGAGAGAAGCAGGGCTAGTTAACGGCGGTTGGAAAAGAAGAGTGCGTGGAATACAATGAAGAAATGAGTGCAGCAGCTTCGATAGTAGAAGAGCGGTAGCAAGTAAGAAGAGAGAAGAAGTGAGTGAAGAAACAGAATTAAACGGTGCGATGAAACCCACCTATAACACTACTCGACAAAACCGAACTTTTTTTTTCCTCAAGGATCCAAACCGACTTTTTCTGACAGATATGGGGCTTTAAAATTTTTTAAAGAATTATGGTTTTTTTTCTATGGCAGAACTTTTTTTTGAAGAATTTTTGAAGTCTGGTATTTTTTTTAAAGCTTTTTTCAGAGGTAGCGATTGTTTTTTTCATATAACTCTAGTATCTTTCATCTGGTTGCTAAGAACTTTGCTATTTTAAAAAGATAATTTAAAACAGCTAGAAGATAATCCCAAACACTTTGTGATTTCAGCTTACCGTCTGGGAAATATAAAGCATTGAAATGCAAAAATGATGATTTTTGTGCGGTATTATTTACGAAATTTTGACTTTAAAAGCTCAGGAAAAGTCGAAAAAAATTATATCCTGTGTTCTCTATTTTTTTGTGTAGAGGTGCATTAATTTGACGTCGTTTAAGGTATCGCTCATTAAAATCTATGGAGAGACTTTGGAGCTAAAATTCGTTAACCAAACCTAAAAAATGAAAAAAATGATCAAAAAAATGTTGCAAGTGCGGAGTTAAAATTGTTTCAAACATTTTAGGAATAGCGGATAACTTAGATATACCTCTATAATTATTTGCATCAGACTTGCTACCTTTCTTATGGAGTGGAATAATAAAAGATTCCTTCCAGATGGGGGGAAGCATGAAGAGTTAATGGATAGGGTGAATAGTTTAAGCAAGGGTCCACACTGAGCGTCGGCACAGTACCTAAGTACACAGCCGGGAACTCCGTCGGGACCTGGTGAAAACACCGGCTTAACTAGTCGAAGATCATGAAGCAGTGAGCTTTCATTTAGCAAGATGAAGATGCCATTCGACCTTGGTAAGCTGTATGGATACGGCTGACCAGAGTAGCTTTCATGAGAAAAGGTTGTTTGGAAAAATTTGGCAAAAAGATCGGCAATTACCTGATCATTGTTTGCTGTTATATTGAGAAAAGATAGCGAGGATGGATGTGCGGACGTTCTACGCTTACTATTTACGAAGCTGTAAAACTGTTTAGGGTCCTGTGAAAATCGTAACCTGCATCGAGATAGATAGTTTTTATAGCATTGAGCGTTAAGAACGGAGAAATTTGACCGAGGTATTACATAGTGAGAAAGAGAAGAGGGAGAACCAACTTCTTGAAATTTTGTATAAAGCCTTGATTTTAAGTTTTTTAGACTGGATAACTCTTTGGTAAACCAAGGAGGCTTTCCAGATCTAACCGGACAAGAAAGTGGGACACAAGAGTCAAAAAATGTGTCAAGTACGTTGTAAAAAATGTTTATGCCTTTCATAACGTCAGTGTACAAATACAGAGCGGATCAATCCAAATCGCAAAGGAGGTTATTAAGCTTCGTAAACTCGGCTTTACGAAAGCAGCGGACACGTTCAGATAGCCTACCCATTCGATTCAATACAGTTGGGCCATATCGACTGACACTTCGAATGTAGGATGGTAGGAGTCTTCAGGTATAGTGAGCGGAAGGGCTCGGGTTAACAACGCTATGGTCGGATCCGAGACAAAGCACAGATCAAGCAATCGACCCAAAGAATTTTTCACATGGTTGACTTGAGAAAGGGATAGGTCTAGCAAGCCGTCGATAAAGTCATGTCGTGACATGGGCACAAGGTTATTAGACTCGTTTACCGAAGACGAAACAGTACCTGGCAAATTGAAATCACAAAGAACTATCATATGGTCTTTATCTGATAGCGAGGAAGAAACAGTTTTTAAAGCGGACAGGTGATGCTCGTATATTAAGTTATCCGAGGACGGTGGAATATACGAGCAAGTGATGAAGATGGAAAAGCCTGGGAGAATCAGTTTTACGCACAGGAATTCCAGGTCTTGTTGAACCTGGACCATGAAATGTTCCGACGTGAAGTTTGAGTCCACTGCAATAAGGACCCCACCTCCCCGTCGAGACAAACGGTCATTTCTAAAAATTGTGTACCGACCTGCCAAAACTTCGGAACTAAGGATGTCCGGCTTTAACCAGGTCTCGGTGAACACAATAACGTGGGATGAGAATGCGAGACTCTCAAGGAAAAGAGTGCTGAGCTTACTACGCAAGCCTCTAGCATTCTGGTAGGTAACTACAAGTGAGGAAGTTAGTTTTTTGGATGGGTGGAAGTAGAGGTGGAAGATGAGGATGGAGATGGAGCACTGGTCTGAATGCTAGGAAGAGTAATGGGTGGCCTATTCTTTTTCTTAGCCTTAAACTCTTTAACCACCAAATGCTCTGGCCAAAACTTGGCGGAACAAATGGTTTCAAATTGAGTTGGGGAGACGCTTATCTTGAAGGAAGATATCTCCCTGGCGTAAGAAAAGTTTGCATTTCAATGCTTTATATTTCCCAGACGGTAAGCTGAAATCACAAAGTGTTTGGGCTTAACTTTTAGCTGTTTTAATTACACTACTCGACAAAATCGAACTTTTTTTTTTCTCAAGGATCCAAACCGACTTTTTCTGATAGATATGGGGATTTAAATTTTTTTAAAGAATTATGTTTTTTTTTTCTATGGCACAACTTTTTTTGAAGAATTTTGAAGTGTGGTATTTTTTTTTTTTAAGCTTTTTTCAGAGGTAGCGCTTGTTTTTTCACATAACTCTAGTATCTTTCATCTGGTTGTTGAGAACTTTAATATTTTGAAAAGATAATTAAAACAGCTAGAAGATAAGCCCAAACACTTTGTGATTTCAGCTTACCGTCTGGGAAATATAAAGCATTGAAATGCAAAAATGATGATTTTTGTGCGGTATTATTTACGAAATTTTGACTTTAAAAACTCAGGAAAAGTCGAAAAAAATTATATCCTGTGTTCTCTATTTTTTGTGTAGAGGTGCATTAATTTGGCGTCGTTTAAGGTATCGCTCATTAAAATCTATGGAGAGACTTTGGAGTTAAAATTCGTTAACCAAACCTAAAAAATGGAAAAAATGGACAAACAATACATTTTGAAGGCTGCGGGCCCAACTGCCAATTGGGAACAAAGCAAACGAAAAAGGGTTGTACATTTGGTACCTGATCGCGATCGCAATTCCCGATGGGCAGTTGGGCCCGCTACATTGAAAAAGGTATTTTTTGTTCATTTTTTCCTTTTTTTAGGTTTGGTTAACGAATTTTAGCTCCAAAGTCTCTCCATAGATTTTAATGAGCGATACCTTAAACGACGCCAAATTAATGCACCTCTACACTAAAAAATAGAGAACACAGGATATAATTTTTTTCGACTTTTCCTGAGTTTTTAAAGTCAAAATTTCGTAAATAATACCGCACAAAAATCATCATTTTTGCATTTCAATGCTTTATATTTCCCAGACGGTAAGCTGAAATCACAAAGTGTTTGGGCTTATCTTCTAGCTGTTTTAATTATCTTTTCAAAATATTAAAGTTCTCAACAACCAGATGAAAGATACTAGAGTTATGTGAAAAAAACAAGTGATTCCTCTGAAAAAGCTTAAAAAAAAATACCAGTTTTCAAAAATTCTTCAAAAAAAGTTCTGCCATAGAAAAAAAAAATTTCATCAAACCATTTCTAAGCCCCAAATCTTTAATAAAAAGTTGGTTTTGTTCCTTGAGGAAAAATCGTGTTGACTAGTGTTATCTTTTCAAAATGGCAAAGTTCTTAACAACCAGATGAAAGATACTATAGTTATGTGAAAAAAACAAGAGATACCTCTGAAAAAAGCTTTAAAAAAAATACCAGTTTTCAAAAATTCTTTAAAAAAAAGTCGTCAAACCATTTCTACGCCCCAAATCTTTAAGAAAAAGTTGGTTTTGTTCCTTGAGGAAAAATCGTGTTGACCAGTGTTATCAACGTAGAAGCCCCAAGCGTTTATGAAGGATGGGTAATGATGGTTTTCGGAAATCTGGTCTTTAGATATAGATTTGAAGGTTAGCCTTTGCCAAATTTACCTACCACATAAACATTCCATAGACCAACTTAGAGTTCATTAAGGCCATATTCCGTTGACAAGAAATAGTGTAGACGGAGAACGGACAGAATCATGCTCGAAAAGGGACAAACTTTTATATATTTTTTTTTTTTGAGAATTGAATATAAACTACGGTTCTATAGTTAGGAACCAAAATAATTAGTGAACAATACAGTTGGGCAGTTGGGCCCGCAACCTTCAAAAAGGTATTTTTTGTTCATTTTTTTCATTTTTTACGGTTGGTTAACGAGTTTTAGCTCCAAAGTCTGTCCATTAATTAATAATCGATACCTTAGACGACGCCAAATTAATGTACCTATACACAAAAAAATAGAAGACACATGATATAATTTTTTTCGACTTATCCTGAGTTTTTTAAAGTTAAAATTTCGTAAAAAATACTGCACAAAAATCATCATTTTTGCATTTCAATGCTTTATATTTCCACGACGGTACGCTGAAATCACAAAGCCTAACTTCTAGCTGTTTTAATTATCTTTTCAAAATAGCAAAGTTCTTAACAACCAGATGAAAGATACTAGAGTTATGTGAAGAAAACAAGCGCTACCTCTGAAAAAAAGCTTACAAAAAAATACCAGACTTGTGAGGGACCTATCTCAGGCTGGGATATGCACCAGTCTGTCCAGGGTCCGCTACAAGAAAATTTGTAGATCGCAGGTGACTTTTAGGTTCGGAGCGGCTTGATCGTAAGAGAGGTAGGTGACAGGGCGAGCGTTGTAGCCGATGAAAAATACTTCAGAAGCGTGGTTGGTGTTCTGCTGACGTTGTTATATTTTATTATTTAATTTTTTTGTTTGTTTACAATGACTCGCGGATCTAGTTACTTGGCCTCGGAGCCGGTGGACTGGGGTCTTGAGGGACTGCCTGCAGTGTCGTGTGTTGGGACTGGTGGACTGCCTACTTCTTCGGCCGATCTTGGCCCTTTTATGCATCTCGTGATCGCACCTGACCCGGAAATAATTAATTATTGCTAATTATTGCTGTCCATTAATTAATAAGCGATACCTTAGACGACGCCAAATTAATGTACCTATACACAAAAAAATAGAAGACACATGATATAATTTTTTTTCGACTTATCCTGAGTTTTTAAAGTTAAAATTTCGTAAAAAATACTGCACAAAAATCATCATTTTTGCATTTCAATGCTTTATATTTCCACGACGGTACGCTGAAATCACAAAGCCTAACTTCTAGCTGTTTTAATTATCTTTTCAAAATAGCAAAGTTCTTAACAACCAGATGAAAGAAAGATATGCACCAGTCTGTCCAGGGTCCGCTACAAGAAAATTTGTAGATCGCAGGTGACTTTTAGGTTCGGAGCGGCTTGATCGTAAGAGAGGTAGGTGACAGGGCGAGCGTTGTAGCCGATGAAAAATACTTCAGAAGCGTGGTTGGTGTTCTGCTGACGTTGTTATATTTTATTATTTAATTTTTTTGTTTGTTTACAATGACTCGCGGATCTAGTTACTTGGCCTCGGAGCCGGTGGACTGGGGTCTTGAGGGACTGCCTGGTGCAGTGTCGTGTGTTGGGACTGGTGGACTGCCTACTTCTTCGGCCGATCTTGGCCCTTTTATGCATCTCGTGATCGCACCTGACCCGGAAATAATTAATTATTGCTAACTTATGATTATTTTTCTGACAATAATTGTGGGGCTAGTAAGTGGGTTGAAGCGTGTTGCTTCGTTGACAGTTTACTAGTGGGTTAGTAGTGTTCAGAGAAAAAGAAAGTTTCGCTAATTTGGCATCACGGAAGGTGATAGCTGAGTTTGGGCCGGTAGGTCGGTAATTTTATGCAGGCTTGACTTATTGTGAAATAACGCAAGTGATATTTCTTATCTAGGTCGTCGATTGCGAAATGTTTCAAGAGGTGGAGTGTTTTTGTGGACAAAAATGTGTAGAGTGGTTTATCGAGAGTTCTTAATTAATTGTGTACGTTGCTTAAGGTGCTGACACACCGCTATTTGGAGAAAACCGTGGCTAGAGCCATGGTTCGTTCGCTCTGTGTATATCAGTTTGATTCTTGTCTTCCGCCAGCGAGGATGCGCTGACTCTCCGCCGTTTGTGACGAGCCATGGATAGAGCCATGGTTCGTTACACACCCGTTTAGTTCAATTCTACGGCGTTCAGATCGACTATGGGACCCTGTTCTTCCACCTTGGAAACGGAAACCTCATCTTTACGCGATAAAGCATCGGCTACCACGTTTAGTGACCCTTTACGGTGCGTTATTTGGAAAATGAATCCCTGTAGTTTTATGGCCCATCGAGCTAATCTTCCTGACAACTCCTTCTGACGCATTAGCCATTGTAACGACACATGGTCCGTAATACCCTCAAATGATTGACATATGACATATGCACGAAACTTCTTGATTTCTTTTATCACTGCTAAGCATTCTAACTCCGTAACTGAGTAGTTTTTTTGGGCTTATGATAACTTCTTGGACATGAAAGCTATGGGTAATTCTTCTCCTTCTTCATTCTTCTGAGCTAATACGCAACCAATCCCCACGGTATTAGCATCGCATAACTGCAAAAAAGGTTTTGAGAAATCAGGAGTAGACAAAATAGGAGCGGTCGTCAAGCACTGCTTAAGTTCTTCAAAAGCCTTATTAGCCAAAGGATTCCAAGCATAGGCTTTCGGTTTCTTTAATAGTTCCGTGAGGACACAACTAGCCGTGGCGCAGTTGTCTACAAAATGACGGTACCAACCAGCAAGGCCGAGAAATCGTCTCAATTGTTTTACCGTCTTAGGAACAGGAAATTCTTTAAAAGCTTCAATCTTGCTTGGATTAGTCTTTACCTGACCGTATCCTATGATGAACCCTAAATACTTAATCTCTCGCATGGAAAAGTGCGACTTGGCAATATTTATTGTAAGATTAGCCTTTCGTAGGTGCGCTGCTACTTCTCCAAGTAACATTAGGTGTGAATCGAAATCGTCGGATAAAATGAGTAAATCATCGAGGTAAAAAATTGTCCATTAAACGGCAGAGTGTCTGTGCGGCATTGGTAAGACCAATGGGCATGACAGAAGTGGTAAGTTAAAATCACCCATGACAATAATATGATCGTTGCATCCTAAAGTAGATACAATAGACTGAATTGCAAAAAGGTGATAAAAGTAAACCTCAGCATCAGATTTGGGAGGAATGTAAGAGCAAGTCAAATAGATCGATACCGATCCAACACAAACTTTGACTGCAATCAATTGAATGCCATAGATATTGTTGAATGGGAACAACTCAGATGAGAAATCCGTTTTCACAGCAATCAGAACCCCACCAGCAAAAGATGGACGGTCCATTCTATATGTGATAAACTTTGGAACGAAAATTTCATGATCATAGACAGAGGAGTTAAGCCAGGATTCGGTTAAAGCGACAGCGTGAAAGTCAAAAGAGGCACTATTCGTATGTATTTCACACAATTTTCCTAACAGACTGCGTACGTTCTGGTAATAAGTAATAAAAAGGTTATTTAGTTTTTTGAACTCCCAGGGCCAGTAATTTTGGGACTCTGGATATATTCTTTATGTAGGAACTCATGCATAATTGTATGCTCAGGCCAAATAGACGGGTCGAGTGATCTGGATAGTAAAGAATCGGGAAGAAGAATTTTAAAGGAGGAAATATTGCGCGTATGTCTAAAAATGAATTTGGTCACAATTATATCATTAAGCGAGGCGTTAAGTCTAGCGCAAAGATGTTGTTTGACATCCTCTATTGTAGCCTCCGGTATAAGACGGGAGACAAAGATAGCCTTTCGAGATACCACTGCTCTTAGTTGAAATCCCGAGCGAGAGAGAGAACGTGGAGCCACTCCCAAAAGAGACCTCGTGGCAGAAACGATGGCAGTGTCGGTAGCAACGGAAGGAACAGGAACAGTGACAGTAACGGTGGGGACATCATCAGCGGCCAGCAAGTCCACACAGGGAGCAATCACAGCGGAGCCGACAATGATGGACGTAGTAACTGCTTCATTGCTATTCGGTGTGAGAAACACCGGAGCGACTGAAGGCGGATTGACTACCGGCGAGGCATGACCGCTCGGAGTAGCAAAGAATTCCGATGTATGTAGATGAGAGGCAGGCGTTCCAACTCCAATAGGTTGCAAGAGGTTGTTGTTATCAGTATGAGGGATTTTCCGTCTAGGAGATTCACTCAAGAGTTTGAGACCAAGGAATTTTGTTTCCAGGACCAGGAACTTGTCGTTGAGAGCGATAAATTGCTTCCGGACATCCTGAAAACCAGTACGAGTCTGTCTCATAAAAGTGCGCATTTCGGCCTCAATCTCACGGCAGGCCAAACATGACCAAGTCAGACCAATGCGCTTTGAGATGAGATCGTGTAGACGTCCAAAATTACCCCCACCAGCACATTTTATATGCGCGACATTATAGCACAGCCAGCAGCAGGGGAATGAATCACCGACTATGTTGCCACCAAATTCGCATTTCCTTGCACTGCAGACAAGACCCACAGCAGTTGAATCACTGTACACGAAGAAAAACGCAAAGTGGGAGAGCAAGCGATATAAGAGTGCAGGCAGCAGAACGAGCGACGATCAGCAGCAGCGGCAGACGATCCAGCGAAGTGACGAAAACAAACGGTAAAGCTCACGAACCAGAGACACCGAGAGAGCAATTTAAGAAATGCAGATGCAGGCGAAGTCCAGAGAGAGTGATAGCAAGAGAGCTTGCACTTATGCTCTCCAGAGCGTGTGTTGATAGGCGATGTAACGGATGGAGTGCACGAACAGTGTGCAGAGAGCAATGATCCAAAGCGGAATGGATAAAAGCACTAAAAAATTGCTTGCGCAAGTCTGATACGCGTTCGAAATATAAAGTTATTATTAACTCAATTGTTAAACAGCTAAATACAGATAACACTAGTCAACACGATTTTTCCTCAAGGAACAAAACCAACTTTTTATTAAAGATTTGGGGCTTAGAAATGGTTTGATGAAATTTTTATTTTTTTCTATGGCAGAACTTTTTTTGAAGAATTTTTTTAAACCTGGTATTTTATTTTTAAGCTTTTTTCAGAGGTAGCGATAGTTTTTTTCACATAACTTTAGTATCTTACGTCTGGTTGTAAAGAACTTTGCTATTTTGAAAAGATAATTTAAACAGCTAGAAGCTAAGCCCAAACACTTTGTGATTACAGCTTACCGTCTGGGAAATATAAAGCATTTAAATGCAAAAATGATGATTTTTGTGCGGTATTATTTACGAAATTTTGACTTGTAGTTGTAAATCTTCGTCATCTGTAAGTATTTCAGACACATTCGGCTTACAGAATTTACTTCGTGGAAGGGAACTGTTGTTGTCCTTACAGAAGTTTTCATGTTTGCGAATCGAAATTACCTAAGGGAAGAACTTAGGTAATTTCGATCGCCGATCTTGAGATGCAAGAGAGCCGGTTTCGAATTCCGTTTCAAGATATCTACTAACTTTTTGGTAAGTTTTCGCTAAGTTTTTTTCGACTTTTCCTGAGTTTTTAAAGTCAAAATTTCGTAAAAAATACCTCACAAAAATCATAATTTTTGCATTTCAATGCTTTATATTTCCCAGACAGTAAGCTGAAATCACAAAGTGTTTGGGCTAAACTTCTAGCTGTTTTAATTATCTTTTCAAAAGAGCAAAATTTCTTTACAACCTGACGTAAGCTACTAGAACTAAATGAAAAAAACAAGCGCCACCTCTAAACTCTAAACAAAACTATGAATTCAATAACATACCATACATTTAAAATTAATTTGAGGACAAATGAAATGAGAGGGGTAGAGTTAACTCCAGAAGAGTTCAACAATACATAAAACTAAACAAAATCTTACACAATAGTTTATTTCCCCAGTTTATTGCCCACTTGCAATAACATTGCGCAAGATTTCCATAACGAAGTAATCACAAAGTAAATTCCATTTCCTGCCGAAAACATGAGCCGAGAGTTGTAATTCTCAGGAACCGCTTGACCCACTTCAAGCAGAACCATCATCGCCCCACCCCGTCTTTGACGTAGCGCCCGCGACAATGCTTACAATGCGTCTTCGCGGAGTCAGCTCTTCCGAACTCCCACTGTTCAAATCATGAAACAATTATATAAGGTGGTCTCGTCGGCAAAAGTAGTCCCATAACAATGCTTACAATAAGTGCAAGTGAAAGGACTCAGCGCAGTTAGTGTGAGTGAAACAACAATAGAGCGTGTGGATTAGCCCTCTGATGGTCCATGTGGTTTAAAGTTGCCGGTTATAATAAAAGAGTTGATTTTTTTATAATTTAATTTTTAATCATTTTGTATTTGAAATTAAACGTTGCTTTTGTTTTTGGATAGATATTCTTTTGTTAGGGCTCTTAATTCTAAAATAAATTGTAATCTTTAACTAAAACATTTTTGTATCTAAATTAATTTTAACTGTTTAGGAGGCCATTAACAATTTTTGTTTAATATTTTCTGTTATGCTAAACTGTTCTTTCCACGTGCTTGCGGCAAAAACTACAGTACGCCATTTTTGTGCGTACCCAAACTTTTACTACAACAAGCGAGCGCGCACTGAACGTTAAGGTCCTGAAACCCGAACGATCCGGCAGCCGACGAGACCACCTTATAAAATTGCATCATGGTTCAAATATCACATTGAATATAATATATTGATGTTATCGATATTAGAAACAAAAACATTATATTCTTAATAAATAATAGTTGATATTTTCTCCTTCTTCTTCTGATCTCTGAGCTGTGTGGACGTATTGTGGAGAGAGTTGATATTGAATTATAAAACACAAGCGCAGTGCTAATAAAATAGAAAATATGAATAAATAACAACACGAAAGGAAACCTTACAATCTTTTTAATATATTTATATAATAGTGGAATGCAGAAAACAACAGATGCATAAGATATACACGGATTAAATATTCGACGCACGTTTCTTTTAATAGAAATTTTTTCAACAGGTTATGGGCCCAGCCTTATATTTCAGATAAGTAAAATATTTCATATTCTGTTCTTTGTTAATAATAGAATGGAAAAGGGAAAAAGAAATATTAAACCATTTGACGGGGAAAAGTACGCAATTTGGAAATTTCGCATAAGGGCATTATTGAGCGAAAACGATACCATAAAAGTGGAGTTTGTGATGGTGCATCTGATGTGTGGAAAAAGCTTGAAAAATCAGCTAAGAATACAATTGTTCGGAGCAGCAGCCGTTTATAGTTCTTAAGAAATTAATATCACATAGTCACACATCATCTCTTATACTGAAAATCGCTCTTTCAGTACGCTCCCGTACACACGCACATATATCATTACTGCGTATAGTGCATTGCTTCGCTCTGTTCTCGTGGAAGTCCAAAATATTTTTCGAACGCATCGAATCGTAGTTCACGGCCACGCCTCAAACCCTTGTAACCCGACGAGAAATGAAAAACATTTGTAAACTTAACCAACGGATTAAATTATTTGTAAATGTGGAGTCAGAGTTGCCGAAAAAGCTCGGCAGCTTCCAACAACAATAATTGAATATTAAAGTGATTCCTTTTTGAGTTTTGCCACAAGTGAATGTAGTGCTAAAGAAATATTTATTAAATTAGATGAAATTTATGAGAGAAAAATTTTAGCCAGCCAACTGTCTGTCTGAAAACAATTTTTGTCGCTAAAATTAATAGGGGAAATGGTAATATTAAACCATTTTACAGTTTTTGATGACTTTTTATAGGAGGATATCGAAATATACGATGTACGATTTTGATTTAAACATCAATCCGTATGGTTAGACCTAAATTTATGTTTGTTATTAGGTAGTAAGAATTCTCAGCAACCTAAATAAATATTCTCAAACTAAAACAATAAATAGAGAGATATGCACCGCTGACCTAAATAAATATTAAACAGACAGCTGGGTGCACGATGTGCATGCACATAATCTTGTTATATTGATACAGTCATAAATTACATTCGAGATGATCTGCAGTGGTAAAATGTCACACCATCTGCATGATAATCGTTTACGACAGTCATAAAATTATCTTTGACCTGGCCCACGGACCTTTGCACCCGGACCCATGCAGTGAAATTTGTAATCATTGTTAAGTCATAAATAAATATAGCATGTTTCCATACCTACTTATACTTAGAGCTAATTAAACAAGCCTATGATCCTAAGTAAACAATTGTACTAATAGAAACTGTATATATACCTCGCATTTTACCGATTAAAATCAGTACGAAAGAAAACTCTGACGTATTCCTATCTCCGAAGCCCAATTTTTTCAAGTACCGATTGCGGCGACATTTTTTTACTGGTACATGAACCGGTGGCATACACATTTATATTTCAGCATACGATTGTCATATTGACAATCACCAGAAGCATGTGAATCTACATCAACAGATTCATTTGATTCGTTCATTTGGTGACCCCCGACTTTTGGACATTTAACCGTTCATCTGCAGTATGGTTTTTGGTTTTGGAACTTGGATTAATTTGTAAAATCCTACATAATTAGTCAACTTGGCGACCAATTTATATACATACATCATCAATCACAGTTGTGATTACACATTACCTTCTGTGAAGGAAAACTAGTCAACTTGGCGACTACGGTTGGATTGGAAAAAAAATATTCCACATTGTCATTAAAAATTTGTTAGATTACTTTGACCACATTTTTGGTTGTGAGTAGAGGCACAGCCTGTCATAACGACAATCAAATTACCTCCATCGGGTCAAAGTAGTACGACAAATAATGGCATCATCAAGCATTAATGTTGTGCTGGACAGGCAATTGGCCACGGTCGAAGAGATCCAAAACATCATCAGGAACTACAAAAAGAATCCCTCTGAAAGGAAGCAGAAGCCTGAATATTTTCAAACCCGACATGAGAGGTTAATGAATCTCTGGAAAACATTTTCAATGGAAGACACAAGAAATAACTCATGGCTCGAAATATGAGCACAATTATTTCTCTAATAAATATTTTAAAAATATTAAAGAATGGTCAGCAAATACAACGACGAGTAGATTCTGGATCTATTACCTCTATCGAGAATGAGTCCGAAATTGAGCCCATGATCCGAGAAAAGAGGGTGCTGCTTAAAAGTCTACAGCACATCATGAACAGAATGACAACTGAGACGCAAAAGGATTTCAAACCAATAATCATAAAATATTGGGATGAGATTAGAACGATTCATGTCAAAATACATTCCAAATGAATCGATCCTGTGAAAATGGAATATAACATTAACAGTTATATTGCAGCTGAAGATGAAGTATTTACAATTCAAACAATGACTGTATCAGCCCCTGTTCAGCCATTTATCCCTTCTCCACATATGCATAATGCATTACCCCTGCCAAAGGTTGCAATCCCCAAATTTGATGGACACAAAAAAAATCTCTTGTGCTCTTGCTTAAGCCGGTCGTATTTTCACCTCGCTCCTGCATTTTCTGCCTTTTTGCCAATTTAATTCCATATTATATTATATTATATATATATTATATTATCCTGTGTTCAAAAGAGCAAAGAACTTTACAACCAGACGTAAGATACTAGAGTTATGTGAAAAAATCAAGTGCTACCTCTGAAAAAAGCTTTAAAAAAATACCAGTTTTCAAAAATTCTTTAAAAAAAAGTTCTGCCATAGAAAAAAAAAATATCATCAAACCATTTCTAAGCCCCAAATCTTTAAGAAAAAGTTCGTTTTGTTCCTTGAGGAAAAATCGTGTTGACTAGTGTAATTTTAAGGGTAGGATAGTAGCATGGTGACCGTTGGAAATTTAAAATTTGAATTCGAAGCAACCGAATATTTATTAAACCAGCAACATCCCGCCCACCGTAAAACTACTCCGGTTTTTTACCCAAGACATCTGAAAAATTAGAATAGTTTTTCTAATAACGAAAACCGAAAGACTGTGGGTGGCGTAAAGTTTATTAAAAGAGCGGGACGAAATATTTTGTGTGCGTGCGATCGAATTCCAATTTTACGAATATATTTTCAAAAAAACTTCATACATTTCGTTCTAAGCCTAGCTAACCTACGGTGGCAAAGCGGGGCGAATTCGCCTTGAGCGAAAGAGCGAGCTTTTATTGCGCTCCCGCCTTGCCCTAACCTACTTACACTAGACTTCAAACAATTCAAAATAATCTCAACATCAAACATTGACTACGACGATGACATGATGAAACACCGGCCCCGTTGAAGGCCTGAGCGGCTTCAACACAGTGGTAGCGGCGCCAACTTGTGGATGGCCCGCCGAAAAATGCCTCCATCGCTCCTCCTAAGGTCGACGACCCTGACCATGCCGTCCGGAGTCCGCCTTCTGCAGAGCGCTAAGGTAGCGGCTCGCTCCGACGAAATTCGTCCCGTTGTCGCAATGGACGATCTGGGGATATCCTCGGCGACCAACGAACCTTTGGAAAGCCAATAAAAAAGAGTCAGTGGTCAAGTCGGATACAAGTTCTAAGTGAACCGCTTTGGACGCAAAACAAACAAAAAGCGCGGTATGGGGGCCTTCTTCGAATTTTCAATGTCGTCGAGACGGGTCCACAAAAATCAACGCCGTAAATTGAAAATGGGCGGAGAGCACGGAGCCGGTCTGCGGGTAAATTTCCTATAAGTTGCGTCAGCAGTCGAGGCTTGCATTTAAAGCAGCGGATACACGATCGAACTGTCTGACTGCAGACCTCCTTAGCGTTTACGATCCAAACACTCTGTCGAAGGATGCTCACATAACTCCGCACGAATTGCGAACGCTTCGTCAAAAGCAACAGAAACTTGTCATCGTATGATATAGGACCTTTAGCTAGTCGCCCCCCTACTCTCAACAACGAAAAAGTACACCAAGTACCAGTGTCTTCATGGACGAATGTGTTCAACCGCTGAAGACTAGAACCAACTCTAGATCCTTTCCGAACTTTCTCGATTTCCTCACGATACTCGTGATGTTGGATAATTTCAACAATTTTGCGAAAGGCTTCATCACACTCGGTCGGTGAAACCGTTTTTTCAAACGTTATGCTCGGGTTCTTACATTTTTTTATAAAGCGGAACATATAAAAAAACACTCTAAGCAGCTTGAGGTGTGACGAGAATCCCTCGATGACATCTACCAAATCCGAAATTTCCACCGCAGCGGTCAGCCCGACCGCGTTCTTCCTCTTCTCCAGCTCGACATCTTCTGTAGGCTCGAAATTAGGGTTTTTTGGCCAGGTCTCTTCTTCATCCTTCAAAAATGATGGTCCTTCAAACCAGATTGACTGGACGATTTCTTTGACGTTACAACCTCTTGACACAATATCTGCAGGGTTCTGTTTTGTAGAGACATGCCGCCACGTAGCTTCATCTGACCACTCCTGAATTTCAGCCACCCTATTCGAAACGAACGTCGACAACGAAGATGGATGCGACCGAATCCAGTGAAGAGTTACTTCAGAGTCTGACCAATAAACAGCTCGTTCGATAGGGACCTTTAATAGGGGCTTGATTCTGTGACAGAGATCCGAAAGAAGGTGAGCGTCACATAACTCAAGCCGTGGGAGCGTTTTGGTCTTTAGCGGCGCTACTTTGGACTTTGAAGTCAACAATGATATTTTTAAGCCTTCTGCAGTTCTGCTACGGACATAGACGCACGCACCATAAGCTCTCATGGAGGCGTCAGCGAAGGCATGTATCTGGATCGGTGACATCGGATCGGAATACACAAAACGAGGTATGGATATCTCTTCC
Organism: Drosophila ambigua; assembly: GCA_018150905.1. Lineage (NCBI taxonomy): Eukaryota > Metazoa > Arthropoda > Insecta > Diptera > Drosophilidae > Drosophila > Drosophila ambigua. Next base: position 1,567,538 of record JAECWS010000080.1, read on the forward strand.
AATTGAGACCGTGTATTTTTGCCCTTTATGACGATAGGACTTAACAATCCAAGGGGGTCGAACAACTCCGATGTCACCGACAGTATGTTCCGTTTTGTCGCTCGGAGACCCATGACTTCATTGTCAATTTTAAACTGAAAGGCATCTTCTTTAGGCAACCATAAGATTCCTAACGCCTTAGTCGAATCTGAATCCGATATCGTTATGGGCTTTGCTGTGCTCTCAGATGCGGTGATCTCAGGTAAGTTCGAAAACCATTTCGCTAACTCAAACCCTGCGGTATGAAGAACCTGAGATATTTCGGACTTAATTGCCCTTAGCTCCTCTACGCATGCAGCACCAGTCAACATGTCATCAACGTAAAAGTCGGACCCAATAACGTGAGCAGCTTTAGGGAATGATAGTTTCACAGACTCACTCAACCTTTTTAAACATCGGATAGCCAAAAAGGGGGCTGGTCCAGTCCCATACGTCACGGTGTTAAGCTTGTATAATCTCAAGGTCTCTTCTCCACAGTATCATCTGAAACTGCCTATCCGCTTCATTCACCATCACTTGGCGATGCATCTTTTTCACATCGGCAGTCAGGGCGAACCTGTGCAGACGGAAGCGGAGCAGTGTTGAGTATAATTCCTCTTGAATGGTCGGTCCGACCATTAGAATCTCATTCAAGGCCACCTGAGAGGACGTCTTCGACGACGCATCGAACACGACGCAAAGCTTGGTGGACGTACTTTGGGGCCGAAGGACAAACTGATGTCGAATTACGTAGTGTGGAGTAGAAAGAACCGTATTGTCAGTCGGTGACATATGACCTAAGGAGAGGTACTCTTCCATGAATTCCAAGTACATTTTCTTCAACTCAGGGTCACGGGACAATCTTCTTTCGAGCGACAAAATCCGCCGTTTAGCCTTTGAGGTGGTTGCCCAAACAATTTGGATCTGATTTAAACGGCAGCCTTACTTCAAACCGACCTGATGGCAATACATGAGTCGTCTTCCGAAAGTGATTTTCACATAACGTGTGCTCAGGCGAAATAATTTTCTTTGGAGATGGCATTTCTTCCAGTGACCAGAATTTTTGCAAGGTCCTATCAATAGAAACTAACAACTCTTCACTGCAACTAAACCCCTCGATGCATATAGCACAGTGCAGACCGTAGCGTGAGGCCGGTCTAAACAGGAGTATCCTGTTGGCAGTGAAGAAGGTCGATGGGACACAGCTAGCAAAACAGCCTGTGGGGGGGTTCTTGACCCATTCCATCTCCAACCTTAGAGTACACATTTAATAATGTCACTTTCCTTAATGTTTACTTCCATCGATCAACGCAATGCAAAGTGCAACGCGACTCACAACGAATGAAAAATGATTAACTTTGAACCAGACTCTACTCTCTTCAATTTCTCACTAATACACCCATTCCATTGAGATGTGTGGACAGTGAATCTGCTTGATGGTGTGCAGTAACGCGTCTCAACCCTCCCGACCATTGAGATTTCTGCGCGCAATAAATATTCGAAAAACTCCCAATAACTCTTCTCTCTCTTCTTCTTCACATTACTTCAAGGAAATATTAATTATTTTATTTACTCCATAATTTGTACACAAAACTTAATACTTGAAACCATTACATTTAATATTCATAACTCATGTAATAAGCAAACACCACTTGAATAATTCATAATAATATTCTTTTGCTTCCATAACTAGACTTTTACACCCTATTTTCATTATTATTGCTCAAACAATTTCTTTGATAAATTCTATTCTTACTAATTTGTAATCTCGTTGCCTTTGCTCATATTCACTTTCACATATACAACCGCTGAAAAGAAGTTTTAATTAAATAATAACATAATATATAAAAACTAAGAATAATATAGAAAAATCAATTCAATGCAAATATATCATAAGGGGTTAAGGTTTTTTGGTATCAAAGTGAAACCAATAAAACGAGGAAAGTCAGCAACCGCAAAATCACAACAAACACGCCAAAAATCGGTGCAGATGCTTTGCGGATTGCATCGTTATCTCTGTTAACTCTTTTCTTTCTTTAGTCTTTTGTCCGGTTGTACATGTGTTGTACATGTATTCGTTTACATGTCTTCTTTTTGATGTAATTGCGAATTTCTTTTAATCAACCCTAAATTTTCACTAATTCACTAATTGCTGCTGCTTCGCCTTCTTCTGCTTGTCTCCGGTATTCCGTTTTCCAAACGTTCTGCTCCGGTCGTTAACCCTGCTCTCCCGCTAATGTCAATCGAACAAACTCAGACTGCGCATAGGTAACGTTGCTGCGGCTGCTGGTCTGCCAAAGAAAGTTGCGTCGGGGAGCTCGGCCCTTGCCACGGGTTCTTCTGCCCCTGACTTGACCCTGATCTGGTCTATGAGGAGAGGTTAGGTCAGAAAATTGTCTTGGACTATAAAAACCCCTTATTTCTCACCTTTTTCTTCAAAACCGTGTGTATTATTTTCCTTCGCTATGTTTTTGCTGGGCACAGCAATGTTTTAAAAGCGCCTGCTTTGAAACAAAATCTGTTCTGGAATACAGTCTTATGAATTCCATGTGACTCCCTACAATCTTCCACGAAATATTTACCTGGCCGAACTATAGACCACTTTCAAAACAATTATTCACGAAGATTTATTTAAACTTCCCACGGATGCCTTAGATATTTCGAGACTTTCCAGCTGACTATGTTGTGAAACTCGCGAGTGTATCTCCGTAATGAGCTTAAATTTCCCGCCAAATCGATAACAATTGATACAAATTCTACGAAAATTAAAAAAACAAATTTTTCTCTTTTTTTTTGAGAACCATGCACAGCACAAGATCGATAACACTGTATCGATCAGGCTCCTTAGGGACGATACTGACTGTTGTGAGATATTTGGCAGATTAAACAGTGCGGAGATTTGGTTCGAGAATATTAGACATTCGTTGTCATATACTTGCTTTAGGCTGTCCATGGCCTTTGCATAATTGGCCTCGGTGACTTGGAACGCTTTATTGTTCCTAATGCTTCATTAGAGAGGCACGAAAATAAATGATACAATTTTTTCGATCACCGGTATACTCTCATCATTATGAACCAGAGTCTCAAAAAGGCTAATAAAATTTGTAAACTCCGAATATTTACCACTAAATTTTGGTAGTGCCAATTTCGGAAGTCGAGCACGAGTTGGGGCCGTAGAAGCTGATACTGAGGGCGGCGTATCGCTTGTTAGCTTCAAGGCATCGATAAGCGACATTATCTTTGCCTTGGTTACAATGGCCATTTCTTCCAGCTCGGCTCCAAATTCATCTTTGCTATCAATTTCTTCTATTTGCTCCTGCAATAGGTTGGCCTTGTTAATAGCAGAATTCAGAACATCGAGTCTGCATTGTAGCTCTGTCAATTGCAATGGAATCGACCCACCCTCTAATCGATCCTCTAAGCGGCGAATGCTTTTGACTCGGTTTCTGAGTCATCGAGAACAGACTTCTTTCTTGTGCCATTTTACTATTTATAATCAACGCGACGAAACCCAATATTTTTGTAGATAAATAAATAATAAATGTTCAAACAAGAACGAAAATCGAGAACGACAATAATTTAATGCCGAGGCACGAGGTGTATAGTTGGTTGCAAGTGACAGCCAAAACGATATACCCTCACACTGTAGGGTAGCGCGTCACTTTCCATGTGAGAGCCGAAAGCAATATACCCTAAGAATGTAGGGTAGCGCGTCACTTTCCAAGTGAGAGCCAAAACAATATACCCTAAGAATGCAGGGTAGCGCGTCACTTGCAAAGTGACAAGAAAAACAATATACCCTCGAAAAATAGCGTAGCGCGTCACTTGGCTCTCCGTTTTGATCAAGCGCGGCAGCGAAAATTCTCCCATCAAATACACAGCAAGCAACGGTGGATAAGCGAAAGCGAGAGACGAAAAGAATGCACCGGTGCAGCTGCTTGTGTGTATGTATGTACATATGTATGGAAGTAAGTGTTATACCCCGCGGCTTGGGTTAACGAACCAATTTCACACAACGAGAGCGGAAAGGGGGGGCGACATTGATTGCGATAAACGATATATATAATTGTGCGTCCAAATAGCGGTTCAAATAGAGTATGGTATGGTTTTTGTACATACATATGTGTTATATGGTGTTATATATGTTTGTATGTGCACTAATAAATTAAATGCATGAAAATCAAACTCTACTATATCATACGGCTGTGCCAAGAATTGAAAGCGAGGTGATATTTTTCCAGCACAAGACAATTTATATATGTATTTATGTATGTCTTCGGCTCTAGCTTTCAATTTTTTGCACAAATACCTCAGGCTCTGCGTTCGGATCTTTAAGTCCAGCTGCCACTTTCCTCTTGTAGTCCGTGCAATCACAAGGGGCCATTCGTCTGGTGAAGCGGCAGGTAACCAGCAGGGTAGCAGCAACAGTGAACGAGTAGGGTAGCAGCAACGATCAGCAACAAGCGACAAGCGCGGCCGACACGATGGTTTTGGCAAGTATTTTGTTATTGGATACACAACACGACGCGGGCAACGATACAATACACTTTTATTCTATTAATTAATTAGATATTATTAATTAATTATTAATTAGTTAAATTATTTATAACTTTCTGTATGTATGTATTTTTGTTACACTATTAGTGCTATCACTGTGTCACTGTCACTATTATTTGTTGCCTTTTAATTTGTTCTTTACTGTCCACCCGGGGGCGCCATGAAAAATTAGAATAGTTTTTCTAATAACGAAAACCGAAAGACTGTGGGTGGCGTAAAGTTTATTAAAAGAGCGGGACGAAATATTTTGTGTGCGTGCGATCGAATTCCAATTTTACGATTATATTCTCAAAAAAACTTCATATATTTCGTTCTAAGCCTAGCTAACCTACGGTGGCAAAGCTAATTTTGATACTGGACGTTTAAGAATGCCTGTGGATGTTTCAACTTCTACTAATCTAATAAGACCATCTTTGGCTGGAACCGTGCTGACTATGATTCCTCTTTTCCAACTTCCTATAGGTTAATTATCTTCGCAAATTATTACTACATTTCCAATAGTGATAGGCTTGGTCCTTGAATGCCATTTGGTTCGTCTAGTCAGAGTCGGCAAGTATTCTTTAATCCATTGACTCCAAAAGTGATCCTTTAATTGCTGGGCAATGCGGTATTGTTTACATCCCCTGGTGTTTGAGTAGAATTGGTCGTTCCGAGCAAAAAATGGTTAGGCGTTAGAGGCTCCAGGTCATCTATGTTAACAGGTAGGTGAGTGAGAGGTCGACTATTTACAATATTTTCGGCCTCAATAAGTAAACTTCTTAACGTTTCAACGTGTGGTGCTTTCTCCTTGAGTGTTGCGCTCAGGACTCGTTTTGTTGATCTCCTGAACTAGGATTCGAAGGGCAATTGAATTTCCAGTCGATTCCTTCATTTGACATCTCCGATTTCATATAATCCCAGTCAAATAAATTCTTAACCTGTTTTAATTCGTTATCTGCTCCGACGAAATTTGTTCCCATATCTGATCGTATTGTTACGGGAACACCTCTTCTGTTCACGAAGTTCCTTATATATAAAATACAGGCGTCTGTGGATAAATCAGCAGCTAGTTCCAAGTGCATGGCTCTGATTGTCAAACACGTAAAGAGTGCAACCCATCTTTTTTCTTGTCGTCTTCCGATGGTAACCATCACGGGACCAAAGTAGTCTAATCCCACAAAGGTGAAAGGTCGTTGATATGGTGTCACTTTCTCCTTGGGTAGTTGACCCATTAAAGGAACGATTGGTTTGGCACTATGATTATTGCAATATTGGCAAAAAGCTTTTGCCCGACGAACCGCTTTTCGTAGATTTGTGATCCAGAATTTGCATCTTATTTCGTTTATAATGGTTTCGTCGTTTTGATGGTGGTAGATTTCATGATACCATTTTATAATAAGTTCCGTGAAGCTATGTCGTGGCGGCAGTATTATTGTTTGACGTTGTGATGGCATAATCCAATCTTCCCGCGACAACTAAAACTTCACACGCATTTAGTTTTGGAGAGAGCGTATAAATGGAACTAATCTTAGAAACTGATTCAAATTTGTGTAATTCAGCAACCTCATCTGCGTATGCTTGATTTTGTACCATTTTACATAATTAAGATTCAGCAAGGACTAGTTCGGGTGCGGATAATTCTCCTTTTTCTCTTTGTTGAATCTCCTTCCGACAAGTATGCACAAATCTCAAACACCATCCCATCATACGTTTCAAACGTAGATAGTTTCATGATCTACAAACTGGTTAGTTTTTACAGTCATTGTGATTTTACGCCTTTCAGTATAGTCATCTATGGAAGGACTGTACTCCATCGTTGGCCAGGTATCCTTTTCAGCAAGCAAAAATTCGGGACCGCTTATCCATTCACTTTCAACTGTGTACTTTGGGCAATGGCTAGAATTTGTTGCCTTGTCTGATGTGTTAAAATGCACCCATTTCCAATCATCTGATGATTGATGTGATCTAATCCAAGAAATGACAGTTCGCGAGTCTGACCATAGTGTCGTTTTATCCACAGTCACGTCATGACTCTCTAAAATGGTTTTTTTCATGCGTGTACCCAACACTGCTGCTTGCAACTCCAGCCTGGGAATTGATAACATTTTCAACGGTGCGCACCTGGCCTTTCCTGCAATAAAGACTAATTTCGTATCTTCACCACAAGTTATGCGCCAATATGCTACGGTTGCGAAAGCTTGTTCGCTCGCATCAACGAAAATATGCAACTCTATATTATCCTTTGCTGACAAAAATTCTGGCTTATAGCATCTATCCAATTAAAAATGTTTTACTTGCTCTAACTGAAGTACCCAAATCTTGAATTTTAAAAATAAATTTTCCGGTAATAAGTCATTCCAATGTATTCCAGTGTAATTTTCAGTTGTTTCACCCGCCTCCTCCAGCAAGAGAAACATTACTCTATCTCCTTCTCGCTCGCACACTCTGCCGCGTTCAGTGCGCGAGCAACCCCTAGCGGAGAAGATGTAGAATATAAATGGTGCATCTATAATCTACATGTTAGATGTAAAATATACATTATAGATGTAGATGTAGATAACAGATGTTGTTCTGGAATACTCCCTTTCGAGTAACTTGATTTTAGTGGACTGTATTTATTTTTATTTCTTGTTAGGTTCGCTGTCTTTTCGGTACTGAAAAATGCCGGCGCAGCGGCAAGCGAATACAGCTGTTTTTTCTTCTCTTACATTCTATCCTAATTTCCTTTTGTCTTCGAGATGGACTTAATATATAAAGATGACAAAATAATATCGGATGCGTTCCTCAACAGATGAAGAAAAAAAATGTTAAATGTAAAATTTTTGTTTAATTCTAAAATTATAAAAAAGTGTGCTCAAAAATGTATATACTGACTGAGTACGGGTATAAGTAGAGTCGCGTCCCCAGAAGCGACTCAAGTTCCTTCTCGTTTTTCCTTCACTACTTCACTTAATTCTACTGCCTTTTCATTTCTCCACTCCTGTCTTCCTCCTCTTCCTTCTTTAGGATGGAAAGAAGACTAGAAAAAAAACTGATCTTTCTTCCGCCGCCTTAAACTTTTGTCCAGCAACGATCAAGACTTGGCTCCCGCGGTTATGTTCTGGCCTCTTCTTCTACCGATGGTGTGAGGTGTTGGGGACGTTAGGGAACGGGAGTCATACACTGCAGCACACATATATTTTTGTACTTCTCGATGCACCCGCCGGTACATATGCCGACGCCTGGCTGTTCGACGTTAACCCAGCTCGACTTGATATGCATGCGCTCGCTTCTCCGTTCTGCCGAGCGCGTTTTGCTTGCAGCCAACAACAACAAATAAATGCGCTTTTAATTCCGTTTGGCTTTTCTGCTGCTGCTGCTTGCTTGCCGGCTTCGACTGGTTGCATCCGCAACTCAACACAGTTTTTAGTGGAGTTTTTGTTAAGCGCCAAGACTAAGGAAACTCTTCTCCCCATTGCTTTCCCCTGTCTTCTCGGTAACTTACCCCAAACGGACTCAGCGCTATCTGGGTTTTCCGGTGGTCAACACAACCTTCACCCTCTTCAAACTCGGCACAATCACAGTAACAAATAGTAACAGAAAACTTTACAAGCAGTACCGGGGAGCACTACACAACCGGCTTGATCGGCTTTATAGAGGGAATTGACGAGATGGACGCTAGCGTTCTGGCTTCAAATCCTCTAACAGGTCGACGGCACAAGAGAGAATTGACATTTGAACCTGTTAGCGCATTTACTTTCCGTCTTGACCTTATATTGGCTAACCCACTTGAGCACTAGATGGCGCCACCACAACCCACCTATTTTTACTACTACAAGCGCTACAAAAGCCCAAAAGCTGCTAGGCATTCTTGCTCGGTAACTGAATAGTTCCTCTGAGCTTTATTCAACTGTTTTGACACAAACGCAAGTGGATATTCATCGCCCTCTGGTGTCTTTTGCTGTTTTGCTGGCATCACACTGAATACAGAAAGGCTTATTGAAATCGGGACTTCGTAAGACTGGCGCAGAGCATAGCATATCCTTAAGCTTCTCGAATGCTGCCTGTCCTTCCGAAGTAATTGCAAAATCTCTGCCTAGGTTTTAGTAAGTCGGTAAGTAGAGTAGCGACCGAAGCGAAGTTGTTTATAAATTTTCGGTACCGTCCTACCATCCCCAGGAAACTCCGAAGGGACTTAAGCCATTTCCCACAATGTGGCCCAAGTATTTAACTGAGCGCATGCAGAACCTGCTCTTCTCGACATTGAGCGTTAACCCAGCGGCTTTGACATGTCCTGCTTCTACACGTAACACCTTCATAAGGATCTCAAAACTATCTGATACCACCAAAAAGTCGTCACGGTATACAAACACTTTATTCTGCAGCTCCGGTGGAATAATTCGGTCCATAAGTCGAGTCATCGTCTGTGACGCATTTGTCAGGCCAAAAGGCATGACCTTGTATTGATACAAGGGCTTTCCCGGTATTGTGAACGCTGTTTTTTCGCGCGAGCTGGGCTCTAAAGGGACTTGCCAATATGTATCTTTCAAGTCTAAGCTAGAAATATACATTTGGAAGCCGGCCCAGTATTCCATCAATTTGTGGTAAAGGATAGGCGTCCTTTTTAGTCACCTAATTTACCCATCTACTGTCTAGACAGAGTCGAATCTTACCCGGCTTTTGAAGAAGAAGAACGGGCGAAGACCAAGTGCCCTCCGACTCCTCAATAACCCCCATCTTTGGCATCCTAGCGATCTCAGAGTATAAAAGCTGTTCTACAGCTGGAGATACGGGAAAGTGCCGTTGTTTCACCGGCTTGGCCTGTCCAACATCATGAAGGCTTATAGGTATTTGCTGCCCCGCAACCATAACAGAAAATTCTGCGTTTCGACTCGCAATCCTGGTATCGATGCCCTTCCTTGCGGCAATTCAAACATATTAGCGCCATTGCTCCGACTTCTTCCTCACCGTCTACATCTGAAAACTCAACTGCATCATCCGGCAGAGCCTCCTCAATCAGTTCTGACACTTGCTTACGGAAAGGCATAGTTTTCTGGTATCTCTGACATTTCTTCACATCATCCAGGAAACTCTCCCTGCGACGACATATCTCCCTCAGACGATCTACCGAAGGAATTGAGAGATTTAGCAATTCAGATTTCTTTTTACGGTCTCCACCGCTTTCCGTTCCGACAGAGGAGTCTCCAGGTTGTCCATCACCAGCACAATGGCATCGTAAAAAGAGTCGAAGCTTTCTCGATTCCGCTGCTTACGATCACGAATGGCCTCCCTAAGGTCGACGTCTGTTCTTGTATCCCTAAATTGCTTTCGCAGAGCCTGGCAGAGGAGATCCCAACGCAGATCACGAGTGGTTTTGTGAAAACGCCAAAAAAAATTCTCTGGCCTTACCATCCAATAGCAGGCTAGCTTTGCTGCATAGAACGGCGAAATTGCTTTCGAGCGTTTGGTGCGTGAGTGCCTCTACTCTATAAATAATATTGTCTACGCTAAGTCCCTCTTGACTGCCACTGAATCGCAACTTCCAGCCGTTCAAGATATGGCCCACCTTATCGGGTCTTTGCAGCAGATCAGAGACCGCGCTCTTTGGAGTGTCCCTAGCTGAGGCTACTTTTTTTTTAAGAATTTTTGAAAACTGGTATTTTTCTAAGCTTTTTTCAGAGGTAGCGCTTGTTTTTTTCACATAACTCTAGTATCTTACGTCTGGTTGTAAAGAACTTTGCTATTTTGAAAAGATAATTAAAACAGCTAAAAGTTTAGCCCAAACACTTTGTGATTTCAGCTTACCGTCTGGGAAATATAATGCATTGAAATGCAAAAATTATGATTTTGGTGCGGTATTTTTAACGAAATTTTGACTTTAAAAACTCAGGAAAAGTCGAAAAAAAAGTATATCCTGTGTTCAAAAGAGCAAAGAACTTTACAACCAGACGTAAGGTACTAGAGTTATGTAAAAAAAACAAGCGCTACCTCTGAAAAAAGCTTAGAAAAATACCAGTTTTCAAAAATTCTTAAAAAAAGTTCTGCCATAGAAAAAAAACCATAATTCTTTAAAAAATTTTAAAGCTCCATATCTATCAGAAAAAGTCGGTTTGGATCCTTGAGGAAAAAAAAGTTCGATTTTGTCGAGTAGTGTAATTGGCACAAAAAAAGACCGATTATGATGAGTTTAAAGATGTACACGATTTGTTGTAATTAATATTGAATTAAATTGGCAAAAAGGCAGAAAATGCAGGAGCGAGGTGAAAATACGACCGGCTTAAGCAAGAGCACAAGAGCTTTTTTTTGTGTCCATCAAATTTGGGGATTGCAACCTTTGGCAGGGGTAATGCATTATGCATATGTGGAGAAGGGATAAATGGCTGAACAGGGGCTGATACAGTCATTGTTTGAATTGTAAATACTTCATCTTCAGCTGCAATATAACTGTTAATGTTATATTCCATTTTCACAGGATCGATTCATTTGGAATGTATTTTGACATGAATCGTTCTAATCTCATCCCAATATTTTATGATTATTGGTTTGAAATCCTTTTGCGTCTCAGTTGTCATTCTGTTCATGATGTGCTGTAGACTTTTAAGCAGCACCCTCTTTTCTCGGATCATGGGCTCAATTTCGGACTCATTCTCGATAGAGGTAATAGATCCAGAATCTACTCGTCGTTGTATTTGCTGACCATTCTTTAATATTTTTAAAATATTTATTAGAGAAATAATTGTGCTCATATTTCGAGCCATGAGTTATTTCTTGTGTCTTCCATTGAAAATGTTTTCCAGAGATTCATTAACCTCTCATGTCGGGTTTGAAAATATTCAGGCTTCTGCTTCCTTTCAGAGGGATTCTTTTTGTAGTTCCTGATGATGCTTTGGATCTCTTCGACCGTGGCCAATTGCCTGTCCAGCACAACATTAATGCTTGATGATGCCATTATTTGTCGTACTACTTTGACCCGATGGAGGTAATTTGATTGTCGTTATGACAGGCTGTGCCTCTACTCACAACCAAAAATGTGGTCAAAGTAATCTAACAAATTTTTAATGACAATGTGGAATATTTTTTTTCCAATCCAACCGTAGTCGCCAAGTTGACTAGTTTTCCTTCACAGAAGGTAATGTGTAATCACAACTGTGATTGATGATGTATGTATATAAATTGGTCGCCAAGTTGACTAATTATGTAGGATTTTACAAATTAATCCAAGTTCCAAATCGGGAACCATACTGCAGATGAACGGTTAAATGTCCAAAAGTCGGGGGTCACCAAATGAACGAATCAAATGAATCTGTTGATGTAGATTCACATGCTTCTGGTGATTGTCAATATGACAATCGTATGCTGAAATATAAATGTGTATGCCACCGGTTCATGTACCAGTAAAAAAATGTCGCCGCAATCGGTACTTGAAAAAATTGGGCTTCGGAGATAGGAATACGTCAGAGTTTTCTTTCGTACTGATTTTAATCGGTAAAATGCGAGGTATATATACAGTTTCTATTAGTACAATTGTTTACTTAGGATCATAGGCTTGTTTAATTAGTTCTAAGTATAAGTAGGTATGGAAACATGCTATATTTATTTATGACTTAACAATGATTACAAATTTCACTGCATGGGTCCGGGTGCAAAGGTCCGTGGGTCAGGTCAAAGATAATTTTATGTGACATTTTACCACTGCAGGTATTCTCGAATGTAATTTATGACTATCTTTTCAATTTAACAAGAAAATGTGGATGCACGTGCATGCTGTCTGTTAGATTTTTATTTAGGTCAGCGGTGCATATTTCATATTTATTTGGGTCACTTTGAGAATATTTATTTAGGTTGCTGAGAATTCTTGCTACCTAATAACAAACATAAATTTAGCTAAAATTCGTTAACCAAACCTAAAAAATGGAAAAAATGGGTTGGGCCCGCAACCTTCAAAAATGTATTTTTTTTTCCATTTTTTAGGTTTGGTTAACGAATTTTAGCTCCAAAGTCTCTCCATAGATTTGATGATTAATGAGCGATACCTTAAACGACGCCAAATTAATGCACCTCTACACAAAAAAATAGAGAACACAGGATATAATTTTTTTTCGACTTTTCCTGAGTTTTTAAAGTCAAAATTTCGTAAATAATACCGCACAAAAATCATCATTTTTGCATTTCAATGCTTTATATTTCCCAGACGGTAAGCTGAAATCACAAAGTGTTTGGGCTTATCTTCTAGCTGTTTTAATTATCTTTTCAAAATATTAAAGTTCTCAACAACCAGATGAAAGATACTAGAGTTATGTGAAAAAAACAAGCGCTACCTCTGAAAAAAGCTTAAAAAAAAATACCACACTTCAAAAATTCTTCAAAAAAAGTTGTGCCATAGAAAAAAAAACATAATTCTTTAAAAAATTTTAAATCCCCATATCTATCAGAAAAAGTCGGTTTGGATACTTGAGAAAAAAAAAAGTTCGATTTTGTCGAGTAGTGTTATGGAATAGGAATAAAAAACATACAATTTACACATATTCTAAACTAAGGTGTTTAAAATGCTCTAAAACATGAATGGTAATAATAACCAATTTAACGACCGCACTTGTACACCAATGTAAATTGATATTTAGACACAAACTCATGAATTGTCTAGTTCTTAAGTGCACAGCCAAGAAATCTCTTAAAAAGGTACCACGCTGACAGATGTCTGCGATGCGTTGGTCGCCGATGTCAGACCAATTGTACACACATGTGTTATCTTATTTTGTTACCAGAGCTCCAGTGTGCTCACACACAAACACATACCACTGCGTTACACTAGACCTAAGCCTAGTTTTGCTTCACAGTAGAGCTACCTAATCTCATACAATTTTAATAAAGAACCAGTTTTAATATTGAACTCAACAAATGTGGATGTCTTTTCATCTTGGTTTGGTAAATGCATTTACATTTTGGTCCTTCGACATCTTTGCAGTTGCACCATCTATGGTAACGCAACTCAGAGAATAAACCAGCACCTTAAAGATTCTGTCAAGTACAAGTGCTTACAGCTACAGGTTGCCAAATAGATAACTCTTGTATCCCCCCATTGTTGGTAAGGTACAGAGTATAAAAAAAAGCAAAAAGATATACAAGATTCTTTTATGTTTTTGTGTAACAAAAAAAATATATAATAAAATTTTTTGTTTGTGAAATAACAGTCGAGAAATCGACAAATTGAAATAATAATTTTGCCACCGTGCAAATATTGTTAAAGTGGCGTATACGAGGCCGAAACATCGTATACAAATTGTGACATTGTATTCGAGAAATCGGCAATTCAAATAAAAGTGAAGTTACAGAGAACCCCGTCAACAAAAGATTAAAAGAAAAAGTCACCATCATTCTTCTACAAAAATAAAATCATCAGTGACAGAAAAGAAATCAACCAACACCAAAATAACAAAGTTAAAAAAAAAAAACAGTGTAACAATAAATTGCAGCCGCAACTACACCATCTGCAACACCGGAAAAAAAAAACTAAGATCTGCAGCCGCACAGCGACGACTTCAATCTGCAGCCCCATCGATTACAAACTGCAGTCAGCATCGACTTCCGACTACAACCTCAGATTCTTCAGCTAAGTTTCATTCAAGATTAAAAATATATATACATAGATAAAGTAAAGTAAATTTTAGTTAACATTTAAATTTTTCACATATTTATACTTAACATTTAAAAAAAAAAACATCATGATGTCCAAAGAGATAATAGCCTTAATAAAAAGGCAGGTAGAAATAACTTCCATAAGGGTATTAGACAATTTAAAACTTTAAGTAGTGAGCAGGTTAAAGAAGTTAAATTGTTGACAGCAGAATGTATTAATAACAACGATATGCTCTTAAAAATTGGTGTGGTCGATCACGACTATTTTAAGAAAAACCACTATGCAGCTATGATGGGTATAATAGGAAGAATACAAAGTACTGTGGATAGTCAGGATCAGATGAGTGAAAGTGTCGATATGGAACAAGAACAGAAAGCGTTATGTTCTGAGCAGAATCAAAAGATTTCTGGTTCCGATATGGATGGTACGAAAACTGTTAGCAAACTGTCAAAATCAATAGAGCAGTTAAAAAGGGATTTAGATGAAACTTTGAATGCTATAGATGACGGAAAAATAATATGCCAAAAATGGGAGAAGTTACAAATAAAAAAATTGATGATTTGCCAACACTTCCAAAAATTAAGGTACCCACATTCTTTGGGGATTCCAAAGACTGGGACCTGTTTTATGAGTTATTTACGGAACTTATTCATTTAAGAGAGGATCTAAGTCCTACCTTAAAATTTAATTACCTTAAGATTTCACTTAAGGGAGAAGCGAGAAATGTAGTTTCTCTTTTATTGTTAGGTTCAGGGGAAAATTATGTGACCGCTTGGGAATTGTTAACCAAGCGGTATGAAAACAAAAGGAAAATATTTTCCGATCAATTGAACCGCCTTCTTGAGCTACAAAATTTAAGTTTGGACTCAGTTAGGCAGTTAAGAATGTTTATTGACACTATAAATGAGTCAATTCACATGATAAAATTAAAGGCACAATTATCTGATGAGGTTGATGTAATCTTTGCACATATAATTATCAGAAAATTAAATAAAGAGGCTCTGCAATTATATGAGAGCCATGTTAAGAAAAACAAGGAAATTCAAAAATTATCCGACCTCATGGATTTTTGCGAGCAGCGATTAAATTCGATAAGCTCGATTCAGGAGGAAAAACATGTTAAAAAAATATTTAGCAACAACATAAAAGAGTTGTCTGCTAATAGTTGTCCTATTTGCAAAGGTATGGGACACACAATATTTCAATGTCACAAATTTAAGGCTTTAAATCCATCTGAAAGAATGGATAAAGTTAAAAAGGCGTTTCTGTGTTTTAAATGTGTAAAACACACACGTAGTAAATAATGCACTAGCGATGCAGCATGTTCGCTGTGCAAAAGAAATCACCATAGCATGCTACATATTAATTATGTAAACAATCAAAAAAGTGAAAAAGTTAACACTTGCATGACGTCGGAACAAGCGTTGTTAGCTACATCGCGTGTTCAAATAAAATCTTCTAATGGAGAATTTGAAACATTAAGGGCTTTGATTGACAGTCACAAAGTACAATTATTTCAGAAGAATCTGCGCAGATTCTGAAATTAAAAAAAATTCTATCTCAAACAGAGATTAGTGGCGTATCGGCCACAGGGAAGTGCATATCGAAGCAAAAAGTAAATCTTCAAATTAAAAGTGAAGATTTACAAAAAATGTTAAAGGTTGTAGCCAAAATACTGCCAAAATTAATGAAGGCTCTTCCAGTCAACACCGTGAATGTCGAAAAATCGAAATGGGAAAAGTATAATTTAGCTGACCTCGATTTTAATAAACCTGGCCGTGTTGACCTTATAATTGGGGCAGATTTATACGCTCATATTCTAGAGAATGGAATTGTTAAAATCAATGGGCTCTTGGGTCAAAAAACGGATTTCGGGTGGATTGTCTCTGGGTGTAAAAAATCGAAAGGAAAAGAGGCAATTGATGCAACCACTATCGAATTAAAAGATATGGATCGATATTGGGGAGTGGAGGAAGAAGACAAAAATGATATCGAATCTGAATTATGTGAAAACAACTTCATAAGACCAACAAAGAAAGATTCAGATGGGCGATACATTGTGTCAATTCCATTTAAAGAAGATGTCACCTTAGGAGATTCATGGAAACAAGCAATAGCTCGTTTTATGAATTTGGAGAAAAAGTTAGAAAGGAATCAAAAACTTAAGGTGGACTATACTAAATTCATAAATGAATATATGGATTTAGGACATATGGTCGAGGTAAATAATGAAGGCAAATATTTCTTACCACATCAGGCAGTTATTAGAGATTCAAGTCTAACGACCAAGCTAAGAGTAGTTTTTGACGCTTCAGCCAAAACTACTAATAACAAAAGCTTAAATGATATAATGTGGATTGGTCCACGAGTTCAAAAAGATATTTTTGATATCATTATTAAGTGGAGAAAATGGTAATATGTTGTATCTGCGGACATCGAAAAAATGTACCGTCAGATAAAAATAATTGAAAAAGATCAAAAATATCAATACATTTTATGGAGAAACTCTCCGGTGGAAAAAATTAAAAATTATAAATTGACATCTGTCACTTATGGTACTGCATCTGCTCCATATTTGGCCACCAGAGTTCTGGTGGATATAGCGGACAAATGCCAGAACAACAAAATTAGTGATATTATTAGGAATGATTTCTACATGGATGACCTAATGACTGGCGCGTATTCTATAAAAGACGCAAAAAATTTAATTAAATTAATTTCAAACGAACTACTAAAAGTTGGATTTAATTTAAGAAAATGGATTTCCAATAATTCGGAAATAATAAAAACGGTGGAAGACACTGGTGACAATAAAGTTCTTAGTATTATTGAAAGGGTTGTGTTATCGACACTATCAAAAATCTATGATCCCTTAGGATGGCTGGCTCCCGTGACTATTATAGGAAAACTTTTCATTCAACGGCTTTGGATAAATAAAAGTGAATGGGATCAGGAATTATCGAAAGAAGATAGGAAAGACTGGGAAGCTTACAAAGAAAATTTAATAAATTTAGAAAATATTCGAATCCCAAGGTGGATAAAGTCCAAAGAATTTTCAATAACACTACTCGACAAAATCGAACTTTTTTTTTCCTCAAGGATCCAAACCAACTTTTTCTGATAGATATGCGGATTTAAAATTTTTTAAAGAATTATGGTTTTTTTCTATGGCAGAACTTTTTTTGAAGAATTTTTGAAGTCTGGTATTTTTTTTTGTAAGCTTTTTTCAGAGGTAGCGCTTGTTTTTTCACATAACTCTAGTATCTTTCATCTGGTTGTTAAGAGCTTTAATATTTTGAAAAGATAATTTAAACAGCTAGAAGATAAGCCCAAACACTTTGTGATTTCAGCTTACCGTCTGGGAAATATAAAGCATTGAAATGCAAAAATGATGATTTTTGTGCGGTATTATTTACGAAATTTTGACTTTAAAAACTCAGGAAAAGTCGAAAAAAAATTATATCCTGTGTTCTCTATTTTTTAGTGTAGAGGTGCATTAATTTGGCGTCGTTTAAGGTATCGCTCATTAAAATCTATGGAGAGACTTTGGAGTTAAAATTCGTTAACCAAACCTAAAAAATGGAAAAAATGGACAAACAATACATTTTTGAAGGCTGCGGGCCCAACTGCCAATTGGGAACAAAGCAAACGAAAAAGGGTTGTACATTTGGTACCTGATCGCGATCGCAATTCCCGATGGGCAGTTGGGCCCGCTACATTGAAAAAGGTATTTTTTGTTCATTTTTTCCTTTTTTTATATTCGTAAATAATACCGCACAAAAATCATCATTTATGCATTTTAATGCTTTATATTTCCCAGACGGTAAGCTGAAATCACAAAGTGTTTGGGCTTATCTTCTAGCTGTTTAAATTATCTTTTCAAAATATTAAAGCTCTTGACAACCAGATGAAAGATACTAGAGTTATGTGAAAAAAACAAGCGCTACCTCTGAAAAATACTTTAAAAAAATACCAGTTTTCAAAAATTCTTCAAAAAAAGTTCTGCCATAGAAAAAAAAAAAAATATCATCAAACCATTTCTAAGCCCCAAATCTTTAATAAAAAGTTAGTTTTGTTCCTTGAGGAAAAATCGTGTTGACTAGTGTAATTCAACTTCATGGGTTTGCTGACGCTTCGGAAAAAGCATATGCTGCAGTAGTGTATGCTAAAATAGGAAATGCTTGAACTACAGTAGCTAGTAAAAGTAGAGTCAATCCAATTAAAAATAGAAAAAGCATCCCTAAACTTGAGCTGTGTGCAGCTCATTTAAAAAGTAGTTGGTTTTTTAAGGTTGAGTATAATGCAAGGGCTAGGATACAATGCGGCACCACAAGCTTAGATTTAGTAGAATTGCCGGAACAGGGGATCTTAACAATTAGGTCGGATTGTACTGCTCGAGTTAATGATAAGATTCTAATTCCTCATCGCAGTATAGAAACAGAAGATCAGGGAACATTGTCCTTGTCATACATAGGAGACATCAGCGAAATACCCAAGATTGTTTGGAACCAATTAGACTCACCAATTATTAATCATACAGACGAAATAAACCGCATACAAAATGAATTAAATTATTTGAAAACGCACAAGCTAGAATTAAAAGAACTAAAATTTCACCATCTTTCCGGGCACACATCTTTAATTTTAGTAATAATAATAACTGTAATTTTATTTGTACATTTTGTAAGAAAAATAAATGTAAGGCGGCAATTGCAAGGTATTGTCATACCGGAAAGCATGGTTAGTTAAAACAAACAATAAAAAAGGCATATTTTAAGATATGTATGTATGTATGTATGTATGAATACAAAAATAGAAATTTAAAAAAATTTAAAATTGTAAAATAATACATCTTGGCACCTTTTCTGGCCTTTTGCAGAATGTTTAGAATGCTCTAAAATATGAATGGTAATAATAACCAATTTAACGACCGCACTTGTACACCAATGTAAATTGATATTTAGACACAAACTCATAAATTGTCTAGTTCTTAAGTGCACAGCCGAGAAATCTCTTAAAAAGGTCCCACGCTGACAGATGTCTGCGATGCGTTGGTCGCCGATGTCACACCAATTGTACACACATGTGTTATCTTATTTTGTTACCAGAGCTCCAGTGTGCTCACACACAAACACATACCACTGCGTTAGCACTAGACCTAAGCCTAGTTTTGCTTCACAGTAGAGCTACCTAATCTCATACAATTTTAATAAAGAACCAGTTTTAATATTGAACTCAACAAATGTGGATGTCTTTTCATCTTGGTTTGGTTAAGGCATTTACATAAGGTAATGATAAATGTTAAATATAATTTTTTCAAGGGATAATTCGGGGGATATTAAATGGTACAAGTAATTATAATTATTGCATAAAACCCGGAAAGGTTCATGCTGGGAGTAATTAGATCTACATATGGATAATCGGATGGGGCGGAAAGTACGGGTTGGTCTGGAGGGAACCGAAAAATCGATTCGTCCCAAAAGCGTTTGGGAGTTCACAATCCCGAGAATGAGCTTATGCATGAATACCACGCCATTGCAAATTCTGCGATGGTGTAAGGAGGGTTGGTTCAGTAGTTTTAGCCTAGATAGGCATGGTGGAAGGAGTCTGTTAGAGTCCCAGTTTAGATGTTTAAGGGCGAATATTAAAAATTGTTTTTGAACGAATTCAATAATAATTTGTTGCTCCTTGTATTGTGGACTCCACACACAAGAACAATACTCCAATATCGGGCGAAAAAACGAGACGTACAGTGCTTTAGTTATATACGGATCGTCGAACTCTTTTGACCAACGCTTAATAAACGCTAGAACTCCCTTAGCTTTGTTAACAGTTGAAGCAATATGGCTATTAAAACATAGATTGCGATCGAAAAGGACTCCTAAGTCATTTGATGTGGAGATTCGATCCAGAACATGGTGTGGTGTACGGCGGTGAAAAGTCATAAGTTTGCACTTAGAATGGTTCAAGAAAAGTAGGTTATTTGAACACCAAATGCTTAATTCATCAAGGTCAAGTTGTAGGCGAGTATGCAAGTACCAGTCGGAAAAGGAAAAACAAATTTTAACGTCATCAGCATACATTAAAGTAACTAAGTGAAAAATAACTTGGGGCAGGTCTTTTACAAACAAATTGAAAAGAAGCGGACCTAAATTACTTCCTTGAGGAACTCCAGGAACTTCACAACATTCGACAAGACATTGTTAAACAAAACACGCTGTGTGCGATTCGACAGGTACTATGATATCCAATTTACAAGATTTGTGGGAAAACCTAATAAAGAGAGTTTATGGATCAGCAAAGTATGATTAACAGAATCAAAAGCTTTACTGAAATCTGTAAAAATGACGTCAGTCTGCAAGCCACTTTGAAATCCTCGGTTGATTAGAGACGAGAATTCTAAAAGGTTAGTAGATGTTGATCGATGTCTAAAAAAACCATGTTGCGTCTGGGATATAATATAATAATATAATTGCAATTGACGAGTAACAAGGTGCTCGAGCAACTTCGGAATGGCAGATAGTTTAGCAATACCACGATAATTTTCGATATTAGATCTGGACCCTTTCTTGTGAAGAGGAATAAGGTAGGATTCATTCCAGATCATGGGGAGGCGAGAATGCTCCAGGGATAAATTAAATAAAAAGGTCAAAGGATGAGATAGGGCTTGAGCGCAGTATTTTAAAATACAGCACGGAACTTTATCTGGACCCGCAGAGAAACAGATTTCAATTGATGACAACCCTTCGAAGACTGTACTTTCATCAAGGAAGGGAAGAAACACGTTATTAACATGAGGTAGATGGTATGGATAAGGGGTGGAGGAGTCATAAGTATCCGAGGAGTACGTCGATTGAAAGGTGGAAAATAAATTTGCAATTCCTTGATCTGAAGTTTCTGTTTTAGACTGTAACTGAAGGGAAGAAGGGAACGCGTTAGACTTGCGTTTTGAGTTGACGAACGAAAAGAATTTTTTGGGATTACTACGGAAATTTTTTACACATTGGGAAAACGTTATAACATTTCTTATTGACCGTAAGAAATTGAGAGCGAACCGAAGAATATTGAGCAACGACAGTCAAAGAATCAGTTACCTGGTACTTTTTGTAGAGCCGAGATTTTTTATTTTTTAGGTAAGACAGATATTTGGAAAACCACGGAGGCTTAGAGAAAACAAATACGGTGACTTCAGGGACGTAGGTATCGAGGCAGAGTATAATGTTTGGGAAAACAGATTGACAGTAGGCTTTAGTTATAATAAAGTTAAAGTTAAAGTTAAAGTTTAGTTATAATAAAGTTATCCGGCGGCGATTGAAGATAAGAGCTTAGATGTAGTTTGACATCATCCGGTGTGGCTTCGGGAATAAGACGAGAGACAAAGATTGCTTTGCGGGGGACCACCGCGCTGAGTGGAACACCGGAAAAGCGAGCTGGTGGAGCTACTCCTAAAAGTCTCAGGCCGGAAGCTGAGGAGCTAGAAGAGACCAGCAGTAGGTTGTTATTCGGTGTTTTCCTCCTTGGTGAATCGCCCAAGAGTTTGAGGCCCAGAAATTGCGATTCCAACGTAAGGAACTTCTCGTTGAGAGCATTGAATTGCTTCCGAACATCTTGGAAACCATTCCACGTTTGTCTCATAAAGGTGCGCATTTCCACCTCAATCTCCCTGCAGGCCAAACATGACCAAGTAAGACCCATGCGTTTCGATATTAAATAATCCAGCACATTTTATATAAGCGTAATTATCACAAAGCCAGCAGCTGAGGTAGGAATCACCGTTAATGGTGCCACCAAATTCTCATTTCTTTGCACTGCAGATAAGAGCCATTTTCAACAGCTGTTGGGTCACTGTGCACAGCGAGAAAAAGACGCACTGTGAGGACGAGCTAAATGAGAGACCAGGCAGCAGCAGCAGCAGCAGAAAGAGCACGATGATCAGCAGTTATGTATGTACGTATGTACGTATGTATGTACATATATACAGGGCAGACGGCGCAGCAAAGTGACGGAAGCTAACGGCGAACTGCAATAAAGCAAAGCAGAGGCGCCGAGATATTAGTCCATAAACGAAGAATGCAGGCGTCGTATGGTGAGAGTGAGAGCCAGAGTGCAGCTTGCGTGAAATCCAGAGAGTGAGTAGGCAGTGCAACGAATTATGCGCGAGAACGGTGAGTGCCAAAGAGCAATGAGTCGATGAGTCAAAGCAAAGCAAAGCAAAGCAACCGATCGAATAGCAATAACAATTGTCTAAACAAAAATAATGCAATGCAACGCTCCACTGTTAGATGTATGTATGTATGTATGTTTGTTCGGCAGCCACAGAAAAATTATAAGTTAATAAATCAATTTAAGACACTGAATATACACAAGCTTTATAAAATATGAATATGTGTGTAACTCCGATACTTATTAATTAATTACAAATTGAATTAATTACAGTTTATAAGTTTCTTTTATTTATTTAAATTTTTTTTTGATTAGGCGAAAAATGCGAGAGCGATGCAGAAACACGACCGGCTATCTTGAGGCCAATTGAACTCTTGTTGTATGCATGTGAAATATATTTTAATATATTGTGGTCATTTTCAATTTATAATAAGTATACATAAGTATATATATATATCTTATATATCATTCGTTTTTTATGGAAAAAAGTTCTGTATAACCTTATATATGTTTTTCCATAGATACATGTAACAGGGAGTGAGCAAGTCGGCCCACTGAAGGAGCATTGGTTAACAGCAGTGACAGCAGAGCAGCAGCGATAACAGTAGATGTAACTAAAGAGGAGACCTAAGCGCAGAGAAAGAGAGCCAGAGCCGAACCGAACCGAAGCGAAAGAGCGCCGAAACACTTACACCCACATCACCAAGCTCGGACCGCTGCAGCGCGCTGCTCACGCCGTAGCGAAAAGGCACGCAAAAATGAGTAGAGGAGAGATGCACTGACTCCAAGACTCTGGCGCGACCGGCGGACTGCTGCAGCGCGCTGCTCACGCAGTAGCGCAAGCGCATGCAAGACGAGCAGTGGAGTTATTTACCGCCTCCCGGGCGAAAGATCGGGGAGAGCCAAGAAAAGTCGAAGCGCCAGGAGAGGCTAGCGGCAGAGGAAAAAACATATTTTTGGAGCCAAGGAAGGCACGTTCCAAACAAAGGATGAGGACAGAAGTTTTGATTCTGGAACAAGCCGGTTGCAAGCGGAAAACAATTAAAAAGTGAAAAAATCAAACCTTTTTTCCTCAAGCAATCAAACCGACTTTTTCTGATATATATGGGACTTTAAAACTTTTAAAAGAATTATGGTTTTTTTTTTCTATGAAAGAACTTTGTTTTGTAGAGGTAGCGCTTTTTTTCTTATAACTCTTGTATCTTTCGTCTGGTTATAAAGAACTTTGCTCTTTAAAAAGATAATTGAATCAGCTAGAAGTCAAGCTAAAACTTTTTGTGATTTTAGCTTACCGCCTGGGAAATATGAAGCTTTGAAATGCCAAAATGATGATTTTGACTTTAAAAACTTGTGTGTATAAGTGCATTAATTGGGCGTCGTTTAAGTTATTGTTCATTAAAATCTATGGAGAAACTTTGGAGCTAAAATTCGTTAACCAAACCAAAAAAATTAACAAAAAATACCTTTTGGAAGGTTGCGGGCCCAACTGCCAATTGGGAAAAAGCAAGCGAAAAAGGGTTGTGCATTAAGTCTGATCGCGTTCCTTTGGTATAAAATGTTATTGAAAATGACTTTTTCGGTATACCCAATCTGAGGTAGGATACCTGTTCAGGTTAAATGTTTCCTTTATAATCTAACAAGTGCAGGTCCACACAAATTAGATCTTGCCGCATCTACTTAATCATATTTCAATAAAGCCAAAGTAGAAATACCTGAGATTTGGGGTCGGAGATGATCCATTCGCCATCCGTGTGCTGCACTCTAAGGCCATTGAGCTCTCGCAAATCTGCATAGAGCGGACAAACACATAGAGCGTATTGCATAGACATACATACGTGTCGCTTCGGCTTCTCTCATTCAGAAATGCATGGAGCTATCCATGGAATCCAGCGCGAAGCGTGACGCCAAACCTTGGCTCGCTGTAGACGAAGCTTGCGTTCGGGAGGAAGCCGTGCGTCACCCGACCTGTGGGAGTCACCATCATCCCATCTGCGTTGCCACTCGCTCAGCAGGCATTTATCTATTCGTGCCATCTTCTGCTTCCAGTTAAGATTTGGCAAATCTTCGCCGTATTGCCAATCGCTCTCCTCCAGCGGTTAGTCGAAGGATCCCTTGAAATCCACGAAGACTCCGAGGACTTATTTCGACCGGCTAGCCGAAACAGTGCTCACGACGTGTTTCCAAGCATCTTCCACACAGCGTCCTTGGCGAAACCCAAATCTGCAGTCATCCGGTATGGTGTCCTTCAGACGATTCACCATGATTCCCTCAAGCACTTTGCCCAGCAATGGCAACAGACAGATATCCCGATATCAAGCAGGATCTATCCTGTCCTTATCGGGTCCTTTCTAGAGTGGAACCACTCTAGGGTGCTTCCATTCCTTGGGGAAGTATTCGCTCTCCAGGCAGCGGGAATACAATGTTGTCATGTGCCGAGGGATGGCACGCCAAAATGCCCTGCAAATGGCACCTGTGATGCCGTCCATGCGGGAGATGTCGAGCTCGTGCCGACGAGCATCCTGTAGCCGCCGCCTCAGTCTCCTGACCACTCGGCGCTTAGAATGTAGCTCGGCAGTCCACCAACCTACTTTCCTCGCGGCCTTGGGCGTGCTGCGTCCCAGCACTCTGTACAGAGCGATGTCCCCCCGCAATACGGATGTCTCCCTTGCCACCTCTTCCTCGAACAATAGCCAACGCGCAGTGGAAAGCTTTCAGAACGGCACAGGAGCAATGCTCTCAACTGTGTCGGTCCGACCACGCGTCAACTCACCATGGTTCACGTTGTAGTCGCTCGTATCCCATTCCCTCACTTCCCAAGCGAATGTTGCCCACATAGTCGCAGCTTGATTGGCGATTTTTACATCGATGTCGCTGAGGCCTCTGCGGCTATCGAATGTAAACACCCGGCTGGCCTCGTTGAGCACGCCGGCTCGGTTCTCAGACAACAACTCACCCCGTGCATAGTTAGCTTGCCCCCGAGTATGCTCGGAGAGTTTGCTAAACCACGCTGGGGATACTGCGTTCGCGTCAAGTCCAAATATGACGGGAGTGCGGCTGGCCAGCAGCAGCACCGCATCTAGGTACCTGAGGTACGGCGCCAAGTCGGTTTTGAACTGGCAGTATACGGAGCATAGAATGATTGAGCCAAATCTTCCTTGCACTCTGACGCATACTCCATGTTCGGTGGTAAGGGGGTCTATTGGCGTGCAGATGGCTTCCGGTTCATCGACGATGATGGCAACTTTCGGGTTTCCGTCACGAAAGGGGCGGTACTGGAATACTCGCATTCCCGAAGGAAGGCCAGTAATCCGCCCTGCTCTATCGACGTACGGCTCCTGGACCAGTGCGAACAGATGGCCAGAGTTGCGCATGATGGATCCAAGATCCAACACAGCTGCTCGGCCACGGCCACAATTAGCTTGGATGAAGCTAAACATTTTCGCCAATATCGCTGCGTAGATCGGTCATGCCGCTAACAGCATGGAATGTGCTGCCGGGTAACCCTCGAAGCGGCAATTTCGGCAGTCCACCGGGTTGGGGCACTTCGAAACGTTGTGGCCGCCCTGTCCGCATCGGTGGCACACGTTCTCCTTTAGGCGCCACTGGGACACCTTGTGGTCGAAACCCACACACCTGTGGCAGGCGTAGGTCCTGACCAGGGAACGACAGCGGCATCGGAACCACTTGATGTATACGCAGCTTCACGTTGACCGTGGCGTCGTCGGTGACCGACCAGGGTTTGCTGCCCAGGTGAACCGTCTTTTTCAATTTCGCAGCGGACATGGAATCCTCCAGGTTCTTGGTGAAGAGCTTTTCCATGAACTCTTCAGGCGTGATAGACGTGTCGACGTCATACACCACGACCTGAGGCCTGCTCTCGGGGCTCTTCCTCACTTCCAGTCCTGCTTCGTGGAACTTCGCGCTGCCTACTACCTTTTTGAGCTCACTGACCGAAGGCGTGCGAATGAACGCTCCTCCGCTATTCAGCTCACGAACCTCGTGCACTCGGACTCCGTGTTTGGGCACAACATCCTTCCTCACTCACTCACAAGCACATCTACTGCAATATTTTCAGACGACATGGTCTTCACTCTGCAATCCTCATAAGCCGTGTCCTCTAGCTGTACATTTAGAATCATGTATTACTTTGGTACTCCTTATAGTACAATATTGTTAGTGCATAATTTTCTTAGCGTCAACCATGATTTATTCAAGAGTTGATTGAGTTCTTGCTTTCTCTGGAATTCTGCACGGTTGGGCCTCTATGCATCACATCGTGGAGGGATTTTCCAGATGATGTGACAGCAGAAGCATCAAACACTGCTCTTAATTTGGTAGTCGTGCTGTTAGGTTTTAATACACAATGGTGTGGAATGAAATATCGAGACCTTGCAACTTCCTTTGTGTGCATTTCCTTCATATGACCAAGTGCCTCATATTCTTTCATGAATTGCACATAGCTTGCCTTGGTCTCCAGATCTCGCGAAAGGCGTTTTTTCCAGGCAAAACAGTCGACGTGTCGCTAGATCACGACTCTCCCCCAGGGCTAAATCATCTTCCAGAAACTGGAGTCGGACGATGAGTTTTTTCTCCTCTGCAACTTGTATGTTTTGCAGAAAGTGTTGCTCACATTGTTTCTCCAGCGGTACTAAGCATGGTGTGTTCTTTGGGAATGAGTCCAATTCACAAAACTTGGAGATATGCTGATTCACTTTATCTTCTTCAGTCAATACTGCGCATTTGCGTGTATTTTTTAAGTTTGCCATCCACAATCCATCCCAATTTTGTCTTTTGAAGTCTAGGCAATCCTTTTCCAATTGAAACTTGCTTGTCTTGCATAATTTCGAAGTAGTGCTCTGCTCCCAACAGAATATGTATTCTTCCAACTTTGTCAAAAGTAGGATCCGCCAATGTTATAGTAGTGTAATAATGCGGGTTCTGGATCAAGAGGTGTTGACAGGTGGGGGTGGGGGTGATTGATGGGTCATTAATTACAATTAATGGGGGTGGGGGGATGATTAATGGGCCATTAATCACAATTAAGGGGGGTGGGAGGGTAATTAAGGGGTAATAAATTATAAAAAGGGGGATGAGAGTTGACCTAATTAGGTAAAAAGGGGGGTGAGAGTTGACCTAGTTACGTTAATGAGGGTGAAATTGAGGGGTGTGCGCTCATGCGTGAGGGTTGGTTGGTTGCAGCTGCGTACATGTATGCTCATGCGTGACGGTGGTTGGTTGCACATGCGTATGGGGTTGAAGGGTGTGGTCTCATGCGTGACGGTGGTTGAATTTGATTGGTCGGGTAGGTTGCACATGCGTACAGTTGCTGGCGAAGGGAGTGTTATAGGGTGAGTTCTCGTTAGTCGTAATGAAGTTGTATACACCCTCCCTACTCTCTGACACCTGTTTAAGTCGGGGGGTGGGGAGTGCGTGCGTTTGCGTACAGCTCAATCCGAGGTTAATTTTTAATTGTCTGTATTGTTAACTTCTACTAATTTAAGGGTCGCTGTCACAACAACAACAACTAGTCAGATCATGGCAGTTGACCTAGTTTCCTTAATGAGGGTGCTATTTAGGGGTGTGCTCTCATGCGTGAGGGGTGGTGGTGGTGGTGATATACTAATTAAAGGGTCGCTGCCACAACAACAACAACTAATCAGATCATGTCTGTTCTGTTCTGTTCTGTTCTGTTCTGTTCTGTTAATGACCTGTGACCTGTTGACCTAGTGACCGATATTTGCCCCCCTCATTTACCCTGCAGAGCAGGTGCTCAGGTGTCCAGTTGACATATGTATGTATGGTACCGGACCACCACCACCCGCATATGACGGTACCCTAATATATTATATTTGAGGCTAAGGGTCTGTTTGTGTGCGTGTGTGCTAACAATGATCTACTAATTTTAGGGTCTACTAATTTTAGGGTCGCTACTAGCAAATCGTAGCATGTACTATTGTCAAGGTTCTATGACCAGGTGGGAAAATGAATACGAGAGGTCACAGGCCACCCTACCAAATATAGGATACAACTTGTATTTGTTAGGGGAGGGATTTTACCTGTTTCATTTCAAAAACGAACAACGTTAGAACTACAAATTAAAAAATATGAAAAATATTTTTCAGTTTCAAACAAGTTGTTCAAACATACAAACGTATTCGTATTCGTATTCTATTCCCACATAACCCCCGTTTATCGTATCTGTGAAAAATAAATTTAAAAAAACAAAACAAAAGAAAAAACTCCGCGTGCGCGATCCACATATCGTACAAGTCGAGGACAAAGAATCAATTAGTGAGTGAGTGAGTGAAATTGAGTTGAGTGCCAGTGAACCAACAACAACAACAACAACAACAACAACTACTACAAAAGCATCAAAAGCATCAAAAGCATCAAAAGCATCAACAACATCCATCCTCAACAAGATCATCTTCACGAAAAGCATCAAAAGCATCACTACAACATCAACAACATCATCTTCACGAAAAGCATCCAAAAAACAAAACCATCAATATGAATCGCACCCCGATCTATTGCCCCGTCTGTGACGTGACCCTGTCAATCAATGTGAGATGGCATCAACATCTCAGATCAGAACAACACAAAATTAAGGTTATTGAGCCGGTTGATGATCGAATCAAGCGAGTATCGGCCGGATTCGGTGGACGAATCATACATTATGTGTATGAAAATCGGGATGAGGGAATAAAAATGCCAGTAGACTTCCTACGTGAAGCTGGTGAATCATTCCTACCTCATTTAAATTCCGTTCTGCAGAGTCACACCGCTGCAAAGGTGAACTTTGAGCTCTATGCTCTTTATAAACTGATGAAAATGGATCAAGAGAAGAGCGAAATTAAATCATTTCAGTCAAAAATGACTGTTATGAGTGTATGTGGCGACTCTGATGATATATACACAAAACATTCAGAGGCAATCGCAACCAAAATGGATGAGTTCCAGGAAAAGGATAGTGGATGGACATTAGTCCACATTATACGGTTGGAGATGAATGTCAACCAATATGATCCGATAAAAGGATCATCATTTATTGACTTGCCAGACAGTCTAAAGCGGAAAAAGGCAATAATAAATGTAGTCAACAGAGACGATGACCTCTGTTTTAAGTGGACATTGATTGCGGCCCTGACCAATCTGGATAATCACGCAACCCGTTGTGCCTCATACAACGTGAGGATATATGATGATGCAATAACAGTGAAAAATATAACTCTGCAGTTTGCTGGACTGGATTTCCCGCTGAACCCAAGACACATCCAAAGGTTTATGGATATAAACCCGGATATTAGTATAACGTTGTTTGGATTCGACAACGAAAAATCACAAGTGTTTGGGCCCTTGTTTTATCCGAAGGAGGTACGCGAGCATCATATTAATATGCTACTCATAGAAAGTGACCACAGTGCTCACTATACCTGGATTAAGCGGTTATCAGCGTAAGTGAACTTTACATTTTATTACCACTGTTGTTCTTGTTTTTGTAGTTCTTGTAGTTCTTGTAGTTCATGTAGCTGTTGCTATTTTTCATTAGTATATATAGCTATTTTTCATCACCCTCCACCCCGTTTATATCTCTAGGTTAATTTCATCGCAGACTGGAAGGCGCAAGGTGAAGCAATGGTTCTGCAACATTTGCTTGAATTATTCGCAGAGTGAGGAGGCATCCCTACGACACAAGGAGATATGTAGTGGGAAGGTGTCCACACTTCCTCATCCGAAGCAAGCAATGCTTAAATTTAAAAATCAGCATCGAGCTCTTAAGGTACCGTTTGTGGTATACGGAGACTTTGAATGTCTTCTGGAGCCGACAAATGTAGCAGTAAGTGCAAACACAATAAATGTTAATACCCATATACCTATATCCTTTTCATATTATTTAAAATGTGCACACGATTCTAGTTTAGATGAGTTGGTTCTCAAAACCGAATATAATGCCGGTGCTAGTTTTATACAGTCTTTAATTAAAAAACTTACCAACATATATATTAATTATTTAAGCAAGGTAGTAGATATAATAATTAGTGATGAAGAAGAGATAGAGTTTGAGGAGGCAATTAGTTGCCATATATGTGGGGGTATTTTAAATACAGATAGGGTAAGAGACCATTGCCATATGACAGGCATATTTAGAGGTGCTGCACACAATGCATGCAATTTAAAATACAAAATAGGGAATTTCATTCCAGTTTTTTTCCACAATTTCTCCAGGTATGATTGTCATCTTTTTATCAAGGATCTGGCACTCATACCTGGAGAAATTAAAGTAATACCCGTCAATAAGGAACAATACATTTCTGTATCCAAGATTATTAGAATAGATGAAGAGAGGACTCTAGAGATTCGTTTTCTAGATTCGATTCGCTTTTTACCGGCTTCCTTGGACACTCTTGCGGGTACACTAGAGGAAGCACAGCTAAAAACAGTGAGACATCATTTCAGTTCAGACAGTCAGTTCGAACTCATGCGTAGAAAGGGTGTATTTCCGTACGAGTATCTGGACTCAGTCAACAAGCTAGAGGAGACTTCTCTACCATCAAGAGATGCATTCTACAGTTCGTTGACTGAGACAGAATGCTCTGAAGAAAATTATGCCCATGCACATAGAGTTTGGAGTGAATTTTCTTGCAAAACTCTACAAGATTATTTAGAACTGTACCTGAAAACAGATGTTTTCTTATTAGCTGATGTCTTCGAAAGCTTCAGAGCGGTCGTCTCAAAAGTGCATCCTCTTGACCCTGCTCATTATTATACACTTCCTGGGTTTGCGTGGGATGCCATGTTGAGAACCACAGATGTGGAACTAGAACTTCTAACCGATATAGATATGTATCGGTTTATGCAGTCAGGTATTCGTGGGGGTTTAACCCAATGTTCTCTCCGCCATTCACAGACAAACAATAAATACCTGCAGACTTATGATCCAAGTAAAGAATCATCGTATTTAACATATTTGGATGCCAACAATCTTTATGGTTGGGCAATGTCTCAAAATCTCCCTTATGGAGGTTTTGAATGGTTATCTGAAAGTGAGATATCAAATATTGACTTTTTAAACACTTCAGAAAATTCAGAGTATGGATATATTCTTGAGGTAGACTTGAGCTATCCATACAAAATTCATAATGATCATAACGATCTACCGTTTTGCCCAGCTAATAAATTACCCACCGAATCAGCAAAGGTTAAAAAACTAATCGAATCTAGAAAACGAATCTCTAGAGTCCTCTCTTCATCTATTCTAATAATCTTGGATACAGAAATGTATTGTTCCTTATTGACGGGTATTACTTTAATTTCTCCAGGTATGAGTGCCAGATCCTTGATAAAAAGATGACAATCATACCTGGAGAAATTGTGGAAAAAACTGGAATGAAATTCCCTATTTTGTATTTTAAATTGCATGCATTGTGTGCAGCACCTCTAAATATGCCTGTCATATGGCAATGGTCTCTTACCCTATCTGTATTTAAAATACCCCCCACATATATGGCAACTAATTGCCTCCTCAAACTCTATCTCTTCTTCATCACTAATTATTATATCTACTACCTTGCTTAAATAATTAATATATATGTTGGTAAGTTTTTTAATTAAAGACTGTATAAAACTAGCACCGGCATTATATTCGGTTTTGAGAACCAACTCATCTAAACTAGAATCGTGTGCACATTTTAAATAATATGAAAAGGATATAGGTATATGGGTATTAACATTTATTGTGTTTGCACTTACTGCTACATTTGTCGGCTCCAGAAGACATTCAAAGTCTCCGTATACCACAAACGGTACCTTAAGAGCTCGATGCTGATTTTTAAATTTAAGCATTGCTTGCTTCGGATGAGGAAGTGTGGACACCTTCCCACTACATATCTCCTTGTGTCGTAGGGATGCCTCCTCACTCTGCGAATAATTCAAGCAAATGTTGCAGAACCATTGCTTCACCTTGCGCCTTCCAGTCTGCGATGAAATTAACCTAGAGATATAAACGGGGTGGAGGGTGATGAAAAATAGCTATATATACTAATGAAAAATAGCAACAGCTACATGAACTACAAGAACTACAAGAACTACAAAAACAAGAACAACAGTGGTAATAAATGTAAAGTTCACTTACGCTGATAACCGCTTAATCCAGGTATAGTGAGCACTGTGGTCACTTTCTATGAGTAGCATATTAATATGATGCTCGCGTACCTCCTTCGGATAAAACAAGGGCCCAAACACTTGTGATTTTTCGTTGTCGAATCCAAACAACGTTATACTAATATCCGGGTTTATATCCATAAACCTTTGGATGTGTCTTGGGTTCAGCGGGAAATCCAGTCCAGCAAACTGCAGAGTTATATTTTTCACTGTTATTGCATCATCATATATCCTCACGTTGTATGAGGCACAACGGGTTGCGTGATTATCCAGATTGGTCAGGGCCGCAATCAATGTCCACTTAAAACAGAGGTCATCGTCTCTGTTGACTACATTTATTATTGCCTTTTTCCGCTTTAGACTGTCTGGCAAGTCAATAAATGATGATCCTTTATCGGATCATATTGGTTGACATTCATCTCCAACCGTATAATGTGGACTAATGTCCATCCACTATCCTTTTCCTGGAACTCATCCATTTTGGTTGCGATTGCCTCTGAATGTTTTGTGTATATATCATCAGAGTCGCCACATACACTCATAACAGTCATTTTTGACTGAAATGATTTAATTTCGCTCTTCTCTTGATCCATTTTCATCAGTTTATAAAGAGCATAGAGCTCAAAGTTCACCTTTGCAGCGGTGTGACTCTGCAGAACGAAATTTAAATGAGGTAGGAATGATTCACCAGCTTCACGTAGGAAGTCTACTGGCATTTTTATTCCCTCATCCCGATTTTCATACACATAATGTATGATTCGTCCACCGAATCCGGCCGATACTCGCTTGATTCGATCATCAACCGGCTCAATAACCTTAATTTTGTGTTGTTCTGATCTGAGATGTTGATGCCATCTCACATTGATTGACAGGGTCACGTCACAGACGGGGCAATAGATCGGGGTCGATTCATATTGATGGTTTTGTTTTTTGATGCTTTTCGTGAAGATGATGTTGTTGATGTTGTAGTGATGCTTTTGATGCTTTTCTGAAGATGATCTTGTTGAGGATGGATGTTGTTGATGCTTTTGATGCTTTTGATGCTTTGCTTTGTAGTAGTTGTTGTTGTTGTTGTTGTTGTTGTTGGTTCACTGGCACTCAACTCAATTTCACTCACTCACTCACTAATTGATTCTTTGTCCTCGACTTGTACGATATGTGGATCGCGCACGCGGAGTTTTTTCTTTTGTTTTGTTTTTTAAATTTATTTTTCACAGATACGATAAACGGGGGTTATGTGGGAATAGAATACGAATACGAATACGTTTGTATGTTTGAACAACTTGTTTGAAACTGAAAAATATTTTTCATATTTTTTAATTTGTAGTTCTAACGTTGTTCGTTTTTGAAATGAAACAGGTAAAATCCCTCCCCTAACAAATACAAGTTGTATCCTATATTTGGTAGGGTGGCCTGTGACCTCTCGTATTCATTTTCCCACCTGGTCATAGAACCTTGACAATAGTACATGCTACGATTTGCTAGTAGCGACCCTAAAATTAGTAGACCCTAAAATTAGTAGATCATTGTTAGCACACACGCA
The DNA here is from genome assembly GCA_018150905.1 of Drosophila ambigua. Lineage (NCBI taxonomy): Eukaryota > Metazoa > Arthropoda > Insecta > Diptera > Drosophilidae > Drosophila > Drosophila ambigua. Next base: position 1,601,575 of record JAECWS010000080.1, read on the forward strand.
CACAAACAGACCCTTAGCCTCAAATATAATATTTTTAGGTCATATGCGGGTGGTGGTGGTCCGGTACCATACATACATATGTCAACTGGACACCTGAGCACCTGCTCTGCAGGGTAAATGAGGGGGGCAAATATCGGTCACTAGGTCAACAGGTCACAGGTCATTAACAGAACAGAACAGAACAGAACAGAACAGACATGATCTGATTAGTTGTTGTTGTTGTGGCAGCGACCCTTTAATTAGTATATCACCACCACCACCACCCCTCACGCATGAGAGCACACCCCTAAATAGCACCCTCATTAAGGAAACTAGGTCAACTGCCATGATCTGACTAGTTGTTGTTGTTGTGACAGCGACCCTTAAATTAGTAGAAGTTAACAATACAGACAATTAAAAATTAACCTCGGATTGAGCTGTACGCAAACGCACGCACTCCCCACCCCCCGACTTAAACAGGTGTCAGAGAGTAGGAGGGTGTATACAACTTCATTACGACTAACGAGAACTCACCCTATAACACTCCCTTCGCCAGCAACTGTACGCATGTGCAACCTACCCGACCAATCAAATTCAACCACCGTCACGCATGAGACCACACCCTTCAACCCCATACGCATGTGCAACCAACCACCGTCACGCATGAGCATACATGTACGCAGCTGCAACCAACCAACCCTCACGCATGAGCGCACACCCCTCAATTTCACCCTCATTAACGTAACTAGGTCAACTCTCACCCCCTTTTACCTAATTAGGTCAACTCTCATCCCCCTTTTTATAATTTATTACCCCTTAATTACCCTCCCACCCCTTAATTGTGATTAATGGCCCATTAATCATCCCCCCCCCCCCATTAATTGTAATTAATGACCCATCAATCACCCCCACCCCCACCTGTCAACACCTCTTGATCCAGAACCCGCATTATTACATTACGAATATCGCTATAAAAATCATCAGTTTTTATAGTATATATAAATGAATCTGTATCCATATAATTTAATGTAGCGTTTTCCCCGAATTTAGGTTTAATGTAACCATAGTGGAAATCATACATTTTCAACTTGGACAATTCTAGCACAACAAACCCTAAATATAGGGGGTTTGTTGTACACCACATTCAACTGTTTCAGTTGAATTGCATAAAAGTTTTCACTGAATTTTTGCAATTCTGAAAATTACTCTTAGCAATCAACGATCTCGCACATAATCGCTTAGCACCAGCTGAATCAGTTGGTGATGCAGATTCCCACTCATTAGTTAATTTAACTACTATCCTTTTATCTACATTCTCCATTGTTTTCCCATACACTGCATTATTCATAAGTTTCCATAGGTCTTTTGCAAAGGAATTTGTTGCATTTGTTCTATGCAGCGTGTTGAGGTCTATATACTTTTTGAGCCACGGTTTTTGGAGGAAACGCATACCTCTATGAATTTTGGTCAATTTTAGACCATTGGCAACGCATTGTTTGAGATTATTGTAGTGGATAATATAATTCTCTTTATCCTCTAAATCAGCTATTAGTTTTTTAACCTTTGCTGATTCGGTGGGTAATTTATTAGCTGGGCAAAACGGTAGATCGTTATGATCATTATGAATTTTGTATGGATAGCTCAAGTCTACCTCAAGAATATATCCATACTCTGAATTTTCTGAAGTGTTTAAAAAGTCAATATTTGATATCTCACTTTCAGATAACCATTCAAAACCTCCATAAGGGAGATTTTGAGACATTGCCCAACCATAAAGATTGTTGGCATCCAAATATGTTAAATACGATGATTCTTTACTTGGATCATAAGTCTGCAGGTATTTATTGTTTGTCTGTGAATGGCGGAGAGAACATTGGGTTAAACCCCCACGAATACCTGACTGCATAAACCGATACATATCTATATCGGTTAGAAGTTCTAGTTCCACATCTGTGGTTCTCAACATGGCATCCCACGCAAACCCAGGAAGTGTATAATAATGAGCAGGGTCAAGAGGATGCACTTTTGAGACGACCGCTCTGAAGCTTTCGAAGACATCAGCTAATAAGAAAACATCTGTTTTCAGGTACAGTTCTAAATAATCTTGTAGAGTTTTGCAAGAAAATTCACTCCAAACTCTATGTGCATGGGCATAATTTTCTTCAGAGCATTCTGTCTCAGTCAACGAACTGTAGAATGCATCTCTTGATGGTAGAGAAGTCTCCTCTAGCTTGTTGACTGAGTCCAGATACTCGTACGGAAATACACCCTTTCTACGCATGAGTTCGAACTGACTGTCTGAACTGAAATGATGTCTCACTGTTTTTAGCTGTGCTTCCTCTAGTGTACCCGCAAGAGTGTCCAAGGAAGCCGGTAAAAGCGAATCGAATCTAGAAAACGAATCTCTAGAGTCCTCTCTTCATCTATTCTAATAATCTTGGATACAGAAATGTATTGTTCCTTATTGACGGGTATTACTTTAATTTCTCCAGGTATGAGTGCCAGATCCTTGATAAAAAGATGACAATCATACCTGGAGAAATTGTGGAAAAAAACTGGAATGAAATTCCCTATTTTGTATTTTAAATTGCATGCATTGTGTGCAGCACCTCTAAATATGCCTGTCATATGGCAATGGTCTCTTACCCTATCTGTATTTAAAATACCCCCACATATATGGCAACTAATTGCCTCCTCAAACTCTATCTCTTCTTCATCACTAATTATTATATCTACTACCTTGCTTAAATAATTAATATATATGTTGGTAAGTTTTTTAATTAAAGACTGTATAAAACTAGCACCGGCATTATATTCGGTTTTGAGAACCAACTCATCTAAACTAGAATCGTGTGCACATTTTAAATAATATGAAAAGGATATAGGTATATGGGTATTAACATTTATTGTGTTTGCACTTACTGCTACATTTGTCGGCTCCAGAAGACATTCAAAGTCTCCGTATACCACAAACGGTACCTTAAGAGCTCGATGCTGATTTTTAAATTTAAGCATTGCTTGCTTCGGATGAGGAAGTGTGGACACCTTCCCACTACATATCTCCTTGTGTCGTAGGGATGCCTCCTCACTCTGCGAATAATTCAAGCAAATGTTGCAGAACCATTGCTTCACCTTGCGCCTTCCAGTCTGCGATGAAATTAACCTAGAGATATAAACGGGGTGGAGGGTGATGAAAATAGCTATATATACTAATGAAAAATAGCAACAGCTACATGAACTACAAGAACTACAAGAACTACAAAAACAAGAACAACAGTGGTAATAAAATGTAAAGTTCACTTACGCTGATAACCGCTTAATCCAGGTATAGTGAGCACTGTGGTCACTTTCTATGAGTAGCATATTAATATGATGCTCGCGTACCTCCTTCGGATAAAACAAGGGCCCAAACACTTGTGATTTTTCGTTGTCGAATCCAAACAACGTTATACTAATATCCGGGTTTATATCCATAAACCTTTGGATGTGTCTTGGGTTCAGCGGGAAATCCAGTCCAGCAAACTGCAGAGTTATATTTTTCACTGTTATTGCATCATCATATATCCTCACGTTGTATGAGGCACAACGGGTTGCGTGATTATCCAGATTGGTCAGGGCCGCAATCAATGTCCACTTAAAACAGAGGTCATCGTCTCTGTTGACTACATTTATTATTGCCTTTTTCCGCTTTAGACTGTCTGGCAAGTCAATAAATGATGATCCTTTTATCGGATCATATTGGTTGACATTCATCTCCAACCGTATAATGTGGACTAATGTCCATCCACTATCCTTTTCCTGGAACTCATCCATTTTGGTTGCGATTGCCTCTGAATGTTTTGTGTATATATCATCAGAGTCGCCACATACACTCATAACAGTCATTTTTGACTGAAATGATTTAATTTCGCTCTTCTCTTGATCCATTTTCATCAGTTTATAAAGAGCATAGAGCTCAAAGTTCACCTTTGCAGCGGTGTGACTCTGCAGAACGGAATTTAAATGAGGTAGGAATGATTCACCAGCTTCACGTAGGAAGTCTACTGGCATTTTTATTCCCTCATCCCGATTTTCATACACATAATGTATGATTCGTCCACCGAATCCGGCCGATACTCGCTTGATTCGATCATCAACCGGCTCAATAACCTTAATTTTGTGTTGTTCTGATCTGAGATGTTGATGCCATCTCACATTGATTGACAGGGTCACGTCACAGACGGGGCAATAGATCGGGGTGCGATTCATATTGATGGTTTTGTTTTTTGGATGCTTTTCGTGAAGATGATGTTGTTGATGTTGTAGTGATGCTTTTGATGCTTTTCGTGAAGATGATCTTGTTGAGGATGGATGTTGTTGATGCTTTTGATGCTTTTGATGCTTTTGATGCTTTTGTAGTAGTTGTTGTTGTTGTTGTTGTTGTTGTTGGTTCACTGGCACTCAACTCAATTTCACTCACTCACTCACTAATTGATTCTTTGTCCTCGACTTGTACGATATGTGGATCGCGCACGCGGAGTTTTTTCTTTTGTTTTGTTTTTTTAAATTTATTTTTCACAGATACGATAAACGGGGGTTATGTGGGAATAGAATACGAATACGAATACGTTTGTATGTTTGAACAACTTGTTTGAAACTGAAAAATATTTTTCATATTTTTTAATTTGTAGTTCTAACGTTGTTCGTTTTTGAAATGAAACAGGTAAAATCCCTCCCCCTAACAAATACAAGTTGTATCCTATATTTGGTAGGGTGGCCTGTGACCTCTCGTATTCATTTTCCCACCTGGTCATAGAACCTTGACAATAGTACATGCTACGATTTGCTAGTAGCGACCCTAAAATTAGTAGACCCTAAAATTAGTAGATCATTGTTAGCACACACGCACACAAACAGACCCTTAGCCTCAAATATAATATATTAGGGTACCGTCATATGCGGGTGGTGGTGGTCCGGTACCATACATATGTCAACTGTACACCTGAGCACCTGCTCTGCAGGGTAAATGAGGGGGGCAAATATCGGTCACTAGGTCAACAGGTCACAGGTCATTAACAGAACAGAACAGAACAGAACAGACATGATCTGATTAGTTGTTGTTGTTGTGGCAGCGACCCTTTAATTAGTATATCACCACCACCACCACCCCTCACGCATGAGAGCACACCCCTAAATAGCACCCTCATTAAGGAAACTAGGTCAACTGCCATGATCTGACTAGTTGTTGTTGTTGTGACAGCGACCCTTAAATTAGTAGAAGTTAACAATACAGACAATTAAAAATTAACCTCGGATTGAGCTGTACGCAAACGCACGCACTCCCCACCCCCCGACTTAAACAGGTGTCAGAGAGTAGGGAGGGTGTATACAACTTCATTACGACTAACGAGAACTCACCCTATAACACTCCCTTCGCCAGCAACTGTACGCATGTGCAACCTACCCGACCAATCAAATTCAACCACCGTCACGCATGAGACCACACCCTTCAACCCCATACGCATGTGCAACCAACCACCGTCACGCATGAGCATACATGTACGCAGCTGCAACCAACCAACCCTCACGCATGAGCGCACACCCCTCAATTTCACCCTCATTAACGTAACTAGGTCAACTCTCACCCCCCTTTTTACCTAATTAGGTCAACTCTCATCCCCCTTTTTATAATTTATTACCCCTTAATTACCCTCCCACCCCCCTTAATTGTGATTAATGGCCCATTAATCATCCCCCCACCCCCATTAATTGTAATTAATGACCCATCAATCACCCCCACCCCCACCTGTCAACACCTCTTGATCCAGAACCCGCATTATTACATTACGAATATCGCTATAAAAATCATCAGTTTTTATAGTATATATAAATGAATCTGTATCCATATAATTTAATGTAGCGTTTTCCCCGAATTTAGGTTTAATGTAACCATAGTGGAAATCATACATTTTCAACTTGGACAATTCTAGCACAACAAACCCTAAATATAGGGGTTTGTTGTACACCACATTCAACTGTTTCAGTTGAATTGCATAAAAGTTTTCACTGAATTTTTTGCAATTCTGAAAATTACTCTTAGCAATCAACGATCTCGCACATAATCGCTTAGCACCAGCTGAATCAGTTGGTGATGCAGATTCCCACTCATTAGTTAATTTAACTACTATCCTTTTATCTACATTCTCCATTGTTTTCCCATACACTGCATTATTCATAAGTTTCCATAGGTCTTTTGCAAAGGAATTTGTTGCATTTGTTCTATGCAGCGTGTTGAGGCCACGGTTGAGCCACGGTTTTTGGAGGAAACGCATACCTCTATGAATTTTGGTCAATTTTAGACCATTGGCAACGCATTGTTTGAGATTATTGTAGTGGATAATATAATTCTCTTTATCCTCTAAATCAGCTATTAGTTTTTTAACCTTTGCTGATTCGGTGGGTAATTTATTAGCTGGGCAAAACGGTAGATCGTTATGATCATTATGAATTTTGTATGGATAGCTCAAGTCTACCTCAAGAATATATCCATACTCTGAATTTTCTGAAGTGTTTAAAAAGTCAATATTTGATATCTCACTTTCAGATAACCATTCAAAACCTCCATAAGGGAGATTTTGAGACATTGCCCAACCATAAAGATTGTTGGCATCCAAATATGTTAAATACGATGATTCTTTACTTGGATCATAAGTCTGCAGGTATTTATTGTTTGTCTGTGAATGGCGGAGAGAACATTGGGTTAAACCCCCACGAATACCTGACTGCATAAACCGATACATATCTATATCGGTTAGAAGTTCTAGTTCCACATCTGTGGTTCTCAACATGGCATCCCACGCAAACCCAGGAAGTGTATAATAATGAGCAGGGTCAAGAGGATGCACTTTTGAGACGACCGCTCTGAAGCTTTCGAAGACATCAGCTAATAAGAAAACATCTGTTTTCAGGTACAGTTCTAAATAATCTTGTAGAGTTTTGCAAGAAAATTCACTCCAAACTCTATGTGCATGGGCATAATTTTCTTCAGAGCATTCTGTCTCAGTCAACGAACTGTAGAATGCATCTCTTGATGGTAGAGAAGTCTCCTCTAGCTTGTTGACTGAGTCCAGATACTCGTACGGAAATACACCCTTTCTACGCATGAGTTCGAACTGACTGTCTGAACTGAAATGATGTCTCACTGTTTTTAGCTGTGCTTCCTCTAGTGTACCCGCAAGAGTGTCCAAGGAAGCCGGTAAAAAGCGAATCGAATCTAGAAAACGAATCTCTAGAGTCCTCTCTTCATCTATTCTAATAATCTTGGATACAGAAATGTATTGTTCCTTATTGACGGGTATTACTTTAATTTCTCCAGGTATGAGTGCCAGATCCTTGATAAAAAGATGACAATCATACCTGGAGAAATTGTGGAAAAAAACTGGAATGAAATTCCCTATTTTGTATTTTAAATTGCATGCATTGTGTGCAGCACCTCTAAATATGCCTGTCATATGGCAATGGTCTCTTACCCTATCTGTATTTAAAATACCCCCACATATATGGCAACTAATTGCCTCCTCAAACTCTATCTCTTCTTCATCACTAATTATTATATCTACTACCTTGCTTAAATAATTAATATATATGTTGGTAAGTTTTTTAATTAAAGACTGTATAAAACTAGCACCGGCATTATATTCGGTTTTGAGAACCAACTCATCTAAACTAGAATCGTGTGCACATTTTAAATAATATGAAAAGGATATAGGTATATGGGTATTAACATTTATTGTGTTTGCACTTACTGCTACATTTGTCGGCTCCAGAAGACATTCAAAGTCTCCGTATACCACAAACGGTACCTTAAGAGCTCGATGCTGATTTTTAAATTTAAGCATTGCTTGCTTCGGATGAGGAAGTGTGGACACCTTCCCACTACATATCTCCTTGTGTCGTAGGGATGCCTCCTCACTCTGCGAATAATTCAAGCAAATGTTGCAGAACCATTGCTTCACCTTGCGCCTTCCAGTCTGCGATGAAATTAACCTAGAGATATAAACGGGGTGGAGGGTGATGAAAAATAGCTATATATACTAATGAAAAATAGCAACAGCTACATGAACTACAAGAACTACAAGAACTACAAAAACAAGAACAACAGTGGTAATAAAATGTAAAGTTCACTTACGCTGATAACCGCTTAATCCAGGTATAGTGAGCACTGTGGTCACTTTCTATGAGTAGCATATTAATATGATGCTCGCGTACCTCCTTCGGATAAAACAAGGGCCCAAACACTTGTGATTTTTCGTTGTCGAATCCAAACAACGTTATACTAATATCCGGGTTTATATCCATAAACCTTTGGATGTGTCTTGGGTTCAGCGGGAAATCCAGTCCAGCAAACTGCAGAGTTATATTTTTCACTGTTATTGCATCATCATATATCCTCACGTTGTATGAGGCACAACGGGTTGCGTGATTATCCAGATTGGTCAGGGCCGCAATCAATGTCCACTTAAAACAGAGGTCATCGTCTCTGTTGACTACATTTATTATTGCCTTTTTCCGCTTTAGACTGTCTGGCAAGTCAATAAATGATGATCCTTTTATCGGATCATATTGGTTGACATTCATCTCCAACCGTATAATGTGGACTAATGTCCATCCACTATCCTTTTCCTGGAACTCATCCATTTTGGTTGCGATTGCCTCTGAATGTTTTGTGTATATATCATCAGAGTCGCCACATACACTCATAACAGTCATTTTTGACTGAAATGATTTAATTTCGCTCTTCTCTTGATCCATTTTCATCAGTTTATAAAGAGCATAGAGCTCAAAGTTCACCTTTGCAGCGGTGTGACTCTGCAGAACGGAATTTAAATGAGGTAGGAATGATTCACCAGCTTCACGTAGGAAGTCTACTGGCATTTTTATTCCCTCATCCCGATTTTCATACACATAATGTATGATTCGTCCACCGAATCCGGCCGATACTCGCTTGATTCGATCATCAACCGGCTCAATAACCTTAATTTTGTGTTGTTCTGATCTGAGATGTTGATGCCATCTCACATTGATTGACAGGGTCACGTCACAGACGGGGCAATAGATCGGGGTGCGATTCATATTGATGGTTTTGTTTTTTGGATGCTTTTCGTGAAGATGATGTTGTTGATGTTGTAGTGATGCTTTTGATGCTTTTCGTGAAGATGATCTTGTTGAGGATGGATGTTGTTGATGCTTTTGATGCTTTTGATGCTTTTGATGCTTTTGTAGTAGTTGTTGTTGTTGTTGTTGTTGTTGTTGGTTCACTGGCACTCAACTCAATTTCACTCACTCACTCACTAATTGATTCTTTGTCCTCGACTTGTACGATATGTGGATCGCGCACGCGGAGTTTTTTCTTTTGTTTTGTTTTTTTAAATTTATTTTTCACAGATACGATAAACGGGGGTTATGTGGGAATAGAATACGAATACGAATACGTTTGTATGTTTGAACAACTTGTTTGAAACTGAAAAATATTTTTCATATTTTTTAATTTGTAGTTCTAACGTTGTTCGTTTTTGAAATGAAACAGGTAAAATCCCTCCCCCTAACAAATACAAGTTGTATCCTATATTTGGTAGGGTGGCCTGTGACCTCTCGTATTCATTTTCCCACCTGGTCATAGAACCTTGACAATAGTACATGCTACGATTTGCTAGTAGCGACCCTAAAATTAGTAGACCCTAAAATTAGTAGATCATTGTTAGCACACACGCACACAAACAGACCCTTAGCCTCAAATATAATATATTAGGGTACCGTCATATGCGGGTGGTGGTGGTCCGGTACCATACATATGTCAACTGTACACCTGAGCACCTGCTCTGCAGGGTAAATGAGGGGGGCAAATATCGGTCACTAGGTCAACAGGTCACAGGTCATTAACAGAACAGAACAGAACAGAACAGAACAGAACAGACATGATCTGATTAGTTGTTGTTGTTGTGGCAGCGACCCTTTAATTAGTATATCACCACCACCACCACCCCTCACGCATGAGAGCACACCCCTAAATAGCACCCTCATTAAGGAAACTAGGTCAACTGCCATGATCTGACTAGTTGTTGTTGTTGTGACAGCGACCCTTAAATTAGTAGAAGTTAACAATACAGACAATTAAAAATTAACCTCGGATTGAGCTGTACGCAAACGCACGCACTCCCCACCCCCGACTTAAACAGGTGTCAGAGAGTAGGGAGGGTGTATACAACTTCATTACGACTAACGAGAACTCACCCTATAACACTCCCTTCGCCAGCAACTGTACGCATGTGCAACCTACCCGACCAATCAAATTCAACCACCGTCACGCATGAGACCACACCCTTCAACCCCATACGCATGTGCAACCAACCACCGTCACGCATGAGCATACATGTACGCAGCTGCAACCAACCAACCCTCACGCATGAGCGCACACCCCTCAATTTCACCCTCATTAACGTAACTAGGTCAACTCTCACCCCCTTTTTACCTAATTAGGTCAACTCTCATCCCCCTTTTTATAATTTATTACCCCTTAATTACCCTCCCACCCCCTTAATTGTGATTAATGGCCCATTAATCATCCCCCCACCCCCATTAATTGTAATTAATGACCCATCAATCACCCCCACCCCCACCTGTCAACACCTCTTGATCCAGAACCCGCATTATTACACTACTTGTTATATTTTTTGGAAACTTCCAACGAGATGTATCGATTGATTGCGCTGGTTGATCTGCTACTACGGGTTGTGATACAATTGCTTCCAATCTTGACTTGAAATTTGTATGCTGTGATTTGAGGTTTACGTTCGTCCTCCAATTCCATCTCTGAATTCTGTACCTTCAGATCTAATATTTTAAATGCTCTTTCAGAAATTTAATTGATTTGGGATCCTGAATAAAGTAGGGCTCTAAATTCACCCATTTGTCCATTGTTGCCCTCTATTTTAACTCGAGCAGTGGCTAGTAGTACATACTTGTTTTGTAGACTATTTGCTGATGCTGCAGTTTTGGTTTCAGGCTGATTTCCAAATTTAGAAGAGTGTTGTATCCTTTATTACACTTACTGCTTATGTGATTGGTTCCCTACAACGATTCAAACATCCCTCAAGCAAGTGTTTCATCCCGTCCCTTTCAAATGAATTTGCGGCACTATTTTTTTTTTTGGGTCGTTTATCTCTATTGGTTGATGGTTTAATGGTGCTAATGGTTTTTTTCTGTAAAAGGTCCTCCTAGCACCTTGACTGTTCGTTTACTTTCGTTTTCATTTCTTTTGTCTGTGTGTATGCATAACACTGTCCTATAGTCACATGCCTATATAATAGCTACTCACAGCTGCAAGCCTTATCATAAACTAGTGGATTCTAAACGAAGATGGATGACCTCGAAATTATTTTTATAAACTCGCAACCTGAGACAACTATAGATCTGGACACCCAGCCCGACTCCGTGGACCTTTCGCTGATATTCGGAATTAAAACGCAAGAATATATAATGCAACGGAACGTCTTAAGTGATATTATATGGGATGATAGTCTTGATGACCTAATGGCTGCTGCTCCGATTGATGAAATTCAGACATTCAACTTCCCGGATGATGACAGTATATTCGATTTGGTCGATGATAAAGAGCCGAGAAGCAATTTTAATAATATTCTTATTTATGTTTAATACAAATAATTTATGTATTTTTCTACAAATAATATATAATAAATACAATATAAATTTAAAACAATACTTATTTTCAATGGGTAGTTTTTTTTTTTACTTTGATTGGTGAAATTTCACTCCACCAAGAGACTCATAGGATTCGTTTACAACATGGTTTTTTCTAAGGGAGGATTACACAAAAAGAATAAGTAGATTTTAGGTAGAATGCAGGTACTATTGAATGTATTTATTGGTTGAATTTCACATCATATTAAAACGGCATGAAAAGTCAAGTGTAATGTACATATTTATATTATTTCTTAATATTTAATTAGTTATTTAATTGTTTTAATTCTACGTTATGCTTTAATAAAACATGCATATTGAAGTCAAATCGCAGCCAAAACTTTATCGCGCCAGGACATAAGTAACATTGGTAAAATGATGATTTTGATTTTTGATAACTGAAGTTATGAATTTTTAATACGTGTTGTTTCAGTCCATTGCGGGACCTAAAACTTTTTTTCATATAACACAGCTCGCAATGAAATTCACTCATTTCGAATAGCAAATGAAATAAAGTATCTTAAGAGTTAGATGTTCTTATATAGGGTTTCGAGTTATGAGCATATGTAATATATAAAAACCTAGCACACGGTCCATTTTTATATATATAATGGTTTCATTTGAATGGTTTATGTACATACGTATACATGTATGTATGTATGTATATAAAGACTGAAATATATAATATTTGAAATCCTATTCTAACATCTGGCTTTTACATAATTACAACTATATACCTATCGCAACAACCAATCAGCATAGATCTCATTTTAGAAGAAAAGACGAATGAGAGTATAAAAGATCATGTAATCATGATTAAATAATTTAGTATAAAACATTTAGTAGTTTGAATAGTTTCATTTTTATAATGGTATGTAAGCATTTTTTTATTTTTGATATATAAAAGGATAATCAAAACTTCATTAAACATGTACATGCATAGGCGTTCCTAGAAACACTCAACGAGATAAAACCGGCGATTGGATACACCAAGGTTGTAGATCTATGTATAGGATTTGAGTACAAGATCAATGGATGTAAACTTAAAAAAACATCATTTGGAACAAAGGTAGTCCTTTATTTAAGTGATAAGGACAATGAGCCGCTTTGGATATTTTTACCTAAAAGTTATGTGACCAAATTTTCCACAAAAACACCCTTTAAGATGTTAAAGGAGCATGGAATTTCACATCTTATATATAAAGGAAAAGAGATGACTAGATATAGCACTCCCCATTTCCAATTTGTATGTAAAGAATAAATAAAGAATTCAAGGGATTACCTCTCTTATACATAAGAGAAAAGAGACAACTAGATATTCATGTAAATAAAAATAAGAAAACAGGTTAAAACATAAATACATTTGCGAGTTAGAAAGAGATAAATGGTATAGCACGGTTTATTTACAATAGTTATGAAAAGAAAAATCCTAATGAGGAATGCGTAAAGGCATGGATATAAAAGAGCCACGCTCCTTGAACGATCATCAGTATCAGTTACAAGAAGCCAGTTGAATCATGCACGCCCATCAAATAAAACTTTTTCTTATTCAATTCGAAGAGATGATTTTCGATGAGCATTTGAAAATCCTGGAAAACATCATGATTATTTTGGAGGATCTGGAGGAAAAGGAGCTCCAATACTCAAAGTTCGGGTTTCACTATAAGCTGTGCCCCTGGAGCGATGACGATGCTACCGAGGGACCTGACACATGCCTTTGTCATACGTTACCGGCAAAGAAAGCCCAAGCTGTAGACCTCATGAGTAGTAATGAAAAGGGACCTTCTACGTGTTGCGAGTAAATCCTAAATTCGCAACATGTTGCTTAAGGATGTGAAACATGATATTTGATTCAACAACCCTATTCTCAGCAACATGTGGTTTTCAAATAAATGGTTTCAGTTTCTGATATTTACCATGACCATGTTCAAATAAATATTTTTTCATATTGATTTGGGAAAATAAATGGTTTCAGTTTCTGATATTTACCATGATCATGTTGAAATAAAATAATTTATAAAAATATATATGGTTTTAGTTTCTGATATTTACCATAATCATATCCTTTAAGAGTAGAGTTACCTATATTTATATATAGGATGTGCAATCAATGAATAAAAGTATAAGATGAATGCAAAGAGAACTTATTATAGTAAATATACGAAGAAGGTCCCTTTTCATTACTACTTGGTGGCGCCACCTATCGGTGAAAATGTGAACTAAGCTATTTTCTCCTCTGGAAATTCTGTAAAATCAATATCGATTTTTTTTTTACCTGAAAATTGTGACAAATCAAAATCAATCCTTACATTCTCCCTCTCTCTCTCTCTAAACGAGTTCTACCCTTTGATCCTTCCTCTCACTCAGGCTCTTCGAAAACACTGTCAAACAGGTTTTTCATCTCCTTGAACTATATCTGATGTGATAGTTTAGAGGTAGTTTTTTTCCAAAGCATTTACCTGTAAAAGGATCTCGTTGACCTTAAACCTTTTTTTACTATTCTGTTTAAATTCCTTCTCTGTATTGTATTCCCAACACTGTCCTATAGTTGAGTGCCTATATAATAGCTACTCACAGCTATAAGCTATTACAGAAACTAGTAAACTGTATACAAAGATGGATAACCTAGAGGTCATTTTTATTGAGTCGCAACCGGAGGAAACCATAAATCTGGATTCTCAGCCAGACTCCGTGGACCTGTCACTGATTTTTGGAATTAAAACCCAAAATTATCTCGAGAGGAATTGGGATCCTATTAATGAGATTAAATGGGATGATGATAGTGAGGATGATGACCTCATGATATCATCAAATACATTTTTGAGGAATATGTCGGTGAGGACTCCATGACTGAAACGCCATTCGTTTTGCCGGATGATGATCATATTTTCGATTTGGTCGATGATCAAGACTGCGGCGAGAGGGATCGACTCAGGGATCTACTTCGGGATGAAGATGACGCTGAGTTAATAGCGGCGTTGGAAAGAACTGAGGCTGGATTTAAATAAGGCGAGAAAGCATATGTATAATAAAAATATTCGATGTATTTTTCTAATCATAATATTATATACATACATACATAGGTATAATAAATAGAATACTACATTTAAGAAATTTATTTTCAATGTTTCCTTACTTCTGATTGGGTGAATTTCACTTCCTACTATTACATGTTACATCCCCCCAGAGAATCATAGGATTCGTTTGAATCAGGTTTTCCAAGAGAGGATTACACAAAAGAATAAGTGCATTTCAGGTATAGGTACCTGGTATTGAATGTATTTATTGGTTGAATTTCACATCCTATTATTACATAGTCAGCAGAAGAAATCGTTTTGAAACCGGTTTTAAACGAGTACTGAACCTGTTGAATACAAAAGACTGAGTAGGCGTTAGGCAGATTTCGCCTCTCACTACGACAGTTGCGTAGGACCGCGGATTCCGATTGAGTGCAATCTATGCTATAAATCCTTAGAGGGAACAGAGATCGACTCTCATTATGAGAGTTGCTTAGGTCCCCAGAAAAAGTTGAGTGCGATCTATGTTTGAATTTCCTCGACTTAGCAGAGCTAGACTCTCATTATGAGGTATGTTCTGCTCAAAGAAATGCTTTCAACGTGCTAATGAGGAAATCTTCTTCGACAACTGACCTCCGAGAACAGTCAACTTCAAGATCTTCAAAACGGCCTAGAATGAATGCACCAGCGGAAAACATTGACTGTGCAATATGCGGTGAGAGTTACACTCCCTCGAAGGAAAAGCGCCATATTATGTCTGAAAAGCATAAGAATGCCGCTGCAGACCAAATACATAACAATCCTAATATTATCAACCTGGCATCAAACTCGAAATTTCCCATAAAATCATATCGGGTTCAATCCAGTAAAAGTAATCGGATTGACTTAAAAGATTTTTATAATGATTGTAAAAATGATATAATCAATTTACTTAATTGTTGTTTGAGCGAGTACAGAGCCGGAAAGTTCAATTTAAAAGTATATGGTCTGTATGTCAAGCAAACTGATGATGAAACCTTGACAGAAACAATGAAGCATTTCATAACTTCATACAAACCCATATATGAGCAAGAGTTCATTGATGAACACTTAAATAACGCTCTGGAAAACCTTATAACTTTAAGCAGCGAATTCCAGGAGAAGGATTCAGGTTGGGCTATAAAAAATTTTAAATATTTTGAGTTAACAATAATTAAACTGGAACACATCCCTGCAAGGGGGTATATAGAAGCTCCTAAAAAAATAAAATCACGAAATGCTATCATCACTGTTAAAAATGTAGATGATTTTTGTCTCAAGTGGTGTATTTTAGCATCATTAGCATATAAAAGACATGCAGAAACTACATTTACAAGATCAGTTGAAAAAAGGTTGGCTCGAGACAAATTAGCAATCCCATCAAGCTATCGCATTTTAAACATAAACCAGGAAATAATTCATTATAACGGTTTTAGACTCGATTTTTCTGAGATTGAGTTTCCAATAACAAGCAAAGGAATAAAGCGATTCGAAAAAGCCAATGAGGATTTCAGCATCAATATATATGAAATTGATGATAATGGTAAAAACGTTGTGGGACCCACAGTGAGGACTAATAAAATTCGTCCTAATCATATAAACTTGCTAGGCATCAATAGTGATATGCAAATGATGCATTATGCCTATATAACGTGCATGAAGAAGTTATGCTATTCCCAACATAGTAAATCTCATAGTGCAGCATATTTTTGCGATAACTGTTTGCAATTTTATAGTACTACAAATACTATTCACGACACTAAGGAGTGTGGAAAAGTTGCGGCTCTATATCCAGAACCCAATACTAAAACCTTATTTAAAAGTTGGTCGAAAAAAACTTTCACCCCCAGTCGTAATTTATGCTGACATCGAGGCTGTTTTGGAAAATTTCCATAGAAATCTTAATGATCCCTCCAAATCATCGACTACTATGGCGCAGAGGCATACAGCATGTGCAGTTTCATTTTATGTTGCACATAAATACAATCCTCATCTAAATGAGATGTGGACATATGAAGGTAAATATTATAAAATAAATAAATAAATATAAATAAACTCTAAGCATTACGACTTCGTTATTTCAGGACCTGATTGTATTGAAAAATTCTGTCAAGTGCTTAGGGCTAAAACTGATGGCCTTTATGAGAAGTACTGGAAATCTAGTAAAAAGCCCATATATGAATTCAATATTTGGGATGAAGACTGTCAGGAACACGAAGCGTGCTGTGCCTGCGATGAGCAAATTTTGGTTGATGATCGTGAAAAATACTTCAATCAATTCACGGGCCAATATGTAGGGCCTATCCATAAGGTCTGTAAACAAACATTTAGATTAAGCGATCCCTTTTTCCCTGTAGTGTGTCACAACTTGTCTCGATATGACATCCACTTATTTGTAACATCGATAAGAGATGAATTGAAACCCATTCCTTGCAATAAAGAGTTATATATTGCGTTAACTCAAACTTGCAAGCTTGATTCACATCTTCATCAATATAAAATAAGATACATAGATTCAAATAGATTTTTAAATTCGAGCTTAGAAAAACTTGCTAGCTATATGGATGTATCCAATTTCAAAATATTGAACAGCAAATATCAAAACGAAAAATTTGACATGCTACGAAGAAAGGAGTATTTCCCTATGACTATTTAGATAGTTTTCAAAAATTTGAGGAATCCCAGCTCCCTTCAAGGGAATATTTTTATAATTCTCTGAATGATGAGGAATGTAGCGTGGAAGATTATAACTTTGCTCAGAGCGTGTGGAGAATGTTTAACTGTACTAGTATTAGAGATTACTTAAAATTATACTTGGAAAGCGATGTTCTAATTCTTGCCGATGTATTCGAAAATTTTAGAACTCTTTGTTCACGAGTATACAGACTAGATCCCATTAATTATGTTACTGCTCCTTCAGTTTCATGGGATGCAATGCTTAAATACACAAAGATAGAATTGGAACTTATAAGTGATCCTGATATTTATAACTTTTTAAAAACTGCAGTCCGGGGAGGGTTGACTCAATGTACCCAAAGGATCGCTACAGCAAATAACAAATACTTAAATGACAAATTCAAGTCTAGCGATCCTATAAACTACCTGACATATATTGACGCCAACAATTTATATGGATGGGCTATGAGTCAACCACTTCCATATTCCAATTTTAAATTTCTAAGTAATAATGAAATTTTATCTTTCAACGCTCTTAATATATCAGCCAGAGGTAATATAGGATACATATTAGAAGTAGATCTGAAATATCCTAAAAATGTTCATAATAAACATAATAGTTTACCATTCTGCCCCGAAAATAAAATTCCGCCAGGAGGAAAGCAGCCCAAATTAATAGCTGATTTATCAGATAAAAAGAATTATATAATACATTTAAAACAGCTGCAGTTATGTATAGAGCAAGGTATGATTGTAGAAAAAATATCTCGAATACTATCTTTTAAACAGTCCTGTTGGTTAAAGCCTTATATTGACCTAAATACAACACTAAGAAAATTAGCTGTAAATGAGTTTGAGATAAACTTTTTTAAATTAATGGTCAATGCCGTATACGGCAAAACGATGGAAAATGTAGAAAAGCGTCGTGAGGTTGCATTAGTCAAAATTATGAATCCAGACAGAATTCCGCAGGGTTTAGACAACGCATAGCTAGACATAATTTTCACAGTGTTGAAGTCTTTGGAGATAATTTAGCTGCAATTGAATCAACTAAATCAAAAATTTATTATTATTATTTATTATTATTTATTATTCCATTCTGTAAAATGTCCATCATCAAAAATACTTTATATGGATACAGATTCATTTATTATATCATCAGAAGAAGATTTTTTATGAACTAATTAAAGACAATCCTAGTCGCTTTGACACATCAAACTATCAAACCTCAAACAGATTCGGTATACATCGTGCTAATAACAAGGAACTAGGTTTAATGAAAGACGAAAATGCAGGTCGGATAATGACCTCTTTTGCAGGATTAAAAGCAAAAGCATACTCATATTTAGTTGTAAAAGATGATAGCTCTGACTTTGATAACGTAAAAAAGGTTAAAGGAGTCAAAAAGTCAGTAGTGAAAAGATTATCGCATGATCATTATATTGAATGCATTAAACATAAAAAAACTTATTATGGTCAGTAGAGAGTTATTCGAAGTAGAGGTCATAAAATATATACTGAAATTGTAAATAAGATAAGTCTTAATTATAAGGATGACAAGAGATTTATATTGCCTGATAATATTTCAACATTAGCTCATAATCACTTTGAAATTCAAAATAATGATCATGCGATAATCTTTTCACTACTGACTTTTTGACTCCTTTATTTCAGATCTACTTCTAATATGTATCCTATATTACCTCTGGCTGATATATTAAGAGCGTTGAAAGATAAAATTTCATTATTACTTAGAAATTTAAAATTGGAATATGGAAGTGGTTGACTCATAGCCCATCCATATAAATTGTTGGCGTCAATATATGTCAGGTAGTTTATAGGATCGCTAGACTTGAATTTGTCATTTAAGTATTTGTTATTTGCTGTAGCGATCCTTTGGGTACATTGAGTCAACCCTCCCCGGACTGCAGTTTTTAAAAAGTTATAAATATCAGGATCACTTATAAGTTCCAATTCTATCTTTGTGTATTTAAGCATTGCATCCCATGAAACTGAAGGAGCAGTAACATAATTAATGGGATCTAGTCTGTATACTCGTGAACAAAGAGTTCTAAAATTTTCGAATACATCGGCAAGAATTAGAACATCGCTTTCCAAGTATAATTTTAAGTAATCTCTAATACTAGTACAGTTAAACATTCTCCACACGCTCTGAGCAAAGTTATAATCTTCCACGCTACATTCCTCATCATTCAGAGAATTATAAAAATATTCCCTTGAAGGGAGCTGGGATTCCTCAAATTTTTGAAAACTATCTAAATAGTCATAGGGAAATACTCCTTTTCTTCGTAGCATGTCAAATTTTTCGTTTTGATATTTGCTGTTCAATATTTTGAAATTGGATACATCCATATAGCTAGCAAGTTTTTCTAAGCTCGAATTTAAAAATCTATTTGAATCTATGTATCTTATTTTATATTGATGAAGATGTGAATCAAGCTTGCAAGTTTGAGTTAACGCAATATATAACTCTTTATTGCAAGGAATGGGTTTCAATTCATCTCTTATCGATGTTACAAATAAGTGGATGTCATATCGAGACAAGTTGTGACACACTACAGGGAAAAAGGGATCGCTTAATCTAAATGTTTGTTTACAGACCTTATGGATAGGCCCTACATATTGGCCCGTGAATTGATTGAAGTATTTTTCACGATCATCAACCAAAATTTGCTCATCGCAGGCACAGCACGCTTCGTGTTCCTGACAGTCTTCATCCCAAATATTGAATTCATATATGGGCTTTTTACTAGATTTCCAGTACTTCTCATAAAGGCCATCAGTTTTAGCCCTAAGCACTTGACAGAATTTTTCAATACAATCAGGTCCTGAAATAACGAAGTCGTAATGCTTAGAGTTTATTTATATTTATTTATTTATTTTATAATATTTACCTTCATATGTCCACATCTCATTTAGATGAGGATTGTATTTATGTGCAACATAAAATGAAACTGCACATGCTGTATGCCTCTGCGCCATAGTAGTCGATGATTTGGAGGGATCATTAAGATTTATATGGAAATTTTCCAAAACAGCCTCGATGTCAGCATAAATTACGACTGGGGTGAAAGTTTTTTCGACCAACTTTTAAATAAGGTTTTAGTATTGGGTTCTGGATATAGAGCCGCAACTTTTCCACACTCCTTAGTGTCGTGAATAGTATTTGTAGTACTATAAAATTGCAAACAGTTATCGCAAAAATATGCTGCACTATGAGATTTACTATGTTGGGAATAGCATAACTTCTTCATGCACGTTATATAGGCATAATGCATCATTTGCATATCACTATTGATGCCTAGCAAGTTTATATGATTAGGACGAATTTTATTAGTCCTCACTGTGGGTCCCACAACGTTTTTACCATTATCATCAATTTCATATATATTGATGCTGAAATCCTCATTGGCTTTTTCGAATCGCTTTATTCCTTTGCTTGTTATTGGAAACTCAATCTCAGAAAAATCGAGTCTAAAACCGTTATAATGAATTATTTCCTGGTTTATGTTTAAAATGCGATAGCTTGATGGGATTGCTAATTTGTCTCGAGCCAACCTTTTTCAACTGATCTTGTAAATGTAGTTTCTGCATGTCTTTTATATGCTAATGATGCTAAAATACACCACTTGAGACAAAAATCATCTACATTTTTAACAGTGATGATAGCATTTCGTGATTTTTTATTTTTAGGAGCTTCTATATACCCCCTTGCAGGGATGTGTTCCAGTTTAATTATTGTTAACTCAAAATATTTAAAATTTTTTATAGCCCAACCTGAATCCTTCTCCTGGAATTCGCTGCTTAAAGTTATAAGGTTTTCCAGAGCGTTATTTAAGTGTTCATCAATGAACTCTTGCTCATATATGGGTTTGTATGAAGTTATGAAATGCTTCATTGTTTCTGTCAAGGTTTCATCATCAGTTTGCTTGACATACAGACCATATACTTTTAAATTGAACTTTACGGCTCTGTACTCGCTCAAACAACAATTAAGTAAATTGATTATATCATTTTTACAATCATTATAAAAATCTTTTAAGTCAATCCGATTACTTTTACTGGATTGAACCCGATATGATTTTATGGGAAATTTCGAGTTTGATGCCAGGTTGATAATATTAGGATTGTTATGTATTTGGTCTGCAGCGGCATTCTTATGCTTTTCAGACATAATATGGCGCTTTTCCTTCGAGGGAGTGTAACTCTCACCGCATATTGCACAGTCAATGTTTTCCGCTGGTGCATTCATTCTAGGCCGTTTTGAAGATCTTGAAGTTGACTGTTCTCGGAGGTCAGTTGTCGAAGAAGATTTCCTCATTAGCACGTTGAAAGCATTTCTTTGAGCAGAACATACCTCATAATGAGAGTCTAGCTCTGCTAAGTCGAGGAAATTCAAACATAGATCGCACTCAACTTTTTTCTGGGGACCTAAGCAACTCTCATAATGAGAGTCGATCTCTGTTCCCTCTAAGGATTTATAGCATAGATTGCACTCAATCGGAATCCGCGGTCCTACGCAACTGTCGTAGTGAGAGGCGAACTCTGTTAATTTAACAAACTCTGAACACATAGTGCACGCGATTTCGGGATTCATTTTGAAATTTTTATATTTTGTTTGATCACTTTCACTATTAGAAGAGAACTAAGAGTTTTTCATAAAAAGCGTTCTATTTATCTGCCTAACGCCTACTCAGTCTTTTGTATTCAACAGGTTCAGTACTCGTTTAAAACCGGTTTCAAAACGATTTCTTCTGCTGACTATGTAATAATAGGATGTGAAATTCAACCAATAAATACATTCAATACCAGGTACCTATACCTGAAATGCACTTATTCTTTTGTGTAATCCTCGCTTGGAAAACCTGATTCAAACGAATCCTATGATTCTCTGGGGGGATGTAACATGTAATAGTAGGAAGTGAAATTCACCCAATCAGAAGTAAGGAAACATTGAAAATAAATTTCTTAAATGTAGTATTCTATTTATTATACCTATGTATGTATGTATATAATATTATGATTAGAAAAATACATCGAATATTTTTATTATACATATGCTTTCTCGCCTTATTTAAATCCAGCCTCAGTTCTTTCCAACGCCGCTATTAACTCAGCGTCATCTTCATCCCGAAGTAGATCCCTGAGTCGATCCCTCTCGCCGCAGTCTTGATCATCGACCAAATCGAAAATATGATCATCATCCGGCAAAACGAATGGCGTTTCAGTCATGGAGTCCTCACCGACATATTCCTCAAAAATGTATTTGATGATATCATGAGGTCATCATCCTCACTATCATCATCCCATTTAATCTCATTAATAGGATCCCAATTCCTCTCGAGATAATTTTGGGTTTTAATTCCAAAAATCAGTGACAGGTCCACGGAGTCTGGCTGAGAATCCAGATTTATGGTTTCCTCCGGTTGCGACTCAATAAAAATGACCTCTATCAACTATAGGACAGTGTTGGGAATACAATACAGAGAAGGAATTTAAACAGAATAGTAAAAAAAAGGTTTAAGGTCAACGAGATCCTTTTACAGGTATGTAAATGCTTTGGAAAAAAACTACCTCTAAACTATCACATCAGATATAGTTCAAGGAGATGAAAAACCTGTTTGACAGTGTTTTCGAAGAGCCTGAGTGAGAGGAAGGATCAAAGGGTAGAACTCGTTTAGAGAGAGAGAGAGGGAGAATGTAAGGATTGATTTTGATTTGTCACAATTTTCAGGTAAAAAAAAATCGATATTGATTTTACAGAATTTCCAGAGGAGAAAAGAGCTTAGTTCACATTTTCGAGAGTGGGCAAAAAAAAAAAAAAAAAATCTTATATTTAAAAATTTAAAAAAATATTAAATAACAGAAACTTGAAACCTTTTATTTCATTGATTGCACATCCTATATATAAATATAGGTAACTCTACTCTTAAGGTATGATTATGGTAAAATTAAAAAAAAAATTTTTATAAATTATTTTTTTAAAAGGAAAAAAAAAAAAAAAAAAAAAAAAAAAATTTTAAAAAATAAAAAAAAAAAAATAAAAATAAAAAAGTGTTTAATAAAAAAAAAAATTAATACAAAAAAAAAAAAATAAAAAAAAAAACTCCAACAAATAAAATATTTACTTGAAAATATAAATGCATTGTTTTTTCTTTTTACTTTTAAACTAATTTTTTAAACATTTTCATTATTAGCTTATCATTATAATTAAAGTCATTTTTCTTAAATTGTTTTAAAAAAAAATTTAAGGTTTTCTTTTGGCTTTTAAAAATTCCATATAGGATACAGTAATGACCACATGTACTTGAAAAATATCCTTGAAGTAGTTGTTTATTGAATGTAAACTTTAATGAATTATTCCTTAATAATTTTAAAAATTCTTTCTTCTGAGGATATTGACCATAGGAGTCAAAAAATTCAGCTGAATGCTTACTATCAAAGTAAAATGCCACCCAATGCGTTCCTGGACGGTTTGAAGAATCTGTGTTAGCTATTATTAAAGCAGGATATTTAGAAATTACTTTTGGGAGCCTATCAGAGGGATAAACTCCTTTAAAAATTGTTTTTGTTTTTGAATGCTTGGAAAGCAAATTATCGATTTGCAATGTATTCATTTTTACAGAAGAACACGTATATTTCGATGTTTATCAATATCAATCATTGAGTCATATTCACAGTATACCAAACAAGTAACTGCTTCAGTAAGAGGTTCCGAAAATCGTCCTTCAATTCGAATGGCTCCTTGAGAAATTAAGTTTGAGCAATGGGTTGAATTATAATGGTCTGCAGTTAAGTCAAATGCTAATATAAAACTATTTTTATCATACATTTCCTTTGTAATTTGCAAGCCTCGATCATAATGTCTTATTCCACTTGCTCTGAATAGCATATTATAACCTCTAGAGCTTTGTGCATTTTCAGAGTTCGAGAAATCAAACTCAAGGGCCTGCGATGGTACTTGCACACCATTAACCAATAGATTAAAGCGTTGAATTTTAAAATGTTCAAAATTGAAAGGATTCAAAGTTCGATTGCCAGAATATGATTTGTTTTTTACCATGCAAAAAGCCAAAAAATTAGGAATCTGTCCAATAACTGCATTGTCAATTGATAATGTATTATTTCCTGGGTATATTGTAAATGATTTTACTTGGGCTTTGCTATATGGATAAATAGCATTTTTAGTTTGTAAAACATGATGATGAGCCAATAAAATGCTTGGATTAATAGTTATGTGGTTCATGAAGAGTTGTGCTTCCAATATCTTTAGATTTGATTCAGTTTCAGATTCCATTAAATAAAATGCTGTTTTTTCAATGTTAAAAGTTATTCTTCAATCAACATTATTTATAAGCAGTTTTGGTTGATTAAATATATCTCCATTAACTTTTCCAAAAAGTTCAACCACGGATCCATCGGTATTAACATATCTACCAGATAATAATTTACCATAGTTAGGATAATAGCCTTGAGTGGTTAAGTGACTTTCAGTGGCGTCACTACCATAGTTTAAAATCGTTTGCAAATACGATCTATAATGATAGTTATTATCACTCTGAGAAACCAATATATTATTTAAATATACAGACGAACTTCTGAACATTGAATGTAAAATATTATTCACTACTCCAACATTGTCTCCTTCAATGCTTCCATTATCATTTTTTCTTAGTTGTACAACAAGTCTTAAGTAAACACTTGACAGATCTCGATATGTTTCACCATTTCCTAAGCAAACGAATTCAATTGAAGAGGCGCTGTCCAATGAAGCTATGGGATTGTATGAAACTTCTTCAGTTCTCAGAATAGAGCTTTGTGTGGGATGTGGTTCAAACAGATCCAATTCGCTTTTCATACATTCTATATGGGTGGTCATTTTGATTTCGAAAAAATATCTTTTATATTTAATTTCTTGGAGGATTTTTTCTTTATTGGTCTCGACTGCGTATGTTTGCGTCCTTGTTTAGATGATAAATGAGCTCGTTTTTTCCTAGACCTTCTCTTTTTATTCTTTTTACCTTCACCATTTTGGAATCGTGTAAATTTATTTATTGCTTTATTTGACAGATTTTGCAATGCAATTTTGCTTTGTTCTTGGATAATGTTTCTTAAAGGTTTTCGACCAAACTCATTTATTACAGCCTTTCCAGTTTCAGAGGCTTGATTTTTAATAGCGTTTATCCCCGAAAGGAAGAGTGGTTTTATATAATTAAAAGCCCACTAAAAATTTCCAACCTCTACCTTGTTGGATAACTCTGGGTGTCACATATAGACTTCCTATATGATTTAACCCACCACCACATTGATTTAAATAATATTGTTGATAAGATCTCGTCATGATGACTATTTCTACTCTGAACTAATTTAGATTTGTACAGTTTTATTTATAGCATTTCGATTCGTTTTCTGAAGTGTAGAGTAATAAATATTGGAACTGTTGAAGATTCAAATGGTACTTTATATCCTTTGGAATCAGTAATTAATATTGAAATTTCCTTTGGTGACCATATTTCAATAGGATAATATTCAATATTTTTGAATTGCATGAGTTGCTCTTTTCCATTGAAATATAATACTCGAAGACATCGGGGTCTCTTGTTTCCTACACATCTTGGTTTAATAATGTCAGTGTAAACAAAAATCAATCCATTTTCAAAAACTTCAGACTCAATTGATTCATTTTCATATCTAAATGTTTCCCCATTTACTAAGCTAATAACGAATTCTGTTGTTTCGGTAGATATAATCGAGGAATTATTATGATTGACTGGTGTACATTTATTAAGATATAAGTCTGTGATTCCAACTTCCCATTCGTCATTCATGTTTTCAGGAATATTTACAATGTTTGTAAATGCACACTTAACGTTATCATTAAAGACATTTAACGAATCATTACTGAGTAATGTAACGAAAACAACAGGAGAAATGTTGTAAATGTCATTTTTTGTTTTATGTTCTGCTCCGTTTATTAATTGTAGGAAACCCAATTAATTTTGTTTTTTCCAATTTGCAAAGGCTCTCTGTTTCTAACAGATCTACTCAACTTTTCCCGTCCGCTTACGTATTTCAAGTCTTGTAATGGTTTTGGTTCACTTTTATCCCTCTTAAGTTTTGCTCTTAGTTTTTGCTGCTTATCGGTAAGCTTTACTTTAGACACTGCTTGTATTTTTGATACTTGAGTGTCTAAAAATGGTGTTTCTAAAAATGAAGTGACCTTTACTTTACGTTTTTTATGCGTTGACTTAAAAGTTTTTTCAGGCTTTAAATCATCATCGTCGCTGAGATTAGGTAAATCATGTGACTCATTATCTATTGAGAAATCCTTTTTTGGGTTAACATTATTTTTATTGTAAAGAATATCAGTTGTGGGCATTACATCAAACCCGACTGAGTCGTCTTGTGTTTGTGTTCCAATGGTTTTAGATGATGGATGTGATGTTTTCAGACTAGTTTGTACATCCATTGTCTTATTTCTTTTTTTATTTTGATAGTAACACAATTCTTGACGTATTTTAATCCATTTATTATAGTCACTAGTTTTCTTATCATTTAAAATAGGTAAAAATGTTATATTTATTAAATCGTTTTCATTTTCACCTTTTATTAGTTTTTGATAAGCATTCGGACGCATTAAAATTACTTTGCTTAATTGATGCGTATTTCTAAACATTGCTTAATATTTTTCCAAAAATCCCCGAAAGCAATGAACTGATTAGAATTGGTAAAAATCCCCCCTTTTGGATGAGAACTTTTCTCTTGGAATTGATTGAACGTTTTGGACATGAAATATAACGTAATGCATTTTTATACTTTTTGAGAGCATATAGTTGAGATTTTGATATCTTATGATTTCCTTGTAATGTGTTCAATACTATTTCCACTAATGCTTTCACCGACTCAATATCACAATTACTTATAATTGCATTTCGAAGTTTGTGGTTAGCCCTTTTGAGCACATACAATAAATGTTTGTTCGCTTTCAATCGATTTAGATTCTTTTTGTAAACCATTTTCATCAGCAAAGCAAATTGTGTACACAGAATTAAAAATATCTGTTCGAAATCTCAAGAGATCATTTATTCCCTGAGTAAGGTCAATAAGTAAATAACCATGTGGCTCATCTGTAACCTCCTTATATATTCTAAATAGTTCCTGAGAGTTCTCAGGATAAATTTGTCTTGCCAAGCATTGAAATTGCAGTTTATCTCTGGGGTTTTTGAATGCAACGATGTATTTTGTGTTTAGAGAAATATCTCGCGTATGTGATGATTTATGAAATATGTTTTGTGTAACTACTATTACAGATAAGTTCCTGTGGTGAGATCCTCTCGTGAAAAGCTCGCATACATTTTTATTAAATGCACCCATCATCAAGTCATCTAATATTAAAAGAATGGGTTCATTAGCTTCATTTTCAATTGTTTCAGGAATTCCTTTATAGTATTCGATGTTATTGAAATTTGGTTTAGCGTGTTCCTCACCATAACACCACAGTATTCGATCAATTGAAATACTTAGCATTTCATTCCTTTTGTTTATTAAAATTTCTAAAAACGTTGTCTTTCCAGACCCTGAAGGACCACAAATTAGCATTGTAAAAGGATGTATAAATTGTTTAAACATAGCTGATGTATTTTTTTTTTTTTTGTTTTTTAATAAGTTTTATTTATTGAAAATTTATATAATATTTTCTATCCTTTAAAACAATTTATTTAGGTTTCTCCTGATCGCGTTTTTTATGACAGTTCTTTTCATAATGAGTATCAGAACCGCAATAATTGCAGTAAACAACTTCTGTCCATTTTAGTCCATTTTAAACAACTACTTTATGCAAGCGCTTAATCCATACTGGAATTTTATATTTTATACATATGAGTCACCATTACAGTATACATCATAGTTCGAATTTTCCAAGATAACAAAAAGCTTGAATACATTATTTAGGGCACATCTAAGAGGAACTTTTTTGTGAATTCTACAGTTGGTAAAATAATTTGGAAATAAGGTCAGACTTTTTCCTATATCAATATCAATAATGTTATTTGTTAAATACTTAGACAAGAACTTCTTCTTAATTTCACCACGTACTATTACGGTGCTAAATCTGTTAAGTGGTGATAGTATCTGACCAGTCCAATCCATTTATGGACTGACGGTGCATGTTCTGCTGTTTAATCATTTCATGATCCAATTCATTTAGATGATATGGTGGTTTGAAATGAAAGAAGTTTGGCGTTACTGTTCCGGTTTGCATAAACGCCAGTTCTTTAATAAAAAGTTGTTTATTATTCCCAAAGAGATATTGAAAATCAACTATCACGCTTGAATTCCTGTTGATCGAGTTCATGTCGGCTTAAGATTTTGTAAGAAACTGAATGAGTCAGTGATATCTAACCCCTTTATATACAGCCCAATTCAGCAAGAGTTCTTAGTTTAAAAAAATCATTCAACCCTAATGGACACGCTGCAATCAAAAAGAATTAGGTCTACCAGAAAGAAGCAAGACCACGAAGTCATTTTCGGGCTCGAATATTATGTAGTACATAATTTAAAACTAAAATGCGGGTTTTCAACTACAAGAAAATTCACACCAATGATCTGGATGCAACAAAGCAAAAACAATTTCATTGGACTAGACAAAGATGAATGGATGCAGTTGATTACGTACAAGGAGTACATTCAATTAAAACTTGATCAGTATGATTTCTTGATGCCTGATACAATTATAGATCATCCCCTATTGACCACTATTAAATGTAATTTTAGATTCAGAAAATCCGATAAGCAGTATGTTTTTATAATAAATCAGTTTGGAAATAAGATTGAATTTGATAGCGAGTCCTGGAGATCATTTTTAAGATTAGGTATATTTTTTACAACATTTTTATGTTGGAATACGATACTTAAACAACAAATTACATTCCTGTACTATAATAATATTATTCCTAAATGCGCTGCTTTACAAAAATTTGATATTCAACTCTCTGACTTAGACGGTACTTATGATAAAAATGTTCAAATAGATTTAACGCGTTTATGCTTTGAAATTTCAAAAAAAATGTATATTCAAATAAAACGTGATGTTCTTGAGTATAATCAATCACTTTTGAATACGCAATCATCCAGAAACAATAATAAAAAATAAAAATAAAAATGAGTAAGCAACAAGTTGTGAATGAAATACATAAGCCTGCCAGAAAAAACTTTATCCGACGTAAATTCGTTCAGATTGGTATTAATGATACTTGGCAAATCGACTTAGTTGAAATGATACCCTATTGTAAGGAAAATAAAGGATTTAGATATTTGCTAACTGTGATTGATACATTCTCAAAGTATGCATATGCAGTTCCCGTTAAGTCGAAAACAGCATTAGATGTGTTATCAGCAATGACGAAAATATTAAAACTATCTAACCATAAACCTAAAAATATACAATCTGATCAAGGAAAGGAGTTTTTTAATGCTTCCTTCACGGAGCTTATGAAAACAAATAACATAAATCATTACCATACATATACACACCTAAAAGCATCTATTTGTGAACGTTTTAATAGAACATTAAAAAATCGTATGTGGAAAATGTTTAGTATGCAAGGAAATCATACCTGGATTCATAACTTGAACGATCTAGTAAATGATTACAATAATTCATATCATCGAACCATAAAAATGAAGCCTGCAGATGTCAACAAGCAAAATGAGGAGTTTATATTGAAAACAGCTTATAATATTTGTAAGGTTTTCCCTAAACACAAGTTTTCCATTGGTGATCCTGTTAGAATAAGTAAATATAAAGGTATTTTTACAAAGGGATATGAACCGAACTGGACAACCGAGGTTTTTAAAATTTCAAAAGTAAAGTCTACCAGTCCAGCAACATATGAACTGGAAGACTATATGGGGGAAATGATTAAAGGATCATTTTATGAACAAGAACTTCAGAAAGTGAAAGATGAAAATGCTTTTTTAGTGGAAAAAATAATCCGACGAAAGAAGGATCATTTTTTTGTTAAATGGTTAGGGTTTGATGAAACACACAATTCCTGGATAGATAAAAAAAGTATATTAAAATAATTAAACAGAAAGAAAAATTTTTTTTTTTTTCACGTTTTATTTTTTTATAACATTCAAAATAGTTTAAATTGCATAATAACTATTTTTTTTATTTAAATTTTTTTATACTATATGCGCATTATTACTAGGATCTATAATATTTACAATTTCAAAGTGATTATGTGCTAACGTTGAAATATTATCGGGTAATATAAATCTTTTGTCATCCTTATAATTTAGACTTATCTTATTTACAATTTCAGTATAAATTTTATGACCTCTACTTCTGATTACTCGCTGCTGTCCATAATATGTTTTTTTATGTTTAATGCATTCAATATACTGAGCATGCGATAATCGTTTAACTACCGACTTTTTTACTCCTTTAATCTTTTTAACGTTATGGTCAGTGCTATTATCTTTGGCAACTAAATAAGAGTATGCTTTCGCTTTTAACCCTGCAAATGAGGTCATTATACGACCCGCATTTTCGTCTTTCATTAACCCTAGTTCTTTGTTATTGGCCCGATTTATCCCGAAAATGTTTGACTCTTGGTAATTTGAGGTATCAAAGCGACTAGGATTGTCTTTAATTAACCCATAAAAATCTTCTTTTGATGATATAATAAATGAATCTGTATCCATGTAGAGTATTTTTGATGATGGGCATTTTAGAGAATGAAAATTATAGAAATAGTCATACATTAACCATTTTGAAAGTTCTAGTACACAAACTCCAATGTATATGGGCTTATCATATAAAATTCTTGATTTAGTAGACTCAATGGCAGCTAAATTTTCACCAAAGATTTCAACACTGTGAAAATTATGTCTAGCTATGCGTTGTCTAAACCCTGCGGAATTTTGTCTTGAATTATAATGTTTAATTAATGCGACCTCACGTCGCTTTTCTACATTCTCCATCGTTTTACCGTAGACAGCATTAACCATTAATTTATAAAAGTTTATCTCAAACTCATTCTTAGCTACTTTTCTATGGGATGTATTTAGATCAATATAGGGTTTAAGCCAACAGGATTGCTTAAAAGATAATACTCGCGATATTTTTTCTAAAATCATCCCTTGTTCTATGCATAACTGCAACTGTTTCAAATGTATTATATAATTCTTTTTATCAGATAAATCCGCTATCAATTTTGATTGTTTTCCGCCTGGAGGAATCTTATTTTCGGGGCAGAATGGTAAACTATTATGTTTATTGTGTATAGAATCAGGATATTTCAGATCTACTTCTAAGATGTATCCTACATCCCCGCAAGCAGATATACTTATAGCGTTGAAAGATTGAATTTCATCGTTACTTAGAAATTTGAAATTGGAATATGGTAGTGGCTGGCTCATTGCCCAACCATATAAATTGTTGGCATCAATGTACGCTAGATAGTTTATAGGATCATTAGCTCTGAACCTTTCATTTAAATATTTATTATTTGCCGTAGCTATCCGTTGAGTGCATTGAGTTAACCCTCCGCGTACTGAAGTTTTCAAAAAGTTATATATATCAGGATCACTAACTAGCTCCAATTCTATCTTTGTATATTTGAGCATTGCATCCCATGAAACAGAAGGAGCAGTAACATAATTTATTGGGTCTAACTTATATATTCGTGAGCAAATACTCCTAAAGTTTTCAAACACATCAGCAAGAATTAAAACATCGCTTTCTAAGTATAATTTCAAATAATCTCGAATACTGCTGCAATTAAATGTTCTCCAAACCTTCTGAGCAAAGTTATAGTCTTCTAAACTACACTCCTCATCACTCAGTGAGTTGAAAAAAAATTCTCTCGAAGGTAGTTGGGGATCGTCAAATTTGTTAAAGCTATCTAAATATTCGTATGGAAATACTCCTTTTCGTCTTAACATATCAAATTTTTCCCCTTGATACTTGCTTTTTAAAATTTTAAAATTTGATTGATCCATATAACTAGCAAGTTTTTCTAAGCTCGAATTTAAAAATCTATTTGAATCTATATATCTTATTTTATAATGCTGATGATTTGAAAAATCAATCTCAACAATTTGAGTTAGCGCAATGTATAACTCTTTGTTACACGGTATGGGTTTAAGTTCATCTTTTATTGATGTTACAAATAAATGAATATCATAACGAGACAAGTTATGAAAGACTACCGGAAAAAAAGGATCGCTTAGTTTAAATGTTTGCTTACAAACCTTATGAATAGGACCTACATATTGGCCTGTGAATTGGTTAAAAAATTTCTCCCGGTCGTCAGTCGAAATGGGCTCTTCACAGGCATAGCACTCTCCATGTTCCTGATAGTCCTCATCCCAAATGTTGAACTCGTAGATTGGTTTTTTAGCGCATTTCCAGTACTTCTCATAAAGTCCCATGGTTTTCGATCGAAGCACTTGGCAAAATTTATCGATACAATCTTGTCCTGAAATAGCGTAAATCTTAATGTTTTAACAGTTTTACTACCTTTAGATTGTGATAATATTTACCTTCATATGTCCACATCTCATTTAAATGATGATTATATTTATGTACAACATAAAATGACACTGCACATGCAGTATGCTTCTGAGCCATAGTGGTAGATGATTTTAAGGGATCATTCAGATTCCTATGAAAACTTTCCAATACAGCCTCGATATCAGCATAAATGACCACAGGGGGAGATAGTTTTTTGATGAGACCTTTAAAAACCGTTTTGGTATTTGGGGTAGGATATTGAGCAGCAACTTTTCCGCACTCTTTATTGTCATGGGTGGTATTTGTGGTAGTATAAAATTGTAAACAATTTTCACAAAAATATGCCGAGCAATGGGATTTATTATGTTGAGAATAGCATAATTTTTTCATGCACGTTATATAGGCATAATGCATCATTTGCAAAGAGTCACCATTAATCCCTAATAGGTTGATGTGCTGTCCTCGAATTGCTTTAGTCCTCACTGTTGGTCCTACAACGTTTTTTCCATTGTCATCGATTTCATACACATTTATGCTAAAATTAGCATTGGATAATTCGAATCTCTTTATTCCTTTGGTTGTAATTGGAAACTCAATTCCAGAAAAATCTAGTCTCACTCCTTCATAGCAAATTATGTCTTGCCTGATATCTATCATTCGATAGTATGAAGGGTTTGTTAAGTTATCTCGTGCTTTTTTTTTTTGGTTTGTTGTAGAAAATGTAGTGCTCAAGTGCCGTCTATATGCCAATGATGCTAAAATTGACCACTTGAAGCAATAATCATCTTCATTTTTAACATTTATTAATGCATTTCGAGATTTTATTTTATTGGGAGCTGGTATAAATCTATTTACAGCGATATGCTCCAATTTAATTATCGTCAGTTCAAAATATTCAAATTTTTTTATTGCCCAACCTGAATCCTTCTCCTGGAATTCACTACTTAGAGTGATTAAAAAGTCAATGGCATCATTCAGATGTTCATCAATCTCCTCATTTGCATATATAGGCTTATATGATGTCACGAAATGCTTCATCGTTTCCGTTAAGGTTTCATCATCTGTTTGTTTGACATACAGTCCATATACTTTTAGATTGAACTTCACCGATCCGTACTCACTCATACAGTAACGCACTAATTTGGTTAAGTCCGCTTTACAATCATTATAAAATTCTTTCAAATCGATCCGGTCACTTTTATCAGAGCGAACACGATATGATTTTAAAGGAAATCGCGACTCTGTTGAAATTATAATAACATTTTCATTATCCTCGAGTTGCGCTGCTGTTGCATTCTTATGTTTTTCTGACAATATATGACGCATTTCCCTAGACGGCGGGTAACTTTCACCGCAAGTTGTACAGGTGATATTGGGGTTTTCCAGAGAAGTCTCCAATCTAGGACGTTTTGATGCACCTGACGTTGATGCTTCTTGATAGCGTGACCCTTTGCTTGAGCCTTTGGCCATAAGTACTTCAAAAGCATTTCTGCGATCCGAGCATCCCTCATAATGATCATACCATTCTTTTAATTCAAAGGACTTAGAGCACTGGTCACACACAATTTTAGATGCCATTTTAGTTTTAGTTTTTTTTTTTTTCACAAACCACTTGCAACCACTTTCACTATTAGAAGAGGACTAAGGGATTTGAGCATCCATGAGGTTCTATTTATCTCACAGTCACTTGACCGTTGAATGAAAAAGGTTCTGTTATCTTTTTCAAACCTGTTTCAAAAAATTATACCTTCAATAGTACCTGCATTCTACCTAAAATCTACTTATTCTTTTTGTGTAATCCTCCCTTAGAAAAAACCATGTTGTAAACGAATCCTATGAGTCTCTTGGTGGAGTGAAATTTCACCAATCAAAGTAAAAAAAAAAAAACTACCCATTGAAAAAAAGTATTGTTTTAAATTTATATTGTATTTATTATATATTATTTGTAGAAAAATACATAAATTATTTGTATTAAACATAAATAAGAATATTATTAAAATTGCTTCTCGGCTCTTTCTACCGCAGCTATTAATTCGGCATTATCTTCGTCGCGAAGAAGTTCCTCGAATCGTTTTCGGTCCCCTTCGTCATTATCATCGACCAAATCGAATATACTGTCATCATCCGGGAAGTTGAATGTCTGAATTTCATCAATCGGAACAGCAGCCATTAGGTCATCAAGACTATCATCCCATATAATATCACTTAAGACGTTCCGTTGCATTATATATTCTTGCGTTTTAATTCCGAATATCAGCGAAAGGTCCACGGAGTCGGGCTGGGTGTCCAGATCTATAGTTGTCTCAGGTTGCGAGTTTATAAAAATAATTTCGAGGTCATCCATCTTCGTTTAGAATCCACTAGTTTATGATAAGGCTTGCAGCTGTGAGTAGCTATTATATAGGCATGTGACTATAGGACAGTGTTATGCATACACACAGACAAAAGAAATGAAAACGAAAGTAAACGAACAGTCAAGGTGCTAGGAGGACCTTTTACAGAAAAAAACCATTAGCCCCATATCCTTACTACTTTTGTGGCGCCATCTAGCGGCCAAGATGTGAACTAACGTTGTCAAAAAATCCAGGATCAATAATCCTGGACAGCAACCATCAAACAACTATCCCTCTCTCTGCTTATGTGATTGGTTCCCTACAACGATTCAAACATCCCTCAAGCAAGTGTTTCATCCCGTCCCTTTCAAATGAATTTGCGGCACTATTTTTTTTTTTGGGTCGTTTATCTCTATTGGTTGATGGTTTAATGGTGCTAATGGTTTTTTTCTGTAAAAGGTCCTCCTAGCACCTTGACTGTTCGTTTACTTTCGTTTTCATTTCTTTTGTCTGTGTGTATGCATAACACTGTCCTATAGTCACATGCCTATATAATAGCTACTCACTTGAGAAAAGGAACACCTAAATCTAGGATCGGTTCGACCATAAAGTCATCTATATGGGTCGCGTCGAACCCAAATCTGTCGACACACTTGTCGCACAGTCACACACACTTGTCACTATCAAGGATGATCGTGGGAACAAGTGCCGCACATTTGTTCTTTTCTTAGCGTTGGTCTTATTTTAATTATATTAGAATTTCCTATATATAGTGCATCAGTTTTGAGAATAAAACAGTTTGAATTTACAACTCGTCTCAGTAACATCAACATTTGGTCCATCGAGCCTCTGAGTTTCCCCCACCCGCGGTAAGAAATTCAGACATATCAGCACCAGAGCCCCTGTTATCCCCCACCAGGGGTAAGAGACAGATTAGCATAACCAAAAAAGTCGATACTAAAACTCTGATCCCTCCCAAAAGGGACGAGTATATAAAATCGCACAAAACACCAAAAGCCTAAGTGAACACATCTCAGTTGTGAGTCGCAACGTGGTCAACTAGGCGAGCACAATAAAAACACCCCCGACGGTACACTTAAGACTGAAAAAAAAAACGCTTGAAAAATGGGCACGATCCGGCAAAAATTGCTAGAGGAGCAGGATCATTTAGAAGTAAGATTGATGGACCTGCAGGAGAAGGTGATAGATAAAACACTTACAAAAAGCAAAGCCGCAGATGTCCTGAAAACGTTAAATGCGATTAAAGGTGATATCGAAGCAAATCATGCAAAATTAATGAAAGACGGTTTCGGGAAGGAGGAATATTTCGAACAGAATATTTTCTACCATCTAATGAGCAAGGCCGATATGCTCGGGAGAAAACTGAAATGTGAAGGAGGAATATTACATATTAGATAAAAATATCATAGATGAAAGGTACTAGACTACAAGCAATTCGGAAGAAAGGGCCTGCGGCACAAACGAAGGAGCCGGAGGCAGCAAGGAGATAGTACCAAAACTATCCAAAAAACCGGAAGTAGCTTCACCAGAAGAAAAGTTACTATACTGGTGCAACTCCATCAAAAACGAGATAGACATCAAAGCGTTTAGCGATATAACTCTAGATATCGGATATGTCAACCACAATCGCGACAATAGTAAATGTATGGCATGAGTGTATTAATCCCGCAGAAGACATCAGAGAAGAATATAACAGGACAAAAACCGAATGTCGGAGGAAATTAAGACACTTCACAAGCCATTTGAATATGAATTCTGAAGATCATAAGGAGACCGAAGTTAAAAGCCAAGTAGAGCTTGGAAAAGTAAAGATACCGCAGTTCGATGGAGACGTAAAAGAATGGACGACATTCCGCGACATGTTCCAAGAGATGATTCATGAGCAAAAGAAAATACACAACACGGAAAAAATGATACGGCTGAGGAACGCATTAATAGGGGAACCAGCTCGTCTAATTCAACACTTGCCAACATCGAGTGTCAACTATGAAGTAGCATGGTCGACGCTCAAGAAGAGGTACAACAATAACAGGATGTTATTTACAGCGCAATGGGACAGACTTCTGGATCAACCGGGAATTAAAAGCGACAATGCGGAAGATGTAAGACAGCTACTTGATACAGCTAATGAATGCATAAATGCCATCAAAGCATTGGGCATAACCATAAGTGAAAATTACCCTTTCATCGGACGAATAATAATCCGGAAGCTTGACAAAGAAGGAACGCGACTCTTTGAGCAGGATATTAAAAAACCCAGAGAAATTCAGGAGCTATCAGATGTGCTACACTTCTTGGAACAGCAAACATTAACAGCAGTAGCAGGAAACGGTTACGCTACAAGAGAAAGAAAAGTATATCAAAGACAGGAAACGGCCGCCTATCCCAAAGCCTCAACAAGGGAGAAATATTGCAAGTATTGCAGTCTAGGAGGTCATTGGATCCCGGAGTGCCGAAGATTCGAACGGTTAACGCCAGAAGGTCGATTAGAATTGGCGAAAAAACAAAGATTATGCCTACTATGTTTAAAAAAAGTAAAAGGTGTAAAAAATGCTACAGCAATCATAACGAATTGTTACATATTGAAGGAAAAATCCCAGAAAATGCTACGACAATGACGTCCAAAAGCGCGTCAACAGTAATCCTGGCTACAGCACAAGTAAGAGCAAAGGCTGCTAACGGAGAAGTGTTCGCAAGAATTCTGGAAAACGGAGTAGTGAAAATTGATGGCAGTCTCGGACAGTACACTAAGCTTGGTTGGATCATATCAGGCACAGTAAATGTACCAACATCGAAAACCGTCACGTCAGCAGTAACAAATTTGGAACTAGAAGAAGCCGAAGAGCAAGAGGCCAATACAGAAGAAAGCCGAAAAATGCATGGAAATATACAGCAGTACTGTCAAGCGCGATGAAAATGGACGATTTACAGTGAAAATACCATTCAAAGATGACAAGGAGTTGGGCGATCCACGAAAACTAGCGATGGCCCGGCTATTGTCAATGGAACGCAAGTTTAAGAAACAAGAAGAACTACAGAATGGATACAAAAGTTTTATGAAGGAGTATAATGATCTCGGTCACATGGCTAAAGTTAATGATGGTTCGATGGGGAAGTATTACCTTCCTCATCAAGCTGTTATTAGAGAGGGAAGTGCCACTACAAAACTGAGAGTGGCCTTCGATGCATCTGCGAAATCATCAAACGGTAAAAGTCTGAATGAAATTATGCATACAGGCCCAAGACTACAAAGAGATATTTTCGACATCATCATCATCAAGTGGAGGACATGGAATATTGTCTTAGCTGCAGATGTGGAAAAAATGTACAGGCAGATACGTATTGCCGAAGAAGACAGGCCGTACCATCGCATTCTCTGGAGGGATGATCCAATGAAACCAATAGAAGAATATGAGCTACAAACGGTTACGTATGGAACATCATCGGCACCATTTTTGGCTGTCCGAACATTAATGGAGATAGCCAACTACACCCTGAACTCCAAACTGCAAGACATCATAAAAAATGACTTTTACATGGATGATTTGATGACGGGAGCAGATACAATCAAGGAAGCGCAAAGTATTCAAACAATGATTGCACCAACGTTCAGATCATTTGGATTGCATCTTCGGAAATGGTTATCGAATAATGAAAAAGCAAAGCAATATGAGCACTGCCGAGACTTGTACAAAACGGTCTGTTCTCTCGCAAGTAGCTCGGATTTTTGATCCAATTGGATGGTTGTCCCCAGGTGCAGTCATCGCAAAACTCTATGTGCAGAATCTTTGGCTATTAAAAGTGACATGGGACGAAGAATTATCCAAAGAACTCACAGACGAATGGAAAAAATTCACAGCGAGCATGGATATGTTAAAGGATCTTCGTATTCCCCGATGGTTGGGCACTCATCTCCACTGTCAGGTGGAAATGCATGGATTTGGCGATGCATCAGAGAAAGCATACGGAGCAGTAATTTACATAAAAACAGCCTACACTATAAAATTGCTAACAGCGAAAACAAAAGTAAATCCTATAAAAAATCGGAAGACGCTACCCAAGCTGGAATTATGTGCAGCTCATTTGCTAGCTAAGCTAATGAACCGTGCAGCAGGATCAATACAACAAGCTAATGCAATGTATGCTTGGAGCGACTCAACAATTACTTTAGCATGGATTCGCGAAAGTAAAAACAAAGACAAGTTCATAAGGAAAAGAGTGGACGAAATAAAAAGTAACGTGCCACAAGCAATATGGCATCATGTTAGCACAAAGGACAACCCCGCTGATAGTGCATCACGAGGAATCTCTCCAACCAAATTACAAGATCTACGTATTTGGTGGGACGGCCCAAGTTGGCTGCATTTATCACAAGACCAATGGCCAATAACGTCAAACGAACACACAGAGCATAAATGTACATTTGTAAACTTAAACGAGAAGGAACGTGTGAGTCGTAAAAAAAAATTTTACATTTTACATTTTTTTGCTACATCTGTTATCTACATCTACATCTACAATGTATATTTTACATCTAACATGTAGATTATAGATGTACCATTCATATTCTACATCTCTTTCGCTAGGGGTTGCTCGCGCACTGAACGCGGCAGAGTGTGCGAGCGAGAAGGAGATAGAGTATCGTTTCTCTTGCGGGAGGGGGCGGGGAAAGCAACTGAAAATTAATTTCTTCATTGTGGCTATAATTATGATCCGATCTGATTTAGATTCGGCAATCTGGTAGATATGGGCATTCTTTACAATACTGCGTTTTTAGTTGTATCGTATCTTCAAAATTGTGCCTGCCACAGATTTTCGTCCTTTGCGGGGGCGGAAGGGGGCGGGGCGAAATTTTGAAATACACTTGTAGCAGTGTGATATCACATGAGTCTGGAAACCAAATTTGGTTGCCCTAGCTCTTATAGTCTCTGAGATCTAGGCGCTCATCAAGACTGACAGACGGACAGACGGACGGACAGACGGACATGGCTTAATCGACTCGGCTATTGATGCTGATCAATAATATATATACTTTATGGGGTCGGAAACGTTTCCTTCTCTGCGTTGCACACATCCACTTTTACCACAAATCTAATATACCCCTTAACTCTTTTTTGAGTACGGGTATAAAAATGAAGGAGAATTTATGAATGCGCTTGTTTTACGCTATTTGAGTTGGCTTACCATAAAGGGAGCACATTACCGCAGTATTTAACGTAAATGGAATTGCAATCGTCTGGAATGCTCATTATAAGATTATGCCAAAATAAGCAGTTTGAAGACGAAATTCCGCAGCTTAAACGAGGAGGAACAGTGAAAAACACCAGCAGGATCTACCCATTCTTGGACAAAGATGGTCTACTTAGAGTAGGAGGACGTTTGGTTAAATCGGACCTTCCGTTTAATACAAAACACCCAATTATACTTATGAAGTCGCATCTAACTGGACTCATAATTAAAGAATACCATCATGCAACCCTTCGTGGAGGAAATCAGTTGATGGAAGCGATGATCAGACGTCAATTTGGATATTATCAGCCAAAAAAGATATAAGCAATTTGTAAGAAAGTGCGTCAAATGCATCCGATATCGTCAGGAAGCAGCTAAACAAATGATGGGAAACCTACCAACAGAAAGAATAACAATGTCCAGCCCGTTTACAAACACGGGAGTGGATTATGCAGGACCATTTCATATGAGATGTTCAAAGGGAAGAGGCCAGAAGTCATTCAAAGGATATGTAGCAGTGCTTTGCAACTAAAGCGATTCACTTGGAAGCAGTAAGCGATATGACAACAGAAGCATTCTTGTCAGCTCTTAGGCGATTTACAGCACGGCGAGGAAAATGCGCTCACCTATATTCGGACAATGGAATGAATTTTGGTGGTGCCAACCGATGTATAGACGCAGACTTTAAAAAAGCGATTAAAGGAAATAGTGACGTCGCACCAATACTAGCCAATGAAAATACAACGTGGCATTTCTCCCCGCCGTCAGGACCCCACTTTGGGGAAATTTGGGAAGCAGGCGTAAAATCTATGAAACATCATTTAAAAGAGACTTTTGGAAACGATATAAAGTAATATAATTGATAAAACTAAAACTAACTACGCATATATTATTATTTAAAAGAGGAATCCCAACAGGTTATGGGCCCAGACTACGCCTAACATAGTTTGACGAGTGAAAAATTAGTTAGTTAGAAAAATTGCTTTGATTTGCACCACGTTGTGAAATTGTGTCCCTCATACATACACATATACATATAGCTGAGTGTGTGTGTGCAAAGAACAGTATCATGGAAAAAGCAAAACGCAACATTAAGGCTTTTGACGGGGAAAAGTATTCAGTGTGGAAATTTAGAATTAGAGCCCTATTCGCCGAGTTAGATGTGCTTAAAGTAATTGACGAGAATGTTCCGGATAAAGCTGACGATTCCTGGAAAAAGGCAGAGCGTTGTGCTAAAAGCACTCTGATAGAATACCTCAGCGACTCTTTCTTAAACTTTGCGACGAGCGACAACACGGCGCGACAAATTCTCAGGAATTTAGACACCATTTATGAGCGCAAAAGTCTGGCGTCGCAGTTAGCGGTTCGAAAAAGATTGCTGTCGCTGAAGTTGCAGAGTAAGACAGCACTACTGTGTCATTTTAACATTTTCGATGAACTGATGAGTGAGTTGTTAGCGTCAGGGGCGAAAATCGACGAAATGGACAAAGTGTCGCACTTGCTATTGACCTTGCCATCGTCATATAATGGAGTAATAACTGCGATTGAGACCCTAGCTGAGGAAAATCTTACTTTAGCTTTCGTAAAGAACAGATTGCTCGACCACGAGATAAAAATTAAAAACGATAGCAGTGATACAAGCAGGAAAGTTATGAAGGCAGCGGTATACAATAACAATAATTATAAAAATAGACCATTTAAGAACAGTAACAGTGGAATTCGAAAGCAATTAAAGGTAAAAGGAAAGTTTAATATCAAGTGTCATCACTGTGGAAAGGAAGGGCATATTAAAAAAGATTGTTTTGCGTTTAAAAGATAAAAATAACGAAAATAACAAACAAGCACAAATAGCATCAACTCAACCCGGCTTCGCGTTTATGTTAAGTCGTTTTGATAAAAATAAATCCAAAAGTGAAAATAAGAAGGTCAAATTTATATTGGATTCTGGTGCCACAGACCATATCGTAAATGACGAGAAACTGTTCATTGATAGCATCGACCTTGATTCTCCCATTAAAATTGCTATTGCCAAGCATGGCGAATTTATTTTTGCAAAGAAACGCGGTATTGTCAGACTCGACAATGGAAACCAAATCACGCTTGAGGATGTGCTCTATTGCGAGGATGTTGCAGAAAACTTAATTTCTGTCAACCGACTGCAGGCGGCTGGAATGACCGTTACGTTTGGCAGTAAAGGTGTGAAAATATTGAAGGATGGATATGTTATTGCTGAAAATTCAGGTATATTCAATTCCCCAATTATTGAATTTAAAGCCTATACATCAAATGTGGAAAAGAAAAATAATGAATATCGGTTATGGCATGAGAGATTAGGTCACATTAGTAAAGGGAAATTGCTGGAAATTAAGAGAAATAACTTATTTAGTGACAATAATCTTCTAGATAACGTTAATCCAATTGATGAGATATGTGAAGCATGTTTAAATGGCAAGCAAGCCAGATTGCGTTTTGAAAAACAGAAAAATAAACAGTATATAAATAGACCTCTTTATGTAATCCATTCTGATGTATGCGGGCCAATAACACCGGTTTCAATTGACGACAAAAACTACTATGTTATTTTTGTGGATCAACACACACATTATTGTGTTACGTATTTAATGAAACATAAATCAGATGTTTTTACAATGTTTAAGGATTTTGTAGCGAAAA
The DNA here is from genome assembly GCA_018150905.1 of Drosophila ambigua. Classification (NCBI taxonomy): domain Eukaryota; kingdom Metazoa; phylum Arthropoda; class Insecta; order Diptera; family Drosophilidae; genus Drosophila; species Drosophila ambigua. The sequence continues at coordinate 1,644,798 of JAECWS010000080.1, forward strand.
GTGTGGCACATTTCAACCTTAAAGTTGTAAATCTCTATATAGATAATGGTAGGGAATATCTATCCAGTGACATGCGTGAATATTGTGTACAGAAAGGTATAAGTTACCATTTGACTGTTCCATATACACCGCAATTAAACGGCGTATCAGAAAGGATGATCAGAACGATTACTGAAAAAGCTCGTAGTATGGTAAATGGTGCTAAATTAGATAAAAGTTACTGGGGTGAAGCTGTTTTGACAGCAACATATTTAATTAACAGGATTCCGACTAGGGCACTTGATGATAGTTCAAAAACTCCGTATGAGGCATGGCACAATAGAAAACCTAGTCTAAAATATTTGAAGATATTTGGTTCAACAGTGTATGTCCATATTAAAAACAGAAAAAGAAAATTCGATGAAAAATCGTGTAAAACAGTTTTAGTTGGCTATGAACCAAATGGTTTAAAACTATGGGACATAAATAATGAAAAATTTATTGTCGCAAGAGACGTAATCGTAGACGAAACAAATATGATTAATTCTAGAGCTGTGAAAAGTAAAATGGAATTCCTGAATGAGAGTAAGGAAAGTGATAAAATAAATATCCTGAATGAGAGTAAGGAGAATAATATAGATTGTATCCTGAATGAGAGTAAGGAGAATAATATAGATTATATCCTGAATGAGAGTAAGGATTGTGATACAGTTTGTAACCTGAATGAGAGTAAGGAAAATAATAAAGTATTTATCCAGAATGACAGCATGGAGAAAAGATTTGACTCGAAACAGCCTAGTGACAATAATGAGAGTATTTCTAGAAGAAGCGATAGGCTAAAGAACCGGCCTCAAATATCATACAAGGAAGACGAAATCGATTACAATAATTATATTTTAAATGCTCATACAATATTTAGTGATATTCCAAGTTCATTCGAAGAAATACAAAGTAGGAGTGATAAATCTTTATGGGAGGCCGCTATTAAAACTGAATTGGATGCCCATGAATTTAACAATACCTGGTCGATTGTTAGGAAGCCTGAGAATATTAACATTGTTGACAGCAAATGGGTTTTTACGTTAAAGTCTGATGAATTTGGTAATCCAAAAAGATACAAAGCTAGATTAGTGGCGCGTGGGTTCACTCAGAAATATCTTATTGATTATGAAGAAACATTTGCTCCTGTGGCTAGAATAGCAAGTTTCCGTTTCTTATTATCCATTTCAATCCAATATGATTTAAAAGTACATCATATGGATGTAAAAAGTGCATTTCTTAATGGAAAGTTAAAAGAAGAAATATTTATGAGAGTGCCCCAAGGTGTGTTATGTAGTGCTAATAGTGTATGTAAATTGAATAAAGCAATTTACGGTCTCAAACAAGCAGCAAGATGCTGGTTTGAAGTATTTGAGCAAGCACTAAAAGAGTGTGGGTTTGTAAACTCACCGGTTGACCGATGTATTTATGTTCTGGACAAGGGCGATGTGAAAAAGAATATATATTTACTTCTTTATGTGGATGATTTGGTTGTTGCCACAGCAGACATAGAAAAGATGAAATGTTTCAAATCATATTTAATGAACAAGTTCAGAATGACTGATTTGGAAGAAATTCGATATTTTATTGGAATAAGAATAGAAATTGGTGATGAAAAAATACTTTTAAGCCAATCTGCTTACATCAAAAAGATTTTGAATAAGTTCAAAATGATGGATTGCAAATCAGTCAGTACTCCCCTTGCAAGCAAGGTTAATTATGAATTATTAAATTCAGATGAATTTTATGATGCGCCTTGTCGGAACTTAGTCGGTTGTCTTATGTATGTAATGTTATGTACACGTCCAGACTTGGCCACTGCTGTTAACATTTTAAGTCGATATATGAATAAAAATAATGCAGAGTTATGGATATGTTTGAAAAGGATTCTTAGATATCTAAAAGGGAATATTGACATGAAATTAGAATTTAAGAAAAATTTGAGTTTTGAAAATATATTTGTTGGATATGCAGATTCTGACTGGGGAGGAAATGAAATTGACAGGAAGAGTACAACTGGGTATCTATTCAAAATGTTTAACAAAAATCTTATATGCTGGAATACAAAAAGGCAAAATTCAGTAGCTGCCTCATCGACCGAGGCAGAATACATGGCCTTGTTTGAAGCTGTAAGAGAAGCTTTATGGTTGAAATCCTTATTAGAAAGTGCTCATATTAAGTTTGTAAAACCTATAAAATTATATGAAGATAATCAGGGATGTATTAGTATAGCTAATAATCCCTCATGCCATAAAAGATCAAAACATATCGATATCAAATATCATTTTACAAAAGAGCAAATAGAAAATAATGTAATTTGTATCGAGTATGTTTCCACAGAGAACCAAATTGCTGACATTCTAACCAAGCCGTTACCTGCTCCACGCTTTATGGATTTACGCGGAAAAATGGGACTGGATGAAGGAGCCAAACTACAAGAATAATTTTGTTCTTTCTAATTTTTTTTTGCTAAATTTCTTTATATTATATAACTGTACCTGTCTAAGTCTAAGAGTGATCTGATTGGGTTTTATGGGTTTTCCCAATCCTAGCAGCAAATGCTGGATCACTGAATTGTACGTTCCCAATAGAAAAGAAAATGAGCAAGCACCAGCCACATAGAATAAGTTGAAAACATGTTATTCTTAATTTTAATTTTTTTATTTTATTTGATTTATAATGCAATTTTTGAGGGGGCGTATTGAATATCCCTAATGTTAATTTAGTAAATACCAAAAATAGACATTATAGTATTATAAGGTTTTCACTCGTTGGTAACACTGAAAACGTAAACCACGCGGTTGACTCTTCTTCTTCCCTTTTTCTTTCTGATCTCGTAAGTGGTGGTTGTGTGCTGTGCCGAAATAAAGTAATATAATTGATAAAACTAAAACTAACTACGCATATATTATTATTTAAAAGAGGAATCCCAACACGATGGAAAGAGGAATATCTGCAAACGCTTCAACAAAGAAACAAGTGGAAACAACCTGAGGAGAATTTCCAGGATAGAGATATCGCTCTAATTAAAAACGAAGACACACACCCGTCAAAATGGCCACTAGCCAGAGTACTACAAACCCATCCAGGCAACGATGGTCGAGTACGAGTGGTATCGTTGGAATTGGTGAAAAGCACAATCAAGCGACCAATACACAAAGTGTGTCCCCTCGTTAAAATCGAGAAATACGAAAACAGCGGGAATCTAAAATCAGCGGATAAAACAACGATATATGATATGAAGTCATTCATCGAAACGAATGATCGTATAAATATTATGCTGCTGCAGATGAAGAATATATGCCCCAAATTGGAAAATTTCAAAACGGATTGCTTGCATGTTATCAGTAATATGAGAAGACAAATCTCACGCATAGAAGAAACAAACACATGTTTGTGCATAGAAATGCGAGAGTCAAAAGAGCACCATTTGGATTTTTGGGATCATACTACCATATATTATTCGGATTAATGGATGAAGAAGATCGAGAGATCATGGAAAGAAATATGAAGGTGCTTCTCGCAAATCAAAACGATTTGAACTTTCTGATAAAAAAGCAGACGACAATTGTTGAATCGACTCTTAACGTTTTGACAAGAACGACAAAGGAAGTCAACGAACAATTCAAGGATATTGAAATTCACGTTAATCAGTTAACACAGACAATCCAGAAGAACTTTTTCATTTATCAAGAATCAATAAAATTCTTTATACTGACCAAACAACTCAGCATGGCGATTACAGAAAGCGAAAGAATTCAAGCAGACAAAGTTGGATTAATGACTTAATAAGACTTAATAACGCCAACACAAATTAATAACGAAGTGCAAAATATTAGAGAGCACTTACCTGAAAAGTATAAGCTACCTGGAAGAGGAACCAATGAAATACAAGCTATATACAAATAACTAACTGCCAGTGGAGCATTAGTAGACGACAAATTAATTATCAGCGTAAGCATTCCGTTGATAAACAGTCAATCCTCTAGACTTTATAAAATAGTCCCCATTCCCTTTGAGACGCACAACCACATAATGATTCCAGTGGTACGAGATTCCTATCTCGTTTACAACTTTTTGCTGGACTCATATCATGTAATGTCCGAAGCCTTTTTACATAAATGCGAACGGACGACTTTCGACGTGTATGTCTGCGAAGGAAATTGGCCATGGACCAATGCAAATGATGATGCGTGCGAAATAGCACCTCTGAAGCCGTCAAGTACCTACCAATGCACATTTGTGGAGGCTAAGCCACTACCATTTTGGGTAAAGCTAAAAAAGGACAACGACTGGCTCTTCAAAACATTTAACAAGACATCAGCACATATACAGTGTAACGGTAACCATGAGGGTTTAAACGACCTACCGCTTCAAGGGATACTTTCTCTTCAAGAGGGATGTACAGTTCGATCTGGAGGAACTACGCTGTTTTCACCAAAAAAGACTAAGAGTGAATCATCGAAGTCTTTTACTATCCCCTTTACAAAAGAAATCGGAGAAATATCAGAATTCACCTTAAAGCCACTGGGCTCAAGGGTAATCGATAACAGCAAAGAAATCAATGACCTCCAAAAGCAGCTTAGCAAAATAGAAAAAGAGAATATCCTTCTAAGAGGACTTGACTTCCACCCAGTACATAAGTACAGCGGATCTTTCACACTATTAATTATTATTATTATTTTTGTAGTTTTATTAATTATTTACATAAGGAAGCAATGCAAATCAAATGAAACAGTCACCATTTCCCTGGCGGACCGCCGGAAAAATGTTCAGAAGATGAACAGAACCGGACACCAAGTCACGCTACCATAATCACAAACCTTGCAGACCGCGGCAAGATGTTCATAGACATGAACAGAACCGACAGCAGTTCACGCCGCAGACAAATACAGTCCTCTTGAACGAGGCCTACAGACCCACAGCTATCTCAACTCTAGCGGATCGCGGACAAGATGTTCATAAACATGAACGACACAGGCCACCCCATAAATAATACAGTCCACTTGAAGGAGGCCACTTGAGAAAAGGGACACCTAAATCTAGGATCGGTTCGACCATAAAGTCATCTACATGGGTCGCGTCGAACCCAAATCTGTCGACACACTTGTCGTACAGTCACACACACTTGTCACTATCAAGGATGATCGTGGGATCAAGTGCCGCACATTTTTTCTTTTCTTAGCGTTGTTCTTAGTTTAATTATATAAGAATTTCCTATATATATTGCATAAGTTTTGAGAATAAAACAGTTCGAATTTACAACTCTTCTCAGTAACATCAACACTCTTGTAACATATTCCATGCTGGAATGAAATTTCCTTCTGGCGTATCAAATTGTTTGCCTTTCCCGTAATATAAGTCTTTAAATACCACATCTTTTGAATGACGGGTACGGATACTTCATGAATCATTTTCTTAAAAATGCCACGAAATTGTTGCACTTCATCAAATTTGGGGATTGCAACCTTTGGTTAGGGTAATGCATTATGCATATGATTAACAGTGCTAAATTGCTGCACAGGTTCTGTTACAGTTATTGTTTGAACTGTTAACACTGCGTCTTCAGCTGCTATGTAATTTGCATTGTTGTATCGAATTTTTACAGGATCTACACATTTTTTGCAAACTTGGACGTGGATCGCTCTAATCTCATCCCAATATTTAAATATTATTGGTTTGAAATCGTTTCGTGTCTCATTCGTCATTTTGTTCATGATGCGCTGTAGACTCTCAAGCAGCACCCTTTGCTCACGGATCATGGGCTCTATTGCTTATTCTCCATCGAGGTAATCGCTCCAGAATCTGTCTCCATTTCCAATGCAGAAAGTTGTTTGGTCAACTCGTCGTTGTATTTGCCGAAAAATTCGTTGATATTTTTAAAATATTCATTGGAGAAATAATTGTGCTCATATATCAAGCCATGAGTAAATAACTCAATATTTGATTCCTCCTTTGAAAATGTGTTCCACATATTCATTAACCTTTCAAGCCGGGTTTGAAAATATTCAGGTTTCTGCTTCCTTTCAGCGGGATCCCTTTTGTAGTTCCTGATGATGTTTTGGATCTCTTCGACCGTGGCCAATTGATTGTCCAGCACAATATTAATGCTTGATGATGCCATTTTTTTTATTATTTGTCGTACTACTTTGTCCCGATGGAGGTAATTTGATTGTCGTTATGATAGGCAGTGCCTCTACTCACAACCAAAAATGTGGTCAAAGTAATCTAACAAATTTTTAATGACAATGTGGAATATTTTTTTTTATAATCCAACCGTAGTCGCCAAGTTGACTAGTTTTCCTTCACAGAAGGTAATGAGTAATCACAACTGTGATTGATGATGTATGTATGTAAATTTGTCGCCAAGTTGACAAATTATGTAGGATTTTCCAAATAAATCCAAGTTCCAAATCGGGAACCATACTGCAGATGAACGGTTAAATGTCCAAAAGTCGGGGGGCACCAAATGAACGAATAAAATGAATCTGTTGATGTAGATTCACTTGGTTCTGGTGATTGTCAATATGACAATCGTATGCTGAAATATAAATGTGTATGCCACCGGTTCATGTACCAGTAACAAAATGTCGCCGCAATCGGTACTTGAACAAATTGGGCTTCGGAGATGTGAATACGTCAGAGTTTTCTTTCGTACTGATTTTAATCGGTAAAATGCGAGGTATATATACAGTTTCTATTAGTACAATTGTTTACTAGGCTTGTTTAATTAGATCTAAGTATAAGTAGGTATGAGAACATGCTATAATTATTTATGACTAAGCAATGATTACCAATCTCACTGCAGGGGTTCGGGTCCAAAGATCCGTGGGTCTAAGATAATTTTATGTGACATTTTACCACTGCAGGTAATCTCGAATGTAATTTATGACTATCTTTTCAATTTAACAAGAAAATGTGGATGCACGTGCATGCTGTCTGTTAGATTTTTATTTAGGTCAGCGGTGCATATTTCATATTTATTTGGGTCACTTTGAGAATATTTATTTAGGTTGCTGAGAATTCTTGCTACCTAATAACAAACATAAATTTAGCTAAAATTCGTTAACCAAACCTAAAAAATGGAAAAAATGGGTTGGGCCCGCAACCTTCAAAAATGTATTTTTTTTCCATTTTTTAGGTTTGGTTAACGAATTTTAGCTCCAAAGTCTCTCCATAGATTTGATGATTAATGAGCGATACCTTAAACGACGCCAAATTAATGCACCTCTACACAAAAAAATAGAAAACACAGGATATAATTTTTTTTCGACTTTTCCTGAGTTTTTAAAGTCAAAATTTCGTAAATAATACCGCACAAAAATCATGATTTTTGCATTTCAATGCTTTATATTTCCCAGACGGTAAGCTGAAATCACAAAGTGTTTGGGCTTATCTTCTAGCTGTTTTAATTATATTTTCAAAATATTAAAGTTCTTAACAACCAGATGAAAGATACTTGAGTTATGTGAAAAAAACAAGCGCTCACCTCTGAAAAAAGCTTACAAAAAAAATACCAGTTTTCAAAAATTCTTCAAAAAAAAGTTCTGCCATAGAAAAAAAAAATATCATAAAACCATTTCTAAGCCACAAATCTTTTATAAAAAGTTAGTTTTGTTCCTTGAGGAAAAATCGTGTTGACTAGTGTAAGTGATTCTCGTTATCCTTAACCTTTGCTATCGTTTCCGACATTTCACGGGCATATGTTGAGTCTAATACTTCAAACAGACTGCTTGCGATGTTTCCAATGATGTCCAGCGGAGCTCTTTGTTTCCGTGTCCTTTCTACTAACGCATTTTCAGCTTGCAGGCCCCTTTTTATATGTTTGAAATGTTGATACATACTGGTGCATGCGTCTACTTGTTGAATTTTTGAAGTACCCATGGTGTCTTTCCCATGTCTTTCCAATAGGGCTTTAGGTTGTAATAGACAATGATGGTCCAGTCAGTTGTCGCAAGTTGGCTGGTTCCTACTCTTTCGAAGTATATACCCGGTTTTGAACCAAACTGGGTTATGTTGATTGACTGCGCCGTTGCTACCGGTAAAAATAACAATATGACAAACATTGTCATGGTTAGCGACAGTCTATTCGGCTGTGTCCTTTTTCTAGGCTGTCTGTCTTCAGATGACTCTCCATTTTCAGATGGATCATCTATCGGATGTTTATGTGTGGGTTCCTCTTCATTGAATAGTGGAGCAACATGTTGAATCTCTCGTTTGAAGATTCCCTTGGCTGTTTTTACTTCAACCACTCGTACAAAATTGTCCTTGCCATGAAAAAATTGAAATAATTCTTCCAGGTGGCCATTGTAATACCGGTGTATTATCTTCTTTAATGTTCGCTGACGATTTCCTCCACTTTTGACGCTGCTGTAGTTGTTGGAGGTATTCGTTGGACCATTGCGTCCAGAATGAGTGTTTTAATTTGGACACTGCTTGCCATCGATTTCCTAGCGTCTTCGGTTTTTGGGATGGCTCACTGTCAGCTTGTGCGGTTAACGGCTCTCCTATCAGGAAGTGCCCTGGTGTTAACGCTGTTATGTCGTTTGGGCTGTCAGATAACAGTGTCAATGGTCGAGAATTTAATATGGCTTCTATTTCGACTATAATCGTTTCTAGTTCCTTATATGTACAATTTGCCTTCGTCACATTTTTCAAAAGCAGATGCTTTGCAGATTTTACAGCAGCTTCCCATAAACCGCCGAAGTGTGGTGCACGAGGAGGTATAAATTTGAACTGTACCCCTTTGTTGTTACACTCCTCTACAATTTGTTCCTTTGCCTTTTCTGAGAATATGACCTCTTCTAATTCTTGAAGTTTGTTACTGGCTCGTACGAAATTCGTAGCATTGTCGCAATGGAGCACTTGACATTTTCTCGACGAGAGGTGAACCGTCGGAGTGCCGCTAAAAATGCTTCTGTGGTGAGATCGCTGGGGTAAGCGAGTTCATCGAACGTCCCCTTTGTGTTTCCCTATGTCTTGTTAAGTGACGTATGTCCTCTTTGAAGTCATTATGTTGTATGTTACGAATGACAATTTTCTGAGCTTCTTTCATCTCATTGAATTGGATAGTATTACTTGTGTACGCTTTCCTTCCTCGGAAACGCATCATGTAAGCAATTATTCTTATTAGTTTGTTGTATGAATTGGGGTGCTTTATTTTGTATATAATATCATCCTCCTGAGTGATGGTCATAATTGATGACTGACTAATTTTTTGGGGATTTGCACTGATATTTTCCTCTTTTGTTGCCACAAATGCTGGTGGCCATCTAGATGGTGGGCCATGAAGAAATAGTGGGCCATAAAACCACTATTTTTCGCGAATTTAATCGACGTCATTCCTCTAGACAATGCATCTGCTGCATTATTTTCAGATGAAAAATGCCTCCAATGCCTTTGTATCGTTAATTCGTGTATTGTAGCTATTCTTGTAGCTACGAATTTGTCTCGTATGGATGTTGTACAATTAATCCATGACAAAACAATCCTTGAATCAGACCACAAAAAGGTTATGGCGTTCTCCACGGATAAATCTTCTTTTACCTTAGCTGTCAGTTGTGCACCCAATACAGCCGCCCTTAGTTCCAGACGAGGTAATGTTAACGCATTTATAGGAGCTAAATGTGATTTGGCACATGGCAATTGAATTGTTACTCGTTTATCCTCATGTAGTGCTCGGATATATACGGCAGCTCCAAAAGCTGTCTCCGATGCGTCAACAAAAGTGTGTATTTCTGATGCTATCGGAACTTTTCCTTGGAATATATGACGTGGTACTTTTATGGTGTTTAATATTTTTAACTCCTCCCTGTATCGAAAATCCTAAAGATCTCCGATACGACCTCTCTTCTAGATATTACATCTTCCAATTGTACGATTGAAGTGATGTCTTCCGTTGGAATTCCTTGAAGTACATGAACGGTGCTCGTGCACCATTTTCTTAAGTTAAACCCTGATTTATGCAGTAGTTTGTTAAGTTCTTGCTGTCTCTAGAGGGCCTCTGGTATGGAATCTGCTCCTGTTAAGCAATCATCCACATAAAAGTCATTTTCCAGAGCAGCAGCTCCAAACGGGTATTCCTTTCTTTCTCTTTGGGCGAGATATTGTAAACATTTTGTGGCTTAATATGGAGCCGCGTTTGTTCCATAAGTCACTGTTTTTAGTCAAAGTATCGTAGATCTTCTCATGGATCATTGCGCCATACTATTGTCTGATAGTACTGGTCCTCGGGATTGATCCAGATCTGACGATACATTTTTTCAATGTCCGCAGTAAATACATATCTGTGCATCCTGAATCTAATCAATATTGAAAATATAGAATTTTGCACAGTTGGACCTTTATGCATCAGGTCGTTGTGCGATTTTCCGTTCGAGGTAACTGCAGACGCATCAAAAACCACTCTCAATTTAGCTGTCAGGTTTTACGACACAATGGTGTGGGATGAAATAACGTGATCTTGCTATTTCTTTTGTTTGTATTTCCTTCATATAACCAAGAGCCTCATATTCTTTCATAAATGTAATGTAGCTTGCCTTGGTCTCCGGATCTCGAGCGAGCCGCTTTTCTAGGCAAAAAAGGTGCCGTGTCGCTAGATCACGACTCTGCCCCAAGGATGAAGGGCCTTGCAAAAAAGGCAATCGGACAATGAGTTTATTATCTGATGCCATCTGAACATTTTGTGTAAAATGCTGCTCACATCGTTTTTCCAGTGGAGAAAGATATGTTGTGTTATTTGGAAATGAAATTCCCAAAATTTTGCGATCTGTTGATCGACCCTTTCTTCTTCCGTCAATACTTTTAGCTTTCCAGCCACAATCCATCCTAATTTGGTTTTTTGTAATTTAGGCAATCCTCTTCCAATCGATACATGCTTTTCTTGCATGATATCGAAGTAGGTTCTATTTTTCCAACTTTGTCGAAATTTGGATCAGCTAATGTTATGCTTTTCGGAAGCTTCCAACGAGACGTATCAATTGACTGTGCTGGTTAATCTGAGACTATGTGTGGCAGTACAATTGCTTCTAGTCTTGAACTGAATTTGTTATGTCTTGATTTGAGCATAACATTGATTCTTGCTTTTGATGTTTGTGTTCGTCCGCCAATTCCATTTATTTGTAGATCTGATTTTTCCACTTTCAGATCTAATATTTTCAATGCTCTTTCCGAGATTACATTGACTTGTGAGCCTGAGTCAAGCAATTCTCTGAACTCAGCAATTTGTCCATTGTTGCCTTGGATATGAACTCGAGCGGTAGCCAACATAATTATTTTGTATAATATTTGCTGATGCTGCAGTTTTGGCTTCGGACTTAGTTTCCAAATGGAGAAGAGTGTTGTGCCCTTTGTTGCATTTAAAACAATCAACCAAACAGTTGGTTCTTTTGAACCCAATTTAATCTATCTGCAGAAGTTTTCTTTAAAAACTGTGTGCATTTATAGATAGCGTGGTTTGGCTTTTCACAAAAATAACAGAAATACTGACTTTCAGCTCCTGTTGAGGCACATGTGATGGGTTTCTTTGGTTTTTCCCATCCAATGGCTTCCAATATAAGGAACCTTTGCTCGAGGAATTTCATGAATTCGCTCAAAGGCTGTAATTCCTTAGTATTTTGTATGGATTGCTTATACAACGTATGAGTTTGACGATATAATTTGTTCGTCAGAAAACATAGAAGAAGCGTATCCCATTTATCTGTTTCTATGTCGATGCTATTTAGCGCTGCTAAAGTTTCTTTGATGTTGTCTTGTAATGCCTTAATTGATTTGGCATTGATTTTATATGTTTGGTTGATCCAATAATTTTTGAATCAATGCGTTACTGAGCACTTTCTTGTTGCTGAAACGCTCTTGTAACATATTCCATGCTGTAATAAAATAAAAGGTGGCCTATTAAATTTTCTGCCTCTCCCGTAACATTAGTCTTTAAATACCACATCTTTTGAATGACGGGTACGGATACTTCATGAATCATTTTCTTAAAAATGTCACGAAATTATTGAACTTCATCAAATTTGGGGATTGCAACCTTTGGTTAGGGTAATACATTATGCATATGATTAACAGTGCTAAATTGCTGCACAGGTTCTGTTACAGTTATTGTTTGAACTGTTAACACTGCGTCTTCAGCTGCTATGTAATTTGCATTGTTGTATCGAATTTTTACAGGATCTACACATTTTTTGCAAACTTGGACGTGGATCGCTCTAATCTCATCCCAATATTTAAATATTATTGGTTTGAAATCGTTTCGTGTCTCATTCGTCATTTTGTTCATGATGCGCTGTAGACTTTCAAGCAGCACCCTTTGCTCACGGATCATGGGCTCTATTGCTGACTCATTCTCCATCGAGGTAATCGCTCCAGAATCTGTCTCCATTTCCAATGCACAAAGTTGTTTGGTCAACTCGTCGTTGTATTTGCCGAAAAATTCGTTGATATTTTTAAAATATTCATTGGAGAAATAATTGTGCTCATATATCAAGCCATGAGTAAATAACTCAATATTTGATTCCTCCTTTGAAAATGTGTTCCACATATTCATTAACCTTTCAAGCCGGGTTTGAAAATATTCAGGTTTCTGCTTCCTTTCAGCAGGATCCCTTTTTTAGTTGCTGATGATGTTTTGGATCTCTTCGTCCGTGGCCAATTGCCTGTCCCGCACAACATTAATGCTTGATGATGCCATTTATTATTATTTGTCGTACTACTTTGGCCCGATGGAGGAAATTTGTTTCTCGCCAGGACAGGCTGGGCCTCTTAAAACCAAAACCACTCAAAACCAAGAAAATGGTCAAAGCAATCTAACCAATATTAAGAAAACTTTGAATATTTTCTCCAATATACAGGCTCTATGAGTACAATAGTTTACTTAGGATCACAAGCTTGTTTAATTAGTTCTAAGTATAAGTAAGTAAGAGAACATGCAATATTTATTTATGACTAAACAATGATTAAAAATCTCACTGCAGGGGTTCGGGTCCAAAGGTCCGTGGGTCAGGTCTAAGATAATTTTACGACTGTCGCAAACGATTATCATACGAAATATCATATGAAATAATCATATCATATCTTTGCTTCATAATGTATATAATGTATAACAACTTACGACTTGCATTTATATCATATTGTTCAATTATTATTTATGTAAGTTGATATATGTTGAATATGTAAACTTAAGCAACGCACTGTGTCTTCTATATTTTTCTTTCTGTTATGCATTATCCAGCATAAGTAAATATGTATGTATGAGTCGCAATGAAGCGGCGTTCTCTCGTCTCCCCTTTTGATTTGTATTCCGTCTGCCTTTGACGGACATCTTTTTGCTCTTCATATTTAGTCACAAATAAATACCACAGCGAATAATATATTTTATGTATCTATTGTCTATTATATTATTTGATATGAACTTTCCAAGTTATTTCCAATCATATCATACCATATTCTCTTTTTCGCTTTTATATCCATGGTATCCATATTTATTTATTTATTTCAATTAACAATTATCTGCTAATTATGGAATAGGAATAAAAAACAAACTAATTATATATGTACAAGAGAGAAAGGAAAGATACAATTTACACATTTTCTAAACTACGGTAATGATAAATGTTAAATATAATTTTTTCAAGGGATAATTCGGGGGATATTAAATGGTACAAGTAATTATAATTATTGCATAAAACCCGGAAAGGTTCATGCTGGGAGTAATTAGATCTACATATGGATAATCGGATGGGGCGGAAAGTACGGGTTGGTCTGGAGGGAACCGAAAAATCGATTCGTCCCAAAAGCGTTTGGGAGTTCACAATCCCGAGAATGAGCTTATGCATGAATACCACGCCATTGCAAATTCTGCGATGGTGTAAGGAGGGTAGGTTCAGTAGTTTTAGCCTGGATAGGCATGGTGGAAGGAGTCTGTTAGAGTCCCAGTTTAGATGTTTAAGGGCGAATATTAAAAATTGTTTTTGAACGAATTCAATAATAATTTGTTGCTCCTTGTATTGTGGACTCCACACACAAGAACAATACTCCAATATCGGGCGAAAAAACGAGACGTACAGTGCTTTAGTTATATACGGATCGTCGAACTCTTTTGACCAACGCTTAATAAACGCTAGAACTCCCTTAGCTTTGTTAACAGTTGAAGCAATATGGCTATTAAAACATAGATTGCGATCGAAAAGGACTCCTAAGTCATTTGATGTGGAGATTCGATCCAGAACATGGTGTCCTAGAGAATAGGAGACCAAATGTGGTGTACGGCGGTGAAAAGTCATAAGTTTGCACTTAGAATGCACTTCCAATACGGATTTTGACTGCAATGAATTCGATACCATGGATGTTGTTGAATGGAAACAGCTCGGATGCAAATGCCGTTTTCACTGTAATAAGAACCCCACCAGCGAATGATGGACGATCCATTCTATAAGTGGTGAACTTGTGGACGATAATTTCGTGATCGGAGACAGAGGAGTTAAGCCAGGTTTCAGTTATGGCGATAGCGTCGAATTCAAAAGAGGCACTGTCCGTATGTATTTTAGACAATTTACCTAAAAGACTGCGTACGTTTTGATATTGGATGGAGAAATGGTTCCTTAGTTTTTTGAAATCTTAGGGAGAGTAACTCGAGGATTCTGGGTAGAGTTTCTAGGCAGAAATTCATGCTCAGGTCATGCAGCCGGTTCCAAAGCTTTGGATACAAGAGAATCGGGAAGAAGAATTTTGAAAGATAAGATATTACGCTTATGTGTAAAATTGAATTTAGTTATAATAAAGTTATCCGGCGGCGATTGAAGATAAGAGCTTAGATGTAGTTTGACATCATCCGGTGTGGCTTCGGGAATAAGACGAGAGACAAAGATTGCTTTGCGGGGGACCACCGCGCTGAGTGGAACACCGGAAAAGCGAGCTGGTGGAGCTACTCCTAAAAGTCTCAGGCCGGAAGCTGAGGAGCTAGAAGAGACCAGCAGTAGGTTGTTATTCGGTGTTTTCCTCCTTGGTGAATCGCCCAAGAGTTTGAGGCCCAGAAATTGCGATTCCAACGTAAGGAACTTCTCGTTGAGAGCATTGAATTGCTTCCGAACATCTTGGAAACCATTCCACGTTTGTCTCATAAAGGTGCGCATTTCCACCTCAATCTCCCTGCAGGCCAAACATGACCAAGTAAGACCCATGCGTTTCGATATTAAATAATCCAGCACATTTTATATAAGCGTAATTATCACAAAGCCAGCAGCTGAGGTAGGAATCACCGTTAATGGTGCCACCAAATTCTCATTTCTTTGCACTGCAGATAAGAGCCATTTTCAACAGCTGTTGGGTCACTGTGCACAGCGAGAAAAAAGACGCACTGTGAGGACGAGCTAAATGAGAGACCAGGCAGCAGCAGCAGCAGCAGAAAGAGCACGATGATCAGCAGTTATGTATGTACGTATGTACGTATGTATGTACATATATACAGGGCAGACGGCGCAGCAAAGTGACGGAAGCTAACGGCGAACTGCAATAAAGCAAAGCAGAGGCGCCGAGATATTAGTCCATAAACGAAGAATGCAGGCGTCGTATGGTGAGAGTGAGAGCCAGAGTGCAGCTTGCGTGAAATCCAGAGAGTGAGTAGGCAGTGCAACGAATTATGCGCGAGAACGGTGAGTGCCAAAGAGCAATGAGTCGATGAGTCAAAGCAAAGCAAAGCAAAGCAACCGATCGAATAGCAATAACAATTGTCTAAACAAAAATAATGCAATGCAACGCTCCACTGTTAGATGTATGTATGTATGTATGTTTGTTCGGCAGCCACAGAAAAATTATAAGTTAATAAATCAATTTAAGACACTGAGTATACACAAGCTTTATAAAATATGAATATGTGTGTAACTCCGATACTTATTAATTAATTACAAATTGAATTAATTACAGTTTATAAGTTTCTTTTATTTATTTAATTTTTTTTTTGATTAAGCGAAAAATGCGAGAGCGATGCAGAAACACGAGCGTCTAGCTTGAGGCCAATTGAACTCTTGTTGTATGCATGTGAAATATATTTTAATATATTGTGGTGCATAATCATATAATTTTCAATTTATAATAAGTATACATAAGTATATATATATATCTTATATATCATTCGTTTTTTATAGAAAAAAGTTCTGTATAACCTTATATATGTTTTTCCATAGATACATGTAACAGGGAGTGAGCAAGTCGGCCCACTGAAGGAGCATTGGTTAACAGCAGTGACAGCAGAGCAGCAGCGATAACAGTAGATGTAACTAAAGAGAAGACCTAAGCGCAGAGAAAGAGAGCCAGAGCCGAACCGAAGCGAAAGAGCGCCGAAACACTTACACCCACATCACCAAGCTCGGACCGCTGCAGCGCGCTGCTCACGCCGTAGCGAAAGTGCACGCAAAAATGAGTAGAGGAGAGATGCACTGACTCCAAGCCTCTGGCGCGACCGGCGGACTGCTGCAGCGCGCTGCTCACGCAGTAGCGGAAGCGCATGCAAGACGAGCAGTGGAGTTATTTACCGCCTCCCGGGCGAAAGATCGGGGAGAGCCAAGAAAAGTCGAAGCGCCAGGAGAGGCTAGCGGCAGAGGAAAAAACATATTTTTGGAGCCAAGGAAGGCACGTTCCAAACAAAGGATGAGGACAGAAGTTTTGATTCTGGAACAAGCCGGTTGCAAGCGGAAAACAATTAAAAAGTGAAAAAATCAAACCTTTTTTCCTCAAGCAATCAAACCGACTTTTTCTGATATATATGGGACTTTAAAACTTTTAAAAGAATTATGGTTTTTTTTTCTATGAAAGAACTTTGTTTTGAAGAATTTTTTAATTCTGGTATTTTTTTTACGCTTTTTTCAGAGGTAGCGCTTTTTTTCTTATAACTCTTGTATCTTTCGTCTGGTTATAAAGAACTTTGCTCTTTAAAAAAGATAATTGAATCAGCTAGAAGTCAAGCTAAAACTTTTTGTGATTTTAGCCTACCGCCTGGGAAATATGAAGCTTTGAAATGCCAAAATGATGATTTTGACTTTAAAAACTTGTGTGTATAAGTGCATTAATTGGGCGTCGTTTAAGTTATTGTTCATTAAAATCTATGGAGAAACTTTGGAGCTAAAATTCGTTAACCAAACCAAAAAAATTAACAAAAAATACCTTTTGGAAGGTTGCGGGCCCAACTGCCAATTGGGAAAAAGCAAGCGAAAAAGGGTTGTGCATTAAGTCTGATCGCGTTCCTTTGGTATAAAATGTTATTGAAAATGACTTTTTTCGGTATACCCAATCTGAGGTAGGATACCTGTTCAGGTTAAATGTTTCCTTTATAATCTAACAAGTGCAGGTCCACACAAATTAGATCTTGCCGCATCTACTTAATCATATTTCAATAAAGCCAAAGTAGAAATACCTGAGATTTGGGGTCGGAGATGATCCATTCGCCATCCGTGTGCTGCACTCTAAGGCCATTGAGCTCTCGCAAATCTGCATAGAGCGGACAAACACATAGAGCGTATTGCATAGACATACATACGTGTCGCTTCGGCTTCTCTCATTCAGAAATGCATGGAGCTATCCATGGAATCCAGCGCGAAGCGTGACGCCAAACCTTGGCTCGCTGTAGACGAAGCTTGCGTTCGGGATGAAGCCGTGCGTCACCCGACCTGTGGGAGTCACCATCATCCCATCTGCGTTGCCACTCGCTCAGCAGGCATTTATCTATTCGTGCCATCTTCTGCTTCCAGTTAAGATTTGGCAAATCTTCGCCGTATTGCCAATCGCTCTCCTCCAGCGGTTAGTCGAAGGATCCCTTGAAATCCGCGAAGACTCCGAGGACTTATTTCGACCGGCTAGCCGAAACAGTGCTCACGACGTGTTTCCAAGCATCTTCCACACAGCGTCCTTGGCGAAACCCAAATCTGCAGTCATCCGGTATGGTGTCCTTCAGACGATTCACCATGATTCCCTCAAGCACTTTGCCCAGCAATGGCAACAGACAGATATCCCGATATCAAGCAGGATCTATCCTGTCCTTATCGGGTCCTTTCTAGAGTGGAACCACTCTAGGGTGCTTCCATTCCTTGGGGAAGTATTCGCTCTCCAGGCAGCGGGAATACAATGTTGTCATGTGCCGAGGGATGGCACGCCAAAATGCCCTGCAAATGGCACCTGTGATGCCGTCCATGCGGGAGATGTTGAACTCGTGCCGACGAGCATCCTGTAGCCGCCGCCTCAGTCTCCTGACCACTCGGCGCTTAGAATGTAGCTCGGCAGTCCACCAACCTACTTTCCTCGCGGCCTTGGGCGTGCTGCGTCCCAGCACTCTGTACATAGCGATGTCCCCCGCAATACGGATGTCTCCCTTGCCACCTCTTCCTCGAACAATAGCCAACGCGCAGTGGAAAGCTTTCAGAACGGCACAGGAGCAATGCTCTCAACTGTGTCGGTCCGACCACGCGTCACCTCACCATGGTTCACGTTGTAGTCGCTCGTATCCCATTCCCTCACTTCCCAAGCGAATGTTGCCCACATAGTCGCAGCTTGATTGGCGATTTTTACATCGATGTCGCTGAGGCCTCTGCGGCTATCGAATGTAAACACCCGGCTGGCCTCGTTGAGCACGCCGGCTCGGTTCTCAGACAACAACTCACCCCGTGCATAGTTAGCTTGCCCCCGAGTATGCTCGGAGAGTTTGCTAAACCACGCTGGGGATACTGCGTTCGCGTCAAGTCCAAATATGACGGGAGTGCGGCTGGCCAACAGCAGCACCGCATCTAGGTACCTGAGGTACGGCGCCAAGTCGGTTTTGAACTGGCTGTATACGGAGCATAGAATGATTGAGCCAAATCTTCCTTGCACTCTGACACATACTCTATGTTCGGTGGTAAGGAGGTCTATTGGCGTGCAGATGGCTTCCGGTTCATCGACGATGATGGCAGCTTTCGGGTTTCCGTCACGAAAGGGGCGGTACTGGAATACTCGCATTCCCGAAGGAAGGCCAGTAATCCGCCCTGCTCTATCGACGTACGGCTCCTGGACCAGTACGAACAGATGGCCAGAGTGGCGCATGATGGATCCTAGATCCACCACAGCTGCTCGGCCACGGCCACAATTAGCTTGGATGAAGCTAAACATTTTCGCCAATATCGCTGCGTAGATCGGGCATGCCGCTGACAGCATGGAATGTGTTGCCGGGTAACCCTTTGGTTGAGGCACTTCGAAACGTTGTGGCCGCCCTGCCCGCATCGGTGGCACACGTTCTCCTTTAGGCGCCACTGTGACACCTTGTGGTCGAAACCCACACACCTGTGGCAGGCGTGGCAGGCCGCCACTGCTGCTGGTGAACCTTCTTCTTAAATTCCGCAGCGGATATGGAATCCTCCAGGTTCTTGGTGAAGAGCTCCTCCATGAACTTTTCAGGCGTGATAGACGTGTCGACGTCATACACCACGACCTGAGGCCTGGTCTCCGGGCTCTTCCTCACTTCCAGTCCTGCTTCCTGGAACTTTGCAATGTCCACTACCTTCTTGAGCTCGCTGACCGAAGGCGTGCGAATGAACGCTCCTCCGCTATTCAGCTCGCGAACTTCGTGCACTCGGACTCCGAGCTTGGGCACGACATCTTTCCTCACTCGCTCGACAAGTTGCTTTCCCGTCTCCCCCGGGTTCGTGCTCTTAATGAGAGCCGACCAAGTCTCGCGCGGCTTCGCGATCGGCGGGGCGACAGCGCTCGGTGCCGGCAAGCCTGGGTAGGCTGCCGCATACGTAGCGGTGGGAGCAGCAGAATTGGCAGCGTGGGCAGCGGCAGCGGGCCTCTGTGGAGGCGGCATACGAGCCCTCTCCTCCAGGCGCACCTTGTCCGCAGCCAGAGCCATAACCAGCTCGTCGTACCTGTTGGTAGCGATGAAAACTGCCATGGCGGCCTCCGGGGTCATGCCTCCCTTGAGGACTGCCTCGTTCACGCTCATCCTTATCGATGACAGCTCCGCAGCAACCGCCGAAAATCCAGCCGCAACAATGCCAGTTGCCTGGCATGTGGCAGCGGTGGTAGCAGCGGTAGCGGCAGCGGTGGTGGCGGCGACAGTGGTAGTGGCAGCAGTGGTGGCGGCAGCGTTGTTGGCGGTGGTATCAGCGGTGGCAGCGGCAGCGGCAGAGGGTTCTGCCGTGGCTTCCGCCTCCACAAAGGGGAGCGACGGTGGCGGCGACCTGACTGCTGGGATCGGCAACTCTCCCGTCACCCCAATCCCCAGCCCGATCTTCTTCGCTCCCTTCGCACCCTTTGTCGCATTTGACTTCGGCCGACGCCGCCTACGGGCGGGGACACTCGATGACGAGCTCGCCCCAACGCTAGCCAGGCTAGCGTCGCTGGCGTCGGCCTCAGTATCCACCTCCATACTCTGGCTGCCTCTACCGGTTCTCTCAAAACACGAACCAATAAACACCGCTATCTAAGTTCCAAACCAAGCTTCGAAAGAAGATCGACTTGAAAGCTCCGAAAGCACCAGAGGGAACCCAAGCTTCGAGCCAAAGCCTCGAACGAAAGCTTCGAACGGAAGCTTCGAACTCGAACCTGTTTTCGAGCTATACGCACTTGTTGTCGAGCTAAAGCCGCACGTGGCTTTTTCAGAGCCGAATTAGCAAATTAAAAATTTGCCAATTGCGACACTGTTTGAGCACCAAATTAACGCGTAATTTAACTACACAAAAGCGACGAACACTCGCGACAATATTTGAACGCTTTCCACACGGGAAAATTACTCAATTACTATTAAAAGACGACGGTAAAGCGGGGCGCTTGAAAAACACGTCTGCTTCCAGTAGCAGTCAGAGAGCAACTGTGTAGATAGGGACAGTAGGAATCTCGTTAATCGATTCATGCGCGTCACTTAGTAGATGACGAGGCAATTTTTTTTTTAAATTTTTGTTTGTCTGCTGAGGATGGGAAATCTTCATAGATACTATTAAGGGCCAAACCGTAATAGCATGCAAGATTCGTGGTTTTTTACAAGTTTTAAAACTCAAGTTTTACAACTGCGATGTTTAGGTATTTTTACATTATGCCTAGGTAGCAAGCTTCTTTTTTCCAACATAGGGTTTCAGCTAAGTCCAGTCTCGAGAGTAACCTGCGAGATACATGAACTGCCTAAAGAAGTATAATCCGCCTATCACTACTCTGGCACCAATGATATTGCTGTCGCCAGTTGCTAGGAGACCGTTTGTAATCAGATTTGTTTGTTACTCCAGATCCCTGGCTAGTTTAATATCGCGGAAAGGACCTCGACAGGGACAGACACATTGAAATCTCGCCGCACTGCAGTAATAATGTCAGGTCTTTTATATCTCTCAACCTTGCGCAGGTGCGCTTGGTCGAGGGACAGTCAATCTTTTACTATCTGCGCATTAATCACGAAACCGTGATTTTGTCGCATTGCCACCAAGTCAAGTTTTCTTACCGTGGATTTGCCCTGCAAATTCGGCTCGACGTGTACTGTATGACCCTTTTAATACCCGTTCTGTCTGACACTAAACCTTAGCGGAGACACGAACCAATAAGCACTGCTATCCAAGCTATCAACCAAGATTCGGAAGAAGCTCGACTTGAGCCAAAGCTTCGAACGGAAGCTTCGAAATCGAACCAATTTGCCAATTCCGACACTATTTGATCACCAAATTAACGCGGATTTTATTGCACAACAGCGCGGAACACTCGCGACAAACCTGCCCAGGGTTTTCTCACTGGTGGGAGCGAGGACTATTCCTTCCTCTTCCGCAATAGCGGCATTTAAGTTGATCTCTGTCAAACCGCAAAGGCAAATGTCCCCAACGATCCCTAAGGATGTAACGAAAAGGCAGAGGGTTAAAACCGCCTCTGTGAATCCCAATCGCCCGTGGTTCCAGAAAAACCTTTGGCCAGGTTCGTACTAGGTACTTCCAGTATAGCTCCATGAAGCATGGGGACTGGTGGCCCCAGGACCTTCCTACACACAGGAAAACATACAAAATACATATACCATACCCTCAGGAAACCACCAAGCGTCGTCTAGAAAATACAGCCCTTGCATACTCATTAGAACTACAAACCGTATCTTCTTTGGAGAATATTTGACTAACGTCAAACTCACCACTATCCTCAACAACACCATACAGCGGGCACTCACAAAGAACATGTTTCCATGTCTCCTCACTCGAGCCACACTGACATTCCGGACTATCACGCAGGCACCTCGAATACAGGAATGCATTGAGAGAGCCGTGACCAGTTAAAAGGAACCCAGAACTAAGGTTAAAACCAAAGTCTGGTCGGCAGCTAACAAACGTGACATCACGAATGTACTGGTAAGTAACTCGTCCATTCTCACTGTTATCCCATCTAGCTTGCCACTCAGAAAGGACGCATTCGTCCAACAAAACCTTGCACTCTCTAATCCCTAAGCTCTCCACGTTCCTATCAGCTAACCATTCATTCTGCAACAATGGAAGACGCCTCTTAATAATGTAGCGTACGGCACGACACCATATCTCCAAGTCAAGAGGGACTGCACCACAAAGCACCTGCATTGCCTCAGTAGAAACAGTGCGGCACACCGGCAAACATCTAAGCAAAATCACTCTCTGGCAAGCCAGCACTTTCCGTCTGACCAAAACACTCATAGCCGCACTACACCACACCAAAGATATGGTTCGCAAAGCCTTCCTGCTAAGACCCCACTCATTCCGCACCTGTCCAACCACACCTAACAGCCGCCTCCTGAGACCAGTGATATGAGGAATGAAACACATCCTCTCACCAAAAGTTATGCCGAGGTATTTTACCTCCGTGACATACTTTAAGCTAACGCCATCTGGCCCTACAACAGGATGTCGACTGATAGCCAACCTGCCTTTCAGCAGCATTGTCACCGTTTTGTCAATTGCCAATCCGACGCCGACACTGTTCGCCCCATTGGCGAACAGTGCGCAAGCACAGCATTTGCCTCAAACTCATCGCGCGACCGCCCCTCAACCAAGATGAGCAGATCATCCGCATATGCACAACACATGTAGGTACGCTCAAGCTGACCCATCAAAGCATCCATCATATCCGTCTACACTAACACTCTCATTCAGCCCCACAACAGTTTTACATCTTCCGGAGAAATAACTCCTCCTGAGAGCCAAATCCCGATACGACACATTCCTCTAACCTGCGAACCACACTGTCCAAACTCAGGTAGTCGAAAGCACCTTTAAAATCCACAAAAACACCCAGAACATACTTGGAATTACTGGACTGCACTGAGTGGCAAACATATCTCCAATCGTCCTCAACGCACCTACCCTGCCTAAAACCAAATTTCCTGTCAGACATCTGGTCACTCACTCTCTCCTGCAGCCTTTCTACCAAAACCCTCTCCAGAACTTTGCCAAGAACCGGAAGGAGACTAATGCCCCGAAAGGACCGAGGATTGCTTCTGATCCTATCAGGCGAATTTAAGAGTACAAACACTCTCGCACGTTTCCATTTCCAAGGGAAGTAGCCATCGATCACATATCCTGAAAACAGCTCGTACATGTAGTCTGGAATGGACTTCCACACACTCTTGCACATTTCACCCGTAAAACCATCTTCGAATTTAGCATCGAGAAAGCCACCTCTAACTCAACCGCTAGGAGCGGCTCAGAAGGGCCAGTTACACTTGGGGGGAAAACCTCTCGCTCCGCAATTGGAAAGAATTCGCTCATAAGTTCATTGACACAATCCACCCTAGTCGTCAGCAGGGTCCCTCTGACCTGGAGAGCACACACACTCGTACATTCCCTAGCACTACCTCGAACTATTTTATAAGCGCGACCCCAAGGATCGTCCTTATTGCGCTCCAAGAATGATCGCCACTCAGCTTCTTTCACTCTTACAAGCATTTCCTTGTACTCGTTCATACATCGATCAAATTCACCCCTGAGCTGGGAAAGTCTATCAGCATTGAAGTATCTCGCTCTTTGAATTCGCTTCCTCAGAGTCCGAACCATCCGAACTGCCGCGTCCACTTAAGACGCTTGGCATTCATCTCTCGGTGCCTCTCAAGCATACAATCATTAGCACGAGTCACCCAATCCTCAACACACTCTACCTTCTCATCGGTCCCCATAGCACAGAAGGTGCTGAAAGGAATCTGCGTTGCCGCCTCTTTAACCCAAAGGCCGTGAAGGTTCCAGTTCGCACCACGGGTGCGCCAACGATTGCCCCCAACAGTTTCTCGCACTGTGGGAGTGGCATGAGCTACAACAATCTCTATGGGACTATGATCACTCACCCATGCGCACCCAGAACACTCCAGTCGAAGTCATTCACTCTCATTGCTGCCTCATTCACCAAGGTAACATCAATGTCGCTTTTCCCCCTCGGGCCGTCAAAGGAGTACCACTTACAGGGTTCGTTAATGACCCGCACGTTCCTGGACACAACCCACTCGGTTAGCACCTCACCCCGACTGTAGCTCAAATACCCAGACGCCTGTCCAGATATTTTGCTGAACCACATGGGGGACGATGCGTTCGCGTCAAGACCCATGATGGCTGGTACGCTACTCGCTAGTAGTAGCACCTCATCCATATACGACATGTACGACTCGAGGGGTTCCCCGAACTTGCAATAAAAGGCCCTACCCAACCTACCACTAAGACTTACGCAAACGCCCCAGTCAGTAGAGTTCACTAGAGTGCACTCCACGCTAAGGTCATTCACAACTACAGCGGCATTTTTTCTGCTATGAGAGAATACCCGCAGGTTTACAGGCAAGCCGCGTACACGACCATTGGACGCATACGGTTCTTGCAGCAGTGCAACGCCACAACCCCTCTCACGCATCATCTGCCCCACATCACACATTACTACAAACGACCCTTGAAAATTCATCTGTAGAATCTTGCTAGTCATCAGTGTCTAGCACTCGCCCGAGCCACCATTGCACTGTACACAGGGCAAGCTAGGGACATCATGAGATGCCCAGAAGGCCTACCCTTAAAGGCACAATTTCGACAGTTAGGTGCATTGTTGCACTTAGCAACATGGTGCCCCGTCTGTCCGCAGCGACGACAAATGTCGTGCCTGATTCTGCATTGTGAGACTCGGTGGTCAAACCCCAAACATCGGAAGCAACCAACAATCGGGTCAAAGTCCCTAACTCGAAAAGAGAACCACTTGATATAACATCTACCGGCATCCAAGAGAGACTGCATGGAAGTGCCAACACCCTCTAGAACCACGTTGACCGTACCCTCGCAACTGATCCCCTTAATCCCCTTAAACGTCTCGAATGACATATTGTCCTTCAAATTGAGCTCAAACAGATCACCAATGAACTCGTCAGGGGTAATCAGCCTGTTGACACCATGAAAAACTACTCTGGGCTCCATCTTTTCTATGACCTTCACAGTCAGGCCAACCTCATCGAACTTTGCATTGTCCGCAATTTTGTTTCGTTCGGCAACAGACGGCGTGCGTATAATGGCACTGCCATCTCGGCGAGGCTTAACCTCATGCAAGTGTACCCTCAAGGATGGTCCCACTTACTTCACAACCTTCTCAACCACGTCCTTTGCGGGCATTTCTGCATTCTTGCTTCGTACCACTTAGGTCCAGGTGTTAACTGGTCGCGGCTCCAAAGGAGGTGACAAAGCCACCACCGGGCCTCCAAAAGAGGGGGCGACCGCCGGAAAAACCGGCGCTGGACCACCAACAGCCATCGAACGGATGGCCGCGCAGACGCAAGTTTTCCGCAATAAGCGAAAAAATTAGCGCCTCGTACTGATTACTGCAGCCTACCAGACTACATGTAACCTCCGCAGTCGCACCAGCGTCCAAAGCTACCATCACAACATGCTGGCTAATGGCTTGCATTCTTTCCACAGTGTTGCTCACTTGCGTCTTTGGCAGCTCGGGAACCACAAATTGCGGCAGGACAACCGACGCCACAGTGGGAGCCTCGCCCACTTTTACTTCAACTACACCCTGGTCTCCAAAGGCACCTTGGGAGCCACCACACGCGCCCTCCTGGGTCAGCTTGGCTATGTCAGCTTCCGATGTTGCCCTCTTCAGCCGCCCTTCCTCTTCATTTCTGATGACCCAGAAGAACCCAGTTCCTCATCAGAACCAGACCTCTCCAAAGACACAGAATTCTTCTTTTTCGGCAGCATGCCAACCACCTTCGGTAAACTCACCTAGCGATAAGCGCAAAAAGGTAAACAAAATAACCTTTTTGCACACACACACACACTAGCGCCCTAAACTTGTTTTCACTGCGACGAACGAAGCACCGCACAAAGAAGAATACCGAAAAAACGGTACTTGCAGTACCACGGTGGACACTGTTCGGCATACCGGTAGGCATCCCATCAGGATAGTCCTTTGGCACGCAATCAGGTGCCTCCTGGCAACCACTTGCGTCGTCGTCACGATAGACCAAACCGAGGTACCGAATAGTGCACAGGGCACCATGAGTCCGGCATATATTGTCCGCTTTGCGCGGGGACTGAGACCCCAGTCGACCCGCAGTACGCGAGACAATGCCCCTACGACTCCAGTCAGCCTATCACTCAAGCCCGTGATGTGCGGGAGAAAACTCAACCGCTCACCGACTGTGATGCCAAGGTACTGTGTCATATAACGTATAGGTTGAGGTGAGCGGGTGAAAACCTAGATTGGAGGAGAGGTATGCGCTGGCTTCGGCTTTTGTCTCTGGTCGGCGGGGTGTGGGCATAGGGACAATATACCACCACTCTAGTGCTCAATCAATTTAAGAAGTTATTAAATTCGCGTACGAATTGGGAAAAGGAATAGGAAGGGGATGCGAGGGCCTAGAGGGGAAAGGTCAGCAAAGGTAGAAGGAGGAAGAAGGAAGGACATCACTAGTCAGGTCATTGTTGGCTGCTAACCGCAAAAGTGCGAGATCGCCCACCCTACCATGATCCTTAAGATCCACCTACATTCCCTCCAACAACGACGCCGGTGAATCAACTCTCCATCAGAAGACACTGCATGGTTCCGTTCGAAATTATTTAGTCTTGGTTCATACTAAATCTATATTTATTTATACAATTCATGATGTTTCATTTGGCAAACCTAACCCTTAATTAATTACTAACCTAAGAATGTGGTTGCGAACCTAACTTCTTAAACTTCCCAGCTCATGATATGAAAAAAGGTGATATACTATGATATAAAATATTAACGATAGAAAGTGATATATGTAGGTATATGGTATAAGTAGATAAGACTAGGTAAGTATAATTCGCGTAAATATTTTGAGGAATAAGTAGATATGTATAAGTATTAAGTAAGGTATTTTCAAATTAAGATACTACGTTGAAACAAGATAGTAGGAGAATTCCGGTTAATCAGAAGGTCAGAGAAAATTCGCAAGAGTAACGTGCTTCCGCACAAGGCCAAGCCATTAGGCCGGATGGCCAAAGTCAAAATCAAAATCAGTTAATTTAAGTTACCTACGATGCATTCCATCATGTGACTTATCATAGGTCGAAATCATTACGGTTGTAAACACTTACAATGCATTTTTTTCCCACGCAGAAAGATCTTTCGTTGTGTAGACGGCTGGATGATAGGATGAATAGATGATTAGGTGAACAGATGATAAGATGAATGCGTGGTAACCCAAAAGCATGACTGGAAGATTAATCAGAATTAGTAACAGTTTACATGATCTGACCTAAGCCATGTACAGGAATTCTCCTTGTCCATCTCGATATATTGTGTTACACCGGCATACCATATTTATCCGTTTAAAAGTAAATTTTAAGCACAACTCGGATGGACAAACGGATTCTCATATCTGGCCCTACTTAGAAAACATAACACAGTAAACTAAAGAAGCTGCGGGTTCGAAGTCACCAGACTGGGCAGACTGGGTAATAGGGCGAGCCTTCTGCATTTGGCCCCAGAGTACTCGGTCCAGGGTCAAGCTAGCAGCCACGGCTTCCGAGGTGCATCGGCGGCGACCGAGATACTGCTTACGTGGAATCCGCTTCTGGGAACACATGCATGTGTATGTAGGATCCGGGCATCTCGATAGGTCCAAAGCTGGTCAAAATGGAGAGATCTCCCTTCTGGCTCACTGCGTGAGGCAGTCCAACCGGCAGGTCACTTGGCTATGAACGATGAGGCCGAACGGCAGGGGTTAATCTACCCTCAAGCGGTATGAGCACGCTGCCGTTCGGGAATGGCACCGGGAACATAATTCATTGTGGTAGACCCTAAGCCAGGTTATACCCGCCTTTAGCTGGGTTTCACTAAGTCGGTACTAGTGGTGCTAATCCTATATATAGAAATACTCAATTTAGCGAGAACCTATATGGCGAATTAGCTAGCTGGATATTTACCCCCAGTGGGAATTTGCACCACTGTATTCAAGGAAACTTTCGGATGTGCTGTGGATCTTCTTTCTCCAAGTGGGGCTACCAACGTATGGACTGAGCGCACAGGTGCTGCCATGGTCTTAGGGTTATGTTCACCCTCGAGCTATATCGAAAAATTCGAAAAAATGCACCTGATCAGAAAACTGGTTATTGACCTTTTCTCTAGATCATACTCACGGATCTGGTTAGCTTATAAATGGTTGGCACAACTTATTTATAACTGACGAGCACACAATCACTACGCGTGGTATCGGGATGTATATAGGGTTAAGCCGAGACCCAGAAAAACGTACGACTGCACACTTGGACGGTCACGAAGAGAAGAGACAGAGTCCCGAAACCACATGGTGCAGCAACCCACGTTTTTTTTTCCAGTACCGTACTTTTCTTGCCTTATACTTTTGAATAAAAGAATTAGCAATAAATCTAGGTGCAATACGGAATAGACGGCCGTCTAAGTATGCCCTTGAGCAGCATGATCGCCGTCTTGCTAGTTGAAACGGCAACGCCGACTTCAACTCCCCAAGCGCCTACGATGGACATTAGTTCCTCTCCTTTTCGCTCAAGCTCTGAACGGGCGTTTCCCTCGATGAGGAGGAGCAGATCGTCGGTAAACGCGCTGAGCGCCCCAAGTGGCTCCAAGCGCTGGAGCAACACGTCCATCAAGATGTTTCATATGAATGGACCACTTATGGACCCCTGTGGGCAACCTCTTGTCACCGGAACAGTGGCTACTTCATGCCTGCTTACGATGCTCGCACTCCTGCCGGAGAAAAAGCTTCGCCACAAGCCTGCTTCACGGCAGCCCAGCTCGAGGGGACGACGTAGTGCAGCATCCAACTCGACGTTGTCAAAGGCTCCCTTGAAATCCACGAAGACTCTGAGCACATATTTCGACCGGCTGGCCGAAACAGTGCTCACAACGTGCTTCCAAGCATCCTCCACACAGCGTCCTTGGCGAAATCCAAATTGCCATCTGCAGCCATCCGGTATGGTGTCGTTTAGACGATTCACCATGATTCCCTCAAGCACTTTTCCCAGCACTGGCAACAGACAGATACCCCGATATGAAGCAGGATCCGTCCTGTCCCTATGGGGTCCCTTCAAGAGTGGAACCACCCTAGGGTGCTTCCATTCCTTGAGGTGCTTCCATTCCTTGGGAAAGTATCCGGTCTCCAGGCAACGGGAATACAACGGTGTCATGTGCCGAGGGATGGTACGCCACAATGCCCTGCAAATGGCACCTGTGATGCCGTCCATGCCGGGAGAGCATCTGCTCTTCAACCTGGCGACTCAAGCATCAACCTCGAAAACCTCGAGGGACGGTGGAGCTTCGAACGTGATGGCAATGTGCACTCCGTGCACTTTTTGCTGCCTCGGGAAATCCTGTAGACTTGTCCCCATGGATCATCTCTGTTATTTCCCACGAAGCGTCGCCAGTTGTCCTCCTTCGTCCTCAGGATGAGCTTCTTGTATTGCCCCGAGGAGATGTCGAACTCGTGCCGACGAGCATCGTGTAGCCGCCGCCTCAGTCTCCTGACCTCTCGGCGTTTAGAATGTAGCTCGGCAGTCCACCAACCTACTTTCCTCGCGGCCTTGGGCGTGCTGCGTCCCAGCACTCTGTACATAGCGATGTCCCCCCGCAATACGGATGTCTCCCTTGCCACCTCTTCCTCGAACAATAGCCAACGCGCAGTGGAAAGCTTTCAGAACGGCACAGGAGCAATGCTCTCAACTGTGTCGGTCCGACCACGCGTCAACTCACCATGGTTCACGTTGTAGTCGCTCGTATCCCATTCCCTCACTTCCCAAGCGAATGTTGCCCACATAGTCGCAGCTTGATTGGCGATTTTTACATCGATGTCGCTGAGGCCTCTGCGGCTATCGAATGTAAACACCCGGCTGGCCTCGTTGAGCACGCCGGCTCGGTTCTCAGACAACAACTCACCCCGTGCATAGTTAGCTTGCCCCCGAGTATGCTCGGAGAGTTTGCTAAACCACGCTGGGGATACTGCGTTCGCGTCAAGTCCAAATATGACGGGAGTGCGGCTGGCCAGCAGCAGCACCGCATCTAGGTACCTGAGGTACGGCGCCAAGTCGGTTTTGAACTGGCAGTATACGGAGCATAGATTGATTGAGCCAAATCTTCCTTGCACTCTGACGCATACTCCATGTTCGGTGGTAAGGGGGTCTATTGGCGTGCAGATGGCTTCCGATTCATCGACGATGATGGCAGCTTTCGGGTTTCCGTCACGAAAGGGGCGGTCCTGGAATACTCGCATTCCCGAGGGAAGGCCAGTAATCCGCCCTGCTCCATCGACGTACGGCTCCTGGACTAGTGCGAACAGATGGCCAGAGTTGCGCATGATGGATCCGAGGTCCACCACAGCCGCTCGGCCACGGCCACAATTAGCTTGGATGAAGCTAAACATTTAATGCCTAGCTTGCACCCTCGCCAATACCGCTGCGTAAATCGGGCATGCCGCTGACAGCATGGAATGTGCAGCCGGGTAGCCCTTGAAGCGGCAGTTTCGGCAGTCCACAGGGTTGGGGCACCTCGAAACGTTGTGGCCGCCCTGTCCGCACCGGTGGCACACGTTCTCCTTTAGGCGACACTGGGACACCTTGTGGTCGAAACCCACACACCTGTGGCAGGCGTAGGTCCTGACCAGGGAACGAGAGCGGCATCTGAACCACTTGATGTACACGCAGTCGCGTAACACCTCCTGTGCCATCGCATCAACCTCCAGCGTCACGTTGACCGTGGCGCCGTCGGTGACCGACCAGGGTTTGCTGCCCAGGTGAACCTTCTTCTTGAATTCCGCAGCAGACATGGAATCCTCCAGGTTTTTCGTGAAAAGCTCCTCCATGAACTCTTCAGGCGTGATGGACGTGTCGACGTCATACACCACGACCTGAGGCCTGGTCTTCGGGCTCTTCCTAACCTCCAGTCCTGCTTCCTGGAACTTCGCACTGTCCACTACCTTCTTAAGCTCGCTGACCGAAGGCGTGCGAATGATCGCTCCTCCGCTCTTCAGCTCGCGAACTTCGTGCACTCGGACTCCGAGCTTGGGCACGACATCTTTCCTCACTCGCTCGACAAGTTGCTTTCCCGTCTCCCCCGGGTTCGTGCTCTTAATGAGAGCCGACCAAGTCTCGCGCGGCTTCGCGATCGGCGGGGCGACAGCGCTCGGTGCCGGCAAGCCTGGGTAGGCTGCCGCATACGCAGCGGTGGGAGCAACAGAAGCGGCAGCGTGGGCAGCGGCAGCGGGCCTCTGTGGAGGCGGCATACGTGCCCTCTCCTCCAGGCGCACCTTGTCCCCGGCCAGAGCCATAACCAGCTCGTCGTACCTGTTGGTAGCGACGAAGACTGCCATGGCGGCCTCCGGGCTCATGCCTCCATTGAGGACTGCCTCGCTCACGCTCATCCTAATAGATGATAGCTCCGCAGCAACAGCCGAAAATCCAGCCGCAACAATGCCAGTTGCCTGGCATGTGGCAGCGGTGATAGCAGCGGTAGTAGCAGCGGTGGTGGCGGCGGTGGTGGCGGCGACAGTGGTAGTGGCAGCAGTGGTGGCGGCAGCGTTGTTGGCGGTGGTATCAGCGGTGGCAGCGGCAGCGGCAGAGGGTTCTGCCGTGGCTTCCGCCTCCACAAAGGGGAGCGACGGTGGCGGCGACCTGACTGCTGGGATCGGCAACTCTCCCGTCACCCCAATCCCCAGCCCGATCTTCTTCGCTCCCTTCGCACCCTTTGTCGCATTTGACTTCGGCTGACGCCGCCTACGGGCGGGGACACTCGATGACGAGCTCGCCCCAACGCTAGCCAGGCTAGCGTCGCTGACGTCGGCCTCGGTGTCCACCTCCATACTCTGGCTCCCTCTGCCGGTTCTCTCAGGACACTAAAGCTTAGTGGAGACACGAACCAATAAACACTATCTAAGTTCCAAACCAAGCTTCGAAAGAAGCTCGAATTGAAAGCTCCGAAAGCACCAGAGGGAACCCAAGCCTCGAGCCAAAGCCTCGAACGAAAGTTTCGAACGGAAGCTTCGAACTCGAACCTGTTTTCGAGCTAAAGACGCACGTGGCTTTTTCAGAGCCGAAATTAGCAAATTTTCAATTTGCCAATTGCGCCACTGATTGGGCACAAAATTAACTCGTAATTTTACTGCACAAAAGCAACGAACACTCGCGACAATAATTAACTCTTTCCACACGGGAAAATTACTCGATTACTCTTAAAGCCGACGGTAAAGAGGGGCGCTTGAAAAAACACGTCTGCTTCCAGTAGCAGTCAGAGAGCAACTGAGTAGATAGGGACAGATGAATCTGATCTCTCAGCTTTATTTAACGTGGCGGTTCCACAGGAAGGGATTTCAACCACGGTGTTTAATGTGCTGAGTGCAATGCACATAACACGGTAAATCTGGTACATGCGCCAATTAACGCCCCAGGAAAAGAAGCTATAGCAAATACATAGCAACCGTTCCTGGTACCAATTCGAAAGTATACTAGTCGGGCATATTTTCCCCCTTGGTGAGGAGCGAAGTGTATCTACCACTTCTTCCGATCTATGGGTCACGGCACCCGGTTGAGATCGCAACTCCACGTGGAGCCTAGCGGCTCTTCCCGCGTAAAATTTGGGCTACCACAGCCACCACGATGCTCCCACTAGGGGGCCTACCTCAATGAACAGCCTTGGACCGCTGAACAACCCGTGGTACCGATCTTTAGGGCTCAGTGGACCCTCCCCTTTTAGCCCCGACTAGCTCGGATAGGGTACCCTTGTGGGGGACTCTCCAAGTCCGGGGCTCTCGGCCCGTCTGTCGCCATTGGGTCCATCAGTTGTTGGCGTCTGGAGAACGCGTCGCCAGCGTATCTGTCCAGCAACTGCATACTTTCCTGCGAAGCCACCAATTCCGAGAAGATCCATTCGCCATCCGTGTGCTGCACTCCTAGTCCATCGAGGTCTCGCAAATCTGCATAGAGCGGACAAACACATAGAACGTGTTGCCAATCCTCGCGCTCTGCGCCGCATAGACATGCAGGCGTGTCGCTTCGGCTTCTCTCATGCAGAAATGCATTGAGCGATCCATGGCCAGTCAGCAGGAATCCAGCGCGCAGCGTGAAGCCAAACCTTGGCTCGCTGTAGACGAAGCCTGCGTTCGGGATGAAGCGGTGCGTCACCCGACCTGGGGAGTCACCATCATCCCATCTGCGTTGCCACTCGCTCAGCAGGCATTCCTCTAGTCGCGCCATCTTCTGCTTCCAGCTAAGATTGGCCAAATCTTCGCCGTATAGCCAATCGCTCTCCTCCAGCGGGTAGACACGCTTGAGTTTGAATCTGATTGCCAGGCGTCTGGCGACCAGATCAAACGGGGGGGGCTCCAGCAAGTACTTGCAGTGCCACGGTGGACACTGTTCGGCATACCGGTAGGCATCCAATCAGGATAGCCCTTTGGCACGCAAGCAGGTGCCTCCTGGCAACCACTTGCGTCGTCGTCACGACAGACCAAACCGAGGCACCAAATAGTGCACAGGGCACCATGAGTCCGGCATATATTGTCCGCTTTGCGCGGGGACTGAGACCCCAGTCGACCCGCAGTACGCGAGACAATGCCCCTACGACTCCAGTCAGCCTATCACGCAAGCCCGTGATGTGCGGGAGAAAACTCAACCGCTCACCGACTGTGATGCCAAGGTACCGATACTCGCGCTTATATG
Source organism: Drosophila ambigua (assembly GCA_018150905.1). Taxonomy (NCBI): domain Eukaryota; kingdom Metazoa; phylum Arthropoda; class Insecta; order Diptera; family Drosophilidae; genus Drosophila; species Drosophila ambigua. The sequence goes on from JAECWS010000080.1 coordinate 1,678,940, forward strand.
GCAGGCTTGCTCCAGCAAACCGTACCAAGGGCGGCCGTCGAAGTATGCCCTTGAGCAGCATGATCGCCGTCTTGCTAGTTGAAACGGCAACGCCGACTTCAACTCCCCAAGCGCCTACGATGGACATTAGTTCCTCTCCTTTTCGCTCGAGCTCTGAACGGGCGTTTCCCTCGATGAGGAGGAGCAGGTCGTCGGCATACGCGCTGAGCGCTCCAAGTGGCTCCAAGCGCTGGAGCAACACGTCCATCAAGATGTTCCATATGAATGGACCACTTATGGACCCCTGTGGGCAACCTCTTGTCACCGGAACAGTGGCTACTCCATGCCTGCTGACGATGCTCGCACTCCGGCCGGAGAAGAAGCTTCGCCACAAGCCTGCTTCACGGCAGCCCAGCTCGAGGGGACGACGTAGTGCAGCATCCAACTCGACGTTGTCAAAGGCTCCCTTGAAATCCACGAAGACTCTGAGCACATATTTCGACCGGCTGGCCGAAACAGTGCTCACAACGTGCTTCCAAGCATCCTCCACACAGCGTCCTTGGCGAAATCCAAATTGCCATCTGCAGCCATCCGGTATGGTGTCGTTTAGACGATTCACCATGATTCCCTCAAGCACTTTTCCCAGCACTGGCAACAGACAGATACCCCGATATGAAGCAGGATCCGTCCTGTCCCTATGGGGTCCCTTCAAGAGTGGAACCACCCTAGGGTGCTTCCATTCCTTGAGGTGCTTCCATTCCTTGGGAAAGTATCCGGTCTCCAGGCAACGGGAATACAACGGTGTCATGTGCCGAGGGATGGTACGCCACAATGCCCTGCAAATGGCACCTGTGATGCCGTCCATGCCGGGAGAGCATCTGCTCTTCAACCTGGCGACTCAAGCATCAACCTCGAAAACCTCGAGGGACGGTGGAGCTTCGGACGTGATGGCAATGTGCACTCCGTGCACTTTTTGCTGCCTCGGGAAATCCTGTAGACTTGTCCCCATGGATCATCTCTGTTATTTCCCACGAAGCGTCGCCAGTTGTCCTCCTTCGTCCTCAGGATGAGCTTCTTGTATTGCCCCGAGGAGATGTCGAACTCGTGCCGACGAGCATCGTGTAGCCGCCGCCTCAGTCTCCTGACCTCTCGGCGTTTAGAATGTAGCTCGGCAGTCCACCAACCTACTTTCCTCGCGGCCTTGGGCGTGCTGCGTCCCAGCACTCTGTACATAGCGATGTCCCCCCGCAATACGGATGTCTCCCTTGCCACCTCTTCCTCGAACAATAGCCAACGCGCAGTGGAAAGCTTTCAGAACGGCACAGGAGCAATGCTCTCAACTGTGTCGGTCCGACCACGCGTCACCTCACCATGGTTCACGTTGTAGTCGCTCGTATCCCATTCCCTCACTTCCCAAGCGAATGTGGCCCACATAGTCGCAGCTTGATTGGCGATTTTTACATCGATGTCGCTGAGGCCTCTGCGGCTATCGAATGTAAACACCCGGCTGGCCTCGTTGAGCACGCCGGCTCGGTTCTCAGACAACAACTCACCCCGTGCATAGTTAGCTTGCCCCCGAGTATGCTCGGAGAGTTTGCTAAACCACGCTGGGGATACTGCGTTCGCGTCAAGTCCAAATATGACGGGAGTGCGGCTGGCCAGCAGCAGCACCGCATCTAGGTACCTGAGGTACGGCGCCAAGTCGGTTTTGAACTGGCAGTATACGGAGCATAGATTGATTGAGCCAAATCTTCCTTGCACTCTGACGCATACTCCATGTTCGGTGGTAAGGGGTCTATTGGCGTGCAGATGGCTTCCGATTCATCGACGATGATGGCAGCTTTCGGGTTTCCGTCACGAAAGGGGCGGTCCTGGAATACTCGCATTCCCGAGGGAAGGCCAGTAATCCGCCCTGCTCCATCGACGTACGGCTCCTGGACTAGTGCGAACAGATGGCCAGAGTTGCGCATGATGGATCCGAGGTCCACCACAGCCGCTCGGCCACGGCCACAATTAGCTTGGATGAAGCTAAACATTTAATGCCTAGCTTGCACCCTCGCCAATACCGCTGCGTAAATCGGGCATGCCGCTGACAGCATGGAATGTGCAGCCGGGTAGCCCTTGAAGCGGCAGTTTCGGCAGTCCACAGGGTTGGGGCACCTCGAAACGTTGTGGCCGCCCTGTCCGCACCGGTGGCACACGTTCTCCTTTAGGCGACACTGGGACACCTTGTGGTCGAAACCCACACACCTGTGGCAGGCGTAGGTCCTGACCAGGGAACGAGAGCGGCATCTGAACCACTTGATGTACACGCAGTCGCGTAACACCTCCTGTGCCATCGCATCAACATCCAGCGTCACGTTGACCGTGGCGCCGTCGGTGACCGACCAGGGTTTGCTGCCCAGGTGAACCTTCTTCTTGAATTCCGCAGCAGACATGGAATCCTCCAGGTTTTTCGTGAAAAGCTCCTCCATGAACTCTTCAGGCGTGATGGACGTGTCGACGTCATACACCACGACCTGAGGCCTGGTCTTCGGGCTCTTCCTAACCTCCAGTCCTGCTTCCTGGAACTTCGCACTGTCCACTACCTTCTTAAGCTCGCTGACCGAAGGCGTGCGAATGATCGCTCCTCCGCTCTTCAGCTCGCGAACTTCGTGCACTCGGACTCCGAGCTTGGGCACGACATCTTTCCTCACTCGCTCGACAAGTTGCTTTCCCGTCTCCCCCGGGTTCGTGCTCTTAATGAGAGCCGACCAAGTCTCGCGCGGCTTCGCGATCGGCGGGGCGACAGCGCTCGGTGCCGGCAAGCCTGGGTAGGCTGCCGCATACGCAGCGGTGGGAGCAACAGAAGCGGCAGCGTGGGCAGCGGCAGCGGGCCTCTGTGGAAGCGGCATACGTGCCCTCTCCTCCAGGCGCACCTTGTCCCCGGCCAGAACCATAACCAGCTCGTCGTACCTGTTGGTAGCGACGAAGACTGCCATGGCGGCCTCCGGGCTCATGCCTCCATTGAGGACTGCCTCGCTCACGCTCATCCTAATAGATGATAGCTCCGCAGCAACAGCCGAAAATCCAGCCGCAACAATGCCAGTTGCCTGGCATGTGGCAGCGGTGATAGCAGCGGTAGTAGCAGCGGTGGTGGCGGCGGTGGTGGCGGCGACAGTGGTAGTGGCAGCAGTGGTGGCGGCAGCGTTGTTGGCGGTGGTATCAGCGGTGGCAGCGGCAGCGGCAGAGGGTTCTGCCGTGGCTTCCGCCTCCACAAAGGGGAGCGACGGTGGCGGCGACCTGACTGCTGGGATCGGCAACTCTCCCGTCACCCCAATCCCCAGCCCGATCTTCTTCGCTCCCTTCGCACCCTTTGTCGCATTTGACTTCGGCCGACGCCGCCTACGGGCGGGGACACTCGATGACGAGCTCGCCCCAACGCTAGCCAGGCTAGCGTCGCTGACGTCGGCCTCGGTGTCCACCTCCATACTCTGGCTCCCTCTGCCGGTTCTCTCAGGACACTAAAGCTTAGTGGAGATACGAACCAATAAACACTATCTAAGTTCCAAACCAAGCTTCGAAAGAAGCTCGAATTGAAAGCTCCGAAAGCACCAGAGGGAACCCAAGCCTCGAGCCAAAGCCTCGAACGAAAGTTTCGAACGGAAGCTTCGAACTCGAACCTGTTTTCGAGCTAAAGCCGCACGTGGCTTTTTCAGAGCCGAAATTAGCAAATTTTCAATTTGCCAATTGCGCCACTGATTGGGCACAAAATTAACTCGTAATTTTACTGCACAAAAGCAACGAACACTCGCGACAATAATTAACTCTTTCCACACGGGAAAATTACTCGATTACTATTAAAGCCGACGGTAAAGAGGGGCGCTTGAAAAAACACGTCTGCTTCCAGTAGCAGTCAGAGAGCAACTAAGTAGATAGGGACAGATGAATCTGATCTCTCAGCTTTATTTAACGTGGCGGTTCCACAGGAAGGGATTTCAACCACGGTGTTTAATGTGCTGAGTGCAATGCACATAACACGGTAAATCTGGTACATGCGCCAATTAACGCCCCAGGAAAAGAAGCTATAGCAAATACATAGCAACCGTTCCTGGTACCAATTCGAAAGTATACTAGTCGGGCATATTTTCCCCCTTGGTGAGGAGCGAAGTGTATCTACCACTTCTTCCGATCTATGGGTCACGGCACCCGGTTGAGATCGCAACTCCACGTGGAGCCTAGCGGCTCTTCCCGCGTAAAATTTGGGCTACCACAGCCACCACGATGCTCCCACTAGGGGGCCTACCTCAATGAACAGCCTTGGACCGCTGAACAACCCGTGGTACCGATCTTTAGGGCTCAGTGGACCCTCCCCTTTTAGCCCCGACTGGCTCGGATAGGGTACCCTTGTGGGGGACTCTCCAAGTCCGGGGCTCTCGGCCCGTCTGTCGCCATTGGGTCCATCAGTTGTTGGCGTCTGGAGAACGCGTCGCCAGCGTATCTGTCCAGCAACTGCATACTTTCCTGTGAAGCCACCACTTCCGAGAAGATCCATTCGCCATCCGTGTGCTGCACTCCTAGTCCATCGAGGTCTCGCAAATCTGCATAGAGCGGACAAACACATAGAACGTGTTGCCAATCCTCGCGCTCTGCGCCGCATAGACATGCAGGCGTGTCGCTTCGGCTTCTCTCATGCAGAAATGCATTGAGCGATCCATGGCCAGTCAGCAGGAATCCAGCGCGCAGCGTGAAGCCAAACCTTGGCTCGCTGTAGACGAAGCCTGCGTTCGGGATGAAGCGGTGCGTCACCCGACCTGGGGAGTCACCATCATCCCATCTGCGTTGCCACTCGCTCAGCAGGCATTCCTCTAGTCGCGCCATCTTCTGCTTCCAGCTAAGATTGGCCAAATCTTCGCCGTATAGCCAATCGCTCTCCTCCAGCGGGTAGACACGCTTGAGTTTGAATCTGATTGCCAGGCGTCTGGCGACCAGATCAAACGGGGGGGCTCCAGCAAGTACTTGCAGTGCCACGGTGGACACTGTTCGGCATACCGGTAGGCATCCAATCAGGATAGCCCTTTGGCACGCAAGCAGGTGCCTCCTGGCAACCACTTGCGTCGTCGTCACGACAGACCCAACCGAGGCACCAAATAGTGCACAGGGCACCATGAGTCCGGCATATATTGTCCGCTTTGCGCGGGGACTGAGACCCCAGTCGACCCGCAGTACGCGAGACAATGCCCCTACGACTCCAGTCAGCCTATCACGCAAGCCCGTGATGTGCGGGAGAAAACTCAACCGCTCACCGACTGTGATGCCAAGGTACCGATACTCGCGCTTATATGGCAGGCTTGCTCCAGCAAACCGTACCAAGGGCGGCCGTCGAAGTATGCCCTTGAGCAGCATGATCGCCGTCTTGCTAGTTGAAACGGCAACGCCGACTTCAACTCCCCAAGCGCCTACGATGGACATTAGTTCCTCTCCTTTTCGCTCGAGCTCTGAACGGGCGTTTCCCTCGATGAGGAGGAGCAGGTCGTCGGCATACGCGCTGAGCGCTCCAAGTGGCTCCAAGCGCTGGAGCAACACGTCCATCAAGATGTTCCATATGAATGGACCACTTATGGACCCCTGTGGGCAACCTCTTGTCACCGGAACAGTGGCTACTCCATGCCTGCTGACGATGCTCGCACTCCGGCCGGAGAAGAAGCTTCGCCACAAGCCTGCTTCACGGCAGCCCAGCTCGAGGGGACGACGTAGTGCAGCATCCAACTCGACGTTGTCAAAGGCTCCCTTGAAATCCACGAAGACTCTGAGCACATATTTCGACCGGCTGGCCGAAACAGTGCTCACAACGTGCTTCCAAGCATCCTCCACACAGCGTCCTTGGCGAAATCCAAATTGCCATCTGCAGCCATCCGGTATGGTGTCGTTTAGACGATTCACCATGATTCCCTCAAGCACTTTTCCCAGCACTGGCAACAGACAGATACCCCGATATGAAGCAGGATCCGTCCTGTCCCTATGGGGTCCCTTCAAGAGTGGAACCACCCTAGGGTGCTTCCATTCCTTGAGGTGCTTCCATTCCTTGGGAAAGTATCCGGTCTCCAGGCAACGGGAATACAACGGTGTCATGTGCCGAGGGATGGTACGCCACAATGCCCTGCAAATGGCACCTGTGATGCCGTCCATGCCGGGAGAGCATCTGCTCTTCAACCTGGCGACTCAAGCATCAACCTCGAAAACCTCGAGGGACGGTGGAGCTTCGAACGTGATGGCAATGTGCACTCCGTGCACTTTTTGCTGCCTCGGGAAATCCTGTAGACTTGTCCCCATGGATCATCTCTGTTATTTCCCACGAAGCGTCGCCAGTTGTCCTCCTTCGTCCTCAGGATGAGCTTCTTGTATTGCCCCGAGGAGATGTCGAACTCGTGCCGACGAGCATCGTGTAGCCGCCGCCTCAGTCTCCTGACCTCTCGGCGTTTAGAATGTAGCTCGGCAGTCCACCAACCTACTTTCCTCGCGGCCTTGGGCGTGCTGCGTCCCAGCACTCTGTACATAGCGATGTCCCCCGCAATACGGATGTCTCCCTTGCCACCTCTTCCTCGAACAATAGCCAACGCGCAGTGGAAAGCTTTCAGAACGGCACAGGAGCAATGCTCTCAACTGTGTCGGTCCGACCACGCGTCACCTCACCATGGTTCACGTTGTAGTCGCTCGTATCCCATTCCCTCACTTCCCAAGCGAATGTGGCCCACATAGTCGCAGCTTGATTGGCGATTTTTACATCGATGTCGCTGAGGCCTCTGCGGCTATCGAATGTAAACACCCGGCTGGCCTCGTTGAGCACGCCGGCTCGGTTCTCAGACAACAACTCACCCCGTGCATAGTTAGCTTGCCCCCGAGTATGCTCGGAGAGTTTGCTAAACCACGCTGGGGATACTGCGTTCGCGTCAAGTCCAAATATGACGGGAGTGCGGCTGGCCAGCAGCAGCACCGCATCTAGGTACCTGAGGTACGGCGCCAAGTCGGTTTTGAACTGGCAGTATACGGAGCATAGATTGATTGAGCCAAATCTTCCTTGCACTCTGACGCATACTCCATGTTCGGTGGTAAGGGTCTATTGGCGTGCAGATGGCTTCCGATTCATCGACGATGATGGCAGCTTTCGGGTTTCCGTCACGAAAGGGGCGGTCCTGGAATACTCGCATTCCCGAGGGAAGGCCAGTAATCCGCCCTGCTCCATCGACGTACGGCTCCTGGACTAGTGCGAACAGATGGCCAGAGTTGCGCATGATGGATCCGAGGTCCACCACAGCCGCTCGGCCACGGCCACAATTAGCTTGGATGAAGCTAAACATTTAATGCCTAGCTTGCACCCTCGCCAATACCGCTGCGTAAATCGGGCATGCCGCTGACAGCATGGAATGTGCAGCCGGGTAGCCCTTGAAGCGGCAGTTTCGGCAGTCCACAGGGTTGGGGCACCTCGAAACGTTGTGGCCGCCCTGTCCGCACCGGTGGCACACGTTCTCCTTTAGGCGACACTGGGACACCTTGTGGTCGAAACCCACACACCTGTGGCAGGCGTAGGTCCTGACCAGGGAACGAGAGCGGCATCTGAACCACTTGATGTACACGCAGTCGCGTAACACCTCCTGTGCCATCGCATCAACATCCAGCGTCACGTTGACCGTGGCGCCGTCGGTGACCGACCAGGGTTTGCTGCCCAGGTGAACCTTCTTCTTGAATTCCGCAGCAGACATGGAATCCTCCAGGTTTTTCGTGAAAAGCTCCTCCATGAACTCTTCAGGCGTGATGGACGTGTCGACGTCATACACCACGACCTGAGGCCTGGTCTTCGGGCTCTTCCTAACCTCCAGTCCTGCTTCCTGGAACTTCGCACTGTCCACTACCTTCTTAAGCTCGCTGACCGAAGGCGTGCGAATGATCGCTCCTCCGCTCTTCAGCTCGCGAACTTCGTGCACTCGGACTCCGAGCTTGGGCACGACATCTTTCCTCACTCGCTCGACAAGTTGCTTTCCCGTCTCCCCCGGGTTCGTGCTCTTAATGAGAGCCGACCAAGTCTCGCGCGGCTTCGCGATCGGCGGGGCGACAGCGCTCGGTGCCGGCAAGCCTGGGTAGGCTGCCGCATACGCAGCGGTGGGAGCAACAGAAGCGGCAGCGTGGGCAGCGGCAGCGGGCCTCTGTGGAAGCGGCATACGTGCCCTCTCCTCCAGGCGCACCTTGTCCCCGGCCAGAGCCATAACCAGCTCGTCGTACCTGTTGGTAGCGACGAAGACTGCCATGGCGGCCTCCGGGCTCATGCCTCCATTGAGGACTGCCTCGCTCACGCTCATCCTAATAGATGATAGCTCCGCAGCAACAGCCGAAAATCCAGCCGCAACAATGCCAGTTGCCTGGCATGTGGCAGCGGTGATAGCAGCGGTAGTAGCAGCGGTGGTGGCGGCGGTGGTGGCGGCGACAGTGGTAGTGGCAGCAGTGGTGGCGGCAGCGTTGTTGGCGGTGGTATCAGCGGTGGCAGCGGCAGCGGCAGAGGGTTCTGCCGTGGCTTCCGCCTCCACAAAGGGGAGCGACGGTGGCGGCGACCTGACTGCTGGGATCGGCAACTCTCCCGTCACCCCAATCCCCAGCCCGATCTTCTTCGCTCCCTTCGCACCCTTTGTCGCATTTGACTTCGGCCGACGCCGCCTACGGGCGGGGACACTCGATGACGAGCTCGCCCCAACGCTAGCCAGGCTAGCGTCGCTGACGTCGGCCTCGGTGTCCACCTCCATACTCTGGCTCCCTCTGCCGGTTCTCTCAGGACACTAAAGCTTAGTGGAGATACGAACCAATAAACACTATCTAAGTTCCAAACCAAGCTTCGAAAGAAGCTCGAATTGAAAGCTCCGAAAGCACCAGAGGGAACCCAAGCCTCGAGCCAAAGCCTCGAACGAAAGTTTCGAACGGAAGCTTCGAACTCGAACCTGTTTTCGAGCTAAAGCCGCACGTGGCTTTTTCAGAGCCGAAATTAGCAAATTTTCAATTTGCCAATTGCGCCACTGATTGGGCACAAAATTAACTCGTAATTTTACTGCACAAAAGCAACGAACACTCGCGACAATAATTAACTCTTTCCACACGGGAAAATTACTCGATTACTATTAAAGCCGACGGTAAAGAGGGGCGCTTGAAAAAACACGTCTGCTTCCAGTAGCAGTCAGAGAGCAACTGAGTAGATAGGGACAGATGAATCTGATCTCTCAGCTTTATTTAACGTGGCGGTTCCACAGGAAGGGATTTCAACCACGGTGTTTAATGTGCTGAGTGCAATGCACATAACACGGTAAATCTGGTACATGCGCCAATTAACGCCCCAGGAAAAGAAGCTATAGCAAATACATAGCAACCGTTCCTGGTACCAATTCGAAAGTATACTAGTCGGGCATATTTTCCCCCTTGGTGAGGAGCGAAGTGTATCTACCACTTCTTCCGATCTATGGGTCACGGCACCCGGTTGAGATCGCAACTCCACGTGGAGCCTAGCGGCTCTTCCCGCGTAAAATTTGGGCTACCACAGCCACCACGATGCTCCCACTAGGGGGCCTACCTCAATGAACAGCCTTGGACCGCTGAACAACCCGTGGTACCGATCTTTAGGGCTCAGTGGACCCTCCCCTTTTAGCCCCGACTGGCTCGGATAGGGTACCCTTGTGGGGGACTCTCCAAGTCCGGGGCTCTCGGCCCGTCTGTCGCCATTGGGTCCATCAGTTGTTGGCGTCTGGAGAACGCGTCGCCAGCGTATCTGTCCAGCAACTGCATACTTTCCTGTGAAGCCACCACTTCCGAGAAGATCCATTCGCCATCCGTGTGCTGCACTCCTAGTCCATCGAGGTCTCGCAAATCTGCATAGAGCGGACAAACACATAGAACGTGTTGCCAATCCTCGCGCTCTGCGCCGCATAGACATGCAGGCGTGTCGCTTCGGCTTCTCTCATGCAGAAATGCATTGAGCGATCCATGGCCAGTCAGCAGGAATCCAGCGCGCAGCGTGAAGCCAAACCTTGGCTCGCTGTAGACGAAGCCTGCGTTCGGGATGAAGCGGTGCGTCACCCGACCTGGGGAGTCACCATCATCCCATCTGCGTTGCCACTCGCTCAGCAGGCATTCCTCTAGTCGCGCCATCTTCTGCTTCCAGCTAAGATTGGCCAAATCTTCGCCGTATAGCCAATCGCTCTCCTCCAGCGGGTAGACACGCTTGAGTTTGAATCTGATTGCCAGGCGTCTGGCGACCAGATCAAACGGGGGCTCCAGCAAGTACTTGCAGTGCCACGGTGGACACTGTTCGGCATACCGGTAGGCATCCAATCAGGATAGCCCTTTGGCACGCAAGCAGGTGCCTCCTGGCAACCACTTGCGTCGTCGTCACGACAGACCCAACCGAGGCACCAAATAGTGCACAGGGCACCATGAGTCCGGCATATATTGTCCGCTTTGCGCGGGGACTGAGACCCCAGTCGACCCGCAGTACGCGAGACAATGCCCCTACGACTCCAGTCAGCCTATCACGCAAGCCCGTGATGTGCGGGAGAAAACTCAACCGCTCACCGACTGTGATGCCAAGGTACCGATACTCGCGCTTATATGGCAGGCTTGCTCCAGCAAACCGTACCAAGGGCGGCCGTCGAAGTATGCCCTTGAGCAGCATGATCGCCGTCTTGCTAGTTGAAACGGCAACGCCGACTTCAACTCCCCAAGCGCCTACGATGGACATTAGTTCCTCTCCTTTTCGCTCGAGCTCTGAACGGGCGTTTCCCTCGATGAGGAGGAGCAGGTCGTCGGCATACGCGCTGAGCGCTCCAAGTGGCTCCAAGCGCTGGAGCAACACGTCCATCAAGATGTTCCATATGAATGGACCACTTATGGACCCCTGTGGGCAACCTCTTGTCACCGGAACAGTGGCTACTCCATGCCTGCTGACGATGCTCGCACTCCGGCCGGAGAAGAAGCTTCGCCACAAGCCTGCTTCACGGCAGACCAGCTCGAGGAGACGACGTAATGCAGCATCCCACTCGACGTTGTCAAAGGCTCCCTTGAAATCCACGAAGACTCTGAGCACATATTTCGACCGGCTGGCCGAAACAGTGCTCACAACGTGCTTCCAAGCATCCTCCACACAGCGTCCTTGGCGAAATCCAAATTGCCATCTGCAGCCATCCGGTATGGTGTCCTTCAGACGATTCACCATGATTCCCTCAAGCACTTTGCCCAGCACTGGCAACAGACAGATACCCCGATATCAAGCAGGATCTATCCTGTCCTTATCGGGTCCTTTCTAGAGTGGAACCACTCTAGGGTGCTTCCATTCCTTGGGGAAGTATTCGCTCTCCAGGCAGCGGGAATACAATGTTGTCATGTGCCGAGGGATGGAACGCCAAAATGCCCTGCAAATGGCACCTGTGATGCCGTCCATGCGGGAGATGTCGAACTCGTGCCGACGAGCATCCTGTAGCCGCCGCCTCAGTCTCCTGACCACTCGGCGCTTAGAATGTAGCTCGGCAGTCCACCAACCTACTTTCCTCGCGGCCTTGGGCGTGCTGCGTCCCAGCACTCTGTACATAGCGATGTCCCCCCGCAATACGGATGTCTCCCTTGCCACCTCTTCCTCGAACAATAGCCAACGCGCAGTGGAAAGCTTTCAGAACGGCACAGGAGCAATGCTCTCAACTGTGTCGGTCCGACCACGCGTCACCTCACCATGGTTCACGTTGTAGTCGCTCGTATCCCATTCCCTCACTTCCCAAGCGAATGTGGCCCACATAGTCGCAGCTTGATTGGCGATTTTTACATAGATGTCGCTGTGGGCTCTGCGGCTATTGAATGTAAACATCCGACTGGCATCGTTGAGCACGCCGGCTCGCTTCTCGGTAATCCATTCAGACAGCAGCTCACCCCGTGCATAGTTAGCTTGCCCCCGAGCAAGCTCGGAGAGTTTGCTAAACCACACTGGGGATACTGCGTTAGCTCGGATGAAGCTAAACATATTAATGTCTAGCTTGCACCCTCGCCAATACCGCTGCGTAGATCGGGCATGCCGCTGACAGCATGGAATGTGCTGCCAAGTAACCCTTGAAGCGGCAGCTTCGGCAGTCCACCGTTTTGGGGCACCTCGAAACGTTGTGGCCGCCCTGTCCGCATCGGTGGCACACGTTCTCCTTTAGGCGCCACTGGGACACCTTGTGGTCGAAACCCACACACCTGTGGCAGGCGCAGGTCCTGACCAGGAAACGACAGCGGCATCGGAACCACTTGATTTATACGCAGCTTCACGTTGACCGTGGCGTCGTCGGTGACCGACCAGGGTTTGCTGCCCAGGTGAACCGTCTTTTTAAATTCCGCAGCGGACATGGAATCCTCCAGGTTCTTGGTGAAGAGTTCTCCTCCATGAACTCTTCAGGAGTGATGGACGTGTCCACGTCATACACCACAACCTGAGGCCTGGTCTCCGGGCCCTTCCTCACTTCCAGTCCTGCTTCGTGGAACTTCGCGCTGTCCATGCGGGAGATGTCGAACTCGTGCCGACGAGCATCCTGTAGCCGCCGCCTCAGTCTCCTGACCACTCGGCGCTTAGAATGTAGCTCGGCAGTCCACCAACCTACTTTCCTCGCGGCCTTGGGCGTGCTGCGTCCCAGCACTCTGTACATAGCGATGTCCCCCCGCAATACGGATGTCTCCCTTGCCACCTCTTCCTCGAACAATAGCCAACGCGCAGTGGAAAGCTTTCAGAACGGCACAGGAGCAATGCTCTCAACTGTGTCGGTCCGACCACGCGTCACCTCACCATGGTTCACGTTGTAGTCGCTCGTATCCCATTCCCTCACTTCCCAAGCGAATGTGGCCCACATAGTTGCAGCTTGATTGGCGATTTTTACATAGATGTCGCTGTGGGCTCTGCGGCTATTGAATGTAAACATCCGACTGGCATCGTTGAGCACGCCGGCTCGCTTCTCGGTAATCCATTCAGACAGCAGCTCACCCCGTGCATAGTTAGCTTGCCCCCGAGCAAGCTCGGAGAGTTTGCTAAACCACACTGGGGATACTGCGTTAGCTCGGATGAAGCTAAACATATTAATGTCTAGCTTGCACCCTCGCCAATACCGCTGCGTAGATCGGGCATGCCGCTGACAGCATGGAATGTGCTGCCAAGTAACCCTTGAAGCGGCAGCTTCGGCAGTCCACCGTTTTGGGGCACCTCGAAACGTTGTGGCCGCCCTGTCCGCATCGGTGGCACACGTTCTCCTTTAGGCGCCACTGGGACACCTTGTGGTCGAAACCCACACACCTGTGGCAGGCGCAGGTCCTGACCAGGAAACGACAGCGGCATCGGAACCACTTGATTTATACGCAGCTTCACGTTGACCGTGGCGTCGTCGGTGACCGACCAGGGTTTGCTGCCCAGGTGAACCGTCTTTTTAAATTCCGCAGCGGACATGGAATCCTCCAGGTTCTTGGTGAAGAGTTCTCCTCCATGAACTCTTCAGGAGTGATGGACGTGTCCACGTCATACACCACAACCTGAGGCCTGGTCTCCGGGCCCTTCCTCACTTCCAGTCCTGCTTCGTGGAACTTCGCGCTGTCCACTACCTCCTTGAGCTCACTGACTGAAGGCGTGCGAATGATCGCTCCTCCGCTCTTCAGCTCCGAGTTTGGGCACAACATCCTTCCTCACTCGCTCGACCAGTTGCATCCCCGTCTCCACCGGGCTCGTGCTCTTAATGAGATCCGACCAGGTTTCGCGCGGCTTCGCGATCGGTGGGGCGACAGCGTTCGGTGCCGGCAAGCCTGGGTAGACTGCCGCATACGCAGCCTTGGGAACAGCAGCAGTGGCAGCGTGGTGTCTCTGTGGAGGCGGCATACGTGCTCTCTCCTCCAGGTGCATCTTGTCCCCAGCCAGAGCCATAACCAGCTCGTCGTATCTATTGGTAGCCACGAAAACTGCCATGGCGGCCTCCAGGGTCATGCCTCCATTGGGGACCTCATCCTAATCATCCTGGACGATATCTCCGCAGCAACAGCCGAAAATCCAGCCGCAACAATGCCAGTTGCCTGGCATGTGCCAGTGGTTATGGTAGCGGCGGTGTCTGCAGTGGTATTGGCAGCGGTGGTGGCTGCACTGTTGGCGATGGCAGCGACAGCGGCAGAGGGTTCTGCCGTGGCTTCCGCTTCCTCAAAGGGGAGCGACGGTGGCGGCGACCTGACTGCTGGGATCGGCAACTCTCCCTTCACCCCAATCCCCAGCCGGTCTTATTACAATGTCTTGTCGCGTGTCGTCGTAGTTGCTGAAGCTGCTAACTTGTCGTAGTCCGTTGCTGGAGCTGCCAGAGGGCCGCGATCCGGGTTGCCACAGTACTCCCCCTAGAAAAGTGCCAAATCTTTAGGTTTCATTTTTCTTTGCATATGTCCGCGGCACATTCGACTGCTGATCTTCCGTAGGGCTGGTCTCGTCGTTTGCTATAAATACTGGCTTAAGCCGGTCGATTGAAATGGCTGTCTCCTTTCCATTGATCCGAATCAGGGAAACCCGGTCTGATGACTTGGATATAATCGGGTATGGTCCCGTGTACGGCGGCTCCAAGGGTTGTTTCACCGCATCAGTTCGGACGAAGACATGTAAGCAATTTTGAATTTTTTTAAGCAGGAAGAGTTTATGTGTGCTGTGATGCGAAGTTGGAGTTGGCTTCACCACCTGCATTCTTTTCCGGAACTGACTGGCAAAGTCGAGTGGGTTCGAAGGCGCGTCCAGATCGTAAAGGAATTCGTTTGGAAGTCGTAGAGTACAACCATATAACATTTCTGCTGCTGATGCCTTAATGTCCTCCTTGAAGAATGTGCGGAGGCCCAGCATGACGGTCGGAAAGAGGTGTATCCGGTTGGCACATCAAAGAGGCTTTCATGGACCTGTGCCAACGCTCGATCATGCCATTTGACTGGGGGTGGTATGGCGTCGTGTGAATGTGCTCGCTTCCCAGCATATTGGCCAGTGCTTTGAAGAGTGCCGACTCGAATTGAGCTCCTTGATCGGTTGTAATAGTCCATGGGCAGCCGAAACGTGAAATCCAGCGCGAACATAGTGCCTCAGAAATGGTCTCTGCAGTCATATCCTTTAATGGCACAGCCTCTGGCCAGCGAGAAAAGCGGTCGATCATTGTCAGGTAATATTTGTATCCGTCAACCAAGGGCATCACGACAATGTCTAGATGTATGTGATCAAACCTTCCATCGGGAACGGTGATCTTTTCCGGGATCACAGCGTTGTGCTTATGAATTTTGGCTCGTTGGCACGGGAGGCAGTTCCTTGACCACTCTAGAACATTTTGCGCATTGATTTGAGAGAGAGATTTGTCTTAGAGTTGACCTGCCACTTGGGTGCGACAGTCCGTGTACGTTTGAAAATACATGGAATCGCAAGGATTGGGGAATATATGGTCGAGCTGTTCCTGTTCCCATATCGCAATATATGATATCATTGTCGACTGGAATCGCGTGTAGATTTAAAGATGTGTCGCCATTTAAAATCTCAGACAGCTCGGTGTCCTGGGCAGTTTCAATAGCTTTTGTGTCCAAAGTCGTCGGCATCGTGATGGCGTTAATCCTGGAGAGGGCATCGGCAACCACGTTGTCAGTACCACTCACGTGCAAGATTGTAGTTGAGTGTTGGGATATGAACCCCAGCTGTCGCAGCTATCTCTCTGAAGCTTTTTCTGGTTTTTGATTAAAGGCATATATTAGCGGCTTGTGATCAGTCTTAATCACAAAAACATCCTGGCCTCCAACATGTGTTTGAAATACTTTATAGCCTCATAAATCGCTAAAAGCTCTGTATCATAAGTGCTGTACCTTCTTTCAGTAGCGCTGAGTTTTTTGGAGAAGAAACCGAGAGGCTGCCATTTCCCTTTCGTATTTTGTTCAAGTACCGCTCCAATGGCTGTGTCGGAGGCGTCACAAGTGAGACTTAGTTCTGCATTTAGACTGGGATGAGCGAGGGTTGCGGCGTTAGCTATGCTATTTTTGCAATTGTCGAATGCTTAAATCGAGCTTGGCGTCCACTGGTCGTTTGTAATTTTTCTTCATGTTACGTGTCAAATCGTTGAGTGGCGCCTGGATCTCTGACGCATGAGGTATGCAGCGACGGTAATAGTTAAGTATACCAAGAAAGCGACCTAATTCGCAAATAGTTTGTAGCCGAGTGTACTCAGTGATCGCGACGGTAATAGTTAAGTATACCAAGAAAGCGACCTAATTCGCAAATAGTTTGTAGCCGAGTGTACTCAGTGATCGCCTTGACTCGATCCTCTGGGGGTTTAATTCCGTTACCGTTAACTGTGTAACTTAAGAACTTCACTTCAGGTTGTGCGAAGTGACACTTCTTCTCGTTGATGCAAAGTCCATGCGCTTTTAAGATTTGTAGAATCCTATCCACGTGTTGTCTGTGCTCCTCCACCGAGTTAGACATTATGAGAATGTCGTCAATGTAGCAAAAGACGTATTCAACCGCTTGGAAGATCTGATCCATGAAACGCTGGAACGTTTGTGTCGCATTTTTCAGTCCAAATGGCATTTTTACGAATTCAATTAGCCCGAACGGTGTGCATACTGCTGTTTTTTCGATGTCCTCTGGGGCCATCGGTATTTGATAGTATGCTCGTTCGAGGTCTAGTGTAGTGAAAACGCTTTTGCCATATAGTCGGTCGGCAATGTGGGGAATGGGGTAACGATCTGGAACGGTGATGGCATTAAGCTTGCGATAGTCGCCGCAAGCCCGCCATCCACCACTGCTTTTTGCTACCATTTGCAACGGGCTGGCCCATGGACTTTTGGAGTATCTGCAGATTTTTTTGTCGATTAGTTGATGTATCTGTGCTTTAGCCACAGATAGTTTTTCTCCCATAAGTCGCCTGGCTCGATCTGCTACGGGTGCTCCAGTTGTTGTTATGTAGTGGCGAACTGAAAGTGAATCGGATGCGTTCATGTTGTCGATGTGTAGGTGCTCGCCTTGCTCCGTTTTATCGTTATTTGGCGAAGCAAAATCCTGCGAGATTACAGAAATGCTTGTGCCGTTGGTAAGACGTTGTTTCTTGATGTCAACGAGCAAATGGAACTGTGCTAGGAAGTCAGCGCCAATTATTGCTGATTGTACATCAGCGACGACAAATGACCATTTGAAGGAACGATCTAGGCCCAGGTCGAGTTCCAGGTCCTGATGTCCAAAGGTTCGTATGGTAGTCTGGTTCGCGGCATACAATTCCAGTTTACTTTCTCTAAGTTTGCGTTGAGCCATGGCGCAGGGTATAACTGACACCACCGATCCGGAATCGATGAGAAAAGTCCGACTAGTGTTTTGATCTTGGATGTGCAGTCGTGATTCCCGGATGACATGTCGCTGGTCGTTGAGATGCTACTGCCTACCAGCTGAGTTAGCGGTAGCAGCTTTAGTATAACTGTTGATAATATCGGCAGTCTAGGCGGCACTTGCGTGCGCGATCACCGAACCTGATGTGTTAGTAGCAAAGGGTTGCATTGTTGACATCATTGTTTGCGCTCGTGCCATTTACTGGCTGAGGAACCTTGGGCTTCTTGGCGGCGTGCATGTCGTGTTGTAGCTTATCCACCTTCTGCGTTAGAATATGCAGAGCAGCAGCACGCTGTGCTGCCTTTGCTCAGCGGGCTTGGGTTGAGTCGACATAACACCTATGGAGTCGATAGCGCTATTTTCGAGCATCTTGTCGGCAATCTTTGCCAGCTTGTCCAGGTCGTTCTCCTCCCAAACCGAAATGAGTGGGCGAATCTACGAAGGCAACTCAGTGAAGAAGAGATTTCGTATTACGGCTTCGCACCCACTAGCAGGTGCTAAGCGAAGCAAGTCAGCCAAGATCTCCGACGGCTTCTTCCCAGTCATGTCGCCACCCCGGAGGAGTCGTCTCATTTTCGAATGCCCTGATTCGCCGAAAGTTTCGAGCAGCCGACGCTTCATTGCGTCGTACTTGTTGTCAGTAGGTGGCCGAGTAATGAGATCTTCGATTGCACGGGCTGCATCTTCCTCCAGTTGTATTGACACCAGGTCAAACTTGTTGTCGTCGCGCACCACATTGTGTAAACTAAGGAGGCGCTCTAGTTACGCGAACCAAAGTGTCCGACTCGATTTGTTGAATTTTGGGATGACAATTTGAGCTAAGTTTTGAGAATTTGCAGCTGTTGGCTGTGCGTTTGCTTGTTGCTGCAGTTGCTCTCTTAACTCGTTTAGTGTGGCCTCCGTGCTCGCCATGTTTATTACGTCGTAGAACTTGTCGTCTTCTGCCGGTTTGCTTTTGGTCAAGGAACGCAAAAAATAGTGCTGATTTTGCATTTGCAGTTGTTTTTTAACGTAGGTGTCACCACTTTGGCGGCTTGGCCAATGTACGCTCTATGTGTCGTTTATTATAACTCTTTATTTCTTAATATCTTATTACAATGTCTTGTCGCGTGTCTCGCCATTCCGTGGTCAGTCGTCGTTTTCGTCAGTCGTACTTAAATCAGTTTTCTTTCGTTTTAATAAACATACATTTAAATACATCCTTTCACATTTGGGGGCTCGTCCTGTTTTGAATGCGCGGTTAGTAAGTGAAAAAGTTGCTTAAAGTGGATGGAGCATTTTATTGTGATTTCAAGTAAAGAAGTAAAGTCGTAAAGTTGTACAGTCGAACAGTTGTGAAATTACAGTATTTGCCCAAAAAGCGAAAAATTGTAGCGAAATTCAAATTTTGTGTTGCGGCGTGCATACACATACGAAAGAACAGAAAAGGAGCGAAGAACAGTTCGGTCAACGTTGTTGTTGTCGGTTGTTGTTTGTGGTGCGGCGTGCAGACACACATACGAAAGAACAGAAAAGGAGCGAAGAATAGTTCGGTCAACGTCGTTATTGTCGGGGGTTGTTTTATATATACGATCGTGGAAAAGTAACGAAAGAGAACAGTTCGGTCGACGTCGTTGTTGTTGGAACTCGTTGTGTCGGTTTGCAAGAAGAAAGAAAAGAACAGCTGGGTCGCGTCACTCGCAATACACACACAAACGTAAAATAAGAAGGAAAATGCCTAGAACCAGACGTACGCCGTCGAAAAAAATCTACGAAGTGGAAGCAAGAATCGAAAAGGAGAATCTGCTGCTGCTGGATGAAAATTTGTACGAGACGGAGCAAGACCTCGAAACCGGGTTGATCGCAGAAGAAAACAAGGTAGCAATGGCTGAGGGAAGTGTGGCAAACATCGACGCCAGGGTGCAAAAAATGATGCAACTGTCAACCCCGAAAATAGAGGTAGATGAACGCACAGATAATCAAGTGAAAATATCGGCGAGTAATTTCGAGAAAATTCTGAGCGACTTCGATGGATACTCTATCCCTGTGCAACAGTGGTTCGACATTTTCGAGAATAATGCGGAGGCTTACGAACTGTCGGATAAACAAAAATATGTTCAGGCCCGAGGCAAGATGTGTGGCGCGGCTAAGCTTTTTTTTGGAATCCGAGTGTGTGTCTAATTTTGACGATCTGAAAGACAGATTAATAAGCGAATTCGAAACGGGTACAAATAGTGCGGATATTCACCAGATGTTCGTATTCGTAAAATGCTGCAGTCGGAGACATTCCATGAGTATATGATAAGCATGAAAAAGTTGGCAAGCGTCGGCTGTGTTGAAGAGGAAGCATTATTGCGCTATATCGTAGACGGGTTGCAAATAAAAAAGAGTTTAAAATCGCGATGCATCGGTGCCGGTCGTATAAAGCGCTAAAGGAAGAGTATGCCATTTACGAGCTAGTTCAAGGAAAACCGAGCGATGGCAAGAGCACAGTGATGTGGTGCCTGAAGGCAGAAAAGAGTACTGTTTCAATTGCGGTTCTCCGGATCACAAACGAATGTCGTGTACAGCTGATACCAAATGCTTCCGTTGCAACGAGTACGGACATATTTCCCGTAACTGTCCGAATAAAGATGGAAGGGTGAATATAATTACGGATCGCAGTCGCTTTAAGACAATACTCGTAAACGAATGTGAAGTGGAGTGCCTGGTTGACATTGGGTCGGACGTGACCTTGGTCAGAGAAGGAGTATTCAAAAATTTGAACGGTGTGCAGATGCTGGAAATGCAACAACCTTGCGTGGCCTGGGAAACAAGAATACAAATTGGATTTTTTAACGCCAACATAGAAGTGGATCAGCTGCGAACCGAGCATAAGTTTCTGGTGGTTCCAAACAATGCGATGGAATGTGATGGAATTTTGGGCTACGATTTTATTAAGAAGTTCACACTTATAGCCGACTTAAACGGAGTCTCTTTTTTGAGCCTGGAACAGCAGAAAAAGTCGGAAGAAGAGTATAAAATGGTTTATAATGTCATCGAAACTCCAGGTAATTTTGATGCTCCACCCCAATATCAGAAGAACATCGAGCAGCTAGTGGAAAGCAATTAAAAGTCAGCCGAAGTACCCATAATATGTCCAATAGAGCTGAAGATCGTCCCAGATGGAGTTATAAAACCGTTTAGCCAGTCGCCAAGCCGTTAGTCTGGAGATGAAGCAGCAGCTGTAAAGAAGCAGATTGATGAGTGGCTCGATCTGGGTATTGTGCGAAAATCGACGTCTCACGTAGCGAGCAGAATCGTAATAGTCAAGAAAAAAGATCACACGTTGAGAGTCTGCGCTGACTATCGGAAACTGAATAGCATGGTGTTGAAAGATCGCTTTCCCGTGCCGATGATGGACGACGTTCTGGAAAAACTCAAAGCAGCAAAGTTTTTCAGCATTATGGACTTGGAAAATGGGTTTTTCCAAGTGCCCGTGGAAGAGAATAGCAGAGCTTTGCGTTTGTAACTCGTGAAGGACTTTTTGAATTCAACAAGGCACCGTTCGGATTTACAAACTCCCCAGCAGCTTTCATACGGTTTGTAAATCACATATTCAAGCCGCTTATCAATGAAGACGTTATGCAGCTGTACATGGATGACATAATTATTTAAGCCAACGACGTCGGAGAATGCATGAGCAAAACAAAGAAAGTTCTAGAGAAAGCAGCTTCGTATGGAATAAAGATTAAGTGGAAAAAATGTAGTTTTCTGCAGCGGCGTATTAAGTTCTTGGGACACATTATCGAAAATGGTCAAATCTGGCCAGGAGAAGAGAAGTGTTCTGCTGTAAATCGCTTTGCTATGCCGAAAAATGTCAAGGCCATCCAAGCATTCCTGGGGCTTACAGGATTTTTTCGCAAGTTTGTACCACAATATGCGCAGGTAGCACGTCCGCTTACAAATCTCTTAAAAAAAGACGTCGATTTTAAGATTGGACCAGAGGAAGAACAGGCGATCAAACAGTTGAAATCCTTTCTGGTAACGGAGCCTGTTTTGCGAATTTACGTAAGGGATGCGCCAACCGAGCTTCACACTGACGCGTCCAAAGATGGCTACGGCGCAGTTCTATTGCAGATGTTCAATGGTAAGCTTCACCCGGTTTATTTCTGGAGCAAGAAGACGACGCAAGCTGAATCTAAGCAACATAGTTATATACTCGAGGTCAAATCTGCATATCTGGCATTGAAAAAGCTTAGAAATTATTTGCTGGGAATAAGATTTAAGCTGGTCACGGATTGTATCGCGTTTAAGCAGACGACGAGTAAGCTTGGCATACCAAGAGAAAAGGCGCAATGGGTGCTCCATTTGCAGGACTTCGACTTCGAAATGGAACATCGAACGGCAGACAAAATGAAGCATGTGTACTCTCTAAGTCGTTATCCTCAAGTCTACGTCGTTACATCAGAGATATCATCACGTTTAAAGAAGGCACAGCAGAGCGACAATGGGATAAAAGCAATTGTTCGAGTTCTACAAAACGGCTCATATGAGAACTACAAGCTGAAAGGTGGACTACTTTATAAAGAAGTTGTCGGACACGAGATACTGGTAGTCCCGAAACAAATGGAGCGCGAGGTGATCAAGACTGCACACGACACTGGTCACTTCGCAACGACAAAGACGATGCACAGTATTCAGCATCAGTTTTACATCCCCCACTTAGAGGGGAAGGTAAATAATTTCATATCTAACTGTATAAGTTGTATTATTCACAGCAAAAAGACCGGCAAGCAAGAAGGCCTCTTGCATTGCATCGACAAAGGAGATGTACCACTCCATACGGTGCACATCGATCACTTGGGTCCGATGGATGCGACGTCTAAACAGTATAAGTTTATTCTGGCAGTAGTGGATGGGTTTTCAAAGTTTGTCTGGCTGTTTCCAACGAAGTCTACAGGCTGTGAAGAGGTCATTACGAAGCTGAGCGAGTGGTCCAACGTATTCGGATTTCCGAGACGTCTGATAAGCGACATGTTCGGCATCAAGATGAATAGCAAAGCAGAAGATCGACTAATGGAACTACTGAATCAGGAGCTGGTAGAGAAGTTTATCGTCTAATGTTGCGAAATGAAGCCAGGCAGAATATACAGCAAGCACAGAAGACCTACAAGGCCAACTTTGACAAGAAACGAAGTGTCAAGCATGGCTACAGATTGGGCGATCTCGTCGCTGTAAAGCGAACCCAATTTGTTGCAGGTCGAAAGCTGGCGAGTTCATACCTTGGTCCGTATGAGATCGTCAACATCAAGCGTAACGGACGATACGACGTGAAGAAAGCAGCCCCGGACATCGAAAGACCAAACGTGACAGCGACTAGTTGTGACAATCTCAGGCTGTGGAAGTTTGTCGAGGAAAACGAGGAGCTGTTGTCATCCGGGACGGATAACGAATGTCAGGATGGCCGAATGTAAGAAGGCTGGGTCGCGCACACAAGTGCAGACCTCCCGAGAGAGTAAAGAGGAGATCGCCAGAACGTCAGCCGACGCCGCTCAGAGGCCTCTCGCCATTCCGCGGTCAGTCGTCGTTTTCGTCAGTCGTAAATATTATCAGTCGTACTTAAATCAGTTGTCTTTCGTTTTAATAAACATACATTTAAATACAACCTTTCACATACATGAACTGCCTAAAGCAGTATAATCCGCCTATCACTACTCTGGCACTAATGACATTGCTGTCGCCAGTTGCTAGGAGACCGTTTGTAATCAGTAATTACTCCAGATCCCCCGCCAGTTTAATGTCGCGGAAAGGACATCGACAGCGCCAGACACATTGAAATCTCGCCGCACTGCAGTAATAATGTCAGGTCTTTTATATCTCTCGCTTGGTCGAGGGACAGTCCATCTGTTACTATCTGCGCATCAATCACGAAAGCGTGATTTTGTCGGATTGCCACCAAGTCAGGTTTACTTACCGCGGATTCGCCCTGCAAATTAGGCTCGACGTGTACTGTATGGCCCTTTTCCTCAAGAATCCTCTTAAGGTTGTTGAGCACACAATTATGTCTTGCTACCCGCTTCCCATGCGTACGGTAGCAATTCTTCAGGATGTGGTTGTTTGACTCGGGAGCATCACATCCCGCACGACATTGTCGATCCAGGTCATGCCTTCCCCTCGTGGTTCGAGACCTTGAAGGTAGGGCGTTTATTCGCAGTTTGATTCCGTTTCTGTAGTCTTTACCAGTTAGCAAACGCGTGGGCTGAAACACCCACCCGTGTTGCGGACGAAAGAGTCGCGCTTCACGTAGGCCGCTTCCATCAACAGACATATACAACTTGTCCGCCCAGTACGTTTCGATCGCTGTCCTCGATGTTAACTCAATTTCTCCAGCCAGAGTTCTGCCCCGGGCTTTATTCAGTTCGTCTTCCAAGAATGAGCCACTTAGTGGCCACTTAATGACGCTCAATCTTTTCATACGTAGTATTGGATCTAAATAACGAACTGATGGCACCCCGAGACCCACACACGTGTGAGGAGCATGAAAGAATGCAGTTGACACGTCCATAGGAAGTCCTAACCATTTTCTTATGAACGAACGTACCAGTATATCACACTTTCTCAGAACACCTATCATCACACTCCCAAGGGTTAGCTTGTGATAGAGTTGTGGGCGAACAATTTCTGTTGAGGTTTAAGGGGGGGACCTTGTCAATCTCAACAGCTTTGGACCGAGGTCTTCGGCTGGACTGTACCTGGTCCTCCCTTCCGCAGTGAAATGTATGCCTAAATACTTCCACTCGTCTGAACGCTTCAGTGCTGGACACGGGCGTGAACCGATGCAGAAGCTCTGAGGTATCACCACAGTACACTTCTGTTTTGGTTGCCCCTTTATTCCAATTGTAAAACATTTTTCCGAGTTTAGGGTAAGCCCGACTGAAGACAAAAAGTCAACAGTCGTGTCCAACAATTTCTGAAGCCACATTGGAGTTTCCGCAAATAGGACTAGATCATCTGCGAATGCTGCCGCGTTTGTTATGGCATTTCCGACTGTGGCACCAATCTCATTGGGGAAGGACCTAAGCAACCGATCAATGATCATGTTGAATATTATGGGAGATAGCGGGTCACCCTGCTTAACACCTCTTGCAGGGATGAATTCCTCTGATCTCCATCCATCTCCATTGAGCGTTGTGCCACAGACTTCGTACGAATTTTGAACGTAGTCGACAAAGGCTTTAGGGGCACCGTAAGCGGTTAAAGTATTAATAACCGCTGCATGAGACACCGAGTCAAATGCTTTGCTAATATCCAAAGTAGCGATATAGCATGATTTACAACGTTTATGGTGGTCCCTTAATATTGAGACGACTATCGTCGTATTATCGGCGCATCCGTCTGTTGGTATGACATATGACAGATGGTACCATAATTGGACGAAAGTCTTGCGGTCGAGATGCTCGTACCTTCTTCGGGATGAAGATGGTTCGAGCCTGTCGGATGGGTATAGGTAACTTTCCACACCATAGAATCAGGTTCATTATGCGTAGCATTATCCCGGATGGAATATTCCTGACAGTACTAGGAGAAATTCCATCTGTCCCTGGGGATTTCGCCAATGACACCTTGTGTAACCGTAGGTCTCTCAGTGTGATCGGAGACCATACCCTTTCAAGGTGCTGTTCCATCCGTAACTGGGTGTTTGTACCACTGTATGTTGGGCTTGGTTGTGTCATGACTTGTCTCCAATAGGAAACCATGATGTTCTGGTTAGGCATAATTGCTGTCTTTGTGCTTTTCCCAGTTACGATGTGTTTGGGCGTACTGCTGTCGCCTACCTTGTCTCCTGTTGCGTGGTCTCCGAAGAGGCCTTGCATGAATGGGGCGGTCATTCTGTTGAGGGAATATTTCCAAAGAGTAGGTAGACAAGCGCTGAAGAGTAGTTTCCTTGGCCGAAGACTGCGCACCATTTACGATGGATTGCAGTACTTCAACTCTCCATTGGTCGTTGCACACTACGCGGGGGTACCATTGTAGTGCTGCCAGGATTTCCCTGTTCGACAGTTCGGCTGGAGTGTTTCCGAGTGTTTCTGATGGTGGTACTGGGAGATCTCGCTCGCTTATACTAGGGCGGCGCTGTATGGTTTCAGATTCTAATGCTTCTGGGAAATGAGCAGCTGTCCCTAATAGCTGCTCTATTGTGGTCTTATATTTTTCCCTCTGTCGACATTTCTTTATTGCGTCGACGCTACGGTGAGTAAATACTTCGGCTAGCTTCTTATTTAGAAATCTTTCACCATTTGCTACGAGTTCAATCTCTTTTCTCGCCATCATACTTAGCTCTTCCGCATTCCATTGTGCCTTTTTGTCAGTACGAAGACGAAGTATATCAAACTCGTCTTTGTGCCGACTAGATATTTGAACGCCAAGTCCGCCTTTCGTACGGCATGACTGTCCACATATCGTGCATTGGTAACCCCGTGCTTGGTTAACCAGTGCACTATGTTCGGATTGGGCCCCTAGGCTAGACACCGTAGGGATTTGGGTCGTCAACGAATTTATCAATAATATCCGAGGCTCAATATTTACAACATTAGCACCAATCAAATGAACTATCCAAGGGGATGGTAACCCCAGGGACTGTTTCGCTGAAACAAGTTAGCCACTATAAATCCGAATAAATTCGAACTAATAGTGTTGACGGAAGATACCACGAGGAGGTCTTGAATCAACTTGATCTGATTTTAACGACTTACGAATTACGGAATAAATCCCCTTCTACGCTTATTATTCAGATCCACATCTTCCGCGCGGAACACTCGCGACAATATATAGACACTTTCCACACGGGAAAATAACTCTTTAACGTTTGAAAGACGACGGTGAAGCGGGGCGCTTAAAAACACGTCTGCTTCCAGTAGCAGTAAGAGAGCAACTGAGTAGATAGGGACAGATGATGAATCTGATCTCTCAGCTTTATTTAACGTGGCGGTTCCACAGGAAGGGATTTCAACCACGGTGTTTAATGTGCTGAGTGCAATGCACATAACACGGTAAATCTGGTACATGCGCCAATTAACGCCCCAGGAAAAGAAGCTATAGCAAATACATAGCGACCGTTCCTGGTACCAATTCGTAAGTATACTAGTCGGGCATACTTTCCCCCTTGGTGAGGAGCGAAGTGTATCTACCACTTCTTCCGATCTATGGGTCACGGCACCCGGTTGAGATCGCAACTCCACGTGGAGCCTACCGGCTCTTCCCGCGTAAAATTTGGGCTACCACAGCCACCACGATGCTCCCACTAGAGGGCCTACCTCAATGAACAGCCTTGGACCGCTGAACAACCCGTGGTACCGATCTTTAGGGCTCAGTGGACCCTCCCCTTTTAGCCCCGACTGGCTCGGATAGGGTACCCTTGTCGGGGACTCTCCAAGTCCGGGGCTCTCGGCCCGTCTGTCGCCATTGGGTCCATCAGTTGTTGGCGTCTGGAGAACGCGTCACCAGCGTATCTGTCCAGCAACTGCATACTTTCCTGCGAAGCCACCACTTCCGAGAAGATCCATTCGCCATCCGTGTGCTGCACTCCTAGTCCATCGAGGTCTCGCAAATCTGCATAGAGCGGACAAACACATAGAACGTGTTGCCAATCCTCGCGCTCTGCGCCGCATAGACATGCAGGCGTGTCGCTTCGGCTTCTCTCATGCAGAAATGCATTGAGCGATCCATGGCCAGTCAGCAGGAATCCAGCGCGCAGCGTGAAGCCAAACCTTGGCTCGCTGTAGACGAAGCCTGCGTTCGGGATGAAGCGGTGCGTCACCCGACCTGGGGAGTCACCATCATCCCATCTGCGTTGCCACTCGCTCAGCAGGCATTCCTCTAGTCGCGCCATCTTCTGCTTCCAGCTAAGATTTGCCAAATCTTCGCCGCATAGCCAATCGCTCTCCTCCAGCGGGTAGACACGCTTGAGTTTGAATCTGATTGCCAGGCGTCTGGCGACCAGATCAAACGGGGGGGCTCCAGCAAGTACTTGCAGTGCCACGGTGGACACTGTTCGGCATACCGGTAGGCATCCAATCAGGATAGCCCTTTGGCACGCAAGCAGGTGCCTCCTGGCAACCACTTGCGTCGTCGTCACGACAGACCAAACCGAGGCACCAAATAGTGCACAGGGCACCATGAGTCCGGCATATATTGTCCGCTTTGCGCGGGGACTGAGACCCCAGTCGACCCGCAGTACGCGGGACAATGCCCCTACGACTCCAGTCAGCCTATCACGCAAGCCCGTGATGTGCGGGAGAAAACTCAACCGCTCACCGACTGTGATGCCAAGGTACCGATACTCGCGCTTATATGGCAGGCTTGCTCCAGCAAACCGTACCAAGGGCGGCCGTCGAAGTATGCCCTTGAGCAGCATGATCGCCGTCTTGCTAGTTGAAACGGCAACGCCGACTTCAACTCCCCCAAGCGCCTACGATGGACATTAGTTCCTCTCCTTTTCGCTCGAGCTCTGAACGGGCGTTTCCCTCGATGAGGAGGAGCAGGTCGTCGGCATACGCGCTGAGCGCTCCAAGTGGCTCCAAGCGCTGGAGCAACACGTCCATCAAGATGTTCCATATGAATGGACCACTTATGGACCCCTGTGGGCAACCTCTTGTCACCGGAACAGTGGCTACTCCATGCCTGCTGACGATGCTCGCACTCCGGCCGGAGAAGAAGCTTCGCCACAAGCCTGCTTCACGGCAGCCCAGCTCGAGGAGACGACGTAATGCAGCATCCCACTCGACGTTGTCAAAGGCTCCCTTGAAATCCACGAAGACTCCGAGCACATATTTCGACCGGCTGGCCGAAACAGTGCTCACGACGTGCTTCCAAGCATCCTCCACACAGCGTCCTTGGCGAAATCCAAATTGCCATCTGCAGCCATCCGGTATGGTGTCCTTCAGACGATTCACCATGATTCCCTCAAGCACTTTGCCCAGCAATGGCAACAGACAGATATCCCGATATCAAGCAGGATCTATCCTGTCCTTATCGGGTCCCTTCAAGAGTGGAACCACCCTAGGGTGTTTCCATTCCTTGGGGAAGTATCCGGTCTCCAGGCAGCGGGAATACAACGCTGTCATGTGCTGAGGCACGCCACAATGCCTTGCAAATGGCACCTGTGATGCCGTCCATGCCGGGAGAGCGTCTGCTCTTCAACCTGGCGACACAAGTGTGAAGGGATGGCTTTTGAGTAGTAGTAGTGTTTATTGGATATGATAAGTTTAACAATATGTAGACTGAATTAATTGAAACAAAAGGTTTTCTTGAACGTGTGCTATCTTGTTCGCTTCGACTTCTTAAGTGAGTATCGCCACTGTTGTTATCGATGGCTATGGGCACTAACCATACAGTATATAGATGTGTCAGTTCATACAACGAAAGGGGCGCAGCTGAGTCTTCTGTCCCAGCACCCCCTGGCATTCGGCAGGGGTGCTGGGACCATTCGGCTGTGGTGCTGAGACGTTCGGGTCTTGGGCCTGAGACGTTCGGCATTTTTTCGACATGTTCGATTCATGACGAGATGCGAAGGCAAGCCGAGAATTACAAATGTATGTGTGGTACACAGACACGACAAAATATCAGTTCTTATTTTCCGAAAGCGTTTTGAGTTTGTTTTGAGTTTCGTTTCCAA
This sequence comes from Drosophila ambigua, assembly GCA_018150905.1. Taxonomy (NCBI): domain Eukaryota; kingdom Metazoa; phylum Arthropoda; class Insecta; order Diptera; family Drosophilidae; genus Drosophila; species Drosophila ambigua. The sequence continues at coordinate 1,707,940 of JAECWS010000080.1, forward strand.
GTTGCGTAAATGTGTGTGTGCCATGTATTCACACATACTATGCTTGTGTGTGGGCTTTAAAATTGTTGGCTGCTTGAACTGAATTTCGCTTTTTCGTTTTGTTTTGAGGGCTGATGTAGCGAACTGAGCTGACCTGCCGCAACATAAATGAGGAATGGGTAGAGTGGGTGGGGTGGGAAATAAATACAATATATAAAAATAAAATATGTTAATTTTTTGACTTATTTGATGTTGCACACTTACATATAATATCCCTGTTTTAGAAATGTATATACTAAATAAAATGTGCATGTACATAAATATTGTGCAAATGACTCGGCTTTCGACTTAGCAAATTTGTCAATAAATTCATTTTTTCCGAGAACTTTTCTATTTATTTCTTTTTATATAAATAAATACATATATGCAAATAATTGGTATATATATATACAAATGCAGATTTTTTTTACATAAATCAATTCTTTATCATATACATACATTAATTGTTAGCAAAGAGACTATACAATACAAAATAAACAAAATATGAAGTCTGACGACGGGAACTGGTCCAGTCCAGGGCCGGATTAGCAGTTGCCTAGGGCCCACCCTAGGGCTAACAGAAACAATTTTAAAAAACTCAAATAGTGGATACAAAATATAATAGCCACTGATAAAGATATATCTCTAATGTTTGTTTGATTAATTTGTAAGTTTTTATTTCAAACGAGAAGAGAAGGAACTAAAAAAACGTGAAAAACGGAGAGCCACAGATTGATGGTTGCACAGGGCCCGGTTGAGGGTTGATGCGGCCCTGAATTGGCCGAAAAAAAGGCGGCAGGTCAGCTCAGTTCGCTACATCAGCCCTCAAAACAAAACGAAAAAGCGAAATTCAGTTCAAGCAGCCAACAATTTTAAAGCCCACACACAAGCATAGTATGTGTGAATACATGGCACACACACATTTACGCAACTTGGAAACGAAACTCAAAACAAACTCAAAACGCTTTCGGAAAATAAGAACTGATATTTTGTCGTGTCTGTGTACCACACATACATTTGTAATTCTCGGCTTGCCTTCGCATCTCGTCATGAATCGAACATGTCGAAAAATGCCGAACGTCTCAGGCCCAAGACCCGAACGTCTCAGCACCACAGCCGAATGGTCCCAGCACCCCTGCCGAATGCCAGGGGGTGCTGGGCGAAAAACTCAGCTGCGCCCCTTTCGTTGTATGAACTGGCACATCTATATACTGTATGGTTAGTGCTATGGGTATATCATGCGTATAACAGCCCCCATAGAGTTGACAGTTTCTGTTGACTAACAGCTCTTCACGCGTGCGTATAACAGCACCCATAGAGTTGACCGTTTCTATTGACTAACAGCTTTTCACAGTCGGCCTTTCCTGAAAAATCGCAGCGTCCTCGCGAGATTCGTAGGGTGAATCGCCTTCCATGTCGTCATCTTCATCTGGTTCATCGGGTGGAAGTTCGCACCAGCGTTTCATTCTGTCAGAAGAATACACCGACTTATAGTGCCTTTGCTTTCGTTGGGCATGAGGGATATCTTCTACTAGATATCGGTCGTTTGGCAGAACCTTGCTGATAATAAATGGACCTTTATAGCGAGGCTCCAATTTGCGTGATGTTCCTGTGCTAAACGGCTCATTCTCGACTAACACAAGATCACCAAGGGTATATACTGTTGGCTTGGAATGTCTAGCATCGTAACGTTTCTTCGCAGCAGCCCTATGATCGTTGACTGTAGTTGCAGCATCTGCTCGTAGCTTTTCCAATTCGTCATCAGTAATCATCTTCAGATCTGGGCCTTGGATCGCATTCGTCACTGTGTTCTTGAGGATATCTCGTGGCTCATAACCATACAATAGCTGAAATGGGGAACATTTAGTCGTACTATTTACCATGGTGTTAATGCTCCATTGAATTGAGCGTAGCTGGTCGTCCCATCGTTTTTCATTTTCATTTGAAGGCAATAGCATTGACAAAATAATCCGGTTGGTTCGCTCTGCATGTCCGTTCGCTCTCGGTGTCTTTACAGCATTGAGTATGTGCTTTACATTATTCGACTTACAATACACATCAAAATCCTTTGACGTAAAAGCTGTACCGCGATCGGTAATGATTCGAGCTGGCATTCCTAAGTAGCTGGTTACCTCCTGTAGGATATCAATAACGTGTTTCGTGGCTGTACTTTTTACAGCTCGCACTATGGTAAATTTAGTGAATGCGTCGACAATTACAAGAATGTGCTCATTCCGTTTTGAACTCTTTGGGAAGGGTCCCAGGTGATCCATATGTACGGTCGAAAAAGGGATCGGATTGATGTCATCATAATGGTATTGTCCTTCCTGACGTCCACCTGGTATCTTATACAGCGCACAGCCCACACATGACTTTATGTAGCTTTTAACGTAGTTGCGCATTCGGGGAAACCAAAACAAATTTAGAATCCGATTAATGGTTTTCTCTGTGCTCATGTGTCCAGCCTTGTCGTGACATTCATGTAAAATATGGAATCTTAGCTGCTTCGGCACAACCCATAGCAGCTTGCCGTCATATTTGCGAAACAGGCGATCTTGCTCGATCACATACTCGTCGTTCTCAGATTTCTTATCAATTTTCATGTCAGCAACAATCTTCTGGATTTTCCCATCTTGTAATTGTATGGCAAACAACCAATCAGCCTCGTCGATAATGGTCTTCGAAATTTGCAGGGATGCTGTGTCCATCTCATGTGCATCCTCAACTGGAGCTCGACTTAGTGCGTCAACATGATTCATCTGTGTTCCAGCTCGATGAACAATGTCTATGTCAAATTCTTGTATACGCAGCCACCATCGTGCAATTCGGGGTATAAGCTCTCGTTTCTCCATTGATGTTTTCAGCGCATTACAATCGGTAACGACTTTAATACGCTTACCATAGATGTAATATTTAAATCGCTCCAACGACTCGACGACGGCTAGTGCTTCTAGTTCATAACTGTGGTAGTTCTTCTCTGGCTTGGACGTTGCTCGGCTATAGTAAGCAATTGGCTTCATCTGATCTTCATCCTTCTGCAGCAATACTCCGGCTAAACCAATGGCACTGGCATCCGTATGTAGTTCATGCTCAGCATCGAGTCGGTAACTGGTGACAACGGGCTTCGATATGAGGCGTCTCTTTAACTCGTCAAATGCATCCTGTTGTGGCTGTTCCCACTTGAACGTCTGGTCTTTGCGCAATAGGGCACGCAAGGGATCCGAAATAATGGCATATCCGGCAACAAATTTCCGGAAATAACCGCTGAGACCCAAAAACTGCCGTACTTCAGTCACATTGCTCGGCGTCGAGAACAATGCAATAGCGTTCGTCTTTACCTCTCCAGGACTAATGCCGTCTGCGTGTATCTGATGACCCAGGAATGTAATTGTTTGTTTGAACAATTCACATTTATCCAGATTTAGCGTTAGTCCGCACTCTTGCAATACTTGGAGGATTCGCTCAAGCTTCTCATACATCTCGTCAAACGTCTGACTACCAATTAAGATGTCGTCCATGTAATGTATCATGTCGCCTTTCTGCACTCGCTTTTGTAATTCTGCCATGAGTCGATTGAAAACAGCAGGTGCAGTCTTTAGTCCAAAAGGAAGTCGCTTGAACTCATACAGTCCATCCGTAGTGATGAATGCAGTAAACCTTCTACTTTCCGGTGCTACTTCTATCTGATAATAACCGCTGTTGAGGTCCAGAGAAGAAAAGTATTTAAATCGCTTCGCCTCCTGCAGACGCTCCTCGATGTTCGGTACAGGAAAATTTTCCTTCTTGATCAATTTATTGAGACGGCGGTAATCAACACATAGTCGATCACTACCGTTTGGCTTCTTGATGAGCACCACTGGGCTGGCGTACTCTGACGTGGATGGTATGATAATATCCTGCTCCAACAGCTCTTCGACCATTCTGCTTACAATTTCCTTCTTTGGCTCGGATACTCGGTATGGCGCTTGCGAAACCACATGGCCACTCTCAACGCTAATGTTGGCTTGAACAATGTTGGTTTTGCCTATGCCTTGCAGTCCTGTGGAGAAAACATGCTTGAACTTCTCCAGCAAACCGCCCATTTGACTTCTCTCCTGATGGTTCTGTAGATTGACAAGAAGTTTTTTTAGTTAGGTTGTCGCTTACAAAGGCTACCGGTTGATGAATAGCACGTTTCACTTCAGTGTCGCCTGGCTCAAACTTCAGCGATAGATGACCGCTAATGATGACGTCTTGTCCTAACAGAAAGTCCTCTTGCAGCAGGTCGTCGTCTGCTATGTATACTTTGGCCGTAATCATTTTTCCATCGATGTCCATATCCACAACCATTGCTTCGGTCAAGATACAGGAGCCCCCACAAATGCCTCGAATCTTCATAGAGCACTTGTGGCGATCAGCGTTGATTTGTTTGGCAACTGATTGGCGCATGATACTAGCCTGACTTCCAGTATCAATGAATGCGCTATAGATGTACGACTGTATGTAGATTTTCCTGGTGAATAGCTTGTCGAGATTCGCGGCACCCAAACGCATCATATTTACCGGTTGGCATTTCACATTGAGTGCATGAAACTTATTACAGTTGTTGCAACGCGACTTCTTTTTTTCTTGTTGGCATGAACTAGCGAAGTGCCCCAATTCTCCACAGTTGTAGCACTTTTGAGTCTCCTTTGGCTTTGTTGCCTTTACGTCGTAGTCCTGCTTTGTCTCAAAGTTGCTGCCCTTTGGTACGAACTCCTTTTTGTTTGCGATTGGTCGACCTCTATTTACAAAATACGATTCGGCTGCATCACGAAACTGCTTCATTGACGAAAACTGAATTGCGGCAAGACTATTTTGCAATTCTCGATGCTGTATACCTGATCTAACATATCTTATAACAGCTGCTTCACTAAGCTTGTACCGCACGCCCAGGGCGGACATCCGGAAACAGTACTCCTTTACTGTCTCCTTTGATCGTCTGGTTGCATTCGCCATATTGAAGTGAACTTCTGCTTCATCTGGGTTAGATCCAAACTCGTCTCTTATAGCTGCAGCGAAGTCACTCCATGTGGTGTGTAGAACCGGCGACGAGTCGAGCCACATCTTAGCGGGACCCTTAAGCCGCGTATTAATGGCGAGCAAAAGAAACTTCTCGTCCCATTGGTAAGCCTCAACTACCTTGTTGACACGATCGATGAACTGGTCTACGGAGATGGCATTATCGTCGCTGGGGTCATAGTCCGGCAAGGTATTTGCTATTTCCTTGACCGACGCTTGCCTTACGTAATTGGTAGCCTGTCTACCCTCTGTATTTTCTTCTCTGATCGGCTGCTGGTTTGTTGTTGCTGCTGCTTGTGCTGTTGCACCTGATGCTTTTGCTTCCACGTTTTGTCGTTGCATGATGACCAACTGAACCATCATATTCTTCAGCTCCGTCATTTCATTTTGCATGTGTGAAATTGCCGCCGCATGTGACGTCAGCGTCTCCTCCTCATGTTGACTTATGTTTCCAGCCGCTTGTGGCATCTCTACGTCTTCGGTTTTCTCAAACTCAATTAGTCGTTGTACTAATTCGGCTCTGGAGCCCGAAACTGCCAAGTTCCGCTCTCTTAACAAGAACCGTAACTGGTCCACCTTAAGATCCGCAATTTTGACCATTTTCGCTGATATGGTCGTCCCTCTGTTTGTCTGCTTTTAACTTGCACGCACAATCAATTTCGTTATGATGTGTGCAAGCGAGACAACTGATATGACTGTATTTCACAATGTTGAATTTCACAACGACGCTACATATACACACAAGCCTTTTGTATGTATTAGTATATATAGAGAGGCTCACACAGATTCCTGACGCAATTTCTTGAGACTCTTTCTGTCCAGGTTCACTAAGATTCCTGATCGCTGAACGTTGAATCCGTCTGCCACGTAGAAAAGGAACACATCCGTAATTTGCAATTTTCTTTGTCACACAGACCTTAGGGAACACATCCCATTGCAAACTTCCCACGCCGACGATTCTTGTCGCTTTTTTTTTTGAGTTTCTCTTACAACTTTTTCGCTCTACACATAAAAACTCTACTAATCCCACTTCTGAACTGTGAAGGGATGGCTTTTGAGTAGTAGTAGTGTTTATTGGATATGATAAGTTTAACAATATGTAGACTGAATTAATTGAAACAAAAGGTTTTCTTAAACGTGTGCTATCTTGTTCGCTTCGACTTCTTAAGTGAGTATCGCCACTGTTGTTATCGATGGCTATGGGTATATCATGCGTATAACAGCCCCCATAGAGTTGACAGTTTCTGTTGACTAACAGCTCTTCACGCGTGCGTATAACAGCACCCATAGAGTTGACCGTTTCTATTGACTAACAGCTTTTCACACAAGCATCAACCTCGGAAACCTCGAGGGCCGGTGGAGCTTCGGACGTGATGGCAATGTGCGCATTCGACTCCGCAACAGGGAAAAAGTTGCGGAGGAGCACACCCGCACAGTCGCGCCATGTTGCAACTAGCCCACCATCCGTCCGAAGGCATCCAATCTCCGTGCACTTTTTGCGTCCTCGGCAAATCTTGTAGACGTGCCCCCATGGATCATCTCTGTTGTCTCCCACGAAGCGTCGCCAGTTGTCCTCCTTCGTCCTCAGGATGAGCTTCTTGTATTGCGCCGAGGAGATCCTCAACGCAACCACAAGTTGCTCTGCTGCGTCGGACTCGTGCCGACGAGCGTCCTGTAGCCGCCGCCTCAGTCTCCTGACCTCTCGGCGTTTGGAATGTAGCTCGGCAGTCCACCAAACTACTTTCCTCGCGGCTCTGGGCGTGCTGCGTCCCAGCACTCTGTCGCACACACTGTGCACTACAGAGCGCAGTGCAGCCACTCGGTTGTCCAACGGCGATTCGGCGATGTCCTCCGGCAATTCGGATGTCTCCCTTACCACCTCTTCCTCGAACAATCGCCAGCGCGCATTGGAAAGCTTCCAGGACGGCACAGGAGCAATGCTCTCAACTGTGTCGGTCGGATCACGCGTCACCTCAACATGGATCATGTTGTGGTCGCTCGTATCCCATTCCCTCACTTCCCAAACGTATGTGGCCCACATAGTCGCAGCTTGATTGGCGATTGTTACATCGATGTCGCTGTGGGCTCTGCGGTTATCGAATGTAAACACCCGACTGGCCTCGTTTAGCACGCCGGCTCGGTTCTCAGTAATCCACTCAGACAGCAGCTCACCCCGTGCATAGTTAGCTTGCCCCCGAGCATGCTCGGAGAGTTTGCTAAACCACGCTGGGGATACTGCGTTCGCGTCGAGCCCAAAGATGACGGGAGTGCGGCTGGCCAGCAGCGTACGGCTCCAAGTCGGTGTTGAATTGGCAGTATACGGAGCATAGGATGATTGAGCCAAATCTTCCTTGCACTCTGACGCATACTCCATGTTCGGTGGTAAGGGGGTCTATTGGCGTGCAGATGGCTTCCGGTTCATTGACGATGATGGCAGCTTTCGGGTTTCCGTCACGAAAGGGGCGGTCCTGGAATACTCGCATTACCGAAGGAAGGCCAGTAATCCGCCCTGCTCCATCGACGTACGGCTCCTGGACCAGTGCGAACAGATGGCCAGAGTTGCGCATGATGGATCCGAGGTCCACCACAGCCGCTCGGCCACGGCCACAATTAGCTTGGATGAAGCTAAACATTTAATGCCTAGCTTGCACCCTCGCCAATACCGCTGCGTAAATCGGGCATGCCGCTGACAGCATGGAATGTGCAGCCGGGTAGCCCTTGAAGCGGCAGCTTCGGCAGTCCACCGGGTTGGGGCACCTCGAAACGTTGTGGCCGCCCTGTCCGCACCGGTGGCACACGTTCTCCTTTAGGCGACACTGGGACACCTTGTGGTCGAAACCCACACACCTGTGGCAGGCGTAGGTCCTGACCAGGGAACGACAGCGGCATCTGAACCACTTGATGTACACGCAGTCGCGTAACACCTCCTGTGCCATCGCATCAACCTCCAGCGTCACGTTGACCGTGGCGCCGTCGGTGACCGACCAGGGTTTGCTGCCCAGGTGAACCTTCTTCTTGAATTCCGCAGCAGACATGGAATCCTCCAGGTTTTTCGTGAAAAGCTCCTCCATGAACTCTTCAGGCGTGATGGACGTGTCGACGTCATACACCACGACCTGAGGCCTGGTCTTCGGGCTCTTCCTAACCTCCAGTCCTGCTTCCTGGAACTTCGCACTGTTCACTACCTTCTTAAGCTCGCTGACCGAAGGCGTGCGAATGATCGCTCCTCCGCTCTTCAGTTCGCGAACTTCGTGCACTCGGACTCCGAGCTTGGGCACGACATCTTTCCTCACTCGCTCGACAAGTTGCTTTCCCGTCTCCCCCGGGTTCGTGCTCTTAATGAGAGCCGACCAAGTCTCGCGCGGCTTCGCGATCGGCGGGGCGACAGCGCTCGGTGCCGGCAAGCCTGGGTAGGCTGCCGCATACGCAGCGGTGGGAGCAACAGAAGCGGCAGCGTGGGCAGCGGCAGCGGGCCTCTGTGGAGGCGGCATACGTGCCCTCTCCTCCAGGCGCACCTTGTCCCCGGCCAGAGCCATAACCAGCTCGTCGTACCTGTTGGTAGCGACGAAGACTGCCATGGCGGCCTCCGGGCTCATGCCTCCATTGAGGACTGCCTCGCTCACGCTCATCCTAATAGATGATAGCTCCGCAGCAACAGCCGAAAATCCAGCCGCAACAATGCCAGTTGCCTGGCATGTGGCAGCGGTGATAGCAGCGGTAGTAGCAGCGGTGGTGGCGGCGGTGGTGGCGGCGACAGTGGTAGTGGCAGCAGTGGTGGCGGCAGCGTTGTTGGCGGTGGTATCAGCGGTGGCAGCGGCACCGGCAGAGGGTTCTGCCGTGGCTTCCGCCTCCACAAAGGGGAGCGACGGTAGCGGCGACCTGACTGCTGGGATCGGCAACTCTCCCGTCACCCCAATCCCCAGCCCGATCTTCTTCGCTCCCTTCGCACCCTTTGTCGCATTTGACTTCGGCCGACGCCGCCTACGGGCGGGGGCACTCGATGACGAGCTCGCCCCAACGCTAGCCAGGCTAGCGTCGCTGACGTCGGCCTCGGTGTCCACCTCCATACTCTGGCTCCCTCTGCCGGTTCTCTCAGGACACTAAAGCTTAGTGGAGACACGAACCAATAAACACTATCTAAGTTCCAAACCAAGCTTCGAAAGAAGCTCGAATTGAAAGCTCCGAAAGCACCAGAGGGAACCCAAGCCTCGAGACGAAAGTTTCGAACGGAAGCTTCGAACTCGAACCTGTTTCGAGCTAAAGCCGCACGTGGCTTTTAGAGAATCAGAGACAAATTAGCAAATTTTCAATTTGCCAATCGTGGCGGTTCTGCACAAAAGCAACGAACACTCGCGACAATAATTAACTCTTTCCACACGGGAAAATTACTCGATTACTATTAAAGCCGACGGTAAAGAGGGGCGCTTGAAAAAACACGTCTGCTTCCAGTAGCAGTCAGAGAGCAACTGAGTAGATAGGGACAGATGAATCTGATCTCTCAGCTTTATTTAACGTGGCGGTTCCACAGGAAGGGATTTCAACCACGGTGTTTAATGTGCTGAGTGCAATGCACATAACACGGTAAATCTGGTACATGCGCCAATTAACGCCCCAGGAAAAGAAGCTATAGCAAATACATAGCGACCGTTCCTGGTACCAATTCGAAAGTATACTAGTCGGGCATACTTTCCCCCTTGGTGAGGAGCGAAGTGTATCTACCACTTCTTCCGATCTATGGGTCACGGCACCCGGTTGAGATCGCAACTCCACGTGGAGCCTACCGGCTCTTCCCGCGTAAAATTTGGGCTACCACAGCCACCACGATGCTCCCACTAGGGGGCCTACCTCAATGAACAGCCTTGGACCGCTGAACAACCCGTGGTACCGATTTTTAGGGCTCAGTGGACCCTCCCCTTTTAGCCCCGACTGGCTCGGATAGGGTACCCTTGTGGGGGACTCTCCAAGTCCGGGGCTCTCGGCCCGTCTGTCGCCATTGGGTCCATCAGTTGTTGGCGTCTGGAGAACGCGTCGCCAGCGTATCTGTCCAGCAACTGCATGCTTTCCTGCGAAGCCACCACTTCCGAGAAAATCCATTCGCCATCCGTGTGCTGCACTCCTAGTCCATCGAGGTCTCGCAAATCTGCATAGAGCGGACAAACACATAGAACGTGTTGCCAATCCTCGCGCTCTGCGCCGCATAGACATGCAGGCGTGTCGCTTCGGCTTCTCTCATGCAGAAATGCATTGAGCGATCCATGGCCAGTCAGCAGGAATCCAGCGCGCAGCGTGAAGCCAAACCTTGGCTCGCTGTAGACGAAGCCTGCGTTCGGGATGAAGCGGTGCGTCACCCGACCTGGGGAGTCACCATCATCCCATCTGCGTTGCCACTCGCTCAGCAGGCATTCCTCTAGTCGCGCCATCTTCTGCTTCCAGCTAAGATTTGCCAAATCTTCGCCGTATAGCCAATCGCTCTCCTCCAGCGGGTAGACACGCTTGAGTTTGAATCTGATTGCCAGGCGTCTGGCGACCAGATCAAACGGGGGGGCTCCAGCAAGTACTTGCAGTGCCACGGTGGACACTGTTCGGCATACCGGTAGGCATCCAATCAGGATAGCCCTTTGGCACGCAAGCAGGTGCCTCCTGGCAACCACTTGCGTCGTCGTCACGACAGACCAAACCGAGGCACCAAATAGTGCACAGGGCACCATGAGTCCGGCATATATTGTCCGCTTTGCGCGGGGACTGAGACCCCAGTCGACCCGCAGTACGCGAGACAATGCCCCTACGACTCCAGTCAGCCTATCACGCAAGCCCGTGATGTGCGGGAGAAAACTCAACCGCTCACCGACTGTGATGCCAAGGTACCGATACTCGCGCTTATATGGCAGGCTTGCTCCAGCAAACCGTACCAAGGGCGGCCGTCGAAGTATGCCCTTGAGCAGCATGATCGCCGTCTTGCTAGTTGAAACGGCAACGCCGACTTCAACTCCCCAAGCGCCTACGATGGACATTAGTTCCTCTCCTTTTCGCTCGAGCTCTGAACGGGCGTTTCCCTCGATGAGGAGGAGCAGGTCGTCGGCATACGCGCTGAGCGCTCCAAGTGGCTCCAAGCGCTGGAGCAACACGTCCATCAAGATGTTCCATATGAATGGACCACTTATGGACCCCTGTGGGCAACCTCTTGTCACCGGAACAGTGGCTACTCCATGCCTGCTGACGATGCTCGCACTCCGGCCGGAGAAGAAGCTTCGCCACAAGCCTGCTTCACGGCAGCCCAGCTCGAGGAGACGACGTAATGCAGCATCCCACTCGACGTTGTCAAAGGCTCCCTTGAAATCCACGAAGACTCCGAGCACATATTTCGACCGGCTGGCCGAAACAGTGCTCACGACGTGCTTCCAAGCATCCTCCACACAGCGTCCTTGGCGAAATCCAAATTGCCATCTGCAGCCATCCGGTATGGTGTCCTTCAGACGATTCACCATGATTCCCTCAAGCACTTTGCCCAGCACTGGCAACAGACAGATACCCCGATATGAAGCAGGATCCGTCCTGTCCTTATCGGGTCCCTTCAAGAGTGGAACCACCCTAGGGTGTTTCCATTCCTTGGGGAAGTATCCGGTCTCCAGGCAGCGGGAATACAACGCTGTCATGTGCTGAGGGATGGCACGCCACAATGCCTTGCAAATGGCACCTGTGATGCCGTCCATGCCGGGAGAGCGTCTGCTCTTCAACCTGGCGACACAAGCATCAACCTCGGAAACCTCGAGGGCCGGTGGAGCTTCAGACGTGATGGCAATGTGCGCATTCGACTCCGCAACAGGGAAAAAGTTGCGGAGGAGCACACCCGCACAGTCGCGCCATGTTGCAACCAGCCCACCATCCGTCCGAAGGCATCCAATCTCCGTGCACTTTTTGCGTCCTCGGCAAATCTTGTAGACGTGCCCCCATGGATCATCTCTGTTGTCTCCCACGAAGCGTCGCCAGTTGTCCTCCTTCGTCCTCAGGATGAGCTTCTTGTATTGCGCCGAGGAGATCCTCAACGCAACCACAAGTTGCTCTGCTGCGTCGGACTCGTGCCGACGAGCGTCCTGTAGCCGCCGCCTCAGTCTCCTGACCTCTCGGCGTTTGGAATGTAGCTCGGCAGTCCACCAAACTACTTTCCTCGCGGCTCTGGGCGTGCTGCGTCCCAGCACTCTGTCGCACACACTGTGCACTACAGAGCGCAGTGCAGCCACTCGGTTGTCCAACGGCGATTCGGCGATGTCCTCCGGCAATTCGGATGTCTCCCTTACCACCTCTTCCTCGAACAATCGCCAGCGCGCATTGGAAAGCTTCCAGGACGGCACAGGAGCAATGCTCTCAACTGTGTCGGTCGGATCACGCGTCACCTCAACATGGATCATGTTGTGGTCGCTCGTATCCCATTCCCTCACTTCCCAAACGTATGTGGCCCACATAGTCGCAGCTTGATTGGCGATTGTTACATCGATGTCGCTGTGGGCTCTGCGGTTATCGAATGTAAACACCCGACTGGCCTCGTTGAGCACGCCGGCTCGGTTCTCGGTAATCCACTCAGACAGCAGCTCACCCCGTGCATAGTTAGCTTGCCCCCGAGCATGCTCGGAAAGTTTGCTAAACCACGCTGGGGATACTGCGTTCGCGTCGAGCCCAAAGATGACGGGAGTGCGGCTGGCCAGCAGCAGCACCGCATCTAGGTACCTGAGGTACGGCTCCAAGTCGGTGTTGAATTGGCAGTACACGGAGCATAGGATGATTGAGCCAAATCTTCCTTGCACTCTGACGCATACTCCATGTTCGGTGGTAAGGGGGTCTATTGGCGTGCAGATGGCTTCCGGTTCATCGACGATGATGGCAGCTTTCGGGTTTCCGTCACGAAAGGGGCGGTCCTGGAATACTCGCATTCCCGAGGGAAGGCCAGTAATCCGCCCTGCTCCATCGACGTACGGCTCCTGGACCAGTGCGAACAGATGGCCAGAGTTGCGCATGATGGATCCGAGGTCCACCACAGCCGCTCGGCCACGGCCACAATTAGCTTGGATGAAGCTAAACATTTAATGTCTAGCTTGCACCCTCGCCAATACCGCTGCGTATATCGGGCAGGCCGCTGACAGCATGGAATGTGCTGCCGGGTAGCCCTTGAAACGGCAGTTTCGGCAGTCCACCGGGTTGGGGCACCGCGAAACGTTGTGACCGCCCTGTCCGCACCGGTGGCACACGTTCTCCTTTAGGCGGCACTGGGACACCTTGTGGTCGAAACCCACACACCTGTGGCAGGCGTAGGTCCTGACCAGGGAACGACAGCGGCATCGGAACCACTTGATGTACACGCAGTCGCGTAACACCTCCTGTGCCATCGCATCAACCTCCAGCGTCACGTTGACCGTGGCGCCGTCGGTGACCGACCAGGGTTTGCTGCCCAGGTGAACCTTCTTCCTAAATTCCGCAGCAGACATGGAATCCTCCAGGTTCTTCGTGAAAAGCTCCTCCATGAACTCTTCAGGCGTGATGGACGTGTCGACGTCATACACCACCACCTGAGGCCTGGTCTCCGGGCTCTTCCTAACCTCCAGTCCTGCTTCCTGGAACTTCGCACTGTCCACTACCTTCTTAAGCTCGCTGACCGAAGGCGTGCGAATGATCGCTCCTCCGCTCTTCAGCTCGCGAACTTCGTGCACTCGGACTCCGAGTTTGGGCACGACATCTTTCCTCACTCGCTCGACAAGTTGCTTTCCCGTCTCCCCTGGGTTCGTGCTCTTAATAAGAGCCGACCAGGTCTCGCGTGGCTTCGCGATCGGCGGGGCGACAGCGCTCGGTGCCGGCAAGCCTGGGTAGGCTGCCGCATACGCAGCGGTGGGAGCAGCGGTGGGAGCAGCGGTGGGAGCAGCGGTGGTGTGGGCAGCGGCAGCGGGCCTCTGTGGAGGCGGCATACGTGCCCTCTCCTCCAGGCGCACCTTGTCCCCGGCCAGAGCCATAACCAGCTCGTCGTACCTGTTGGTAGCGACGAAAACTGCCATGGCGGCCTCCGGGCTCATGCCTCCATTGAGGACTGCCTCGCTCACGCTCATCCTAATGGATGATAGCTCCGCAGCAACAGCTGAAAATCCAGCCGCAACAATGCCAGTTGCCTGGCATGTGGCAGCGGTGATAGCAGCGGTGGCGGCAGCGGTGGTGGCGGCGGTGGTGGCGGCGACAGTGGTAGTGGCAGCAGTGGTGGCGGCAGCGTTGTTGGCGGTGGCAGCGTTGTTGGCGGTGGCAGCGGCAGCGGCAGCGGCAGAGGGTTCTGCCGTGGTTTCCGCCTCCACAAAGGGGAGCGACGGTGGCGGCGACCTGACTGCTGGGATCGGCAACTCTCCCGTCACCCCAATCCCCAGCCCGATCTTCTTCGCTCCCTTCGCACCCTTTGACTTCGGCCGACCCCGCCTACGGGCGGGGACACTCGATGACGAGCTCGCCCCAACGCTAGCCAGGCTAGCGTCGCTGGCGTCGGCCTCGGTGTCCACCTCCATACTCTGGCTCCCTCTACCGGTTCTCTCAAGACACTAAGGCTTAGTGGAGACACGAACCAATAAACGATGCTATCAAAGCCTTCCAAACCAAGCTTCGAAAGAAGCTCGACTTGAAAGCTCCGAAAGCCCAGCTATCAAAGCCTTCAACCAAGCCTCGAAAGAAGCTCCTAAAAGCCAGAGGGCTTAACAGCTGAAAGCAAGTAAGCTTCGAGCCAAAGCTTCGAACAAAGCTTCGAACTCGAACCTGTTTACGAGCTATACGCACCTGTTGTCGAGCTAGACGCCGCACGTGGCTTTTTGCAGAGCCGAATTAGCAAATTTTAATTTGCCAATATTAACACTGATTGGGCACCAAATTAAATCACAATTTAGCACTGCACAAAAGCAACGAACACTCGCGACAATATATTTACTCTTTTCACACGGGAAAAATCACTCTAAAATTACTATTAAAGACGACGGCAAAGCGGAACGCTTAAAAAACACGTCTGCTTCCAGTAGCAGTCAGAGAGCAACTGAGTAGATAGGGACAGATGAATCTGATCTCTCAGCTTTATTTAACGTGGCGGTTCCACAGGAAGGGATTTCAACCACGGTGTTTAATGTGCTGAGTGCAATGCACATAACACGGTAAATCTGGTACATGCGCCAATTAACGCCCCAGGAAAAGAAGCTATAGCAAATACATAGCGACCGTTCCTGGTACCAATTCGAAAGTATACTAGTCGGGCATACTTTCCCCCTTGGTGAGGAGCGAAGTGTATCTACCACTTCTTCCGATCTATGGGTCACGGCACCCGGTTGAGATCGCAACTCCACGTGGAGCCTACCGGCTCTTCCCGCGTAAAATTTGGGCTACCACAGCCACCACGATGCTCCCACTAGGGGGCCTACCTCAATGAACAGCCTTGGACCGCTGAACAACCCGTGGTACCGATTTTTAGGGCTCAGTGGACCCTCCCCTTTTAGCCCCGACTGGCTCGGATAGGGTACCCTTGTGGGGGACTCTCCAAGTCCGGGGCTCTCGGCCCGTCTGTCGCCATTGGGTCCATCAGTTGTTGGCGTCTGGAGAACGCGTCGCCAGCGTATCTGTCCAGCAACTGCATGCTTTCCTGCGAAGCCACCACTTCCGAGAAAATCCATTCGCCATCCGTGTGCTGCACTCCTAGTCCATCGAGGTCTCGCAAATCTGCATAGAGCGGACAAACACATAGAACGTGTTGCCAATCCTCGCGCTCTGCGCCGCATAGACATGCAGGCGTGTCGCTTCGGCTTCTCTCATGCAGAAATGCATTGAGCGATCCATGGCCAGTCAGCAGGAATCCAGCGCGCAGCGTGAAGCCAAACCTTGGCTCGCTGTAGACGAAGCCTGCGTTCGGGATGAAGCGGTGCGTCACCCGACCTGGGGAGTCACCATCATCCCATCTGCGTTGCCACTCGCTCAGCAGGCATTCCTCTAGTCGCGCCATCTTCTGCTTCCAGCTAAGATTTGCCAAATCTTCGCCGTATAGCCAATCGCTCTCCTCCAGCGGGTAGACACGCTTGAGTTTGAATCTGATTGCCAGGCGTCTGGCGACCAGATCAAACGGGGGGGCTCCAGCAAGTACTTGCAGTGCCACGGTGGACACTGTTCGGCATACCGGTAGGCATCCAATCAGGATAGCCCTTTGGCACGCAAGCAGGTGCCTCCTGGCAACCACTTGCGTCGTCGTCACGACAGACCAAACCGAGGCACCAAATAGTGCACAGGGCACCATGAGTCCGGCATATATTGTCCGCTTTGCGCGGGGACTGAGACCCCAGTCGACCCGCAGTACGCGAGACAATGCCCCTACGACTCCAGTCAGCCTATCACGCAAGCCCGTGATGTGCGGGAGAAAACTCAACCGCTCACCGACTGTGATGCCAAGGTACCGATACTCGCGCTTATATGGCAGGCTTGCTCCAGCAAACCGTACCAAGGGCGGCCGTCGAAGTATGCCCTTGAGCAGCATGATCGCCGTCTTGCTAGTTGAAACGGCAACGCCGACTTCAACTCCCCAAGCGCCTACGATGGACATTAGTTCCTCTCCTTTTCGCTCGAGCTCTGAACGGGCGTTTCCCTCGATGAGGAGGAGCAGGTCGTCGGCATACGCGCTGAGCGCTCCAAGTGGCTCCAAGCGCTGGAGCAACACGTCCATCAAGATGTTCCATATGAATGGACCACTTATGGACCCCTGTGGGCAACCTCTTGTCACCGGAACAGTGGCTACTCCATGCCTGCTGACGATGCTCGCACTCCGGCCGGAGAAGAAGCTTCGCCACAAGCCTGCTTCACGGCAGCCCAGCTCGAGGAGACGACGTAATGCAGCATCCCACTCGACGTTGTCAAAGGCTCCCTTGAAATCCACGAAGACTCCGAGCACATATTTCGACCGGCTGGCCGAAACAGTGCTCACGACGTGCTTCCAAGCATCCTCCACACAGCGTCCTTGGCGAAATCCAAATTGCCATCTGCAGCCATCCGGTATGGTGTCCTTCAGACGATTCACCATGATTCCCTCAAGCACTTTGCCCAGCACTGGCAACAGACAGATACCCCGATATGAAGCAGGATCCGTCCTGTCCTTATCGGGTCCCTTCAAGAGTGGAACCACCCTAGGGTGTTTCCATTCCTTGGGGAAGTATCCGGTCTCCAGGCAGCGGGAATACAACGCTGTCATGTGCTGAGGGATGGCACGCCACAATGCCTTGCAAATGGCACCTGTGATGCCGTCCATGCCGGGAGAGCGTCTGCTCTTCAACCTGGCGACACAAGCATCAACCTCGGAAACCTCGAGGGCCGGTGGAGCTTCAGACGTGATGGCAATGTGCGCATTCGACTCCGCAACAGGGAAAAAGTTGCGGAGGAGCACACCCGCACAGTCGCGCCATGTTGCAACCAGCCCACCATCCGTCCGAAGGCATCCAATCTCCGTGCACTTTTTGCGTCCTCGGCAAATCTTGTAGACGTGCCCCCATGGATCATCTCTGTTGTCTCCCACGAAGCGTCGCCAGTTGTCCTCCTTCGTCCTCAGGATGAGCTTCTTGTATTGCGCCGAGGAGATCCTCAACGCAACCACAAGTTGCTCTGCTGCGTCGGACTCGTGCCGACGAGCGTCCTGTAGCCGCCGCCTCAGTCTCCTGACCTCTCGGCGTTTGGAATGTAGCTCGGCAGTCCACCAAACTACTTTCCTCGCGGCTCTGGGCGTGCTGCGTCCCAGCACTCTGTCGCACACACTGTGCACTACAGAGCGCAGTGCAGCCACTCGGTTGTCCAACGGCGATTCGGCGATGTCCTCCGGCAATTCGGATGTCTCCCTTACCACCTCTTCCTCGAACAATCGCCAGCGCGCATTGGAAAGCTTCCAGGACGGCACAGGAGCAATGCTCTCAACTGTGTCGGTCGGATCACGCGTCACCTCAACATGGATCATGTTGTGGTCGCTCGTATCCCATTCCCTCACTTCCCAAACGTATGTGGCCCACATAGTCGCAGCTTGATTGGCGATTGTTACATCGATGTCGCTGTGGGCTCTGCGGTTATCGAATGTAAACACCCGACTGGCCTCGTTGAGCACGCCGGCTCGGTTCTCAGTAATCCACTCAGACAGCAGCTCACCCCGTGCATAGTTAGCTTGCCCCCGAGCATGCTCGGAAAGTTTGCTAAACCACGCTGGGGATACTGCGTTCGCGTCGAGCCCAAAGATGACGGGAGTGCGGCTGGCCAGCAGCAGCACCGCATCTAGGTACCTGAGGTACGGCTCCAAGTCGGTGTTGAATTGGCAGTACACGGAGCATAGGATGATTGAGCCAAATCTTCCTTGCACTCTGACGCATACTCCATGTTCGGTGGTAAGGGGGTCTATTGGCGTGCAGATGGCTTCCGGTTCATCGACGATGATGGCAGCTTTCGGGTTTCCGTCACGAAAGGGGCGGTCCTGGAATACTCGCATTCCCGAGGGAAGGCCAGTAATCCGCCCTGCTCCATCGACGTACGGCTCCTGGACCAGTGCGAACAGATGGCCAGAGTTGCGCATGATGGATCCGAGGTCCACCACAGCCGCTCGGCCACGGCCACAATTAGCTTGGATGAAGCTAAACATTTAATGCCTAGCTTGCACCCTCGCCAATACCGCTGCGTAAATCGGGCATGCCGCTGACAGCATGGAATGTGCTGCCGGGTAGCCCTTGAAGCGGCAGTTTCGGCAGTCCACCGGGTTGGGGCACCTCGAAACGTTGTGGCCGCCCTGTCCGCACCGGTGGCACACGTTCTCCTTTAGGCGGCACTGGGACACCTTGTGGTCGAAACCCACACACCTGTGGCAGGCGTAGGTCCTGACCAGGGAACGACAGCGGCATCGGAACCACTTGATGTACACGCAGTCGCGTAACACCTCCTGTGCCATCGCATCAACCTCCAGCGTCACGTTGACCGTGGCGCCGTCGGTGACCGACCAGGGTTTGCTGCCCAGGTGAACCTTCTTTTTAAACTCCGCAGCAGACATGGAATCCTCCAGGTTCTTCGTGAAAAGCTCCTCCATGAACTCTTCAGGCGTGATGGACGTGTCGACGTCATACACCACGACCTGAGGCCTGGTCTCCGGGCTCTTCCTAACCTCCAGTCCTGCTTCCTGGAACTTCGCACTGTCCACTACCTTCTTAAGCTCGCTGACCGAAGGCGTGCGAATGATCGCTCCTCCGCTCTTCAGCTCGCGAACTTCGTGCACTCGGACTCCGAGCTTGGGCACGACATCTTTCCTCACTCGCTCGACGAGTTGCTTTCCCGTCTCCCCCGGGTTCGTGCTCTTAATAAGAGCCGACCAAGTCTCGCGCGGCTTCGCGATCGGCGGGGCGACAGCGCTCGGTGCCGGCAAGCCTGGGTAGGCTGCCGCATACGCAGCGGTGGGAGCAACAGCAGCAGCAGCGTTGGCAGCGGCAGCGGGCCTCTGTGGAGGCGGCATACGTGCCCTCTCCTCCAGGCGCACCTTGTCCCCGGCCAGAGCCATAACCAGCTCGTCGTACCTATTGGTAGCGACGAAAACTGCCATGGCGGCCTCCGGGCTCATGCCTCCATTGAGGACTGCCTCGCTCACGCTCATCCTAATAGATGATAGCTCCGCAGCAACAGCCGGAAATCCAGCCGCAACAATGCCAGTTGCCTGGCATGTGGCAGCGGTGATAGCAGCGGTGGTAGCAGCGGTGGTAGCGGCGGTGGTGGCGGCGACAGTGGTAGTGGCAGCAGTGGTGGCGGCAGCGTTGTTGGCGGTGGTATCAGCGGTGGCAGCGGCAGCGGCAGAGGGTTCTGCCGTGGCTTCCGCCTCCACAAAGGGGAGCGACGGTGGCGGCGACCTGACTGCTGGGATCGGCAACTCTCCCGTCACCCCAATCCCCAGCCCGATCTTCTTCGCTCCCTTCGCACCCTTTGACTTCGGCCGACGCCGCCTACGGGCGGGGACACTCGATGACGAGCTCGCCCTAACGCTAGCCAGGCTAGCGTCGCTGACGTCGGCCTCGGTGTCCACCTCCATACTCTGGCTCCCTCTGTCGGTTCTCTCAGGACACTAAAGCTTAGTGGAGACACGAACCAATAAACACTATCTAGGTTCCAAACCAAGCTTCGAAAAAAGCTCGAATTGAAAGCTCCGAAAGCACCAGAGGGAACCCAAGCTTCGAACCAAAGCCTCAAACGAAAGCTTCGAACGGAAACTTCGAGAACTCGAACCTGTTTTCGAGCTAAAGCCGCACGTGGCTTTTTCAGAGCCGAAATTAGCAAATTTTCAATTTGCCAATTGCGACACTGTTTGAGCACCAAATTAACGCGTAATTTAACTACACAGAAGCGACGAAACTCACGACAATATATGAACGCTTTCCACACGGGAAAATTACTCAATTACTATTAAAAGACGACGGTAAAGCGGGGCGCTTGAAAAACACGTCTGCTTCCAGTAGCAGTCAGAGAGCAACTGAGTAGATAGGGACAGTAGGAATCTCGTTAATCCATTCATGCGCGTCACTAATTAGATGACGAGGCATTTGGATATTATTTTTTTTTTTTTTTACCGCTGAGGATGGGATTCTTCATAGATACTATTAAGGGCCAAACCGTAATAGCATGCACGATTCGTGGATTAACTTCAACAAGTCCTTCATCACGCCTACTGTTGATGAACGCATTGCAGCCGTTAAAGAATTTCTTAAATTTCGTTCTCTATTTTTGAACACTTATTTTTCCCACATTGGTTTGGTATTTTTCTGGTCGCGCTGCGTCGCACTTTTGAGATTTTTTAGTGTTAAGACAAAAGCAGAACATGCTGGACATGTTCGCTTCGTAAAAATAAAAGAAGAATTTTTGATACAGTCCACTTTGGAAATAAAGCAAATGGAACTGGAGCAAATAACCGTGTTATTGGAGAGACTCAATACCGTTTGGAAGAAGTTTGAGACTCTTAGCGACAAAATGGCCCTTTACGATGAGGAGACATCGACAACGAGACCTACGAAGACAAGTACTTGCGTGCAAACACATTACTTTACTCGCTAAAACGCGCTTGTATGCTAAGGGAGAACGAGGGAGGAAACATCGCCAGCGGCAACCATAACGGCAGTGAGAGCCCATGGGGATCACAAGCATCGGGATCAGGAAACGAAAACTTTGTTCGTTTTTTTACAACAACAACAAGAGCTGAACGAGCGATTGGCACAACAACAAACCACGTTTTTGAGCGCAAATTCGACAGCAAATAGAGTGCAAAGCGAATTGCCAGAAATACACATCAAGCAGTTTAATGGTGACTACAAGGAATGGCCTGCTTTCATGAACCTCTTCGAAAGAACGATTCACAGCAATCAGCATTTGACAGCCATTCAAAAATTGCACTACTTGAAAACATATGTTATTGGAGAAGCACCTGATTTGATACGACATATGCCAATAACAGAAGCAGCTTATACTGCTGCTTGGACTTGCCTAACGGAGCGTTACAACCGACCACGTCACATTGTAAATACTCTGCTGGACACATTTGTGAATTTACCTTCGACATCCAGAGCAGATGTTTCAATTCTACAGGTGACAGATGGAGCAACGGAGATTGTACGCGGCTTGGATGCAGCAGGGCAAACTAATAGGGACTGCTGGATTATACATTTCATGCTGGCCAAAATTGACGCTGAAACCCGACGCAAATGGATTGAAGGAAGTCGCGAGCTGGAATTGCCAACTGTAAACGACTTACTCAAGTTCTTAGACCGGCGCTGCGAGGAATTTGAGCTAAGAAAAAGTGAGACTGACACAGACTTCAAGGTTGGTGCACAACAAAACAAAGCCAAGCGATCGTCACACGCTATGGTATCGCTGGAAGAAGGTGCTTGTGTAAAATGTAACTCCAAGGAACACAAGTTCTACATTTGTCCGCAGTTTGGTGACTTTATCAGTCGAGCAGAGACGAACATTCGTTAAAGCTAAGTCATTGTGCTTTAACTGTCTCAAGCTTGGGCATGTGTCACGAAAGTGTGAATCAAAATTCAAATGCAAGTTTTGCCATACTCGTCACCATTCTCTACTACTCTACTACAACCAGGGCACAGCCAAGAAGTGACGAGCAGCGCATCCTCAGCACTCCCGAAGAGCCAACAGTGGCCATCAGCCACATCGCACGTGCGCAAGTTACTCCAAGAGCTGAACCCTCATACAACGGATCAGCAACTGCTACGAAGCCGCACGGGCTTCGGAAAAGCGCATTGCCAACAGCTCTAGTGTTCGTTCGAAACGCAAAGGGATCGCACACTATCTGTCGGGAATTTCATCTATAAATGCTGAGACAACTAGAGGCTGCAGCACACTGGACATGCAGTCAAGGATCTCAGAGCACACAATGAAGGTACGCGCTCACGTACTCAGCAAAATCACCTCTACATTGGCAAGACACGATATTGACGCTGCAGTACTAAGGGCTTTCGATGCCTTCGATCTCGCAGATTCTGAATATCAATCGTTAGCACCAGTGGATATTCTTTTGGGCAGCGATTATGTGTGGACCGTGTTCACCGGCCAAAAGATGTTCGACAGCCACGGGAACGTCATTGATATTTCGACAATTTTTGAATGGGTCATAACTTCTATTACGAACAGCAACTCATCATCTACAACGACAATGCACACGGCTATTGACATTGACGCATCGCTTCGACGCTTTTGGGAGCTGGAGGATGTCAACCAGGAATTTCAGCGGGAACCAGAGGACGATGAAGTTGAGCAACCCTTTATGAAGACACACACTCGGGACTCCAAGGGGCGTTACATCGTTGAGCTTCCGTTCAAAGATTCTAATCAACAGTTTTCGGATACACTACACGGATCACTCGCAAGATTCAGGGGCGTTGACCGTCGCTTGGAGCGAGATCCCGATCTGCACGCACAGTAGGTACAGTTCATGCGTGATTATCTTAATTTGGGTCACATGCGAGAACTATCGCCAGAAGACATTGACAAGAAACCATGCTTTTACTCGCCACATCATCCAGTTATTACACAAAAATTAAGGGTGGTTTTTGACGGATTGTTTAAGGATACTAGCGGGAAGGCCTTGAACGACGCGCTGCACATTGGACCCAGTATTTTGCGGAACTTATTCTCAATTTGTATACGTTTCAGAATGTTTAAGTTCGTCTTTTCTGCAGATATAGTCAAAATGTATCGACAAATCTGGGTGGCTGCCGACAAGTGCTGTCGGATTTGTTGGATTTTCAGATGCTTCCATTAAGGCATACGCCGCAGTCGTCTACAGCAGATTGGTACAGGCAAATGGCACCGTATCTGTTTCACTCATCGCAGGAAAAACCAGAGTTGCTCCGCTGAAGCAGCAGTCACTACCGCGCCTCGAACTGTGTGGCGCTCTGTTGTTGAGCCGACTGATCGTATCTATCAAGGCTGCTCTACAGTATAAGAACATTGACATACATGCATGGTACGACTCAACTATAGTTCTGGCTTGGCTTTCACAGCAGCCATCGAAGCCTAAAACATTTGTTGCAAACAGAACGTCAGAAATACTCGATGCTATACCACGCAAGGCATGGCATCATGTATATACAAAGGAAAATCCTGCTGACTGCGCCAGTCGAGGCATGCTCGCTGCAGAACTGCTCAATTTCGACCTGTGGTGGATGGGACCTTCATGGCTGCAAGATCCAGAAAAACTCGCGGTAAAGTTGAGCTCTACAAAATCCTGTTCTTCCCTTTCGAAAACTATGGCAACGAAGAAGTGAAGACCACCGCATTGACAACTAAGGAAGACGACTCATTTACACCGCTCGAAGCACTCGTGCAACGCGTCTCGTCCTGGACAAAACTGGTTCGCATTGTAGCCTACGTCTTGCGCTTCATCCAAGGGACCAGGGCCCCAAAATGCTGAGATTCGAGAAGATCCAGGCGGCTCGCATTCTTTGCCTAGAAACGGCTCAGGAATGTTTCAAAGAGGATCGAATTCTACTGCTGGAGAACAAGCCATTTCGGAGCCGCTCTCAGTTGCTTACGCTCTCACCGATTGTATGCAAGAATGGCCTCCTACGAGTTGGTGGACGGCTGAGCAATTCTCAATTACCAGCTGATGTCAAACACCCTATACTGCTTCCGAAATCGCACCGCATCACAATACTGATTTTGGAGCATGAACATGCATCAAACCTTCACCCAGGCGTCTCTGCTCTCTTTGTTATTATGCGTCAAAAATATTGGATTTTTGGTGCGCGTAATCTTATAAGAAATCTGGTCCACAACTGCATAAGATGTTTTCGCCAACGTAATCACACAGAGCACTAATTCATGCCCTTCCAGCACTCAGGCTGTGACTACGCTGGACCATTTATACTAAAGGAAAGGAGAGGACACAATCCTCGAAAAACTAAGGGCTACATATGTTTGTTTGTGTGCCTTGTAACATCAGCCATATACCTGGAATTGGCCGCCGACCTGAGCACCGACACCTTCCTGGCCTGTCTTCGTCGATTTATGTCCCTCAGAGGAAAATGCTCCCAGATCTTCAGCGATAACGGAACAAATTTTGTTGGTGCCAAACGGGCACTAGATGAGATGCAGCAACTTCTATCTTCGCAGGAGCATCAACACACCGTAGCCCAATCGCTGGCCAACGATGGAATCAAATGGAGTTTCATACCGCCACATTCGCCACACTGGGGGGGAAAGTGGGAGTCATCCGTGCGTTCCGTCAAACTGCAGCTTCGTCGCGTTGTAGGAAAGACGACGTTAACCTTCGAACAAATGCAAACTCTAATTGTTCAGATTAGTGCGGTTGTGAACTCTCGACCGTTATGCTATACACCAGACATACTATACTATACTTTCTAATTGGTCGCCCATTCACAACAATCCCGGAAGGCGATCTATCTCATTTGCCAATCAATCGCTTGGACTATTAGCAGCACTTGCAAGCAATGTACCAAGGATTTTGGAAGCGCTGGCATCAAGAATATTTAACATCCTTGCAGCAACGTCACAAGTGGAACAACAAGCAACGCAACATCTCAGTTGACAAAGTAGTACTTGTCAAGGACTCCAATCTCCCACCAGCAGCTTGGATTCTAGCCCGTGTATTGGAAGCTCATCCTGGACCAGATGGACTTGTTCGGGCCGTGAAGCTTAAGACATCTACCGGAGAAATGACCCGACCCATCACCAAGCTAGCAGTACTACCTAATTCAGAAACTATGTTTCAGGGCGGCCCGGGATGTTGATGAACGCATTGCAGTCGTTAAAGAATTTCTTAAATTTCGTTCTCTATTTTTGAACACTTAATTTTCCCACATTGGTTTGGTATTTTTCTGGTCGCGCTGCGTCGCACTTTTGAGATTTTTTAGTGTTAAGAGAAAAGTGTTAAGACAAAAGCAGAACATGATGGACATGTTCGCTGCGTAAAAAAGAAGAATTTTGATACAGTCCACTTTGGAAATAAAGCATTTGTGTTCCATGAACATCGAAGTGTTTTATTCGTCACCAATTGGTGTGTGTCCAAGCGCATGTAAAACTCGGGAACACTTGTGCAATTGTGGCTTATTTAGCAACAAGTATGTATTCTTGTTAATCACGGAGGCTGTCGCTCCTGAGTCCATTTGAAATGAAATCACTGTATTTAGAATTTCGAGATCAATTATTTTTTTATTTAGTTCACTTTTTACTAGGCCCGTGACGCTGTGCACTGCTTCAATTATGTCGATTTCGTTTGCTTGTTTATTGTTTTCTTTCTAGCCTTGCCATTTACGTTTGTCTTGCTTTAACATCCATAAGACAGATATATGATCATGTTGAATATTATGGGAGATAGCGGGTCACCATTCTTAACACCTCTTGCAGGGATAAAGTCTTTAGGGGCACCATAAGCGGTTAAAGTATTAATAACCGCTGCATGAGACACCGAGTCAAATGCTTTGCTAATATCCAAAGTAGCGATATAGCATGATTTACAACGTTTATGGTGGTCCCTTAATATTGAGACGACTATCGTCGTATTATCGGCGCATCCGTCTGTTGGTATGACATATGACAGATGGTACCATAATTGGACGAAAGTCTTGCGGTCGAGATGCTCGTACCTTCTTCGGGATGAAGATGGTTCGAGCCTGTCGGATGGGTATAGGTAACTTTCCACACCATAGAATCAGGTTCATTATGCGTAGCATTATCCCGGATGGAATATTCCTGACAGTACTAGGAGAAATTCCATCTGTCCCTGGAGATTTCGCCAATGACACCTTGTGTAACCGTAGGTCTCTCAGTGTGATCGGAGACCATACCCTTTCAAGGTGTTGTTCCATCCGTAACTGGGTGTTTGTACCACTGTATGTTGGGCTTGGTTGTGTCATGACTTGTCTCCAATAGGAAACCATGATGTTCTGGTTAGGCATAATTTCTTTCCCCTCTAGTTCCATGCAAAATGGCTTTTATGCATCGACCTTTGTGCTTTTCCCAGTTACGATGTGTTTGGGCGTACTGCTGTCGCCTACCTTGTCTCCTGTTGCGTGGTCTCCGAAGAGGCCTTGCATGAATGGGGCGGTCATTCTGTTGAGGGAATATTTCCAAAGAGTAGGTAGACAAGCGCTGAAGAGTAGTTTCCTTGGCCGAAGACTGCGCACCATTTACGATGGATTGCAGTACTTCAACTCTCCATTGGTCGTTGCACACTACGCGGGGGTACCATTGTAGTGCTGCCAGGATTTCCCTGTTCGACAGTTCGGCTGGAGTGTTTCCGAGTG
This sequence comes from Drosophila ambigua, assembly GCA_018150905.1. NCBI lineage: Eukaryota > Metazoa > Arthropoda > Insecta > Diptera > Drosophilidae > Drosophila > Drosophila ambigua. Next base: position 1,734,819 of record JAECWS010000080.1, read on the forward strand.
TTTCTGATGGTGGTACTGGGAGATCTCGCTCGCTCGCTGTCGCTAATAGCTGCTCTATTGTGGTCTTATATTTTTCCCTCTGTCGACATTTCTTTATTGCGTCGACGCTACGGTGAGTAAATACTTCGGCTAGCTTCTTATTTAGAAATCTTTCGCCATTTGCTACGAGTTCAATCTCTGTTAATGTGTGTGCTTGTGTGTGAGTTTTGGTATGCATACGGTACATAAACCTTCTACAAATTTTTCGTCGCAACTAGAACTTGAACCAGTTGGACTGCGGAGAGGGTTTCCTACGTCGAGCAAATGAGGGTCTGAAGACACGGCGACATCCTCTGTTGATTGCAGTTGTAGAGAATGAGTGAACAATATGGTAAAAGGGAATGGAAATTAATATTAAATTAATTTGGATTTAACATGATATTGTGTTATTGGGCTATTGGGATAGTCAGCAATTGCACCAGTGTTTTTGTCCTCTGACGAGCGATCGCATCGTTGGCAGAAATTGATGCAGAAGCGGTTATTGTTGACTCAGCTACAATGCTTTGTCGTTTGTTATTATGTCTCCCGTTACATGGGTCGACCTGACTTATTCGATAAGTGTATTGTTTGAGATGCCAAGCTTTTTTGGCACCTATATATATCCAAAAAATAAGTTCGAGTTTGATTTAAAACGTTATAATGTTTATTTATACAGGCGGCTAGCTGAAGCCAATTGCTCGCTCTTTTGCCCAACCAGATAATTGTCGCAGGCTGGGGTTCAGTATGCAACCTATGCGGCGAGAGATTAGCATAGAACTAATTGGGCCACGACGGCCGATCAATCCAAAAGCCGAAGCGGCAGGTGCAGAGCGCCCTTTAACAGGGAGAGCGCAGCAGCACTGCCGAACGCTGGGGACATACATAATCTTAGTTTCGAATACTCTTATACACCTAGTTACAGCTACTTTTAATATTATCATATACGCTTAAGTAGCCGCTGGCCCGAACATACTCCCCCCGTTGGAAGCTCGCCTTTCAACCGACTTCTCAAGGGGCAGCAAACACAGCCGAGTAACGGCCCTCCTGATGGTTCCTGAAGCCGTCTTCAAATCAGCCACGCGGCATACTCCATCCTTGCCTTTGATGACGTCGACCACTCTAGCCAGTGGCCAACGCATTGGAGGAAGATTCTCATCCTTCATCAAGACGACATCGTTGACGTAGAGGTTTTGCGCAGGCGTACGCCACTTCGAGCGCTCTTGTAAAAGAGTCAGATACTCTTCGCGCCAACGCCTCCAGAATGTCTGCTGCAGTTGAGTGACCCGCTGCCAACCATCCAGACGGTTGTAATTGAGCTTCGTTAGGTCAGACTCGAGAATTGACTGATGCGGGCCTCCCAACAGCAGATGAGCAGGCGTCAACACATCCAAGTCCTCAGGATTTTCTGAAAGCGAGAGCAAAGGGCGAGAATTAACAATTTCCGCGATCTGGCAGATCAAGGTGCGGAGCTCGTCGAAGCTAAGGATGGATGGCCCAACTGAGCGGTACAGGTGATACTTTGCGAACTTCACGGCCTCTTCCCACAATCCGCCAAAGTGCGGAGAGCGCGGGGGGATGAAATGCCAGTCGATGGTGTCAGCCAAGCAGGATTCATGCACTTCCTTCATGTGGGAGTCGCTCAGGAAAAGCTTCTTCAGCTCCAGAAGCTCATTCTTAGCGCCAACGAAATTTGTCGCATTGTCCGACCAAATATGACTTGGCCTTCCTCGAGTGGACGTAAAACGTTTCAATACGCCCAGGAACGATGCGGTGGTCAGATCTTTGACAAGCTCCATGTGTATGGCCTTAGATGTGAAGCAAATAAACACGCTTATGTGATCGGTAGAAAAAGGGTCCACAATAGTCCACTCCAGTTACTTCGAAGGCCCGCGATCCTTCCGGACGCTCCTTTGGCAAGACTCCCATAATGTGCTCAACCATGCGCGGCCTCGTCCTGAAGCATCTTACACACTTGCTAACCGCTTTCGAGACGGCTTTGATTCCTCCAATAGGCCAATATTCTAATCGAATTTTAGCAAGCAAGGCGCGAGGTCCGGCATGGAGGTTCCATTGATGATAATAGCTTATCATTGCAGACGTTACGGGATGCCCCTTGGGCAAAATAAGCGGGTGCTGAGCATTAAACGGGAGCGATGAGTTGCCGAGACGACCTATTGAAGTAACCTGACGGACGATGAACGGAGATAGCGAACTGATGGAGCTAGACTTCCTGACTTGCCCATTGCGTTTAATCTCCTTTAGGTCCGACCACAAACTTGCCAGCTGAACGTGTCGAACAAGAAGATGTCGTTCCTTGCTGTATGTCAGAAACCGTGAGTCCAGGATGCCTAAGACGATTAACGAATTTATGCATGTAGGCGAATGTGCGCTGCATGCCAAAGAAAGAATTAGCAAATTTGCATCCGGACGTGAGATCGGCATGCGGAGACGCGATCAGCAATACACGCTTGCGAAGCTCAATGGTCGGACCTTCAGAAACGGCAGATACAGGCCACTCATCCTTAGAACCTAACAAAAACGAGGGGCCGTGAAACCACAGCTCTGACTGGATGAGGTGGCTGGGAAGCGAGCCTCTGGAGAGGATATCAGCGGGGTTCAACAATGTGGGAACATAGTACCATTCCATGCCTTGCGTCAACTCCTGAATTGTTGCCACTCGATTTGCCACGAAAACCTGGAATTTGGCTGGCTCATCCCGAATCCAAGATAACGCCGTAGACGAATCCGACCAGCAGTAAAGCTGACGTGGGAAAATTCCCGTCTCCTTTAAGTTCCGCATAACCTTCGCAAGCAAATGGGCTCCACTCAATTCCAGCTTTGGAATCGACAATGATTTTAGTGGCGCCACTCGAGACTTTGAGCACAAAACATTGCTCGACGACTCCCCTTGCCTGGGCCTGGCACGCATATATCGCACCATGCTTCCATGCTGGCATCACAAAATCCATGAACCTCTAAAATTGTGTTGGAATGATGGACAACGCGAGGAAAGGAAATGCGAGAGATGCTTGACAAACTGCTTCTCAGGTCAATCCAAGTTGAGTGCAGCGCTGTCGGTAGGCTTTCATCCCAGTCCAAATGTTCTCTCCAAAGCTGCTGAAGAAAGATCTTGCACTTCACAATAACAGGATTAATCAATCCAAGAGGGTCGTAGAAACGCGCAATAGTTGACAAAACCGACCGCTTGGAGGGCTTTGAATTCGTGTCCAGCGCGGACAAGGCAAACAGCAGCTGATCTGACGCAGGGTCCCAAGCTAAACCAAGAGTTTTGGTAATGTCGCTTCCATCATGAAACCGCAGAAATTTCTCCACGTCGTCCTCTGGAATTCCATCAAGCACCTCCTGGTTACTCGAGCACCATTTTCTAAGCTTAAAGTTACCGCAGGACAGCAGACTTGAAGTTTGGTGCATCTTTTCCTTGACCTCTGCGACCGAGTTGCCGCCAGAGATGAGATCATCTACATAGAACTCCTGTTGCAGAGCAGCTGAGCCAAGAGGGTAGGGATTACCCTCGTCAATGGCCAGCTGGTGCATTGCGCGGACCGCTAAAAACGATGCAGCCCTCGTACCGTATGTGACGGTGTCTAATGTGTAGACCTGAACCTCGGACTGGATGGAATCTCGCCATAGGATACACTAGAGAAAATTGTCGGGTTGAGATACCTTTACGCAGCGGTACATTTTACAAATGTCACCAGTGAGAGCGACGGGATATGTGCGGAACCAGATCAGTATGTTAAACAATGCTAACAATATAACAGGACCTGTCATCATCACATCATTTAAGGAGCATCCAGTTGATGTAGCTGCAGAGCCATCGAAAACGACACGGAGTTTTGTCGTGGTACTATCCTCCTTTGAAACGCAGTGATGAGGCAGAAAATAATTGCAGAGGGTACGTGACTCAGGATGGACTTTGGACATATGCTTTAAATCAGTATACTCTTTCATAAAAGCTGAGTAACGCACCTTGAGCGCGTGTTAACGATCCAGCTATCGCTCCAAGCTGACTCCATAGCTGACTCTCCCAAGTGATCAGCATCATGCTTTAAAGGCAGTCGAACGGAATACTCCCCTGATGGCAAGCGTGGAAAGTGGCTTACGAAATGCGACTCACAATCTACTTCTTCCTTTGTACTCAAACTAGCCTCCACATAATTCTCGACTTCCCAAAACATACGAAGAGTTCGATTCAACCTTGCATTCATTCTAGCCTCCGAATCCGGAGAATTTTGAGTTGCCAAAAGCGACGAGCTAGATACCCTCTGTCCACCAACAGATACGATCCACCCAAGCCGGATCTTTTGCAGAAGGGTCAATCCATCTATGAGCTTGATTTGCCCTAGAGAAGGTCATAGAATATGCTCGCGCCAATGAGGAGATCTACTCGCTGAGGATTAAAGAATGAAGGATCGGCAAGCTGAATATTGGAATATTGGAATGTTCCAATCGGCTACATTAACTGCCAGGCTTGGTTGGCTGTGATTATGGGTGCGATGAGAGCAGTGAGTGTGGTTGAATAGTCCGAAGTGCGAGACTGCATGCAAATGCTGACGGTGGATCCTTCAGTGGACATGCTAGTATCGCCCAGACCAGAAACAAGGCAGACGATTAAGATCTCCTAAGCTGAAGCTGCTGGGCGAACCTAGATGTAACGAGATGAAGCTGGGATCCTGAATCTAGAAGGAACCAAAACGCCAGATCGCTTCTTCACCAAAACAACAGCTGTGGCCAGCAACACAATATCGGAGTGGAGACCTTGGGCAGCAAGAGAGGTAGACGCATGAGACGGCACACTGCTGGCAGAATCCTGAACCGGAGTAATAGCTCCTGGTTGTACTGCTCGTTCTGGATGAGAAACAGCTGGGGAGCTTTGCGCTATAGATTAGTCGAAGTGCAACAAGGTATGATGCCTCCTTCCGCAAACTCTACACTGGCCACCTGTGCATGCACGATTCCGATGACCCGATTTTAGGCAGTTAAAGCAAAGTGACAGCTTCTTCACTTCCTTGTGACGCAGAGAAGGAGATAAATTTGTGAAGATGCTGCACGAGTATATTCCGTGGCCCGCTGAATGGCAGAAAGGGCATCCAGACGGGTCGGCGGAAGAGTTAGAGGCAACAAAGGTTTTCTTTAGGTGTGTAGGCTGGCTTTTCAGCGTGTGTCGCTATAGCGTATTGCACGTTCTCCATCTTCTGGCATCGCTTCTCCAGGAAATCGTAGAATTCCCCAGCTCTTGGTATCCTGTCCGATGACGCAGTCTCTTCCCATTTGGTTTGGGTCTTCTCATCCAGCTTTTGCAGCAGCATGTGGATTATCATGCATCCAGATATCTCCTCAGCACTTCCTAATGTCTGCAGAGCGCGCGTATGCAAGTTGACTGCATCCGAAAACTCCCGAAGCCTTTTAGCAGAATGCGAATCTACCTTCTTGAGCCCAAGAATCTCCTTGATGTGTGCCTGGAAAACAAGTCGTTTATTATTAAAACGTCTGCTAAGTATGTCCAGAGCCACACGATAATTTTCACTGGAGAGCTCCAACGATCAAACCGAATCCAGGGCCGCATCCGAGAGACATGAGCGAAGATGTTGGAACTTCTCGATGTCACTGAGATCTGCATCCCCTTCGATGACCGAATTGAACATGGCAATAAAATCCGCATATTCCACATAGCCACCGGAGAAGCTAGGTAGCTTCAGTTCAGGAAGCCGCTGCTTGTGAGCCATGATGATGGTGTGACCTCCAGAGCTATTTGGCATGCTAGTGGAATGAGCAGCAACGCGCAAATGCCCTAGTTCGAGAGCCGCCAGCAGCTCGGCTTTCAAAGAAATGAAGAGCGTATCAAACGTTTCACGCAGCTCACTTCCAATCTCGTCTTCATCCAGTGATTCCAACTCATTATGGGATTTGTTGAACTCCTCACGCATTTCAGCCAACATATCGAGGCGCACATCTATTTCTGCCGCACTTAAATTGTCGATTTTGTTCCCCGAGAATGACTGGCCAAGACGCTGCAGCCGATGATGCAGAGACTGAACTTTACGCTTGTAAAGCCTCAGCCTTTTTTCCTCCATCGCAATATTTCCGCCCGCACCTGTATTCGGCTCGTTGTCCATGCCAACCGGTGTAATGCAACGTAACAACGGAAAATGTGAGACCGCTTATGCGACGGCGAAAGAACGGGAGCGAGAATAGAAGACACGAAAAGTCAAGGGCCGCGGCTGCAGCGACGCAGAGCAAGAGAGAATCGGCGATTAAGCAACGGAATATTAGACGGCTGCAGTCTCACTGAACTTGCACTTTAACAGTTCTTGTTTGCACAAAATGTATTTGTTGGTCGTTAAACGGCACAGAAACGAATGCCTTATTCGATTTTTATAGTTTTTAAACGAAACGCGATTAAAAGTTGTAGTTAAATCACGTCGGGGTCACCAATGTTTGAGATGCCAAGCTTTTTTGGCACCTATATTTATCCAAAAAATAAGTTCGAGTTTGATTTAAAACGTTATAATGTTTATTTATACAGGCGGCTAGCTGAAGCCAATTGCTCGCTCTTTTGCCCAACCAGATAATTGTCGCAGGCGGGGGTTCAGTATGCAACCTATGCGGCGAGAGATTAGCATAGAACTAATTGGACCACGACGGCCGATCAATCCAAAAGCCGAAGCGGCAGGTGCAGAGCGCCCTTTAACAGGGAGAGCGCAGCAGCACTGCCGAACGCTGGGGACATACATAATCTTAGTTTCGAATACTCTTATACACCTAGTTACAGCTACTTTTAATATTATCATATACGCTTAAGTAGCCGCTGGCCCGAACATGTATATTATGTAATATTAATTACTGCATAAATATGCGACTGAACATTCTCCCGGCCGTTGAACTGGTGTTCAACCATCGCCCAAGTCGACTGAAAAGCGGCGTGGAATGGGGATCGGGGGTGATGATCCGCGTGGCTCTGCTTGGTTGATTGTTGACGGCCTTGGGTTCCATGATTGATACTTCTTCCGGAGAATGAACGCAATAATCAATAGCATTGATATTGCTAGGGCAGCATAAGTAGCGATTTGATGATGCTGCACTGTGTTGAGATGGTGTGGCAGCCTTTGTTGATTGATTGCCACTAGTTGCAGTTACGCCTTCCAATTTTTGAAGATAGTCTGATGTCTGGTTGTCTGGGTGTCGTTGGTAAGCGTATGTCCCCAAATCGAGTGTAGGTTGATTTGACTTTACTGATTGTTGTGCTGAAGGTACTGATGCTTATTTCTGTATTGCGAGCAGTGCATCCAGGTGACAGTGAGAGCAAGCCAGTTCCTTCCAGTTGTATAGTTGACGGAGACCCGTTGCAAACTGCATGAAGTCTCATTGTAGAGTGTGTTGCAAAAATCCATTTATTTGCCACCTGTGTTTTGTACCACACCATGTCCGCCTTCGTGTGTGTCACTTTTATTGATTGTGAAAATTCTAATGGCAGCATGAGAAGTAACACTAACAATTTGGATGCTAGTGTAGGTAATGATAACCTTTTTCGCTGTGTTGGTGGCTCCTCTATTTCCGCAATGTCTTGAATAGCATTTTTGGAGCGTTTTGTTGCTACCTCCTCTAAGAATAATGGGGCGAGACGACTGATGGGGCGTTTGTATACGCCGGACGATGTTTTGACATCAACCACTCGTACATGGTTGTCTTGCCCAGGATAAGTTTTGATGATGCGACCACTTGGCCACATTGGCCACTTCATTACTGGAAGGTTGTCTTCTTTCACCAAAACTAATAAACCTTCGGTCACTTTTGGAGCGGTGGTTTTCTATTTATGCCGAGTTTGTAGTTCGTGGAGGTATTCCGTAGACCATTGTTTCCAAAATGCATGTTTTAAGCGTGAAACCAATTCCCAGCGCTTTACCAGAGTTTTCTCTTGACGATCGGTGTTGACGTCAGGTGCGGCGGTCAATGCTTCACCGGTCAGGAAATGCCCTGGAGTAAGCGCACTTGTATCCGTTGGATCATTTGACATTGACTTATGGGTCGGGAGTTCAGAATTGCTTCAATTTCGATTATGACTGTGTTCAGGAAGGAATGGGAATGGGAAGGAATAAGGAATGGGCGTGCTTGCGTGACTCTTTGTGCTGGAAGATTGCCCATGATCTGGTGCATCAGCTTTGGTCTGGCTCTGGTGCATACAGCTATGTATGATGCTTCTAGCCATCGTCTTGTCGTTGATAATCCAATATTGTTGTCTTGCGATTGCCCTTAATGCTTGGGCACCGCAATGCAGATTTTCCTCATGAAGCTCTCGCATTATCATTTTGACTATTGGGTCGTTGTACGGTAGCAGGATTGGATGTTTTGCGTTGAACGGAATGTGAGCTTCTTCGAGTCTTCCGCCAACTCGGATGAGCTCATCATCTCCTAGTAAGGGAGATAACGAAATGATCGAACTCTTTTTATCCACTGTTTTATAGCGTTTTAATTGTTTTAAATCCGCTGTGAACTCAACTTGTTGAATCGTTCGTAGGATCATAGTGCGAGCACGCCTTAGTTCTCCTGTGCAAAGTGTCGTTGTAGGTGCTCTATTAGTTTTGTAGCAGAAGCGAAACATGTACGCTACAATACGTTGTAGTTTGTTGAACGAGTTGCTATGTCTGCATGTTTATAACTCTTCTCCGAGAGAGCTAGATGCGATTGGCAAGCTGACATGCTAAGCCTTTCTCTCGAGATTGCTGGGCTCAATGATGGGTGGTTTTGTCCATTTATCTCCTGATCCGTGCAAGAATAATGGTCCGTATAGCCATAGACTATGATCCCTTAGCTTGCTTGCTAGGATTCCTCTTGAAAGGACATCTGCTGCGTTGTTGGCTGATGAAACATGACGCCATTGTAATTGGTTAGTCAATGCCTGGATTTTGGCGATTCGATTTGCCACGAAGGTGTGGTATGTGGACGCCGATGCGTTAATCCAGGACAGTACAACGGTGGAATCAGTCCAGAAGCTTCCTGATACTGTGTCAAGGTTCATATGGAGATCCCTTCTAACTCGATTGGTGACGTTTCTTGACGTTTTTTTGTATTCAGTTCTTTATTTATGCTACACTTAAATTTAAATTCTTCATGTCAGGGTCTCATACAGTATTTGGGGGGAATGATAGGACAAGGCTGCGCGGTACTGCCGCAAAGCATTGCTTCGCACACCCGTTCCGTCTCATTCCGCTCGCACTCTCCTTACCCTCTCCGCCGCCCGAAGTTTCCGCAATATTGTTGCGGCAAACTTGGCCGTTGCGTCCCATGCCTTGGGATCCGCTACCATGTGTTGCACGAGGTGTTCGACGCTTGTGCTTGCACCTAGCTCCTCCTCTAGCAGGCGCCTCTCTTGCTCGAAGCGGTGGCACTCGAAGAAGACGTGGTGGGCGTCCTCCTCGATGCCACGGCCACAAGCCGGGCACCAATCCTCAGAGTCGTGACCAAACCGCTTTAGGTATGACCTGAAGCAGCCGTGTCCGCTCAGCAGTTTTGTGAGGTGGAAGTCCACCTGGCCGTGCTTCTGCTCCACCCAGACCTTAACATCCGGAATAGGTCTATGCGTCCAGCGTCCTTTAGTCGAGCAGTCCCATTGTCTCTGCCATCTCGCGATGCTCCCCAGCCTAGACGATGCCTTCGCTGCTCTCGTAGGAGTATTGCGGGTGCCCGTTTGGGCCCGCTCGTACAGCTCCACCATTTCCCTTACTTGTTCCGCTATTGGGATGAGTCCCGCGATGACAAGTGCGGCGTCGTCGGATATCGTCCTGAACGCACAGGCGATCCTAATCGCGCATAGGCGGTGTGTTGCCTCGACTCCTCGCATGTAGCTTGGCACCTTCGTCGCTTTGGACCACACTGGGGCAGCATACAAGATCTGGGAAGAAACAACGCTGGCGATTAGTTTCCTCCTTGCCTGTTTTGGTCCCCTGGTGTTTAGCAGAATTCTCGAGAGTGCTCGACATGTTTGAGAGGCCTTTGCGTTGGTGTGCTCCAGGTGTTCCCTGAACGACAGTCTGGTGTCCAGCATTACCCCTAGGTATTTTAGCGCCCTTTGGGATGTGACGTCATGTCCACCGACCGACACTTTGGCTGTCTCCACTTTCTTCCTACTACTGATCAGCACGGCCTCAGTCTTGTGGGCCGCTAGCTGGAGTCCCGCTACGGCCAACCACGACTCCACGGCTTGTATTGCCTCGTTAGCAGCTGCTTCCACCTCTTCCAGGTGTTTTGCCACCACTACGATGATCACGTCATCGGCGAGTCCTATTATCGTCGTGTTCTCTGGCAGGTGTAGACGGAGGACTCCGTCATACATCGTGTTCCATAGGAGCGGCCCAAGTACCGACCCCTGAGGAACTCCAGCAGTTATCTCGTACGTTCTCGACCCCTCGCTCGTCTCGTACTTCAGCACCCTGTCGCTGAGGTAGCTGTCCACCGTTCTCAGTAGGTATTCTGGGATCCGGAGTGTGCGTAGAGCCTCCATGGTTTTTGTCCAGTCTGCCGTGTTAAAGGCGTTTTTTATGTCGAGGGTAACCAGTAGGCAGTACTGTTTGTTACCCCCTCTCCAACGTGTTCCGCTGATGGCCGTCTCCGCTATGGCTGTAACCTTTCCTATGGCGTCCAGCGTCGATCTTCCTCTACGGAATCCATACTGGTTGGTCGATAGGCCGCTTGCATCCTCTATGGCATCGCTTAGCCTGCGCGCAATAAGTTTTTCAAACGCCTTCCCCGAGTTGTACAGAAGACAAATTGGTCTGTACGAAGATGGATCACCTGGTGGTTTCCCTGGCTTATTAAGCAGAAGCAGCTTTTGCATCTTCCACCGATTGGGGAACGTTCCTTGAGGCAGTTGTTGAAAACAGCTGCGAAGGCTGCTGGCTGTAATGCGAGTGCCAGTTTTAGCGCTCTGTTCGGAACAGCGTCGGGTCCTGGGGCTTTTTTGCTGGGCAGGCTCCTCCCAACCTCTAAGACCTCGGTTTCCGTGAATTCTTCGATGTTGGTTAGCGGCGCGTCGATTCCTGGGGGCCTTCTGGCTCTTTGCGGGGCGCTTGGAAACAGAGTGCAAACTATCTCTTCGAGCTTTTCGGGTTCCGTTGGCGCCTTGCTTCCGGCGCTGAGTCGCTTCACTACAAGCTTGTAGGCCCTGCCCCAGGGATCTTCCTCCGCTGAGTCGCATAGCTTGAGAAAACACTCCCGCTTGCTATCTCGGATCGCGTTTTTTAGCGCTTTCCTGGCAGACCTATACTCTTCGTGGGATGTTACGAATCGATCTGTGCGCCTCGCTCTCTGCATCGCTCGTCTGGCCATCAGGCACTTTGTGCGAAGTTCTGCGATCTCTGCATTCCACCAGACGATTGGCTCGTGATGCCGCGTGAACGGCTTGCGCCGTCTCATGCTTGCGTCGCAGGCCTCCTCCATTCTCGTGGCGAGCTGATTGGCCAACTCGTTGGCGCTTTCACCGCGGTAAGCCTCCCACCTTCCGAGGCTTTGCGCGAATGCTCTAGGGCTGAGTGTGTCCTCCCTGTACGCCTTAACCTGTCTGACTGGTCGACTGGATCTGGGATGCTCGCCAATGGTGCATACGATCGCTTCGTTAACAGTTCTAGACGTGGTAGAGATTGTTTGGCGGTGGGTGCTACTCGAGACTTTGAGCATAATAGTCGTACAGAGACTTGATTGTTTTTGTAGGTGGCTCGTACGTGCACTGCCGCACCATAGGCTCGTTCCGATGCGTCTACAAAGGTATGTAGATCCTGGGTGACTGGCACTTTTACATCATATACGTGCCGGGGAATCTCCATTGAGTTTAATGATTGTAGGTCCTCCCGGTACTCCATCCATTCGCTTTGGAGTTGTAATGGTAGTTCATCGTCCCAATCGAGTTTAATCTCCCACAGCTGTTGCATAAATATTTTTGCCTTGACTATCACTGGGGCAAAGAGACCCAGTGGGTCAAAGATTTGGGCCAATTCTGAGCACACGACCCTTTTGGTGATGCGTGTTGCATGGCCTTTTGTGGTTCGTCCTCGCAGTTGGTCTTGTTTTGGCATCCAAATGAGACCCAGCGTTTTAACGCTGTATTGCTCTAATGTTTCACCTAGTTTGACGTCGTTGACAACGTCCTCTTTAGGGATTCCTTGCAAGAGCTGGTCGTTGTTGGAGCACCATTTGCGAAGTTTAAGGCCGCACGGTAGCAATATTTTATTAAGTTCTTGTTGAACTTGTATCGCTTCCTGAATGGTATCCGCGCCAGTGAGACAGTCGTCCACATAGAAATCGTTCTTCAATGCAGCAGATCCAATAGGTAATCTGTTTTGGCTCCGAGTTGCCAAATGACCCAGACATTTTGTTGCTAGGAATGGAGCAGATGTGGTTCCATATGTGACTGTTTTTAAGCGATAGTACCTGATATCTTCAGATGGATTGTTTCTCCAGACTATCATCTGATGGAATTGATCCTCGGGATTTATCCACACTTGTCGGTACATTTTCTCGATGTCCGCTGTGAATACGTACTTATGTATACGAAAGCGTAGTAGACATAAGACATAAGTTCACTCTGAACTGTGGGTCCGGCATGCAGAATGTCGTTTAGAGACTTTCCACTTGTTGATTTACATGATGCATCAAACACGACCCGTAACTTTGTGCTGGTGCTCTCAGGTTTAAGTACACAGTGGTGTGGTATGAAGTAGTGTCTCTCCGGCACTTGAGTTGCTGGGACCATCTTCATGTGTCCAAGTCCTTCATATTCATTCATGAATTCCACATAGCCTTTCCAGGTGTCTGGTGAAATCCGTCGCTCTAATGCCAGGAATCTTTTCGTTGCAGTTTCCAAAGACCCCCCCAGGGCTGAAGAGTGTTCGGAAAATGGCAGTTTTACTATCAACCTGCCATCCGATGCTGTTTGCAAGTTCTCTATAAAGTGAGCTTCGCAATGTGCTTCGATTGGCGTGCGTGGTTTTTCTTCCGTCTCTAAGTTGTCCAGAGTCCAGAATTTTTCCATAAGCTCGTTGAGTCCAATGGCACAAATGGATGCGGAGTTGTGTGCAGACCTGATTTTTCCTGCCACAATCCATCCCAATTTTGTATTTTGCAGCAACGGGCCTCCTGAATTTGGCTGTTTTTGATCTGGGAGTAGTAGCGAATAATAGTGCTCTGCTACGATAAGCATGTCGACCTTTCCCGGCTTATAGAAATCCGGATCTGCCAGTGGGCAGATGGTATGTTCAAGTTCATTTCATCGAGTGCCTGCGCTGGTTAATCAGCAATTATCTGAGGTAGTACGAATGCTTCAATTCTTTGCGTAAATCCGCCGTGAAGGGATTTTATTAGAACATTTACTCGTGCTCTGCTGGTCTTTGACTGACCTCCAATTCCTTCGATGCGTAACGTTGTATCATTAAGTTTTACTGACAACATTGATGCCATTCGCTCAGAGATCAGGTTGATCTGTGATCCTGAATCCAGCAAGGCTCTGAAATTGGCTCTCTGTCCATTGTTTGCTTCTACTGCTACTTTTGCTGTAGCTAACAGGCTGTAATTATTGTTACTTGCTGCGCCAACCGTCGGTGCTCTTGGTTCTGTACTTACGGCCGATGGTATGTCCAAGTGCAGCAGTGTATTGTGTTTTTTGTCGCACTTAAAACATGTCCGACCTGGGCATGCATTTGTTTTGTGGTTTGTTTTAAAACAGTTGACACACAATTTCTGCTTTTGGACCCAATTTAGTCGTTCTGATGGTGATTTGGAGCGAAACTCATCGCATCCGTAGAGCCAATGGCTTGCCTTCTTGTAGAATGAGCAGAGAGGCGTCTTCGATTTTCCAGTGTTTACGGTTGCACATGTTGTGCCTTTTGTCTCTTTCCTTGACATTTGTGTCTTTTTGCCTGTTCCTAGAACTCGAACTCTTTGTTCTAGGAACTGAAGCATTGTGTCCAAGGCCTGTATTTCCTTCTAGCTTCCCAAAGATTTCTCGTACAAGGCTCTGTTAGTGACATCCAGCTTATTTTTGATGACGGCAATCAATATTGGATCCCATGTGGATATATTGATGCCCAATCCCTTTAGTGATGCCAGGGATTCGATAGTTGTAACGTACAACTCTTTTAATGACTTGGAGTCGTCATTAACTGTATTATAATTTAGGAAGCGGTTCAATACCGTGCTAGCGACGTCCCTGGGATTGTTGTATGTATCAATCAGATTTCCCAGGCGCTCACATAGTTTTCTTCCTTTAGATCGATATGTCGGTTCATCTTTCTGCCTCTCCTGTTACGGTTGTTTTCAGATACCACATCTTCCGAACTGTGGGCATGTTTGTTTCATGTATCATACATGAAAACAGGTCATAGAACTGGGACCATTTCAGTATGTCCCCATCAAACTTGGGAATGTTGATGCGCGGAAGCTGCACGTCATTATTGTTTGATGTGGCTGGTTTTGACAATGCTCTTTGTACCTCTTTTTCCAGGGTCAGGTAGGCTTCCATGTTGTATCCTCCTTCTTCTGGGTTGTCATATTCCTCGTGGATAGTAAAATGGACTTCTTGTGCTTGAGTCCATAGTGATTTTATCAAATCACTTGATATTCGTCCTCCCGCCTCTGAGAATTGTCTCAGAGTACGTTTTATGGATTCTACTATGGCCTTTTGTCGGCGACATAGTGACGGCAATTTGCTGTAAGCATCCGTGAATTGCTGGCTCCGATCATTTGATTGTGGTTCGACATTTTGACCCACATGAGCACTTGATGACTGATTTAGCTTGTCCATGCTTTCAGTAAAGATTGCAACGTATGTTTTGAGTGTTTTACGTAAGTCTTGGTGTAATGATCGGTTTTGTATGCCTTTGATATTTTGGTGTTGATTTCGTTAAATCGATTCCATGCATCCTCGAGAGCCGCCTTTTTTGTTTGGAAGTACGTTATATTTTGTTTCCTTTCTGGAGAGTCTTTTTTGAAGTTCCTGATTATCTTCGAAATTTCATCTCCAATTTCTTGCTGCTCATTTAATGGCTCTGTGGCGGCAACGTGTTCCGCCTTGTGGGAATCCATTTCGCCTCTTACTTATACTTTGACCCGTTGGGAGTGTTTTATTCGCTTTGCAGCTGGATACGCTCCTATTCGCAACCGATTTGGTTCAAAGTATAAGTACAGACGACGTACTGGATGGAGGTTTTGTGCTGGTGAAACGCACTTGTGATCTTGATATTATTAATCGTTGATCTGGATGGCTGATGATCTGAAAGTGACAGATCTGCCAATATGTTCTACTTTTTGGTAGGAGATTCTACCGTAAGTATGTTAATGTGTTGAAAAAGACCTGGTGACTTCTTCAGTGTGATCTGCAGGTTTTAATGCGTCGGGGTCACCAAATGTTAATGTGTTTTTTTTTTTTTTTTTTTTTTTTTTTTGTATTCATGTTTTTATTTAATATCTTACTTAACTATTTATCTAACTATACTACTATGGTGGCGGTTGTAGGAAGAAGGGGCGATGCTGCACGGTACCGCCGCAAAGCATTGCTTCGCACAGCCGCTCCTCCTTAATCCACCGTCTCTCTCCTTTCTCTTTCCGCTCCGCGGAGCTCCCGCATGATGCCAGCAGCAAACTGCGCTGTGGCGTCCCATGCCTTAGGGTCCGAGACCATCAGGCGGACTAACCCCTCTGCGCTGATTCTGGTGCCTAGTGCCACCTCCAGCCTATGCCTCTCGTGCGTGAAGCGATGGCACTCGAAGAAGACGTGGTGGGCGTCCTCCTCTATGCCACGGCCGCAAGCTGGGCACCAGTCTTCCGTTTCATGCCCAAAGCGCTTCAGGTATGACCGGAAGCAGCCGTGACCACTGAGGATTTGGGTCAGGTGGAAGTCAACCTGGCCGTGCTTCCGATCTAACCACACCTTAAGGTCGGGAATCAATTTGTGGGTCCAGCGACCTTTCGCTGAGGAGTCCCACTTCGCCTGCCATCTGCGGATGCTCTCCTGCCTTCGTGCGTCCCTCGCCTCTCTCGTAGCGGTCTGTCCTGCTAGGGTCAGCTCATGCGCCGCTGCTCTTTCCCTTGCCTGCTCCACAATCGGGATCAGTCCCGCAATTACGAGGGCTGCGTCGTCGTCGTAGCTGGGGACGTTCGTCGCCTTAAGCCACACCGGTGCAGCGTATAGCAGCTGGGATGAGATGACGCTCGTGATGAGCTTCCTCCTCTCCTGTTTGGGTCCCCTGGTGTTGAGCAGAATGCGCGATAGGGCTCGGCATGTCTGCGCTGCCTTTGCATTGGCATACTCCATGTGCTCCCTGAAGGAGAGCCTGGTGTCCAGCATCACCCCCAAATACTTTAGGGCCCTTTGCGAAGTGATTTGGTGGCCACCTACCGTCACTCTGGCCGACTCCACCTTCTTCCTGCTGCTGAACAAGACGACCTCCGTCTTGTGCGCTGCCAGCTGCAGACCCGCTAGGCCGAGCCACGTCTCCACGGCTCGAATAGCCTCGTTGGCTGCTGCTTCCGTTGCTACGATGTCCTTGGCTACTACTGCGATGGCCGCATCGTCGGCAAACCCTACTATCGTAGTGCCTTCTGGTAGGTTCAGTCGGAGGACTCCATCATACATCGTGTTCCACAAGAGCGGCCCTAGCACTGATCCCTGGGGCACTCCAGCTGAGACTTCGTACTTCTTCATTCCCTCGCTCGTCTCGTACGACAACACCCGGTCGCTGAGGTAGCTGTCTATCACGCTGAGGAGGTAGTCCGGTATGCCTACCGTCCGTAGCGCCTCCAACGTTCTTGCCCAGCTTGCCGTGTTGAACGCATTTTTGATATCTAGGGTGACCAGCAAGCAGTACTGCTTGCTGCCTCCTTTCCATCGTATGCCGCTGATGGCTCTTTCCGCTATGCTCACAATTTTGTCGATGGCGTCCAGCGTCGACCTGCCTTTGCGGAAGCCGTACTGGTTTGCCGACAGGCCTCCCGCTTCTTCAATGGCACGGTTGAGCCTGCGTGCTATAAATCTTTCGCACACCTTACCGACGCTGTCCAAAAGGCAGATTGGTCGGTATGACGAAGGCTCTCCTGGCGGCTTACCTGGCTTGTTTAGCAGCAGCAGTTTCTGCCTCTTCCACCTGGCTGGGAAGGTACCTTCTTCGAGGCACTTGTTGAAGACCTCCACGAAGGCAGATGGCTGTATTGCTAGTGCCACTTTCAGCGCTCGGTTTGGGATTGCGTCGGGGCCAGGGGCTTTTTTCCTGTGTAGGCTCCTCCCGGCTTCCAGCACCTCTTCTTCCGTGACCTTCACTATGTCCGTGAACGGGCCAGGGCGTATCCTCGGTCTTTGCCCCGTATGCTGCGCGCTTGGGAATAATTCATGCACTATGGCCTCGAGCGCGTCGGGTTCAGTTGGCGCCTTGCTCCCTGCACAGAGCTTCTTCGCCACGAGCTTGTAGGCCCTGCCCCAGGGGTCTTTATCCGCCGAGTCGCAGAGCTTGAGGAAACATTCACGTTTGCTGCTTCGTATCGCCTTTTTAAGGGCTTTCCTGGCGGACCCGTACTCTTCCAGTGCCGAGTCGAGTCGGGCCGTACGTCTCGCTCTCTGCATTGCTCGCCTGGCCTTCATGCACATTGTCCGAAGTCGTGCGATTTCCGGGGTCCACCAGGCAATCGGCTCGTGGTGCCTCGTGAACGGCTTACGTTGCCTCATGCTCGAGTCACAGGCCTCCTCCATTCTCGCGGCGAGAAGGTTTGATGCCTCGTTGGCGCTTGAATCGAGTGTGGCATGCCACGACTCCAGGCACCTGACGATCGCTCTGGTGTCGAACGTGTCTTCGATGTAGGCCTTGCTCCGGCAGTATATTCTGCTGGGTCTGAGGCGCTCTCCGATTGTGCACAGTATGGCTTCGTGGTCGCTCCCTGTGTACACATTTGCCATTTGCCACCTAGCTTCGCGTGAGAGCGACGGGCTCGAGAACGTGAGGTCTATGATGGAGCCTCCGCTCGCCCTGCTGAATGTTTGCTGGGTGCCTTCGTTCAGCAAGGCTAGGTCCAGCGATGCAAACGCTTCCAATAGGGAACGGCCTCTTGCGTTGTTGGATTGGCAGCCCCACTCCTGTGCCCACGCATTGAAATCCCCGGCGATCAGTACGTTTGTACGGCTCCGTGCATCGTCGACGATTTCCTCGATGATCCGGTTGAAGGAATCGAGGGGCAGACTGGGCGCTAGATAGCAGCTGTAGGTCCACAAGTTCCCAACTTTCGCACGCACGTACCCGTTTCCTGCCTTGATGTTGCAGAGCTTGGGTGGGTCGCTTCCGCAGGACCACAGGGATGCCTTCCCAGACGAGTCTGAGGCCCAGTGCCCAGTGTCGCATGCTCTATATGGTTCGCTAAGCATGGCCAGGTCCGATCCACATTCCCTCACCGTCTGCGCCAGGAGATCCTGCGCAGCTCTGCAGTGGTTCAGGTTCAGCTGGATTACCCGCATGTCGGTCTGGCGTTTCCGACCCCGCTACTTAGGGCTGGACAGCTTCTGCTGCCGGCCTGGCCTGATGCCTGACCTCCTTCTTACCAGCTGTCGAGCAGATGAAGCACAATGGCTCGTTGCTGCACTCTGCTGCCTTGTGTCCCTGTTGTCCGCATTTAATGCAGCATCCGCTCCTGTCAACCGTGCTCTTGCAGTTGCTTGCAATATGCCCTGGCTCCAAGCATCTGAAACACCTTGGGGAACCTCCTCTTTCCCGTATCTTGCAGACGCTCCAGCCGATCCGCACCTCGCCGCACTGTAGAACTGCTTTGCCCATGGAGAAGGGTAAGCTGATCACTGCCGTCTGTGACTCTGCATAGCCACGGCGTAGACTCCTCACTCTGACTCGACTCTCGTCCATTCCAAACTGGCTTGCGAGGGCGGCGCATATCTCCCGCTCCGTCGCGAGGGAGTCGAGATCGCGTATCTCCAGCACGGCCACCTTGTTGTCCTCCGTCGCCGCCCGGACTGACGCAGTGTCGCCGAGGACCCGCGCGATGCTCTCTCTCATAGACTCAGCGCTCTCAGCACTGCCTTTGGCCACCTCCAGCAGAAGGTTGCCGTTTTGTGTACGACGTACCTTTGTAACGCAGCTCCCCAGGTCAGACAGCTGCTTGTCCTCCCTCCTAGTTACCATTGCCAGCACCTCGCTGTAGGATTTTCCGCTCGCCTGCACGATGACCGCGTCGGGACGTGCTCGGCGTACTGTCCTCGGCTTTTTTTTTGCCACTACGGACCATCCTTTGTCCGGATGTTCGTTGGACACGGACTTACTGGTGGCACTATGGGTCGTCTTCTCTTCTTGCGGCCGCATTTGGGGCATCCTCCCGGCCCTCTTGGGTGCTCTGGCGCCATGCAGCTGGGCTGTACCCGTGAGTGGCGGACTCGGCACCGCTGCCGTTGCTTCCGCTCCGGTCGGCTGGCTTAGCCTTCTCCACGGCTCGGTCTGAGCTGCGGCATTTTTTGTCCAGACGGTTGCCGTCTGCTGCCCCTTGTCCTCGCTCTGCGTCCTCTGTGAGCATTTTGCGCACAAGGCTTCGACTACGTGGCCTTGCTGCCCGTCGTCTCCCTTCGATGTGGCTGCTCGTCTCTCCTCCTGGATGCTCGAGTGCAGCTCCTTCATGCGCACGAACATTGCTCTCGTGGCAATGGTGATGTGGCGCGAGGTTTTGTCCATCATCCTGAACGTCACCTCGTCCAGGAGTTTCCCTAGCTCCGAGAGGTTCTCGAGGCAGGTTGCGTCCTGTGCAGCCTTGCTTTTCTTGGGCGGCGTCTTTCTCTGTGAGCTGGCTGGGCTAAGTGGGTCCCGAGTCCTCTTAGGGGTCTCCTTGGGGTCCGGGTCCATGCTCTGACCCGTTGGTGGGGTTGGCGAGGGTGCTGGCGATCGGCTGAGCTTATTGCCCTTCCCGAATGCCAATGCGGCCTCCTCTGGCTCCCTATCCGGCAGTTGGCGTGGCGATCTTGCCAGTGCCGAACTACCCACGAAGGGGTTTCCTTCCTCCATTTCTCGCTTCTCGGTCTGCACTAGGAGGCTCCCGCGCAGGCCTCGGATTTCCCCTTGGCGTATTGGTGCTGGGGGATATACCGCCCCTCCACGGTCCCCGACGTTCCGTTGACCGGAACACCGCCTGAGCGGGGGATCGGAGAGTGGTCGGTTCCGTGACCTTTCCCTCGCGCCCCCTGTGCTGCCCTGATGAGCCTCGAAGTATGCACTCCTGTGCCTGCCTCGCGCTCAGCCTATGAGTATGCAAGGCTCTGCAGGATCGTGCAAATCTTGCTCCCTGACAGCTGCTGCTTGCTACGATGAAGTGATAGCCAATATTGCCAGCTGGAGGACTTGTGCGCTTTCCAACACTGGCTGATCAGTCAGCTGTTTGTGCCGTCGCGAAGAGCAACAATACAAAATTGCGCGTGGAAAATTGACAATTGTTGTTGGCCCGGCTAAGAAAGAGCGGGGAGCTGTGTGTGGGTGACCCCTCCGCCCCTCTCCGCAGGATGGAGCAACGTTTTTTAGCCTGGCAAATCCCTCAGAGCTTTCCCCTGGAGCGTATGCTTGACTTGGTACGTACCCCTTCCCTTTGGGCACCTGTTGATCACTTTTACCCTATTTTTAGCTGGATCTTCGCTTCTAAATTTGCTTGGACACTGGAGGAAACTTATACGCGTCCGTTCACTTTCGACACTCATGCGTATCTCCAAATGTTAATGTGTGTGTTTGTGTGTGTGTTTTGGTATGCATACGGTACATAAACCGTCTACAAATTTGTCGTCGCAACTAGAACTTGAACCAGTTGGACTGCGGAGAGGGTTTCCTACGTCGAGCAAATGAGGGTCTGAAGACACGGCGACAGCCTCTGTTGATTGCAGTTGTAGAGAATGAGTGAACAGGCAGTGATGGTACTGTTTCTGATACTGATTTTATTCAATAAACTTAATTTCTATTTATAGGTAACAAAAGGTACAGAAAGTGCTGAGTCTAGTAAGAATATGGTAAAAGGGAATGGGAATTAATATTGAATTAATTTGGATTTAATATGATATTGTGTTATTGGGCGATTGTGATAGTCAGCAATTCCACCAGTGTTTTTGCCCTCTGACGGGCGATCGCATCGTTGGCAGAAATTGCTGCAGAAGCGGTTATTGTTGACTCAGCTACAATGCTTTGTCGTTTGTTATTATGTCTCCCGTTACATGGGTCGACCTGACTTATTCGATAAGTGTATATTATGTAATATTAATTACTGCATAAATATGCGACTGAACAATCTCTTTTCTCGCCATCATACTTAGCTCTTCCGCATTCCATTGTGCCTTTTTGGCAGTACGAAGACGAAGTATATCAAACTCGTCTTTGTGCCGACTAGACATGTGAACGCCAAGTCAGCCTTTCGTACGGCATGACTGTCCACATATCGTGCATTGGTAACCCCGTGTTTGATTAACCAGTGCACTATGTTCGGATTGGGCCCCTAGGCTAGAAACCGTAGGGATTTGGGTCGTCAACGAATTTATCAATAATATCCGAGGCTCAATATTTACAACATTAGCACCAATCAAATGAACTATCCAAGGGGATGGTAACCCCAGGGACTGTTTCGCTGAAACAAGTTAGCCACTATAAATCCGAATAAATTCGAACTAGTGGTGTTGACGGAAGATACCACGAGGAGGTCTTGAATCAACTTGATCTGATTTTAAAGACTTACGAATTACGGAATAAATGCCCTTCTACGCTTATTATTCAGATCCACATCTTCCGCGCGGAACACTCGCGACAATATATAGACACTTTCCACACGGGAAAATAACTCTTTAACGTTTGAAAGACGACGGTGAAGCGGGGCGCTTAAAAACACGTCTGCTTCCAGTAGCAGTAAGAGAGCAACTGAGTAGATAGGGACAGTAGGAATCTCGTAAATCCATTCATGCGCGTCACTAATTAGATGACAAGGCATTTGGATATTATTTTTTTTTTTTTTTACCGCTGAGGATGATTCTTCATAGATACTATTAAGGGCCAAACCGTAATAGCATGCACGATTCGTGGTTTAACTTCAACAAGTCCTTTATCACGCCTACGTACTAAAACCCACCTCAAGTTTTACAACTGCGATGTTTATACCTAATTTTTACATTATGCCTAGGTCAAGCGTCTTCTTACCAACATAGGGTTTCAGCTAAGTCCAGTCTCGAGTGTAACCTGCGAGATACATGAACTGCCTAAAGCAGTATAATCCGCCTATCACTACTCTGGCACTAATGACATTGCTGTCGCCAGTTGCTAGGAGACTGTTTGTAATCAGTCCTTTCACAGATTGATTACTCCAGATCCCCCGCCAGTTTAATGTCGCGGAAAGGATCTCGACAGCGCCAGACACATTGAAATCTCTCCGCACTGCAGTAATAACGCGTTTATTCGCAGTTTGATTCCGTTTCTGTAGTCTTTACCTGTTAGCAAACGCGTGGGCTGAAACCCCCACCCGTGTTGCGGACGAAAGAATCGCGCTTCACGTAGGCCGCTACCAGCAACAGACATATACAACTTGTCCGCCCAGTACGTTTCGATCGCTGTCCTCGATGTCAACTCAATTTCTCCAGCCAGAGTTCTGCCCCGGGCTTTATTCAGTTCGTCTTCCAAGAATGAGCTGGCCGCCTCGGATTATACGAGATGTGGCCACTTAATACCGCTCAATCTTTTCATACGTAGCATTGAAGCTAAATAACGAACTGAAGGCACCCCGAGACCGCCGCACTTATGAGGAGCATGGAACGAACGAACGTACCAGTATATCACACTTTCTCAGAACATCGTGTCCAACAATTTCTGAAGCCCCATTGGAGTTTCCGCTAAGAGGACTAGATCATCTGCGAATGCTGCCGCGTTTGTTATGGCATTTCCGACTGTGGCACCAATCTCATTGGGGAAGGACCTAAGCAACCGATCAATGATCATTGTTGAGTCCTTAGCGTTATGCGTATAAAACTACAACCTTGAATGCCGTGGTTATATGAGTGTTTTATTTCCTAGGAATATATTCAATGTTAATACCAAAAAATGTCCACTACTCTGCTTACATACGCTTCGTTTTCTTTTACGCTCTCGACTGACTATCGATCATACTTAGTGTGGCCATTTTTCTCTTATTGGCAGTGTGACCATTTTTCTCTTACATTAATTATGTTAACAATAATGGTATTCAGGATTTTGACTAATTAGTAAATATTAAAAATACAAATAATAATAATAATGAGATTCTTCACAACATCCCCACCACCGTGAATCAAACCAGCTTGTGATTCACAATACATCTAGCTTTGCCAGCATACAAGTTGGGCGGTTGAGAACTCCAGTGGTCGTCTTCACAGTTGCTGAGCGAACCTGTCCGTCGCGTCCAGCTGTAACTGCAAGGATCATTCCCGTTTTCCATTGGTATCGATGGAGATTCTTATCGCAGATAAGAACGACGTCTCCTTCAGCCAGTGGTGGCACCGGTTGATACCACTTCGTCCTTCTGCATAAGTCCGGTAGGTACTCATTGAGCCACTTGCTCCAAAATGAGTGTGAGATCTGCTGAGCAATACGCCAGTCCTTTCGTTTTGGCTGGTACTTCTCTTCTTGTGGATGTGGAGTTTGGCTAGAATTGGCAGAACCTAGGAGAAAGTGATTAGGGGTTATCGGGTCGTCATCGGGATCATCCAGAGCAATGTGTGTGAGCGGTCTGGAATTGACTATATTTTCAGCGTTACACATTAGGCTATATATAATGTCCTCTTTCAGATTTTTCTCAAATAATGCGTGTCCGATGGCCCTCTTCACGCTTCGCACCAATCGTTCCCAACACCCTCCTGCATGGGGATTAATCGGGCAATTAAATAGCCATTCGATTTTTTCGGTTGCCAACTCATTCGCTATTTTCACATGGTCCAGAACCTGCAATGTTTCTTTTAATTCACGCTCAGCTCCCACCAGGTTTGTCCCGTTATCCGATCGAATCCGTACAGGTCTACCACGTCGTGCCATGAAGTTATGCAACACTCGAAGGCACGTATCTGTCGTCAGGCCTCTGGCGATCTCCAAATGAATCGCTCTTATTGTAAGGCATGTGAATATGCATATCCAGCGTTTCTCTGTGCTTCTTCCTCTTACGACTAAAAACGGTCCCATGTAATCGACTCCCACATACGAGAATGGACGTACGTACGGAGAAAGTCTGTCTTTAGGGAGCTGTCCCATTAGTGGCGGTTTTGGAGTTGCTCTTAGGATTTTGCAAGTCCGACAGTTCCTAGATACGCGGCGAACCTCCTGTCGGCAGTGCGGTATGTAATACTTTCGGCGTATTTCTGCTACTATAGTATTCTTATTTAGATGCTTCCATGTCTCGTGGTAGTGTTGCACGACCAATGCTGTGACGTAATTCCCTTGGGGCATTAATACTGGACGCCTTGTTTCTTCTCCAACAGCATATGCGTTATTTATACGCCCATTCATGCGAATTACTCCCCGTTCGTCTATAGCCGGGGACAATTTCCACAGCTTGCTATCGTTCTCGACGGGCTTTCCAGACAATAGTGTCATCCGCTCATCATGAAATGCAACATCCTGTACGTTGCGGATCACTATGAGCTCGGCTTCCTCAATTTCAGCTACATCTAAATAGCTCTTCCGTTTAATCTTGCGGTTGCACATCCTGTTAACCCAAGCAACAACTCGCACCAGTTTCGTGAATGACGAGAACTTCTCCAGAAGCTCCTTGAACTCTACGTTGACAGTTCCATCACAGAGCACCTCATTAACTGATAGTACGAACTTGCTGCGCATCTCCAGCTCCGTCTCACCTATGTCTGCAGCTCCTACATCCCATAGGTTTCCGTCCTCTTGAAGGAAGCGTGGGCCTTGCAGCCAGGAGGATTCTCGTGTACCAGTTCTGAGTTTGGTGCCAAAATCTGCAGGATTATCCTTGGTGGGCACCCAATGCCAATCCTCCACCTTTGTAGCTTCAAGTATCTCATCGACTCGGTGTCCTACGTATGGTTTGTATTTTCTATGATCTGACTTGATCCACGCTAAGACAGTCTTCGAATCTGACCACATATGGATACATTTTGGGCTGACGTCATGGCCTTCAAGAATACATTTCCTCAGACGAGTTCCTAGTACGGCCGCTTGCAGCTCGAGTCTGGGTACCGTTGATAATTTCATTGGGGCACACTTGGTCTTCCCCATTATAAATGTAGTCTTCCATCCCAGTTGTTTACGTATACGCCAGTAGCCAACTGCTGCGTATGCCGAATCACTCGCGTCGCAAAATATTTGCAGTTCGATTGGCTTGTCAAAGAACTCCTCGGCGTAACATCGGGGTATTCTTATCTTGCTTATTTGACCAAGACTTCGCAACCAACAATTCCATTGCTTCAGGTCATCATCCTCAATGGGCTGGTCCCACTCTGTTCGTTTTTGCCATATAGACTGAAGGAGAAGCTTAGCGATCAGGGAATATTCAGCAAGAATTCCAAATGGGTCAAACACAGACATGACGACTCGCAATACTTCTCGTTTCGACGGTATTCTTGATTCTGAAAATATTGATGCGTCAATTTTATTAAACGAGAGCAAGAACCCAAATTCGTCGCTATGTGTACACCAGTACATTCCCAGAAACTTTTGGTAATGGGAAGATTCGTCCCTATCAAGACTTACAAGTTCGGTTGCCTGCTCATTACCAAAAATCCCGTTGAAGAAACTGGAATTAGATACAAACTTTTTTAATTCGAATCCTCCTCTCTTGTGAATGTCAACAATCTCCTTCGCAACCCTCACGGCCGTTTTTTCGGACGAAAAACAATGCACCAGATCGTCAACATAATGGTTCTTTATTATGGCGCTCACGGCTCTCCATAGTATACGTTGAGCACAGCGATCCTCGTATTATGACTTGGTGGAACATTTCTGCTATGTCAGCGCAGACTCCAATCCGTCTCTGCCTGAACCTCATAAGAACGTCGGTTAGCGATTGACACTCGTCGGGCCCGGTCATGAGCATTGAATTTAACGACACTCCGTCGACTTCGGCGGCCGTATCAAAAACGATTCGTAGTTTGTCAGGCTTGTTAGGATTAATAACTCCGAAATGGGGCAGGAACCATTCCCTCTTGTTGTCCACTTCCAGTTCATTTCTTGCGAGTTGCCGTATGTAGGACTTCTCTTCGTATGATTCCATCAAGTTGCAGTATTTTTCATAGTACTCTGGGTCATGTTTGAACTTTCTTTCCAAAGATAGTTGTCTCTTTAAGGCCATTTTCTTGCTATCAGGTAAAACGACGTCATCCGCTTTCCATAGTAGTCCCGTCTCAAAACGGTCACCAATACGTTTTGTCGTGGTAGATAGCAGTTGATTCGATCTCTCAGTTTGTCGACCTTCAACATGGTGCTTCACGATTCGCACATCCATTTCCGAGTTAGTGATGTAGTCTCGCACCAATTGGTCAATGTGCTCGTCATCATGCCCAACCAGATGTACACTCTTTACATGGTTCATGTGTCCGTTTTCATCGCGACATTTTCCATACACAACCCAGCCCAGGTTGGTCAATGTAACGGCTGGCCCCACATATCCCATAGATTTCAAATGTAGATTATCTAATCCAATTAGTATCTCAGGTCTAGCGTTTTTGTAGCCTTTCACTGGAATATTTTTTATGCGTGGATATTTTGAACTTAGCTCACACCTATTTACGGTCTGCTTCGGCAGCCGTAGATCCTTTATGGTCCTTACTCCGTTTAGTTCGTAAACTTTGTCACCACGTTCATCAGATATTCCAATGTTGAAACGACCTGCTAATTCGGTTGACCTCTTTTCTCCAAACCATTGTAGTGTCAGGGTTTCCTTTGGTCCATGCAACCCTAGCTCGTCTGCCAGGGTTTCATTCACGAGAGTGACCGCAGATCCTTCGTCCAAGAAAGCATGGCACCTCACTATTTTGTTGTTGGCATGGAGTTTGACAGGCAGAATCTTAAACAAAATAATCGAGTTCTCCTCATGAGTCGCTGTACCTGTAAACTTTATTTCCTCGTCTGGATTTTTAACGGATTCTTCGTGGAGCAGCCAGTGAATACGTTTTAAGCAACCATCTAGCCGGCATTGGTTTTGCCGCTTACATTTTTGACTGCGATGGCCATGTTTGAGACAATTAAAGCATAGTTTCCCTTCCCGTACATGCAGCCATTTTTTCTGAAGCTCCATCTGCGCGAATACCTTACAGTTGTCCAAGTCGTGTTTCCCCTGGCAGGCTGAGCATGCTTTCTCCTTTTCGGGTCCCATTTCATTTGCATGAAATAATCTCGACTTCTCTTTCCTTGGCTTGAACGTCACCTGATCATCTACCAATCCTGCTTCTTGCACATCTTCGGCCAGTCCCTGAAGCCATAGACTTAAATGATGGATCGATTTTTCATCTCCTAATGGCTTGGAATGGCGTGCCCACTCCAATCTCTGCTGCACCGGCAACTTTAAGATTAACTCTTCCATTAACGTTGGATTTTTTAGCTGCTGATGTGCGCTAGCTGCTTCCAGAAATGAGGCCAAATTTTGTACTTTTATTTTAAAATCAACTAATTGTTCCAATCTACCTTCGCGAATGCTTGGAAATTCTCTAACGCGACTAATCTGACTTTTTACAAGTTTCTCGGGTCTACCAAAATGTTGCTTGAGTGTTTCTAATATATTTGGAACGTTTGAACTGTGAATAAGCTTTTTGAAGGCGTATCAAATTTTGCCTGTCGCTGTAACCATACTCTGCAGTGGTCACAATGAAGGCTTCGTTGAACATTGGCCATTCTTCAGGGGCACCGTTAAACTCCGGCAGATCGTACAAATTTCGATGCGTTTCCTGAGCAGCAACCGGCTGCCTTGGTGGTAAGTCTGCATCCGTTGTCACTGAGGACTCGGCCGTTGTTGATGATGGTGGCCCTGGCCCACCAGTTGTTCCTCCACTAATACCAAGGGATTGCAGAAGTATATTAGTTTTTTCCATTTGAATTTGATTCATCCTCAGAATTTCCATTTGAAACTGTTGCATTTGCATTGCATTAGCTTGCTGGCCTTCCTGCATTTGGCGCCACATCTCCAACATTGCGTTGACGATACCTGATTGTGATTCCTTTGAAGCGACGGCACCGTCTTCCTCCGTATTAGAGGCTTCCTTGTGTATGGATTCGCGCTGGTCATTTGCTGCCCTTAATTTGCTCATTGCTCTGGTATACATAGCCCACAGACTGACCCTTTCCTCAAATCAACAATCTACTGCCACTCACCAAACACCACCATCCAAAATGTGTTGTCCAATTTCGTCAGCCAACTGCTCACTTAAGCCTCCAGTCGCCGGTATAGGAAACTTCGTTGGTTAGAGTGAGATGACCATATGTGCACGATCACGCACACATACGTTCATGAGAACAGAGCGCCTTTTCTGTGGTCCTCAAGCACGTACCCACGTTGGCCTCCGTGTTCTCTTGGTGTTTCTTGACCACCCACGAGCGAGTCTCGTCGGTCTCCTTGTGGGTTCCGTAGCTTCTCCAATGAGTACTTCACTCTGCGTGCACCGCGTGTTCGGCCGTGGTCATGCAAGCGCCAGAAGCTTTACCGTCATTGACAAAGAAGCGAAATAAAAGATGTTGAGTCCTTAGCGTTATGCGTATAAAACTGCAACCTTGAATGCCGTGGTTATATGAGTGTTTTATTTCCTAGGAATATATTCAATGTTAATACCAAAAAATGTCCACTACTCTGCTTACATACGCTTCGTTTTCTTTTACGCTCTCGACTGACTATCGATCATACTTAGTGTGGCCATTTTTCTCTTATTGGCAGTGTGACCATTTTTCTCTTACATTAATTATGTTAACAATAATGGTATTCAGGATTTTGACTAATTAGTAAATATTAAAAATACAAATAATAATAATAATGAGATTCTTCACAACAATCATGTTGAATATTATGGGAGATAGCGGGTCACCCTGCTTAACACCTCTTGCAGGGATGAATTCCTCTGATCTCCATCCATCTCCATTGAGCGTTGTGCCACAGACTTCGTACGAATTTTGAATGTAGTCGACAAAGGCTTTAGGGGCGCCGTAAGCGGTTAAAGTATTAATAACCGCTGCATGAGACACCGAGTCAAATGCTTTGCTAATATAAAGTGTAGCGATATAGCATGATTTACAACGTTTATGGTGGTCCCTTAATATTAAGTCGACTATCGTCGTTGTTTGGCTATTAAGCGTTTTTAATAGCCGTTGAAACTCGTTTAATTGTTAAGAAAAGTCTAGCGTTTCAATGGGTAATGTACAATTTATTATATATTGGTAATGTAAGGTAGACGATAAAGTGACCGATATAATAAAGCGATGGATACGTTATGAAGATCAATACCAGACTGAGAAAGGGCAGGCGGGCCGAATTGCCCGTGCCCTAATGCAAGCGAGAGAGAGAAAATAAACGATAGAAGCTCGGGCTGCTGCTGAGCCGAGTACAAGCGATAGATAGAGAGAAAGAATGCGAGAGAGCAGCATAGATGGTGAGAACGATGGCGAAAGAAACTTGGAAGCGAGATGCATATATAGACCACAATTCGTGTGTCACCAATTAACCGAATATATGCGTATGTATATATGCGACGACAGAAAAGATCGAGAGATTGCAAAGGCATGCAAGTGCTGGACCAGATCATGGCCCTTGCGAAGGCATGTTAGAGCAGACGGACCAAATTACGCGTGCCCTACGCGATGCTACGAATAGAGAACGAAAGAGCGATATAGCGAGATATTAAAGTAAAGGAGAAAGGCAAGAGTCGAAGAGACGAAAGAACGGTTGCAAAGGCGAATAGATTGAGTAATTATAAGCGGTTACAATGTTTTTATGCAGTGGGCAATTCAAATAGCAAACAAAATTGAAATTACGTTAGTTGCGCCACTGGCTATTATTTGAGGTATTTTTTGGGGATTTTCCGGCTGGGAAACCAGACAGTCGTATTATCGGCGCAACCGTCTGTTGGTATGACATATGACAGATGGTACCGTAATTGGACGAAAGTCTTGCGGTCGAGATGCTCGTACCTGCTTCGGAATGAAGGTGGTTCGAGCCTGTCGGATGGGTAAAGGTAACTTTCCACACCATAAAATCAGGTTTATTATGCTTAGCATTATCCTAGATGGAATATTCCTGACAGTACTAGGAGAAATTCCATCTGGCCTTGGAGATTTCGCCAATGACACCTTGTGTAACCGTAGGTCTCTCAGTGTGATCGGAGACCAAACCCTTTCAAGTGGTTGTTCCATCCGGAACTGAGTGTTTGTACCACTGTATTTTGGGCTTGGTTGTGTCATGACTTGTCTCCAATAGGATACCATGATGTTCTGGTTAGGCATAGTAGCTGTTTCCTCAGTTCCATCCAAAATGGCTTTTATGCATCGACCTTTGTGCTTGTCCCAGTTACGCTGTGTTTGGGCGTACTGCTGTCGCCTACCTTGTCTCCTGATGCGTGGTCTCCGAAGAGGCCTTGCATGAATGGGGCGGTCATTCTGTTGAGGGAATATTTCCAAAGAGTAGGTAGACAAGCGCTGGAGAGTAGTTTCCTTGCCCGAAGTCTGCGCACCATCTACGATGGATTGTAGTACTTCAACTCTCCATTGGTCGTTGCACACTAAGCGGGGGTACCCTTGTAGTGCTGCCAGGATTTCACTGTTCGACAGTTCGGCTGGAGTGTTTCCGAGTGTTTCTGATGGTGGTACTGGGAGATCTCGCTCGCTTATACTAGGGCGGCGCTGTATGGTTTCAGATTCTAATGCTTCTGGGAAATGAGCAGCTGTCCCTAATAGCTGCTCTATTGTGGTCTTATATTTTTCCCTCTGTCGACATTTCTTTATTGCGTCGACGCTACGGTGAGTAAATACTTCGGCTAGCTTCTTATTTAGAAATCTTTCGCCATTTGCTACGAGTTCAATCTCTTTTCTCGCCATCATACTTAGCTCTTCCGCATTCCATTGTGCCTTTTTGTCAGTACGAAGACGAAGTATATCAAACTCGTCTTTGTGCCGACTAGACATGTGAACGCCAAGTCAGCCTTTCGTACGGCATGACTGTCCACATATCGTGCATTGGTAACCCCGTGTTTGATTAACCAGTGCACTATGTTCGGATTGGGCCCCTAGGCTAGAAACCGTAGGGATTTGGGTCGTCAACGAATTTATCAATAATATCCGAGGCTCAATATTTACAACATTAGCACCAATCAAATGAACTATCCAAGGGGATGGTAACCCCAGGGACTGTTTCGCTGAAACAAGTTAGCCACTATAAATCCGAATAAATTCGAACTAATAGTGTTGACGGAAGATACCACGAGGAGGTCTTGAATCAACTTGATCTGATTTTAACGACTTATGAATTACGGGATCCCCTTCTACGCTTATTATTCATATCCACATCTTCCCTAAGAGAGTCAGAGTTACTCCCGCCGTTGTCCCGCGCCTACTTGAATTTCTTCACTTTGAAATTCAGAGCACGGGGCGGAAATCACATTGTGTCAACACCAGCTAGGCCCATCGCAATGCTTTGTTTTAATTAGACAGTCGGATTCCCCAGGTCCGTGCCAGTTCTGAATTGATTGTTAATTGATAATCGTTATAATTAATAAGAACTAATTGGTTTAACCCAACTAGTATTCTTAAAAATTTTAGCAAGAAAGTTCCACAATTGGCTACGTAACTAAACTATCCGGGGAACAAGTAACTACCATAAATGATAGAAACTCTATTTACCCAGAACGAGCACATAAACCATGTTATTGTTTCCCAATCAAGCCCGACTATCTCAATCTTCAGAGCCAATCCTTATCCCGAAGTTACGGATCTAATTTGCCGACTTCCCTTACCTACATTATTCTATCGACTAGAGACTCTTCACCTTGGAGACCAGCTGCGGATATTGGTACGGCCTGTTGAGAAGTTTGCGTGTCCCCACCATAAATTTTCAAGGTCCGAGGAGAAAATATCGACACAACAGTATATGTCATGCTCTTCTAGCCCATCTACCATATCTCTCTGCGAAAGACTTCCATGGTAGTACGGCTATAAAACAGAAAAGAAAACTCTTCCGATATCTCTCGACGGCTTCTTTATGGTCGTTCCTGTTGCCAGGATGAGCACGAGGCCCATATTTAATAACAAACGGATACTCAACAGGTTACGGAATTGGAACCGTATTCCCTTTCGTTCAAAATTATTCAAGTGTTTCAAAAAAATCATTAAAGATTTGACAATATATGCTTATTGATTTTTTACTTGAAAATTTTCGGCTTTCGCCTTGAACTTAGGACCGACTAACTCGTGATCAACCACTGTTCACACGAAACCCTTCTCCACTTCAGTCCTCCAAGGTCTCATTCGATTATTTGCTACTACCACCAAGATCTGTGCCAATGGCAGCTCCATGCAGGCTTACGCCAAACACTTCTACGCATACCATTGTACCTTCCTACTCACTAAAGTTTCAAAATTTATATCACAAGTAATATAAATCATCTACTTTAGCGGTAATGTATAGGTATACAACTTAAGCGCCATCCATTTTAAGGGCTAGTTGCTTCGGCAGGTGAGTTGTTACACACTCCTTAGCGGATTTCGACTTCCATGATCACCGTCCTGCTGTTTTAAGCAACCAACGCCTTTCATGGTTTCTGCATGAGTTGTTAATTTGGGCACCGTAACATTACGTTTGGTTCATCCCACAGCGCCAGTTCTGCTTACCAAAAGTGGCCCACTGGGCACATTATATCATAACCTTAAACTTCATATCAAGAAAGTTAAGGTTCTTACCCATTTAAAGTTTGAGAATAGGTTAAGATCGTTTCGACCCTAAGGCCTCTAATCATTCGCTTTACCAGATAAGATTATTTTATATAACATTAAAATGCACCAGCTATCCTGAGGGAAACTTCGGAAGGAACCAGCTACTAGATGGTTCGATTGGTCTTTCGCCCCTATACTCAATTCTGACAATCGATTTGCACGTCAGAACTGTTTCGGTCTTCCATCAGGGTTTCCCCTGACTTCAACCTGATCAAGTATAGTTCACCATCTTTCGGGTCACAGCATATATGCTCAAGGTACGTTCCAGTTAGAGGCATAAATAATATAAATATTATTATACATAACTATATAGAACGCCCCGGGATTGTGTTAATTATCTATAAATAGTTAAAAAACTAATCCCATTATTAGTCAAGTTAATTACGCTATTAGGTTTATCTCCCAATAACTTGCACATATGTTAGACTCCTTGGTCCGTGTTTCAAGACGGGTCCCGAAGGTATCCTGAATCTTTCGCATTGTTAATCATACAAATGCATATAATAAACACAAAAATCAATGATAATTATGCCATTATATAATTTCGAAAAATTAACGCACTGTATTAATTTTAATTTATCAACACTTTATCAAATTAATGACATTTATTCTATGTTAAAATGCAAGCATAATAATTTGAATAAACTATAAGCCATATTTTATGATAAATTTGGTATATGCTAATAGATTACAATGTCCTTATATGGAAAAAATGCACACTATTATTATAATATTGTTAAAATATTACAACTTTAATGATGAATTTTCCATAACGGATATTCAGGTTCATCGGGCTTAACCTCTAAGCAGTTTCACGTACT
This sequence comes from Drosophila ambigua, assembly GCA_018150905.1. Classification (NCBI taxonomy): domain Eukaryota; kingdom Metazoa; phylum Arthropoda; class Insecta; order Diptera; family Drosophilidae; genus Drosophila; species Drosophila ambigua. The sequence continues at coordinate 1,768,606 of JAECWS010000080.1, forward strand.
GTTTAACTCTCTATTCAGAGTTCTTTTCAACTTTCCCTCACGGTACTTGTTTACTATCGGTCTCATGGTTATATTTAGTTTTAGATGGAGTTTACCACCCACTTAGTGCTGCACTATCAAGCAACACGACTCTTTGGAAACATCATCTAGTAATCATTAACGTTATACGGGCCTGGCACCCTCTATGGGTAAATGGCCTCATTTAAGAAGGACTTAAATCGTTAATTTCTCATACTAGAATATTGACGCTCCATACACTGCATCTCACATTTGCCATATAGACAAAGTGACTTAGTGCTGAACTGATTTCTTTTCGCTCGCCGCTACTAAGAAAATCCTTGTTAGTTTCTTTTCCTCCCCTAATTAATATGCTTAAATTCAGGGGGTAGTCCCATATGAGTTGAGGTTGTATATACATATATTAAAAATTATAATGATACTAACACTATATGTATTATATATAGCATGTTCTCATAATGAAATCATTAAAATGTCTGTATTTTATAACAAACACCACGAAGAATATTAAATATTTATATTTACAACATAATTTCCTTTCAAATCATTAATAAGAGGCAATTCTAGATGAAAAATGTATTATTTTTTATGCTAGACATTCCTCAGTATTTAATTGATTCAAAAAGGGAAAAAAAAATATATTTTTCTTCGTTCTTCTCACACAAATATATACAACAATGAGAGATAATGCGTTTTCATTTAATATCAATATTATGAATATATATATATATATATCCAATAATATACAATATGCTTAAAAATTTCGTAAAATTTTCAAACAACTTATTTAGCATAGTCTTACAACCCTCAACCATATGTAGTCCAAGCAGCACTATAAAATTAATTAAAGTACATAACAGCATGGACTGCGATATGCGTTCAAAATGTCGATGTTCATGTGTCCTGCAGTTCACACGATGACGCACAGTTTGCTGCGTTCTTCATCGACCCATGAGCCGAGTGATCCACCGCTTAGAGTGATTAAAATTGGTTTATTAAATTATTTGTCAGATATGTTTTTATTGAAAGAAATTAAAAATACACCATTTTACTGGCATATATCAATTCCTTCAATAAAATTTATTTTTATCCTAAAAGAATGCTGCGAAATGTCTTAGTTTTATATAAACGATATATTACCATATTTATCAATATGTATACTGTGTATTTTGGCTTGTTTGATAAATATCAATTTATATAAAAGTATTAACCTGAATTCAGGTACAACATTGTACTTTTTAGGTTGTTGCATTAACCAATGTATGCCCATAGCTATGATGGACAATACATATTCGCAACGCGTGCATATTATGGTACATATGCACACAGATTTTATAAATCAATATATTGTAATATATCATCAATATGTATTTTTATATTAATTGCTACACACATATAACCATTGTCATATGCATAATAGCCACCACTAAACGAGTATATTGGCAATATAATTAATATATACATATAATATATACAACTTGATATATTTATTTTACAATTATGATTTTATAAAAACATTTTATGTTTTGGTAAATTGGCAATATATATTTGTTAACGGTAGAAACATACAATAATGATCCTTCCGCAGGTTCACCTACGGAAACCTTGTTACGACTTTTACTTCCTCTAAATAATCAAGTTCGGTCAACTTTTGCGAAACAACCGTAACACGCAAGGCGTCACAGTGATCACGTCCGGAGACCTCACTAAATAATTCAATCGGTAGTAGCGACGGGCGGTGTGTACAAAGGGCAGGGACGTAATCAATGCGAGTTAATGACTCACACTTACTGGGAATTCCAAGTTCATGTGAACAGTTTCAGTTCACAATCCCAAGCATGAAAGTGGTTCAGCGGTTTACCCGGACCTCTCGGTCTAGGAAATACACGTTGATACTTTCATTGTAGCGCGCGTGCAGCCCAGGACATCTAAGGGCATCACAGACCTGTTATTGCTCAATCTCATTATTGCTAGACGCAATTTGTCCATTTAAGAAGCTAGTGTCCTTATAATGGGACAAACCAACAGGTACGGCTCCACTTATATAAACACATTCAAACACAATAAACATTTTACTGCCACCATGAATGAAGGCTATATAAGCTTCAACACCATAATCCTGAAGATATCTATTTAATATATTTGAGTCTCGTTCGTTATCGGAATTAACCAGACAAATCACTCCACGAACTAAGAACGGCCATGCACCACCACCCATAGATTCGAGAAAGAGCTATCAATCTGTCTTACACACTTATGTTCGGACCTGGTAAGTTTTCCCGTGTTGAGTCAAATTAAGCCGCAGGCTCCACTCCTGGTGGTGCCCTTCCGTCAATTCCTTTAAGTTTCAGCTTTGCAACCATACTTCCCCCGGAGCCCAAAAGCTTTGGTTTCCCGGGAAGCGACTGAGAGAGCCATAAAAGTAGCTACACCCAATTGCTAGCTGGCATCGTTTATGGTTAGAACTAGGGCGGTATCTGATCGCCTTCGAACCTCTAACTTTCGTTCTTGATTAATGAAAACATCTTTGGCAAATGCTTTCGCTTAAGTTAGTCTTACGACGGTCCAAGAATTTCACCTCTCGCGTCGTAATACTAATGCCCCCAAACTGCTTCTATTAATCATTACCTCTTGATCTGAAAACCAATGAAAGCAGAACAGAGGTCTTATTTCATTATCCCATGCACAGAATATTCAGGCATTTGAAGCCTGCTTTAAGCACTCTAATTTGTTCAAAGTAATTGTACCGGCCCACAATAACACTCGATGAAGAGCACTAATGCAGGTTTTTAAATAGGAGGAATATACAAAAAAATACAAGTACTTAATCATATATAAGAACTCCACCGGTAATACGCTTACATACATAAAGGTATAGTACTAACCACAATTGTAAGTTGTACTACCCGTATGAAGCACAAGTTCAACTACGAACGTTTTAACCGCAACAACTTTAATATACGCTATTGGAGCTGGAATTACCGCGGCTGCTGGCACCAGACTTGCCCTCCAATTGGTCCTTGTTAAAGGATTTAAAGTGTACTCATTCCAATTACAGGGCCTCGGATATGAGTCCTGTATTGTTATTTTTCGTCACTACCTCCCCGAGCTGGGAGTGGGTAATTTACGCGCCTGCTGCCTTCCTTAGATGTGGTAGCCGTTTCTCAGGCTCCCTCTCCGGAATCGAACCCTGATTCCCCGTTACCCGTTGCAACCATGGTAGTCCTAGATACTACCATCAAAAGTTGATAGGGCAGACATTTGAAAGATCTGTCGTCGGTACAAGACCATACGATCTGCATGTTATCTAGAGTTCAACCAATGTAACGATCTTGCGATCGCTTGGTTTTAGCCTAATAAAAGCACACGTCCCATAAGGTCCGTGTTTTAATTGCATGTATTAGCTCTAGAATTACCACAGTTATCCAAGTAACTGTTAACGATCTAAGGAACCATAACTGATATAATGAGCCTTTTGCGGTTTCACTTTTAATTCGTGTGTACTTAGACATGCATGGCTTAATCTTTGAGACAAGCATATAACTACTGGCAGGATCAACCAGAATAATGTTTTTGTTTCGTGCGCATATGCACACATATGTAAATATTTGACAACTCAATATACTTTTGAATAAAAAAAATAGTATAATAATACATAATTTTTAACAACAGTTCATGAGAATTTGTTAAACGTTTGCGGCCATTTTTATATAGCATTCACATTCGCCATTTTCTCTATATATATATATATATTTCTTTATACATTTAATAACAACACACTTTGGCAATATAAAACGAGAGAATTAATATTTTCTCATTTCTTTAATTTGTACAACATTCGACTATTAAATATATATCCATATTATAAATATATACAACAATTTTTCGTTCAAAAATATCTTTTTATTTGCACTTAATATATTATCACACGTGTATTTGCTTAAACCAATATAAATTGTGTTTGAGCTTTGTATTTTGACAACAAATTTAAAATTTATCCAATTTCGAATACGTTATTTGCGATATACATTAAATAAAACCAAACACATGAGTGTTCATGTAGAATGGATTTTGATATATTGGCAATATTTGAATTTGCACATAAATCGTTTTGATTATATGCTGGTACATTGGTGAAATGGTACTCGTACAATTACAAATCATATAAGACCATTTCCGGAAAATTCACGATAATAATTCGAAACCAAAATGATATATAATATCATTGGCCAGTTTCACTATATTATCTTAAGATCAATTTGTCGTAGCCAAGCATTTAATATTAAAATTACTTTTTATACAACAAATATCACTCATTACACTACTATGAGTATGATGACAACTATAATAATACCATATACAATACTATACCAAATATTGTACACAATATGTGATGGACATCAACTGTCCATCATGTATAGGTTTTAGTCTCGTTCGAACACTCGTTGAGTCAAGACGTGATTGCGGACAATCTACGCTTGTCGATTTCGTTTGCGCTCTCTCAATATAATTCTCTCTCTCGCGCTCATTTACTCATAATTGCGTGAGTATTTAACGCTTTCTGATTGGCCAAGTGCACGTGCGCTCACAAACACGCACGCTGGCAACTGGAGTGCGTTTTATCTCGCCGTCTGTTGCCAAAAATATTGGAATTAAACTTCGCCGCGGCTGACGTTGGGCAGCTGGACAGCAGCATGGGCCCTGCTCCCCCCGCTCCAGCCGATACACCGACCGAAAATAATATGGACTGGCAAGCCCCAACAAGAGTCATAAGGAATCGTAAGGGATCAAGCAAGCCGAAGAAGGCCAATATACCGGAAAATGCGCCTGACTCTGATGACTCCAGCTCAGGATTCGAGCCAGGGGAGATTAAAAGGAAGCCTGCCCGTAAGCAGACTCCCGCTAATCAACTAGGTGGGCCCAGCACCAGCTCTGCAGCACGGGCCGGGCTTGTCAACAACAGATTTGCGGCTCTGTCGAATGATGAGGACCTTGATGATGACAGCATGGACTCTTCCGACGATGACCACTCAGCTCAAAAACCGAATCAGGCACCCCAACCCAGAAAAATTAGGCCCCCTCCAATCTTCATCCCGGATGTGACAAACATCAAAATGTTCGTCAGTGCCATTTCCCAGGTTATTGGAGAGGGCAAGGAGTTCACGTACAGGGCGACCAGGGACAATAACATAAGGGTGATGACAAATGAGAAGGCAAGCTACTCGGCGCTGAAGAAGTTCCTGGATGAGTCAGGGAAAAGGTACCAAACATTCCAGCCCAGAGATGAGAGGTCATACCGTGTCGTCATCAAGGGATTACACTACTCCACTGACATCGAAGACATCAAGGCAGCTCTCCACAGCCAAGGCCATGTCGCCAGGGATGTCCATAATCTGGTCAATAAGGCGAAAAATCAGCGCTACAGCATCTTTTTTGCAAACCTTGAGCCGGCCAGCAACAACAAAGAGGCCTACAACATCAAAAGGATCTGTCACTCAGTTGTCACCGTTGAGCCCCCTCTGAAATTCGATGATGTAGTGCAGTGCTACCGTTGCCAAGGTTTTGGGCACACCCAACGATATTGCCGCTTATCGGAGCGATGTGTAAAATGCGGAGGTGACCATGCGTCCAACACATGCGACAAGGGCAAAAACGACCCGGCTGTTTGCCTGCACTGTAGAGGCGATCATGTGGCCTCCTACAAGGGATGTCCAGCCTATAAAAAGGCTAAGAACCTGGCAGCACCAAGGACAACCAGGACTCAGTACCAGGCTAACAGGGTGGCAGCGGGCAATCCATCGCCAATTGTCAATCCCAACTTCAGCTACGCCAATGCCGCCAGAGGCTGCAACAATATTGAGAATAATCAGGTACCCCAGTCGGTCCCAAGTCCTGAAAAACACCTAGAAGCAGTAGTTGCGCGTATGGAATCAATGATGGAGCGGATGCTCGACAAAATGTTTAGCCAAATGACAAACATGTTGGCTACAGTCATGTCGAAGCTATGCAAATAGACTTGAAAGTTACCATATGGAATGCGAACGGCTTGTGCAATAGCAGGCCAGAGGTCGAGCACTACTGCAAGACCAATCAAATCGAGATATTGCTCATCTCCGAAACTCACTTTTCGTCAAGGTCGTATTTCTCTATAAGAGGATATGACCTCATTTACGCTAACCATCCCAACGGAAGAGCCCGAGGCGGAGCGGCCATCCTGGTCAGAAGCAACCTGGAGTACACAGAGCTACCACCTATCCAGGAGGATTGGGTGCAATGTGCATCCATCAGACTCAACACCGCGCTCGGAGAGCTTACGCTCGCTGCTGCCTACTGTCCACCAAGGCACAATGCAAGAGATGAACAGTTTGCCCAACTGATAGACCAACTTGGTAGAAGATTTATTATCGGCGGTGATTTTAACGCGAAGCACTTCTGGTGGGGCTCCAGAACCAACAACCCCAAGGGACGAGCGCTATACAGACAGATCCAGTCTAATAATCTAAACTGCCACTCTACTGGTGCGCCTACTTACTGGCCCACAGATGCGCTGAAGGTTCCAGACGTTCTGGACTTTGCAATTTCCCGTGGCGTTGACCCAGGGTTAATACAAACTGTGGCAGACGAGGACCTCTTCTCTGACCACAGCGCGGTTATGCTGCTCATAAACGCCCCAGTATTGATGAATTCAGCGCACAGGAGGCTAATTTATAAAAATACCGATACTGCTAAGTACCAAAGCTGGCTGATCAGAAACACCAACCTAACTCCAAACTTGGACAGTGGCCAGGATGTTGAGGCTGCCATTGACGCGCTTACCAAAAACATTCACGACGCAGCGGCATATGCGGCCCCGAGAATGAGTCAGCGCCAGCGACCTAGGATCCTGGATAGGGAAATCCACCTATGGAGCCCCCAGATCGCCGAACTACTACACGAAAAACGCAGACTAAGGCGAGTCTGGTTCCTAACAAGGAACCCACGTGACAAGGCATCCTTGAACAGAGCCGCCAAGGCGCTAAAGGAGCTGCTCATCAGTCTGAGGAGGGAAGCCTTCGACAAGTTCCTGGAGGAGCTCGAACCCAATGACCCACAACACAATTTGTGGCAGGTCACCAAAAATATCAAACGGCCAACAAAAAGGGCAGCCCCAGTGAAAAACACGGCCGGCAGCTGGTGCAGGTCGGAGGCGGACAGGGCCAACGCGTTTGCACAACATCTGGAGAGCGTCTTCACTCCTCGTATTAGATGCACACCTGATGAAATATCCGAGACGGAGCAGGAAGTAACTTATATTCAACAAGGCAGCAGTCAAATACCGCCGGTACTGGAGGAGGAGACTACGGAATGCATTTCGGCGCTGAGGAACAACAAAGCGCCAGGCGATGATGGTATCAATGCAGTCGCACTGAAGCTACTACCCCCAGTCTGCATCGAACTCATTACAAAGCTCTTCAATAGATGCCTACACATTGGGCACTTTCCAGCGCAATGGAAACGAGCCCAGGTAGTAATGATACCAAAACCTGGAAAACCTGAGGCTAATCTCGCCTCTTATCGTCCGATCAGTCTACTGGCGACGCTCTCCAAAATACTCGAAAGAGTATTCTTGCGTAGAGTGTTGCCAGTATTGGACGAGGCTGGTTTGATCCCCGATCACCAGTATGGCTTCAGGCGTGGTCATGGAACACCGGAACAATGCCACAGAGTCGTCCAATGCATCCTGGACGCGTTTGAGTCCAAAAAATACTGCTGTGCTGTTATGCTTGACGTTAAACAGGCATTTGATCGAGTCTGGCACACCGGGCTACTCTTTAAAATCAGGAGGAATCTACCGCAGGCCTACTATGCGTTCCTTGCCTCATACTTGGCTGACAGGCAATTCCTGGTGAAATGCGGAAATGCGAGCTCAACACTGAAGAACATCAGAGCTGGCGTCCCCCAAGGCAGTGTGCTCGGTCCCCTGCTTTACAATTTATACACTGCAGACCTGCCAGTGATTGAGAGCCCCGAGCTACTTGTCGCCACCTACGCCGATGACACAGCGTTCGTTGCCACTGCTGATACACCGGAGGAGGCCTCACAAATAATGCAAGCAGAGCTGGATTTAGTTAACGACTGGCAGAGGAGGTGGAACATCGCGGTCAATAACGATAAGTCTACTGCCACCACATTCGCGTTAAGGCCGGGTAACTGTCCAGCTGTATTCCTGGAAGGGGTCAAAATCCCGGACGAAGAAACGCCGAAATACCTTGGCATGACCCTTGACAGGAGGCTAACTTGGAGGGCTCATCTGATAAAGAAAAGAAAGCAGGCGGATGAGAAACTGAAGAAACACTACTGGCTAATTGGCCGCAAAAGCAAACTCAGCACCCGGTCGAAGCTGCTCGTCTACAAGGCAATCATTAAACCAATATGGGCATACGGCATTCAGTTGTGGGGAACTGCCAGACGAAGAAACCGGAGGATTATACAAATCTTTCAAAATAAAGCCCTGCGCATAGTCAGTAATGCGCACATGTATCACGACAACGCCACAATCCACAGCGTCCTCAAGATACCATGGGTAACGGAAGTCATAGCCGAGACAAGCACCAGGTACCTCACACGCCTGCACCAACACGACAACAACCTAGCCATTGGCCTGCTGGACAACAGCACAACCACCAGAAGACTTCAAAGAGACCACCCGCTGGACCTCCCCTGGACCTAATCAGCATGACATACCGATATAACACATAAAATATTGTATGATAAACTGAAATAAGATTGCCAAGTACCCAAAGATGAAATTTAATAATTGTCTGCGAAAGACAGATTTTAAATAAAGTTGAAACACAAAAAAAAAAAAAAAATGTATAGGTTTTCTGCCACGGCTTCCGCAAATCGGGTGTTTTTAACTGCGAGTGCCTCTTAACAGTCATTTGTTCTCGTATTAAAATACAAGAAACGCATTTACACTTCAATATTATTCATATATATTAATAAATATATACATATCCAACCATATAATATAACAGACATTGCCAGCAAAGTATATTCCCCATATCATATGAAAAATAAAAATTTTAATTTTTCTTCATATGACATATACCAAGCACGTCACCACTCCTATATAGGTTTTTTGCCACGGCTTCCGAAAATCGGGTGTTTTTAGCTGCGTAGTAGTATTTTAACAGTATTCTTCATATATATATTAATAAACATTCCCATATCCATATAAGCCATCATATTGGTATTTTAAAATAACCACTTTAAATTTGTATCATGCAATATCAAACGAAATATCATATGAAATAATCATATCATATATTTGCTTCATAATCATATAATTCTGAAGCTATATGAGAAACATTCCCATATTTTATAATAGCCACTTTAAATTTTTGTATCTTGTATCAATGTATGTTTGCCAATATCATATGAAATATCATATGAAATATCATATGAAATAATCATATCATATATTTGCTTCATAATCATATAATTCTGAAGCTATATGAGAAACATTCCCATATTTTATAATAGCCACTTTAAATTTTTGTGTCTTGTATCAATGTATGTTTGCCAATATCATATGAAATATCATATGAAATAATCATATCATATATTTGCTTCATAATCATATAATTCTGAAGCTATATGAGAAACATTCCCATATTTTATAATAGCCACTTTAAATTTTTGTGTCTTGTATCAATGTATGTTTGCCAATATCATATGAAATATCATATGAAATATCATATGAAATAATCATATCATATATTTGCTTCATAATCATATAATTCTGAAGCTATATGAGAAACATTCCCATATTTTATAATAGCCACTTTAAATTTTTGTGTCTTGTATCAATGTATGTTTGCCAATATCATATGAAATATCATATGAAATAATCATATCATATATTTGCTTCATAATCATATAATTCTGAAGCTATATGAGAAACATTCCCATATTTTATAATAGCCACTTTAAATTTTTGTATCTTGTATCAATGTATGTTTGCCAATATCATATGAAATATCATATGAAATAATCATATCATATATTTGCTTCATAATCATATAATTCTGAAGCTATATGAGAAACATTCCCATATTTTATAATAGCCACTTTAAATTTTTGTATCTTGTATCAATGTATGTTTGCCAATATCATACGAAATATCATATGAAATAATCATATCATATCTTTGCCATCTATAATGTATAACAACTAACGGTCTTGCATTTATATCATATTCTTCAATTCTTATTTATATAAGTTGCTGATTATTGTCATTATTATTATTGTCATTAGTAGGGTAAAACTAACCTGTCTCACGACGGTCTAAACCCAGCTCACGTTCCCTTGCATGGGTGATCCTTTGTATTTTATATTATTTGATATGAACTTTCCAAGTTATGTCCAATCATATCAGATCATATTCTCTTTTTCGCTTTTAAATATATATCTCCATGGTCTCCGACTATTTCATATACAAATGTATGTATATGAAATATATCTTATTATATTGTGTTTCATATTGTGTGTTTCAATTTATAATAAATATACATAACTATGTTATATATATCATATATGCATGCATTTTGCATCATATTCTCTTTTTCGCTTTTAATTATATATCTCCAAGGTCTCTGATTATTTCATATACAAATGTATGTATATGAAATATATCTTATTATATTGTGTTTCATATTGTGTGTTTCAATTTATAATAAATATACATAACTCTGTTATATATATCATATATGCATGCATTTTGCATCATATTCTCTTTTTGCTTTTAATTATATATCTCCAAGGTTCTGATTATTTCATATACAAATGTATGTATATGAAATATATCTTATTATATTGTGTTTCATATTGTGTGTTTCAATTTATAATAAATATACATAACTCTGTTATATATATCATATATGCATGCATTTTGCATCATATTCTCTTTTTCGCTTTTAATTATATATCTCCAAGGTCTCCGATTATTTCATATACAAATGTATGTATATGAAATATATCTTATTATATTGTGTTTCATATTGTGTGTTTCAATTTATAATAAATATACATAACTCTGTTATATATATCATATATGCATGCATTTTGCATCATATTCTCTTTTTCGCTTTTAATTATATATCTCCAAGGTCTCCGATTATTTCATATACAAATGTATGTATATGAAATATATCTTATTATATTGTGTTTCATATTGTGTGTTTCAATTTATAATAAATATACATAACTCTGTTATATATATCATATATGCATGCATTTTGCATCATATTCTCTTTTTCGCTTTTAATTATATATCTCCAAGTTCTTCGATTATTTCATATACATATGTATGTATATGAAATATATCTTATTATATTGTGTTTCATATTGTTGTGTTCCAATTATTTTCAATCATAACCCAGCTCTTTAAGTGTTTTCTGTCAGCATATTCATTTTTCTTTTACATATATTTGATAATACATGTAAATTCATATAGGAGGAAAGTATTATCATACATTCCCATATTTATAATAATTATATAAAATCTATTTTTATATATTATATGTAAAATTATATATTTATATAAATATATAAAAATACAATTCATATATAAAGAATAAATTATATATATCGAATCATCAAGCAAAGGATAAGCTTCAGTGGATCGCAGTATGGCAGCTGCTCAACCACTTACAACACCTTGCCTGTTACAAAAGTCGTTTACAATTGATTCTAGGCTTTGTCATTGTATTAAATAATGTTTTTATATGTAACTAGCGCGGCATCAGGTGATCAATGATCCTCCCAATTTACTATGTTACAAATTACATTGGCATCACATCCATTGTCGTTTATAAAATAAATTAAAAACTTTTAATGGTTTAGAAGCCATACAATGCAAATTGCCCCTTATTTATCATTGCAGTCCAGCACGGATACGACCTTAGAGGCGTTCAGGCATAATCCAACGGACGTAGCGTCATACCACTGTTCGCTCGAACAAGTATTGTGCCATTGGTCCGTACCTGCGGTTCCTCTCGTACTACGCAGGAATGCTGTCGCAACAACGTTTTGTCATTAGTAGGGTAAAACTAACCTGTCTCACGACGGTCTAAACCCAGCTCACGTTCCCTTGCATGGGTGAACAATCCAACGCTTGGTGAATTTTGCTTCACAATGATAGGAAGAGCCGACATCGAAGGATCAAAAAGCGACGTCGCTATGAACGCTTGGCCGCCACAAGCCAGTTATCCCTATGGTAACTTTTCTGACACCTCTTGTTAAAAACTCTTTAAACCAAAAGGATCGATAGGCCGAGCTTTTGCTGTCCCTGTGTGTACTGAACACCGAGATCAAGTCAGCATTTGCCCTTTTGCTCTATGTGTGGTTTCTGTCCGCACTGAGCTGGCCTTGGGACACCTCCGTTATTATTTGAGAGATGTACCGCCCCAGTCAAACTCCCTACCTGGCAATGTCCTTGAATTGGATCATACCTGAGTAATTGGAGTTATACCAAATTTTCAAATTGAAAACACATAAATGCATCTTCTCATTAAAGAATTTGTTTGCGATTATATAACAAACTCGTGATACTTTGATCAAGAAGCTTGCATCAAAACCCAATACCATAAGATATAATAAATATATCCGTATAATGGCTAGGAAATGATACACGTTCCATTTAATCAAGTAAGTAAGGAAACAATAAGAGTAGTGGTATTTCATTGTCGATATCAAACCGAAATCTAATATCTCCCACTTATTCTACACCTCTTATGTCTCCTTACACTGCCAGATTAGAGTCAAGCTCAAAAGGGTCTTCTTTCCCCGCTAATTATTCCAAGCCCGTTCCCTTGGCTGTGGTTTCGCTAGATAGTAGATAGGGACAGATGAATCTGATCTCTCAGCTTTATTTAACGTGGCGGTTCCACAGGAAGGGATTTCAACCACGGTGTTTAATGTGCTGAGTGCAATGCACATAACACGGTAAATCTGGTACATGCGCCAATTAACGCCCCAGGAAAAGAAGCTATAGCAAATACATAGCGACCGTTCCTGGTACCAATTCGAAAGTATACTAGTCGGGCATACTTTCCCCCTTGGTGAGGAGCGAAGTGTATCTACCACTTCTTCCGATCTATGGGTCACGGCACCCGGTTGAGATCGCAACTCCACGTGGAGCCTACCGGCTCTTCCCGCGTAAAATTTGGGCTACCACAGCCACCACGATGCTCCCACTAGGGGGCCTACCTCAATGAACAGCCTTGGACCGCTGAACAACCCGTGGTACCGATTTTTAGGGCTCAGTGGACCCTCCCCTTTTAGCCCCGACTGGCTCGGATAGGGTACCCTTGTGGGGGACTCTCCAAGTCCGGGGCTCTCGGCCCGTCTGTCGCCATTGGGTCCATCAGTTGTTGGCGTCTGGAGAACGCGTCGCCAGCGTATCTGTCCAGCAACTGCATGCTTTCCTGCGAAGCCACCACTTCCGAGAAAATCCATTCGCCATCCGTGTGCTGCACTCCTAGTCCATCGAGGTCTCGCAAATCTGCATAGAGCGGACAAACACATAGAACGTGTTGCCAATCCTCGCGCTCTGCGCCGCATAGACATGCAGGCGTGTCGCTTCGGCTTCTCTCATGCAGAAATGCATTGAGCGATCCATGGCCAGTCAGCAGGAATCCAGCGCGCAGCGTGAAGCCAAACCTTGGCTCGCTGTAGACGAAGCCTGCGTTCGGGATGAAGCGGTGCGTCACCCGACCTGGGGAGTCACCATCATCCCATCTGCGTTGCCACTCGCTCAGCAGGCATTCCTCTAGTCGCGCCATCTTCTGCTTCCAGCTAAGATTTGCCAAATCTTCGCCGTATAGCCAATCGCTCTCCTCCAGCGGGTAGACACGCTTGAGTTTGAATCTGATTGCCAGGCGTCTGGCGACCAGATCAAACGGGGGGCTCCAGCAAGTACTTGCAGTGCCACGGTGGACACTGTTCGGCATACCGGTAGGCATCCAATCAGGATAGCCCTTTGGCACGCAAGCAGGTGCCTCCTGGCAACCACTTGCGTCGTCGTCACGACAGACCAAACCGAGGCACCAAATAGTGCACAGGGCACCATGAGTCCGGCATATATTGTCCGCTTTGCGCGGGGACTGAGACCCCAGTCGACCCGCAGTACGCGAGACAATGCCCCTACGACTCCAGTCAGCCTATCACGCAAGCCCGTGATGTGCGGGAGAAAACTCAACCGCTCACCGACTGTGATGCCAAGGTACCGATACTCGCGCTTATATGGCAGGCTTGCTCCAGCAAACCGTACCAAGGGCGGCCGTCGAAGTATGCCCTTGAGCAGCATGATCGCCGTCTTGCTAGTTGAAACGGCAACGCCGACTTCAACTCCCCAAGCGCCTACGATGGACATTAGTTCCTCTCCTTTTCGCTCGAGCTCTGAACGGGCGTTTCCCTCGATGAGGAGGAGCAGGTCGTCGGCATACGCGCTGAGCGCTCCAAGTGGCTCCAAGCGCTGGAGCAACACGTCCATCAAGATGTTCCATATGAATGGACCACTTATGGACCCCTGTGGGCAACCTCTTGTCACCGGAACAGTGGCTACTCCATGCCTGCTGACGATGCTCGCACTCCGGCCGGAGAAGAAGCTTCGCCACAAGCCTGCTTCACGGCAGCCCAGCTCGAGGAGACGACGTAATGCAGCATCCCACTCGACGTTGTCAAAGGCTCCCTTGAAATCCACGAAGACTCCGAGCACATATTTCGACCGGCTGGCCGAAACAGTGCTCACGACGTGCTTCCAAGCATCCTCCACACAGCGTCCTTGGCGAAATCCAAATTGCCATCTGCAGCCATCCGGTATGGTGTCCTTCAGACGATTCACCATGATTCCCTCAAGCACTTTGCCCAGCACTGGCAACAGACAGATACCCCGATATGAAGCAGGATCCGTCCTGTCCTTATCGGGTCCCTTCAAGAGTGGAACCACCCTAGGGTGTTTCCATTCCTTGGGGAAGTATCCGGTCTCCAGGCAGCGGGAATACAACGCTGTCATGTGCTGAGGGATGGCACGCCACAATGCCTTGCAAATGGCACCTGTGATGCCGTCCATGCCGGGAGAGCGTCTGCTCTTCAACCTGGCGACACAAGCATCAACCTCGGAAACCTCGAGGGCCGGTGGAGCTTCAGACGTGATGGCAATGTGCGCATTCGACTCCGCAACAGGGAAAAAGTTGCGGAGGAGCACACCCGCACAGTCGCGCCATGTTGCAACCAGCCCACCATCCGTCCGAAGGCATCCAATCTCCGTGCACTTTTTGCGTCCTCGGCAAATCTTGTAGACGTGCCCCCATGGATCATCTCTGTTGTCTCCCACGAAGCGTCGCCAGTTGTCCTCCTTCGTCCTCAGGATGAGCTTCTTGTATTGCGCCGAGGAGATCCTCAACGCAACCACAAGTTGCTCTGCTGCGTCGGACTCGTGCCGACGAGCGTCCTGTAGCCGCCGCCTCAGTCTCCTGACCTCTCGGCGTTTGGAATGTAGCTCGGCAGTCCACCAAACTACTTTCCTCGCGGCTCTGGGCGTGCTGCGTCCCAGCACTCTGTCGCACACACTGTGCACTACAGAGCGCAGTGCAGCCACTCGGTTGTCCAACGGCGATTCGGCGATGTCCTCCGGCAATTCGGATGTCTCCCTTACCACCTCTTCCTCGAACAATCGCCAGCGCGCATTGGAAAGCTTCCAGGACGGCACAGGAGCAATGCTCTCAACTGTGTCGGTCGGATCACGCGTCACCTCAACATGGATCATGTTGTGGTCGCTCGTATCCCATTCCCTCACTTCCCAAACGTATGTGGCCCACATAGTCGCAGCTTGATTGGCGATTGTTACATCGATGTCGCTGTGGGCTCTGCGGTTATCGAATGTAAACACCCGACTGGCCTCGTTGAGCACGCCGGCTCGGTTCTCAGTAATCCACTCAGACAGCAGCTCACCCCGTGCATAGTTAGCTTGCCCCCGAGCATGCTCGGAAAGTTTGCTAAACCACGCTGGGGATACTGCGTTCGCGTCGAGCCCAAAGATGACGGGAGTGCGGCTGGCCAGCAGCAGCACCGCATCTAGGTACCTGAGGTACGGCTCCAAGTCGGTGTTGAATTGGCAGTACACGGAGCATAGGATGATTGAGCCAAATCTTCCTTGCACTCTGACGCATACTCCATGTTCGGTGGTAAGGGGGTCTATTGGCGTGCAGATGGCTTCCGGTTCATCGACGATGATGGCAGCTTTCGGGTTTCCGTCACGAAAGGGGCGGTCCTGGAATACTCGCATTCCCGAGGGAAGGCCAGTAATCCGCCCTGCTCCATCGACGTACGGCTCCTGGACCAGTGCGAACAGATGGCCAGAGTTGCGCATGATGGATCCGAGGTCCACCACAGCCGCTCGGCCACGGCCACAATTAGCTTGGATGAAGCTAAACATTTAATGCCTAGCTTGCACCCTCGCCAATACCGCTGCGTAAATCGGGCATGCCGCTGACAGCATGGAATGTGCTGCCGGGTAGCCCTTGAAGCGGCAGTTTCGGCAGTCCACCGGGTTGGGGCACCTCGAAACGTTGTGGCCGCCCTGTCCGCACCGGTGGCACACGTTCTCCTTTAGGCGGCACTGGGACACCTTGTGGTCGAAACCCACACACCTGTGGCAGGCGTAGGTCCTGACCAGGGAACGACAGCGGCATCGGAACCACTTGATGTACACGCAGTCGCGTAACACCTCCTGTGCCATCGCATCAACCTCCAGCGTCACGTTGACCGTGGCGCCGTCGGTGACCGACCAGGGTTTGCTGCCCAGGTGAACCTTCTTCTTAAATTCCGCAGCAGACATGGAATCCTCCAGGTTCTTCGTGAAAAGCTCCTCCATGAACTCTTCAGGCGTGATGGACGTGTCGACGTCATACACCACGACCTGAGACCTGGTCTCCGGGCTCTTCCTAACTTCCAGTCCTGCTTCCTGGAACTTTGCACTGTCCACTACCTTTTTAAGCTCGCTGACCGAAGGCGTGCGAATGATCGCTCCTCCGCTCTTCAGCTCGCGAACTTCGTGCACTCGGACTCCGAGCTTGGGCACGACATCTTTCCTCACTCGCTCGACAAGTTGCTTTCCCGTCTCCCCCGGGTTCGTGCTCTTAATGAGAGCCGACCAAGTCTCGCGCGGCTTCGCGATCGGCGGGGCGACAGCGCTCGGTGCCGGCAAGCCTGGGTAGGCTGCCGCATACGCAGCGGTGGCGGCAGCGGTGGTGGCGGCGGTGGTGGCGGCGACAGTGGCAGCGGCAGCGGGCCTCTGTGGAGGCGGCAACGTGCCCTCTCCTCCAGGCGACTTGTCCCCGGCCAGAGCCATAACCAGCTCGTCGTACCTGTTGGTAGCGACGAAGACGGATGGCGGCCTCGGGCCCTGCCTCCATTGAGGATCTGCCTCGCTCACGCTCATCCTAATAGATGATAGCTCCGCAGCAACGCCGAAAATCCAGCCGCAACAATGCCATGTTGCCGGCATGTGGCAGCGGTGGTGGCAGCCGGTGGCAGCGGGGCGAGGCGGTGGTGGCGGCGAAGTGGTGGCGGCAGCGTTGTTCGCGGCCCAACGCTAGCGGCAGGCTAGCGTCGCTGCGTCGGCGCCTCCACAAAGGGGAGCGACGGTGGCGGCGCCTGACTGCTGGGATCGGCAACTCCCGTCACCCCAATCCCCACCCGATCTTCTTCGCTCCTTCCTTTACGGCCGACCGCCTACGGCGGACCTACGCTACCAGGCTAGCGTCGCTGTCCTACTCTGGCTCCCTCTGTCGGTTCTCTCAGGAAAAAGCTTAGTGGAGAGAAAAAAAACTATCAGGTTCCAAACCGCTTAAGGGAACCCAAGCTTCGAACCGAAGCCTCGAACGAAGCTTCGAACGGAAGTTTCTTCGAACTAACGAACCTGTTGTCGAGCTTCAAAGCCGCACGTGGCTTTTTCAGAGCCGAAATTAGCAAATTTTCAATTTGCCAATTGCGACACTGATTGAGCACCAAATTAACACGTAATTTATCTGCACAAAAGCAACGAACACTTGCCACTCGCGATATGAACGCTTTCCACACGGGAAAAATTACTCAATTACTAATTAAAGCCGACGGTAAAGCGAGGCGCTTGAAAAACACGTCTGCTTCCAGTAGCAGTCAGAGAGCAACTGAGTAGATAGGGACAGTAGGAATCTCGTTAATCCATTCATGCGCGTCACTAATTAGATGACGAGGCATTTGGCTATTTTTTTTTTTTTTTTTTTTTTGACCGCTGAGGATGGGAAATCTTCATAGATACTATTAAGGGCCAAACCGTAATAGCATGCACGATTCGTGGTTTCACTTCAACAAGTCCATCATCACGCCTACGTACTAAAACCCACCTCAAGTTTTACAACTGCGATGTTTATACCTAATTTTACATTATGCCTAGGTAGCAAGCGTCTTCTTTCCAACATAGTGTTTCGGCTAGGTCCAGTCTCGAGAGTATCCTGCGAGATACAGGAACTTTCTAAAGCAGTATAATCCGCCTATCACTACTCTGGCACTAATGACATTGCTGTCACTAGTTGTTAGGAGATTGTTTGTAATCAGTCCTTTGACAGATTGATTACTCCAGATCCCCCGCCAGTTTAATGTCGCGGAAAGGACCTCGACAGCGCCAGACACATTAAAATCTCGCCGCACTGCAGCAATAACGTCAGGTCTTTTATATCTCTCAACCTTGCGCAGGTGCGCTTGGTCGAGGCCAGTCCACCTGTTACTATTTGCGCATCAATCACGAAAGCGTGATTTTGTCGGATTGCCACCAAGTCAGGTTTACTTACCGCGGATTCGCCCTGCAAATTCGGCTCGACGTGTACTGTATGGCCCTTTTCCTCAAGAATCCTCTTAAGGTTGTTGACCACACAGTTATGTCTTGCTACCCGCTTCCCATGCGTACGGTAGCAATTCTGCAGGATGTGGTTGTTTGTCTCGGGAGCATCAGGTCATGCCTTCCCCTCGTGGTTCGAGACCTTGAAGGTAGGGCGTTTATTCGCAGTTTGATTCCGTTTCTGTAATCTTTACCTGTTAGCAAACGCGTGGGCTGAAACACCCACCCGTGTTGCGGACGAAAGAGTCGCGCTTCACGTAGGCCGCTACCATCAACAGACATATACAACTTGTCCGCCCAGTACGTTTCGATAGCTGTCCTCGATGTCAACTCAATTTCTCCAGCCAGAGTTCTGCCCCGGGCTTTATTCAGTTCGTCCTCTAAGAATGAGCTGGCCGCCTCGGATTGTTCGAGATGTGGCCATTTAATACCGCTCAATCTTTTCATACGTAGCATTGGAGCTAAATAACGAACTGAAGGCACCCCGAGACCCCCACACTTGTGAGGAGCATGGAAGAATGCAGTTGACACGTCCATAGGAAGTCCTAACCATTTTCTTATGAACGAACGTACCAGTATATCACACTTTCTCAGAACACCTATCATCACACTCCCAAGGGTTAGCTTGTGATAGAGTTGTGGGATAAGGACAGTTCTGAGGGCGAACAATTTCTGTTGAGGTTTTAGGGGGGACCTTGTCAATCTCAACAGCTTTGGACCGAGGTCTTCGGCTGGACTGTACCTGGTCCTCCCTTCCGCAGTGAAATGTATGCCTCAATACTTCCACTCGTCCGAGCGCTTCAGTGCTGGACACGGGCGCGAACCGATGCAGAAGCTCTGAGGTATCACCACAGTACACTTCTGTTTTGGTTGCCCCTTTATTCCAATTGTAAAACATTTTTCCGAGTTTAGGGTAAGCCCGACTGAAGACAAAAAGTCAACAGTCGTGTCCAACAATTTCTGAAGCCCCATTGGAGTTTCCGCAAATAGGACTAGATCATCTGCGAATGCTGCCGCGTTTGTTATGGCATTTCCGACTGTGGCACCAATCTCATTGGGGAAGGACCTAAGCAACCGATCAATGATCATGTTGAATATTATGGGAGATAGCGGGTCACCCTGCTTAACACCTCTTGCAGGTATGAATTCCTCTGATCTCCATCCATCTCCATTGAGCGTTGTGCCACAGACTTCGTACGAATTTTGTACGTAGTCGACAAAGTCTTTAGGGGCACCGTAAGCGGTTAAAGTATTAATAACCGATGCATGAGACACCGAGTCAAATGCTTTTCTAATATCCAGTGTAGCGATATAGCATGATTTACAACGTTTATGGTGGTCCCTTAATATTAAGTCGACTATCGTCGTATTATCGGCACATCCGTCTGTTGGTAGGAACCCTCGCTGACGCGGGTCCCAGTCGACTGATAAGGTCAACCGGGAAGCCAGAATGGCATTTAGTATCCTAACTATGACAGATGGTACCGTAATTGGACGAAAGTCCAAGAGAGTCATAGTTACTCCCGCCGTTGACCCGCGCTTACTTGAATTTCTTCACTTTGACATTCAGGGCACTGGGCAGAAATCACATTGTGTCAACACCCGCTAGGGCCATCACAATGCTTTGTTTTAATTAGACAGTCGGATTCCCCAAGTCCGTGCCAGTTCTGAATTGATTGTTAATTGATAATCGTTATAATTAATAAGAACTAATTGGTTTAACCCAACTAGTATTCTTAAAAATTTTGGCAAGAAAGTTCCACAATTGGCTACGTAACTAAACTATCCGGGAAACAAGTAACTACCATAAATGATAGAAACTCTATTTACCCAGAACGAGCACATAAATCATGCTATTGTTTCCCAATCAAGCCCGACTATCTCAATCTTCAGAGCCAATCCTTATCCCGAAGTTACGGATCTAATTTGCCGACTTCCCTTACCTACATTATTCTATCGACTAGAGACTCTTCACCTTGGAGACCAGCTGCGGATATTGGTACGGCCTGTTGAGAAGTTTGCGTGTCCCCACCATACATTTTCAAGGTCCGAGGAGAAAATATCGACACAATAGTATATGTCATGCTCTTCTAGCCCATCTACCATATCTCTCTGCGAAAGACTTCCATGGTAGTACGGCTATAAAACAGAAAAGAAAACTCTTCCGATATCTCTCGACGGCTTCTTTATGGTCGTTCCTGTTACCAGGATGAGCACGAGGCCCATATTTAATAACAAACGGATACTCAACAGGTTACGGAAGTGTTTCAAAAAAATCATTAAAGATTTGACAATATATGCTTATTGATTTTTTACTTGAAAATTTTCGGCTTTCGCCTTGAACTTAGGACCGACTAGCTCGTGATCTCGTTTCACACGAAACCCTTCTCCACTTCAGTCTTCCAAGGTCTCATTCGATTATTTGCTACTACCACCAAGATCTGTGCCAATGGCAGCTCCATGCAGGCTTACGCCAAACACTTCTACGCATACCATTGTACCTTCCTACTCACTAAAGTTTAAAAATTTATATCACAAGTAATATAAATCATCTACTTTAGCGGTAATGGTAATAGGTATACAACTTAAGCGCCATCCATTTTATGGGCTAGTTGCTTCGGCAGGTGAGTTGTTACACACTCCTTAGCGGATTTCGACTTCCATGATTACCGTCATGCTGTTTTAAGCAACCAACGCCTTTCATGGTTTCTGCATGAGTTGTTAATTTGGGCACCGTAACATTACGTTTGGTTCATCCCACAGCGCCAGTTCTGCTTACCAAAAGTGGCCCACTGGGCACATTATATCATAACCTTAAACTTCATATCAAGAAAGTTAAGGTTCTTACCCATTTAAAGTTTGAGAATAGGTTAAGATCGTTTCGACCCTAAGGCCTCTAATCATTCGCTTTACCAGATAAGATTATTTTATATAACATTAAAAT
Source organism: Drosophila ambigua (assembly GCA_018150905.1). Taxonomy (NCBI): domain Eukaryota; kingdom Metazoa; phylum Arthropoda; class Insecta; order Diptera; family Drosophilidae; genus Drosophila; species Drosophila ambigua. The sequence continues at coordinate 1,790,490 of JAECWS010000080.1, forward strand.
GCACCAGCTATCCTGAGGGAAACTTCGGAAAGAACCAGCTACTAGATGGTTCGATTGGTCTTTGGCCCCTATACTCAATTCTGACAATCGATTTGCACGTCAGAACTGTTTCGGTCTTCCATCAGGGTTTCCCCTGACTTCAACCTGATCAACCTATAGTTCACTATCTTTCGGGTCACAGCATATATGCTCCAGGTACGTTCCAGTTAGAGGCATAAATAATATAAATATTATTATACATAACTATATAGAACGCCCCGGTATTGTTTTAATCATATATAAATAGTTTAAAAAAATATTCCCATTATTAGTCAAGTTAATTACGCTATTAGGTTTATCTCCCAATAACTTGCACATATGTTAGACTCCTTGGTCCGTGTTTCAAGACGGGTCCCGAAGGTATCCTGAATCTTTCGCATTGTTAATCATACAAATGCATATAATAAACACTAAAATCAATGATAATTTTCCCATTATATAATTTCGAAAAATTAACGCACTGTATTAATTTTAATTTATCAACACTTTATCAAATTAATGACATTTATTCTATGTTAAAATGCAAGCATAATAATTTGAATAAACTATAAGCCATATTTTATGATAAATTTGGTATATGCTAATAGATTACAATGTCTTTATATGGAAAAAACGCACACTATTATTATAATATTGTTAAAATATTACATCTTTAATGATGAATTTTCCATAATTTTCCATCATCATTTTCCATCGGGCTTAACCTCTAAGCAGTTTCACGTACTGTTTAACTCTCTATTCAGAGTTCTTTTCAACTTTCCCTCACGGTACTTGTTTACTATCGGTCTCATGGTTATTGTTCGTGGGGGGAGGTTCGCCAGTAAGTTGGGAAGGAAAATGTGACAAGCAAAAATAGCTGTATCGCCGACAGTAAAAAGGGTGCGCGTGCGTCTGCTTCAGTTACGTTTATTCGTGACACTAATTTTATTCTAAGCTCTAAGTTCTTACTCTAGTCGGGCGCGCAGGCCGCTGCTCAGCTCAGAGCTTTCGGGTTGTACGTGTGAGATTGTGGTTTGAGTTTGAGGTTTGAGTTTGAGTTGCTGGCAGAGATGATCGGGCGCATGGTGCATGCTTTTCGGCATGAACATCCTCCCCCCCTTGCAATATAATTGCAACAAAAAGGGGGCGCAACAGGAACGGGGGAGGACATTCGTCTCTCCGTTAAGCCGTGCTGCATGTTCCGGAGAGGGTCCATCCGAACACCGTGTTCTGGGCCACAGGGAAACCTTCACTGCTTGGGATCACTCCCGGCAGAATAATCTTGGGGTAGACATCTGCCCCTAGTACCACTGACACCGTGCTCGGCCGATGAAATTTCTCATTCGCCAAGTGCATGTTAGCGAAGTGGTCCTTGACGTGATCGTCCAAGGGTCTCGCCGGAGTCCTTATCTGGAGTTGAGGTCGCACAGACAGCACGACCTCCAGCCTGACATCGCTCCTTGTCCTTGATTGGATGAAGGCGGTGCAAGCACCTTCGGCACCAACGCGAGTGACGGAAAGCCCAAAGGCCGTTGCCAATGATGCGTTGATGCAGCTGGTTGGGCTGCACGGATCAATAAGTGCGCCAGCCTCGAAGGTCTTGTGCCCTGCATCGACGACGACCCATGCCGTCGGGAGGATGCTGGTGCTCCTGGATTGCAGGAGCGATGCTAGTGTCGTCGGAGGAGCAGTGGATCTGGCGGTCGATCTAGCTGGTGGAGTGCCTTCCCTTGATGGAAGAGAGCGTGACTTCGGACGTGAAGTCTGGGGCGTTCCGCCCAGGTGGAGGAGTGTGTGGTGGGCCTTTCCGCACACCCGGCATCTGTCGCCGCTTCGGCATGAGCGACCGGAGTGCTGGTGAGCCAGGCAATTGTGGCAGTACTTGTTGATCAGCACTGCCCGTAGTCGTTTCTCCCCGGTCAGCTTCAGGAACCGTTGGCACTTCCTTAGCGCGTGGACTCCTCGGCAGACCCGACAGCGGAAGCTGTTGGATCCCCTCGGCTGGTTGCGCTGTACTGGACGTTGGCGAGGTGTCATGCTTGAAAAAGAGAGATCGTGGAATATTATCGCGTGGATCATTTTCAACAAACAACATCAAACATATTGGTTAGTTGGATACTGGGACGTGGACAGCACTGTCTACCGGAAGAAGAATGAGTTTTGCTACTGGCCGCTTAATGGTGCCGCGGACAGTTAAAACGTCGACCACGCGGACCATGCCATCGACCCCTGGATACGTTCGCTCAATTCTTCCTAGGCGCCATTCACTGAGGGGTAGGTTGTCTTCCTTGATGACAACCATGTCGCCTGCTTGAAGATTTCTTGTTGGGAGTTGCCACTTATTCCTTTTGTGTAACTCTTTTAGGTATTCGTCCTTCCAACGGAGACAAAACTGCTGGTTTTGAGCCTTCCGACGCTGCCATCTATTGATTATTGACCCTGCTTCATCTTTTATTTCTGGCTCTGCAATGGAGATCAGCGGACCGCCAACCAGAAAGTGGCCTGGACTAAGGGCTAGGAGGTCAGTCGGATCTTCTGACATGGGAGAAATCGGCCGCGAATTCAAGCACGCTTCAATCTTGGAGAGGAGGGTCGACAACTCTTCAAAAGTGTACTTCGATGTCGACGTGGACTTGTAGAAAAGCGTCTTGAAACTTTTCACTCCCGCTTCCCACAAGCCACCCATGTCAACCAGCACCGAAAGCGCGCTGGGATGCGTCACAAAACCCATGAAATTGTAGTTTCGTGCGAGGGTGATACTGCACCCATCTCGGAATGCGAATTTGTTGAAGAGCAGGATAGCTAAGGAGGAAGTCCTGCCATCTTGTGAGGAGGTCTTTTGGCAGAGAGTCATCCCACCCGAGCTCTTTAAGCCAGATTTCCTGCATAAAGATCTTTGCTCGGACTATGAAGGGAGCCAGCCATCCTGCTGGATCGAATAATTTGGATATTTGGGATAGAACTTCTCTTTTTGTGTAGGAGGAGCTTATGGCTACCCCGGATGGCCGAAAAAAGTATTCATCACTATCCGCCTGCCACCGTATACCTAAGGTCTTCGCGGAACTAGAGTCCTCCATCTCAAGGAAATCGGCACGCAGTAAATGGTCCGTAGGAATGTCTTGGAGGACCGGCTTTGCATTCGAAGTCCACTTCCTCAGCGGAAAACCCGCACCGTCAAGTGCAGCGCGAAGCTCTTTTATAGATGCTATTGCACCTTGTATTGTGTGGGCACCCGCAAGCACATCGTCGACATACATCGAATTGGATATGATGTCGCTTGCCAGTGGGAATCGCTTTAGGACTTCTTGCGCAAGGTCCTTCAGCACACGAATGGCCAAGAATGGAGCGCAGTTTACCCCGAAAGTAACAGTGGTGAGCTCATAATCACAGAGCTCGCCATTTTTATTCCTAGACAGAATTCGTTGGAATCTTGTATGCGAAGGGTCGAGGGTAATTTGCCGATACATTTTTGTGATGTCAGCACCAAAGGCATATCGGAAGAATCGCCATTTCAGTATCTGAATGGTCAAATCGGATTGGAGAACGAGGACTTACTGGAGGCGTTAAAGACTACCCGCAATTTTGTAGTGGTGCTGTCCGGCTTTTGGACAGCGTGATGGGGCAGATAGAAGTTATCGGAATCGTTGCTTGGTGGCACTTGGCGCATATGACCTAAGTCTAGGTACTCCTGGAGGACTCGATCGTACTGCTCTTTCAACGGAACGTTTCGTTTCAACCGACTTTCGTTTTTTAGGAACTGAGCTAGCGCAATTGATCTTGAATGCCCTAAGTTTATGCATTCGGGATTCCGAAAGGGCAACAACACCGTATATCTGCCACTTGCATCTCTACGGGGGGTTCGAACAAAATTGTCCTCGCAGAAAGACTCCGAAGAATCTTCAACCCGACTGGCTGGAAGATCCTCCACCTCCCAAAACTTCGTTAGAAGGTTTTCTAAACGCTGTTCTGCGCTGACATTGATCCTTGTAGCAAATGAGGAAATTGAGGTGCGAGTTGACTCAGCTACTGGTCCGGTAAGGATCCATCCAAAAATGGTCTCTGGCCGAGTAGTGATCCGCAAATGTTGTGTTGAGAGCCGCCAAGCAAAATGGATGGAAGGATATCTGCACCTAGGAGCACATCTATCTGCGAGCTTTTGTGGAAAGAAGGGTCAGCCAATGGAAGATTTGGCAGGTACTTTATGAACCCTTGCGGAATTGGATACGAGGGTACGGCGCCGGCCACATTTGGAAGTACGAATGCCGAGGTTTCTACATGAACCCTCGGTTTGGATGGGGAGCCGATTTGGAAGTGGCATATCTTTTGAGGCCTGGCGGCGATTGCTTGGTTCAAGCCCGCAACTTGAACTTGAACTGGTTGAAACGGAAGCTTGATGATTCTGAAGAGGCGCTCTGAGATGAACGTCGCCTCTGACCCAGAATCGATCAACGCACGAGCTTTATAATTAGTGCCCAAGTGGCACACGTTTATTATAGCCGTGCCTAGTAGAACACCTTGTGTGTTTGCTGTGTAATAACTTTGGACATTGGAGGATGGAGTGGACTGTATGTCTTGAATTGGGTTTGATTTGGGAGGAACTGTGGTAGAGGGATCTGGAGGAGGGCTGCCACGGTGCAGAAGCGTGTGGTGGCGACGTTTGCACGTGAAGCGCTCTCGATTTGCTCCTGTAGGCTTGTAGCGCACCTCTCATATACTGAGTAGCAATGCTCATATTTGGCTTGCATGGATTGCATAGCATCACCATCGGGTTCAGTTTCACTGAGAGCCTTGGTGCAACGCTCGCACTCTAGCCGTACCTTTTCCCACAAGGTCCTCACTTCGTCTAGGCGGATCTTAAGGGTGAACGTGGACACCATCACAGAGGATGGAGTAGCGAGCCTCGCCTCGAAACTGCCGAGTCGGTCTGATGCCGCGATAAAGTCCGCTAATGCCATTCTCTTGACCTCCGCAAGTCTTTGTCCCAGGGCGCGAGTAATGCTGACTGGAGTAAGTTTGGATTCGTCTTTCGATGAACCCGAAGGATCTTTCCTAACGGAGGACGATGGAGTCTTGGAATGTGGCGATGGTCGCGTGCTTGGAACTGTGAGGCGTTTCTTCGCGTCGCGCTCACTGGACATAATAAGCTATCGGCGACGCGTATGAAAGTGGAACGGTGGAAACGAAACGGAGATGGTATGAGCAATAATTTGGAAAAACGAGAGGTTATTATGTTACAATTATATTTTGTATTTATATTGTATATGTACCAAATATTCTGGAACGATGGAATGGAACATGTACCGTTCGAGTGAGAGATTTATGGAGTGTCACCCAAAAGTACTTGACACAAAGTTTTAGTTTAGTTCCTTTTTTTTGCAAAGCCCTCTTTGATTTCGTATTATTATTCCTCCCGGAACAGTGGAATGGAACGTTCAAAGAGGTTCACGATTGGCAACAAAATTTATTAGGAAAAAAAAAATAAATATTTGGAAATGTCCCAAGTGCCGTACCTTTTCATGAAAACTATATACCCGCGTCGTACAGGGCATCACCATAAGCACAAAGAGGAATGGAGCAGCTGCTGTAAGCTAAGCTCGCGGTATGTATGTATGTACGTATGTAAATGCTTGAGGCTGGTCCCGTACTGTGTGGATATGCGTGTATGTATGTAAGGTGTTTTATATAGGTGGTATGATTTGTTTTAATAGAGGAAAAGCGCTGTGTATATTTTATTTTATTGCAGGATGCGGATGGTTCAAAATTGCTGAAGTATTAAATGGATGTAGCATGCACTTAAATAAAATAAGGTGATTGGGTGAATGGAGTTAGTTTCGGCGGAGGAAAAGGAACAACAACATAAAGTACACCTACACGTAGTGTTGGTCCGTACCATTTACTTTTGAGAATAATTTTAGAATTTAGATAAATTTTACATTTTACATTTCTTTTACTGTTATCATTCATGTTATTTTAATCTACATGTAGATTTAGTTCGCGGGGGAGGAGGTTAAGTTGGGTGAATGGAGTTAGTTTCGGCGGAGGAAAAGGAACAAAACATAAAGTACACCTACACGGCTTTTACACACCCTTCCACATCCCCTTCCTTTGTCGTAAAAAGGTGGTACTATGTACATGCACTTAAACGTTATTTTATTTTATGAATTTTTATACCCGTACTCAAAAAAGAGTTAAGGGGTATATTAGATTTGTGGTAAAAGTGGTTGTGTGCAACGCAGAGAAGGAAACGTTTCCGACCCCATAAAGTATATATATTCTTGATCAGCATCAATAGCCGAGTCGATTAAGCCATGTCCGTCTGTCCGTCCGTCTGTCCGTCTTCATGAGCGCCTGGATCTCAGAGACTATAAGAGCTAGGGAAACCAAATTTTGTTTCCAGACTCATGTGATATCACACTGCTACAAGTGTATTTCAAAATTTCGCCCCGCCCCCTTCCGCCCCCACAAAGGACGAAAATCTGTGGCAGACACATTTTTAAAGATACGATAAAACTAAAAACGCAGTATCATAGAGAATGGCCATATCTACCAGATTGCCGAATCTAATTAAGATCGGATTATAATTATAGCCAGAATGACGAAATTAATTTTCAGTTGGTTCCCCCGCCTCCTCCTGCAAGAGAAACGTTACTCTATCTCCTTCTCGCTCGCACACTCTGCTGCGTTCAGTGCGCGAGCAACCCCTAGCGGAGGAGATGTAGAATCTAAATGGTACATCTATAATCCACATGTTAGATGTAAAATATACATTGTAGATGTAGATGTAGATAACAGATGTAGCAAAAAAATGTAAAATGTAAAATTTTTTTTTTTTTCTTTAATTATAAAAAATCATGTTCAAAAATGTATATACTGACTGAGTACGGGTATAAGTAGAGTCGCGTCCCCAGAAGCGACTCACACGTTCCTTCTCGTTTTTGTTTGGTTCTTATTTAAAATAACTTGTGCGGATTATGCACACACATATGTGCAGTGCAAGAGACGAGAGCGCCAAAGAAAAAAAACCGTATGTATGTGCATATGTAAGTTAACGTACCCGTTCCCTTAAGATTTCAATTCAATTTATAAACAATCTTTGGCTTCACATAGATTGCCATAAACAATCTTTGGCTTTCCATAGATTGCCATAAACAATCTTTGGCTTCCCGTAGTTTAATATAAACATCTTCGGTTTCCCTAATTGGAAGCCAAGCCACCCCGGCCTTTTTATAAACAATCTTCGATTTCAATTAGAAATCCGTTTTGCGCTGCAGCTTCTTCGATTTCAATGAGAAATCCATTTGCGTTGCAGCTAAGGCTGATTTCTGCAAACGCTGCTATTTGGAATTTTACAATTCCTCAACGGGATGACTTAATCCAACCGATCGTATCCGATCGGAGCCGAATTGATTCTCAAAGCCTCCCGAAGTGGACCCAATGAGGTCTCATGAGCTAGAAAGCATTAGACTTAAGGCAGTTTATGAAGATCAACAGGACTGGATAGTCCAGAATAAAAAAAGTCGCGTTAATCCGGGTATCATTAAACCTTTGCACTTAAACTTGTTAAAAAAAAGTTCTTTTTTAAAAACTTAAAAATTACCCTCAAAAATTTAATTGGCGCCCAACGTGGGGCAGGTGTTATAAAACGTGCCAAATTAGTAACAGCACATCACCTGTCTTTTAAAGACCCATAAGAGAAGAGAAAAAGTTCTCCAAGCGGGGATAGAAATTTAACAAAAAAGTGAGGTGAACTTTAACCGGTATTAAACGACGCGCAGTGCAAAAACCACAAACAAAATTTTTAAAATCAATCGAGTGAAAGGAGCTGTAGGGAGGACCCACGCTTCCAACAAAATTCTACACAACAAATGAAAAATAATTAAATAAAAACACCACAACAACAGAAGGAAGACCCTAAAATCGACAGCAGACGACCCTATCAATATTAGAAGGAAGACCCTATCAATATAAGAAAGAAGATCCTATCAATACTAGAAGGACGACCTTATCAGGAGAGCAGTGAGACTTGATAAAATAATATAATAATTAAATGATAAGATACAATCAGTGAATAGTATTAAGAGATAGATTATTTTTATTAAGTGAAGCTCTTGTAATAGAGTAAAATAAACCACAGTGGATCAATTGATATCAGAATTCGCAAAGTTAACCATGCCTAACATAGAACCATGGAACGATCTCACGGCAGATCTTGTCAAGCAATTGATAGCAATTCAAATAGCCCAAGTAAACGAGCAGTTAGGAGCCCTAAAACAACAGCTAGAGGCAAACAACCGAACAGGTGGTAGATTATCAAGCACAGACAATTGACGATACAATTAGAGATGATACAACTTTAAAAGTAATAGAATCTGTACCAGCATTCAATGGGGACCTCACCCAATATGTGGGATGGAGAGAAGCAACGGAGACAGCAATGAAATTATACAAGAAAGGTAGCAAGCAATATTATATTGCATTGACCATATTAATCATATTAATATTAACCATATTAATAATCATGGAACTGTATTGAATTTGGACGCAATACTGGCTAGACTTGACTTTGTTTACAGTGACAAGAGACCCATCTACATTATCGAACAGGAACTGAGTGTTCTTAGACAAGGGAATCTATCAATGATAGATTATTATAATGAGGTCAACCAAAAGATGACCTTGTTAATTAATAAGACCATAATGACATACGGAAAGGACAGTGACGTAACCAAGGAAAATAGCCACAAGATAAGAGCGAATGCCTTGCGAATTTTTATTACAGGCCTTAACGGCAACATATCGGACATACTGTTTTCGTTAAACCCACCAGATTTACCAAATGCCCTAGCCAAGGTACAAGATTTACAGTCAAATAATAGAAGGGCTTTATTTGCACAACAATTTCGTAGTACAAAAAGTTCGGGTAATAATCATAACACTTTGAGATTCCAACAAAAGCAACCGAATCATTTCCAAAGGAATAATAATTCATGGGGACAACCACATTTCTTATCTAACAGGCAACAAAATCAGGTCCCAGAACCTATGGAGGTAGATGAATCACTAAATATTCAAAACCGACAGAATAATCAGTATAGGGGTTACTCTAATAACTATCATAGGCCTAATAATAATTATTACCGACAAAATAACTACAACCGAAATCAGGTTCAACAACCCAGGGCAAGTGTCGGACAACAAAATCCGTTTAATAACGGCACACCGGTAAAACGTAAATCGCCAGATTCGGCAAATGTGTCGGCAAACAAAACCATGAGGGTGAACAATATTGAAGAGGAGCATTTTTTAGATCAGCCCCCGAAGTAGGACTTCCCTACTTAACTAGAACAGATAGTAAACTTAAGAGAAATTTAAAAGTTTTAATAGATACAGGAGCCACATCCTGTTATATAAAAAAGGGTATTTATAATAACAAAAGAGAACTATCAATTTATAAAAAAATATCAACAATAAATGGGTCTTCGATAATTAAATA